>BPTQ01000009.1:255376959-255497151 GCA_019973895.1 Chrysanthemum seticuspe
TCTACACCTTCAAGGTAGTTATTAGAGTTAGTTGTCACCTAAAAGCTGACAATGCAACTCTTTAACTATTCAACGTAACCGTGTCTCGCGGGAGATTGTCTATCTTTAGTGGATCAATTCAAAAAGTGCGTGCTCCTTCCTCACTATGCATTTAACCATTAAAACTATTAAGCACATGTGGAGGGGGAGTATTTATGCAAAAACTTATCTCTCACTGTGGTTCAAACATGTCTTTCATTTACAAACCCTTTGAGAGATACTTTTCACATACAGTGGTTTAAATGGTAAACATAGGTTAGTCATGGAGTTATAAGGTGACTAAGGTTAGGAATAACCGTCCTATGATCCGCCAGAGCCGGAGGGATCTACCCAAGGACACTACCATTAGTTAGTGTTAGAAGTCCTTAGGAATGATTATAAAAAGGAGAAAATGAGAATCGGAGAAAGAAGGAGTTGAAGAATCAAAAAGAAATGTAAAGTAAAGGGTGAAAAGAAATAGCCCTCCAGATTATTCAACTTAGGGCAGACACCGGGTTCAATTCATATGCTACTGGTTGTCACTTAGTGACACTGGTATTGAAGATTAAAAGTCGTCATGGACCCAGTGACGCATGCACTAAACTTTCTTAGCCACTCAAGTTTCTCTCAACAGAAACTTGTTTCATTCTCACAGGGAACCCTACATAAACTATTGGCTTTCTCTTAGAGATCGCTGGTATTGAAAAAGGAGACCCTCTCCCTAGTCTCCGCTCAGGAAAACCAAAACGCACTATTGAGTCTAGAGCCACGAGATTCATCAAAAGATCTCTTAGGAACACTTGACATTTTAATCACTTGTTGATCAACAAAAAGATCTTCAGTGATTCAGTGGTTCATATCGAGTCCTTCACAGATCTTAGCAATCTGTCGAGAACATTTATGAGAGGTTCACATCTGTGATACTCAGTGATTGAATGGAAACTCCTGCCAGGGTCAACATCAAACAGCCCTGACAGCAGGTCGCTTCGGTAACTCCCCGTGGATTACGCGGAGTGTGTCTCATACGGTCTACAGTCGTGAGGTGATGCTTCGGTGTACCTCAGCGACTCATCTGAACTGTAGATGTACTTCGGTACATCGTGTTATCTCACTTGTGGGACTCTAGTTCAGGAACGGCCTTTGTGAGAATTAGAGTTGTGTTTTCACACTATGCTGTTAACACTCTCGAAGTTCTAACTTGTAAGTGCCGGAAACCGCTTATTACTAACCGTTTGCAATGTTTTCTTTTTATAGAAGCTCCGGAGCGGGATGATCGTGCTGATTCTTCTCATGCTCACGCCAACATCATCACTAATTAAAGTTCTATTCGAATGCAACACAACAGTCAGAATGATTCTCCATCAATCAAAGAATCTACAAAGTTAAAGACTTACAGAACTTCATCAGCATTGATTTCCAACGTCAAAGAGCGTGTGAGTATGTTGAAGAATGACGTGGAGACACTGGAGCAGCGAAGCAGACCTGAGGCAGATTAATGCAGACAACAACATACTATCACTTTCACCACAAAGAACAATGATCAAAGAACAAAGTTAAAGATGACGTCTAAGCATAACTGTTCAAAGATAACGATCTCTCTACACTGGGGAGATTGTTCGAATCAAGACAATTCCTCTCACAAGAAAGAAGAATGTCAGAAGACGTCACAGCTACTATTACATCAACGCCTTCACCGTTTACATTCATATATACTTGAGGGGGAGATTGTTGGAATCACTCCTAAACAGTATTTCAAGTATTTATATTTCATATGTAATAGGTAGCTTTATTATGGCCTTTATGTTTGTTTAAGGTCCAGCTTATGTAGAAGGCCCATAAGCTGAGGCCCAAGCCCAATAAGGAATAGGGAAGGAGAGGGAGTGTTGCCCTAGCTCCTTGCCTATAAATACATTGTAATAACCTTCATTTGAAGGTTGGTTGTTCAAGTTATTCTCTTTCACTCACTCCTTTGCATAACCGGTCATACTATTACGTGTGTGTGTGTGTGTATAGCTTGTTCATCCGCCTTCATCTCTTTCTCTATAAGCTTGTGTTGTAAAACTAGTGACCTAACAGTATGCGTTTATCCCTAACTCTTTGAAACTACCAAAGGTTATTGCCTACAAAATCTCTAGGATTTATAAACTTAACACTAAGGTACTCTTCGGATGGTTTAGCCTACAATGAATCTAGGTACTATAAACTAAGGTTCACAAAGATTAATCAATCATTAACTACACAACGGATGATCTATCGCAATACTAGATCATTAACAATTAAGATAAGAGACAACCAATCAATATTCAATAATTAAGTTTCATATTCCCTAAGCAAACAAACAAGTAAATTAGCCGGACATGGAAAACATGCAAGCATACACATAATTAATTGAAGACATAATTAAATTAATGAAGTAAAACACTTATCTTGATGTAAGATAGGGTATGGAACCCTAAAATACTATACAAGACAGCCTTGATTCGGTTTAGGTTTTTACTCCAAAAGACTACACCCTTTAAACTAAAAAAAATTCGGATTCTATATATAAGATTACACATGTGACGGCGTCACCCTTTGATTTGTGACGCCGTCAGGTCGCCGTTATTAGGGTTTCGTCTTGGCCACGTTAGTCTTGCGACGGAGTCACCTTATGCTTGTGACGCCGTCCCCTTCAGTCTCTGACGTCGTCTGGATCAAATCTAGGCCGTCTGAGTTGCGACGCCCTACTCTTTTAAAACCTGAAGCCGTCACTTGTAAATGAGCAATTTGGCTACTGAGCCGTCACAAAAGTTGTCCGACGGCGTCACTAGTTGTGCCTGACGCCGTTACCTTCAGTTCCAGCAGCCTGAGTGTCTTGATTCTTGACTTTGGCCATTTTCTTCATATATTCGCGCCTTTTCGTCTGAATAAGTGTCATTCTAGCATTTTGCCTTCA
The DNA here is from genome assembly GCA_019973895.1 of Chrysanthemum seticuspe. NCBI lineage: Eukaryota > Viridiplantae > Streptophyta > Magnoliopsida > Asterales > Asteraceae > Chrysanthemum > Chrysanthemum seticuspe. Next base: position 255,379,913 of record BPTQ01000009.1, read on the forward strand.
AGATACCTAAAAAGTGAAAAGGAACGATATTAAGTAATAACGGATACAAAAGTGATCAAATAAGAGCTTAAACGACCCCTCAAAAAGGTACATTTTAAAACTTTATCAAATGTGCTTTTAGCCAATCAATTTATAAGTTAGAGGTCATGAAGCATTAGTTTACAACGATTCACAACACATATAAGCCCCGCAAAAGTCATAACAAGCACGGAACATGGGGTGTTTGGATACTCACATTTCTCGGATGTATATGAAATATAACAAGTTGGAAATGGAAGATAAACACTCATTAACCGGTCCTAGTACACAGATTACCATAGGCTTGAGACTAGATCAAACCTCCATTGCTTTGGCGTAAGCACCTAGGAAAGACTATCCAAGAGGTCTTTTAAAGGGTTGTAACGTTAGGCTTACGGTAGGGAATCAAAGGGTTTGGTGGGATAGGCTATTTAGTGGTGGCAAGTCAAAAATCTTTATGTTACAAGCATGCGAAGAATGGCGTTGCTAAGCCAAGACTCGACACTCTAGACTCTAGATAACTGAAATAAACAAACATAAATTAAAAGATAGATGTAGGATGGTAGCCCGTATGTTTTTTTTTTCAACACTCTATTTTTTTTCTTTTTCTCTTTTTTTCTATTTTTTTTTTCGATTTTTTTTCATACACTTTTACTCTACCATCCTCTACGATAACATCAAAATGATAGGGATTTATAGGCACATCCCTACACTTGAGTTTTTATTACTCTAACACTAATTTGACCCGAATTGAAAAGATCAAAACACTTGGAGTACATTATTATGCAAATTAAGGGAATTTGAATTTAACGTTCCCTTCCCGTCATCTCATAAAATTTAACTTTTCCCATGAGTCCCAATCGTCCCAAAACTGTGTACAAAGGATATGACTCGACTTAGAAACTTATGCAAGAAACTAGATAATTGAACTAAGGGTTTAATGTGATAACAATAATGCACTAAAAGTGAGTGCATACAAGGTAGGCTAAGGCGATTTGGGTGTACATTTGGGGGTGGGGTGTAAACAATGCTCTTCATTGATATTCCGGAAAATCGAAACATCACGAGAACAGCGAAAAGGATAGGCTCAGAGGGGTTAACTAGGGTTATCGTGTACTAAAGATGAGTACAACGCTAAGGTGTGGGGGAATTACTCAACCGATGTGGAAGAAGTAATTATATTACGGGTATCAAACACGGGTTATCCTAATGCCTCTTATCATTTAGTTAATCCTAACTACACAAGTGTAGTCTTACTAGCGATCTCAGAATGCATCACAAAACAAGTTCTAGAATCTATTATACTACCGGTTCACACTCTAAGCATTAAAGAGGAATGCTTTAATTCCTACTAATCTAAGGGCGATCCTCACATTTTGGGTGGAATTTAACTGGTAAAGGGTTTTTTGTGCTAGTCATGCAATTTCCTATCCATGAGACATTTTATTAAAACTAATGGCCCACTCCTATATGTCATGAAAAATTGAAAATTTGGTGCCAAAATTACCCTAACCGACATTTTCTCATGGTTTATTAGGCAAATGCAATTGGACAAAGCAAATAATTAAGGATAAGCATAGTTTCAAAGTTCCCGTTTTATTTTCCCTCCCTACACTTAAACTGAACATTGTCCCCAATGTTCCCCGAAAGTATCAAAGTTATGATAATGGAAGGTAATAAAAGATGAAAGAAACTAATACTCCTTTGATTAGCTCGGTAGGATCCGTGTAAAGTGTTGGTTACATCTTTCTTCAAGAAGAACGTTTGCGTGAAAAGCTCCTTCTCATCTTATGTATCTTCTTCTTGGTAAATTAAACCTGCACACTTGAAGAAAAACAAACGAAACCTTCGCGTAAAATCGGCGGTAAAATATATATAGGACTCTACTAAACTAGGATATAATGCTTGTGGAATGGATGTTTACAGAATTTCTGGAAAGTTAAGACCTGGAAAATTCTAAAAATTTATAAGTAGCTCAGAAAACGAGAAAAAGTAATCAGTTGTTTTTGCTCCTTCCTGACACCGTCAGGTTGCGATCCTGACGCCGTCAGGTTATCCTGACAAAAACTGGTCTGCGATTTTCTGGAAAAAATTCTGGAAAATTTACATCTTTAGAATCTGGAAAAATTTCCTGCAAAACATCCATTATGACTCGATACAAGAATTTTACTCGAACAAACACACATGTATATCTTTAATTAATTGTAATTCTCATGTTTTACGTTTTTTTTAAAACGTGTGTAATCCTCCCTACACTTATCCCTTATGTAAAATACCTTTATATGTAATTAAGACAAGGTTAAAGACAAAATAAAGCATTTTTACAAATTTAAAAATGAGAATAAATAGTCAATAAAAGAGACACGACACAAACAAGCAAACAATTAAGCATGGGTTGCCTCCCACAAAGCGCTTTTCTTTATTTATGAGTCTTGTAGCTAGACTCGAAGTCGTGCCGCTACGTAACTTCATTACCGTCACCTTCTTCCTCATGACGGTCTCTAGTGGGTGATTCCATGTTGTAAAAGTGCCCTATGATGCACCTCTCTAAGAGTTCGTCCTCTCCCCACTCAGTTCTATATTCTGGTCCTAAGTTCAAACAATCCCTATAGAAACCGCAAATCTTGGTCATAACATAATCCAATCCTTTCTCCTTATCCTTCTTATTCCTATAGTAGACTGATAGTTTAAGTTCCTTTTGATCATTGGAGAGTGATGAAAATTTCTCAATCTTAAACGGCATTTGATAGGCTACATCATCGGTCTCATCCTTTAATCGCACTATTCCTAATGAGAGATCATAAGTCATCCCGGTGCTTTCTATGAAAGGTTTCCCTAGAATAACGTGGGACAAGCTAGGATCTATGGCCGTACTAATATCATCCACTATTATGAAATCCGTAGGAAACGTGAAACTACCTACATAAACGGGCAATCCCTTAACTCTACCAAGAAAATTACAACTAACCCTAGGATTATCAGGATCTTTCCTAGTTGGGATAGGCTTCTTCATGACCCAATTATAGTAGGTGCTAGTCATTATGTTTATTGGGGACTTGCGGTCAATGTAGGCCTTTGCCACGAAAAGGTGTCCTATGCAACATGGTATGTTAAGATTCCAAGGGTTCCCAAACTTGATCCTAGGGCTTCTCCTAACATACATGTGACGGAGGTCACGCACTAAGTGAGGGTGGCGAGATAGTTCTTCGTCCGTAGGAAACTTATTGAAATAGTCATTGTCTACTTCATCTACTTCCTCGGTTGTTTCATTCCTCGGTGTTTCACTAACCTCAAGTATCGTTTCATGGTTCGCTTCGTCATTTGTTCTATCAGGTTTCACTAAGATGATGGTATTGATGAATTGAACGTGCTTAGCTAGCTTACTTGGGTCCTTAATTTCTACACCGGAAGTTTCGGGAGTTGAGATAGTATTAACCTTCCTATCACTATTGGTCATGGCTTTTAAGAGGTTATCTATCTTCCTATCCATCTCGGCTTGTTGTTGGTTAAAACGGTCCGAGAGCTTAGCTATTTGAGCTTCTTGGGATGCGACTAGGTGTTGCAACATCCCCTCAATGTTTTGTTGGTTAGGGCCGTGAGATGGGGGCCATGAGAAATCATTGGATGTGAATTCTTTGGTTTGTCCCTAATAAAAGTCGGGCTTGCCCTTCCATGCTTCTCGGGTGTCATTAAAAGTCCTAGGTCCGGGTGTTGTAGGGAATCTTCCTCTCGTTCCATTAGTACGCGAAGATGCGTAGTCAACGGAAGCTTGTTCGGGGAATCTGGTGCAAGTGCGCGTGTTATGAGGATCACTACACGACTCACAAGAGGAAGAAACTTTGTTCACATGGTGTGAAGACTTAGGATTTTCATAGGAACTCATTAGGAATTTAACTTGATCTTCAAGCTCGAGCATCCTACGGTCGGAAGGTTGTGAGTCAATGGGAGGCAAGGAGATTGCCTTAACAGTTTTGGGCAACTCACGGGGGTCATTCCAACTTTTGTTGTCATAGAGAGCAAGGTCCTCTATTATACCCCATGATTCTTCCGCGGTGAGATCACTAAGTTTTCCACCAGCCGCTTGGTCAATGGATCGCTTGGTGGGGAAGTTGACATGATCATAGAAGAGTTGGACTTGGAGCCAAAGATCAATGCCGTGATGAGGGACTTTATGGAGTAAGTCCTTGAATCGAGTACATGCTTCGTAGAGAGATTCACCTTGACGTTGTTGGAACATCAAGATATCATTCCTAAGCTTAGTGGTTCTCCCCGGTGGGAAAAATTGAGCAAGGAAGCGAGATGTGAGATCATCCCAACTTGAGATGGAGCCGGCGGGAAGTTGCTCAAGCCAATTACTAGCTTGGTCCCGTAGAGAGAATTGGAAGAGACGCAGACGCGTGGTCTCCCGAGTAGTAGCATCGAGGTTGATGGAATCGACAATTTTAAAGAAATCCTTAAGATGCTGATTAGGATCTTTGGAACGAAGTCCATGGAATGCACATCCGTTTTGCACCAACCGGATGGTGTCAGTTCGCAGGGCCGTAGTTTGGGCTTGGTCGGGAAGCTCAATAGTGTTCCTATAGCCTAAGTGGCTTGGTCTCGAGTATTCACCAAGAGTACGACCTCTTGGCGGGGAATGGTGGTTGGTTATCACCTTACATGATGAAAAGTGATGGGGTTACGAACAAAGGTCACGAAGAATGGGCATAGACTACGAGGAAGCTAAAAATGGGAAAAAAGCTTCCTTGATAGGAATCAAGCAAGGAAACCTAAATGAGGTGGACTCCTAACTAGCTATTCTATTCCCCGGCAGCGGTGCCAAAAACTTGATAACGCTACACGCTTCGTTCGGGGTCAAAGGAACTTCCTTTTCGTCGAGCAAGTTTTTCAACACCCTAGGCAGTGAACCTAATCGTTGTAGTGTAGTATTAGGGTAAGCCACGGGAATTGATATCGTTCTCTAGGGGAATATGAATGCTAGTGAGAAGTTACTACGCTAAGGTTGGGGTTGAGGAAGATTATTTTTTATCTTTTTATGTTTTTAGGAAATGGAAAGGTACGAATCTCGAGATATTGGATTTGGGGGTTGGTATTTCTACCGATTTCTCTATTCGTCTAATTATCTAATCATAGGTGTATGTAGTCTATGTCTAATTATTGTGTGCTCGTATAATGATTTAAAGATGTGTTTACTTAGGTTTTATTACTCCTTAATTATCTCCTATTGATGGTTGAATTGTCACGTCCTTATTCTTAATCGCGTTGTGTGTCTAAGGTCGTAGGGTATGCGTTTATCCCTAACTCTTTGAAACTACCAAAGGTTATTGCCTACAAAATCTCTAGGATTTATAAACTTAACACTAAGGTACTCTTCGAATGGTTTAGCCTACAATGACTCTAGGTACTATAAACTAAGGTTCACAAAGATTAATCAAGCATTAACTACACAACGGATGATCTATCGCAATACTAGATCATTAACACTTAAGATAAGAGACAACCAATCAATATTCAATAATTAAGTTTCATATTCCCTAAGCAAACACACAAGTAAATTAGCCGTACATGGAAAACATGCAATCATACACATAATTAATTGAAGACATAATTAAGTTAATGAAGTAAAACACTTATCTTGATGTAAGATAGGGTATGGAACCCTAAAATACTGTACAAGACAGCCTTGGTTCGGTTTAGGTTTTTACTCCAAAAGACTACACCCTTTAAACTAAAAAAATTCGGATACTATATATAAGATTACACATGCGACGGCGTCACCCTTTGATTTGTGACGCCGTCGGGTCGCCGTTATTAGGGTTTCGTTTTGGCCACGTTAGTCTTGCGACGGCGTCAACTTATTCTTGTGACGCCGTCCCCTTTAGTCTCTGACGTCGTCTGGATCAAATCTAGGCCGTCTGAGTTGCGACGCCCTACTCTTTTAAAACCTGAAGCTGTCAATTTTAAATGAGCAATTTGGCTACTGAGCCGTCACAAAAGTTGTCCGACGGCGTCACTAGTTGTGCCTGACGCCGTCACCTTCATTTCCAGCAGCCTGAGTGTCTCAATTCTTGACTTTGGCCATTTTCTTCATATATTCGCGCCTTTTCATCCGAATAAGTGTCATTCCAGCATTTGCCTTCAAGATACCTAAAAAGTGAAAAGGAACGATATTAAGTAATAACGGATACAAAAGTGATCAAATAAGGGCTTAAACGACCCCTCAAAAAGGTACATTTTAAAACCTTATCAGATGGTATTGACGAATTGAACGTGCTTGGCTAACTTACTTGGGTCCTTAATTTTCACACCGGATGCTTCGGGAGAATGAGTCGATATGGCATTAACCTTTTTGGTGGTCTTCCTATCACTATTGGTCATAGCTTTCAAAAGGTTATCTATCTTCCTATCCATCTCGGCTTGTTGTTGGTTAAAGCGGTCTGAAAGCTTGGTTATTTAAGCTTCTTGGGATGTAACTAGATGTTGCAACATCCCTTCTATGTTTTGTTGGCTAGGGCCGTGAGAGGGGGGTCATGAGAAATCATTGGAGGTGAATTCTTTTGTTTGTCCCCAATAGAAGTCGGGTTTGCCCTTCCATGCTTATCGGGCATCATTGAAAGTCCTAGGTCTGGGTGTTGTAGGGAATCTTCCTCCCGTTCCATTGGTACGCGAGGATGCGTAGTCAATGGAAGCTTGTTCGGGGAGTCTTGTGCAAGTACGAGTGTCATGAGGACCACTACATAGCTCACATAAGGAAGAGACTTTGTTCACTTGGCGTGAAAACTTAGGATTTTCGTAGGAGCTCATTAGGAATTTGACTTGATCTTCAAGCTCGAGCATTCTATGGTTGGAAGGCTGTGAGTCAATGGGAGGCAAGGAGATTGCCTTTACGTTTTTGGGCAACTCACGGGCGTCATTCCAACTTTCGTTGTCATAGAGATCAAGGTCCTCTATTATACCCCACGATTCTTCCGCGGTGAGATTACTAAGTTTACCACCGGCCGCTTGGTCGATGGATCACTTGGTTGAGAAGTTGACATGATCGTAAAAGATTTGGACTTGAAGCCAAAGATCAATGCCGTGATGAGGGAATTTATGGAGTAAGTCCTTGAGTCGAGTCCATGCTTCGTAGAGAGATTCACCTTGACGTTGTTGGAACATCAAGATATCATTCCTAAGCTTAGTAGTTCTCCCCGGTGGGAAAAATTGGGCAAGGAAACGAGTAATGAGATCATCTCAACTTGAGATGGAGCCGGCGGGAAGTCGCTTAAGCCAATTGCTAGCTTAGTCCCGTAGAGAGAATTTGAAGAGACGCAAGCGCGTGGTCTCCCGAGTAGTAGCATCGAGGTCGATGGAATCGACGATTTTAAGGAAATCCTTAAGATGCTGATTAGGATCTTCGAAACAAAGTCCATGGAATGCACATCCGTTTTGCACTAACCGGATAGTGTCGGATCGAAGGGCCGTAGTTTGAGCTTGATCAGGGAGCTCAATGGTGTTCCTATAGCCTAGGTTGCTTGGTCTTGAGTATTCACCAAGAGTGCGGCCTCTTGGCGGGTCATTTGGTGGTGGGTTGATGAGTGGTGGTTGATTATCGCCTTCCATGATGAAAAGTGATGGGATTACTAACACAGTCACGAAGAAGGGGGATAGACTACGAGGAAGCTAAAAATGAGAAAAAAAAGATTACTTGATAGGAATCAAGCAAGGGAACCTAAACGAGATAGAAATCTAACTAGCTATTCTATTCCCAGACAGCGGCGCCAAAAACTTGATACGCGTACAACGCGCCTTAGGGGTCAAAGGAGACTTCCTTTTCTTCAATCAAGTTTTTCAACCACCTAGGCAGTGAACCTAATCGTTGTAGTGTAGTATTAGGGTAAGCCTCAGGATTGATATCGTTCTCTAGAGGAATAGGAATGCTAGTGAGAAATTACTACGCTAAGGTTGGTGTTTGAGGAAGATTACTTTTTTTATCTTTTTATATTTTTTTAGGAAATTGAAAGGTACGATCTCGGGGCATTGGATTTGGGGGGGTAGTACTTCTACCGATTATTCTACTATTCTAATTATCTAATTAACTAAGCTAAGGGGTAGTCTATGTCTAATTGATGTGTGCTCGTATGATGATTAAAAATGTGTCTACCTAGATACTATTACTTCCTAGTTGATGTGTGCTCGTTGAATTGTCACGTCCGTATTCTTAACGCGTTGTGTCTTCTAAGTTCGTAGGGTATGCTTTTTTCCCTAACTCCTTGAGGATACCTTAAGGTTATTGCCTATAAAATCTCTAGGATTTATAAACTAACTCTAAGGTTATCTTTGGATTTTTAGCCTACAATAACTCTAGGCGATTATAAACTAATGTTCACAAAGATTACTCAAGTATTAAAAACACAACGATGGCCTATTGCAATCCTAAGCCAATTACAATTAAGATAAGAGACAACCAATCAATATTCAATAACTAGGTTTCATAGATCTAAGCAAACACACAAGTAAATTAGTCGGACATGGTGAACATGCAAGCATACACACATACAATCGAAGACATAATGAAATCAATGAAGTAGATTACTTATCTTGATGTAAAATAGCGTATGAGAACCCTAAGATACTGCCCAAGACAAACCAAAGTCGTTTAAGGTTTTTACTCCACACTTCTACCTCTCTAAAAGTATGAAAATTCGAATTCTATATATAGAGTTACAACTGCGACGACGTCACTCTTTAATTGTGACGCCGTCGGATCACCGCCATTAGGGTTTCGTCTTGGCCAAGTCAACTTTGTGACGGCGTTACGTTGTGGTTGTGACGCCGTCAGCTTCATCTTCTGACGCCGTCTGAATCTGGATCTAGGTCGTCTGAGTTGTGACGCCCTACTCTTTAAAGCCAGACGCCGTCAGGTACAAAATAGCAATTTCACTCCTGAGTCGTCGCAATTAGAGGGACGGCGTCACCCTTTATCCGTGACGCCGTCGGGTGCACTTCCAGCAGCTTGAGTGTCTCGATCTTGACTTTAGCCATTTTCTTCACATATTCACGCCTTTTCGTCCAAATAAGTGTCATTCCAGCATTTTGCCTTCAAGAGACCTAAAAAGTGAAAAGGAACGAAATTAAGCAGTGACGGATATAAAAATGGTCGATTAAGGGCTTAAATGACCCCTCAAAAGTGTACCTTTTAAATCCTTATCAGCATGCCAACAAGCACTATGGATGAAACACGCGTTAGTTGACTACGGCATTCATCTAAGCGACATAGCCATCTTATGCGACAACAAAGGTGCTATTGACTTAAGCAAGAATCCAGTGTTACACTTTCGCACGAAGCATATAGAGATTCGTCATCACTTCTTAAGAGACAATGTTCAAAAGGGGAACATATCTATTGAGAAGGTAGCATCCGAAGACAACATAGCCGACGTTCTCACCAAACCGTTGAAGCGGGAACAATTCAACTTGTTACGTCTTGGTCTTGGTCTCATGGAACAATCTTCGTAATTTGTTTCTCAATTATACAAGGTATGTAAACATTAGCCTTACCCTGTTTCTGAGTCTAGGATCTCTATTTCACACACAACTTACAAACAATACGGGAATTTTAAAAACCCAAGGTAAATTTTATTTTACAACATGTAATTTCATATCTATTTTTCTTAACTAAAAGATAATCTTTTCTTTAAACAAGAAAATTTTTCGAAATACTTTCTAAAAGATACAACTTCCCGTATCATTTTCCTAAAAGTTATTTCTCACGTCTTGGTCAAGTTTTTTTTTATTATTATTAATACAAAGTAAAAACCCATTTTCATTGCATCTCATGTCTTTTGAATGCTAAATGGAACACATAACTAATATGTGTTTTCGGGTACATTCATTTAAGCAACAACGAATTTAGGAGAACTCGGGCTATCTCATACATTAATATGCTTTTTCACTTCTAGTTTATTTTCTTTTTCTTTTTAGGATTCGAGATAACCGCATCTCCAAATGGTTTGCATATAGGCACAAATGTTTCCAAAAGGAAAAATTTAAGCTGCCTGAGTCACCAGCACCACGGATCCCAGTATTAACACTGGACGGTTCCCTCAAGGGAAGGATCCGTGGGAACCGTGGGACAAAAGCTTAATTTCTCTTCTATTTTTCTTACTTTGGCTATAAACCTTCATATTTTCATCATTTTACCTCTTTCACTAATGAGTATGTTACTTAATGTTTGTGCTCTCATGATCACATGCCTTAAATTCATATCTAATCATTAGATTTTAGTCCACATTTTGGGTCAAGCATTCATTACAATGCACTATTTTCTCTATAAATAAGGTTCCCAAAATGCTTGCATATCCATCACTCTCAACCTCACAAACGATCATCATCATGTTATCCAAAAGATATTCTAACATTGATGAATCACCTAGTTCAAACAATCCTCTTCAAGAAATCCAAAATTTTATCCTACCACCTTCCGTAGAACCACCACCCAAATCTAGAAAAACCGCACGGATTAGAATCCGGCCTTGTTGTTTAGCCAAACCATTGTCAAGAAGTTCATCACCAACTACTTATTCACCACCACATGATTCCATAGTAGCACCTCCATCATCTCCAACAAGTACATCACCACCATCACCTATCAAATCTCCACCTAAGATCACCCTATCGGAACTTCTTCAAACTCCGAAAACAACCCCACTACCCGTGTCTAGTCCACAAACTTCCAACCCAAAAGAACTAGTCTTTTTAACACCACCAACATCTCCAAACACACTTTACAAAGATCTTGCAACTTCACCACCTTTAGCTCCCATTATCTTACAACATCATCTAGGTTCATATATTCCACTACTTACCAACATAATGGACTTTGATCCTTATTTTCCAACTTTTCCACCACATATTCCGCCTTCTACAAATCAAACTAACCCGGAAACCATCCACACACAATACCCACATCATTTACATTGTGAACATTGCCAATCCACTAGGGATCTTGCAATAGAAATTAGGGACGAGATGCGATTCATACTTAACCACATCCTTGATCGCATCAATATCATCACTCACCAAAACTTCCATCATTAACCTTATGCAAGCATGGAAGGAATGATATTACTATTTTCTCTATTTTTTTCTTTTTGAGTCATTATTAAAGAACAAACCTTGTTCTTATTTTTATATATTTGTATGTGGCCTATATACCACTACACTTTGTCTTTTTATTACAAAGCTTTGTTTACATACCTTGGCTCTCCATCTTGTTTCTCGTCAATCACAAGATTATATTGCATGTTTCTACTAACTTTTTCTTTGTAGGTATTATATTTTCTCACTTGACGCCCTTTTTTAGGGGGAGCTGCCGTCAAGGGGAGCTAGTGATTTGTGAATTATATTCCTTTTCCACACTTTATTTCTTCGTTAGGGCCACTTTTTGTTTTGACAAAAAGGGAGACAAGAAGTAAAACATATGCTTTCAAAACATACATCTAATCTTAAGTTTTACTCATCATAACATTATATTTTGTCATCAACAAAAAGGGGGAGATTATTAATACAAATAAATCGTAAAAACGTTTATTCATATTTAGCGATCTCTTTATGTTTTGTTGATAACAAATATAAAGTTATCATAAGTAAAATTATAAGGATACATGTTATTTTTGTAAAGCATTTAGAAATATAATCATTTAACATTAATTGTTGTAATAATTTATTTATTGTAATAGTTTATTAAGATGGGTAAAAACCATAACCCATGACCCATACCCATGGAGCATATCCATAACCCATGGAGCTAACCCATGACCCATTGACTAGATGCATTGCATCTTCTAGATACATTGTATCTATTTGGATACCCATGGTCCAAAGTCTATGACCCATGACCCATAACCCACTTAGGGGGAGCGTCCTACGGATCCCTCAGTTTACACTAGACGGATCCCTCATGTAAGGGATCCGTGCAACAGTAGTAATTTTTTTTTTATAAATAGTGAGCCATTTCTTCATTGTAACTCACCTCTCTTCTTACAAACTCTCTCATATATTCTTTCATTCTTCTAATCTCAGATCTCTTGATCTATATAGTAGTTCTTCTTTCTTTTGTTGTGATTCTCATATAGGTCCTTCTCTAAGGCGAGATGTTAGCCTTAATAGTTTTTATTAGAAGTGATGGTCATTCACATTTAGGAACTTTGTAACGTGTGTTAGATATCGTATTAGAATATTCAACGGGCTCGTGGATTGGACTAAGCTAATTGGTTAAAAGTTATGTTAAGCTAGCCTTTTATCACTTGTTATCCAATCCAAGTCCACGAGGCCCAAACCCAAGCCCATTAGGGCGTTTATGTCTTGTAGTATAAATACCCCTCAAAGTCTCATTTGAGGGGTGTGCTTGAAAGTGTGTGTGTGTGTGTTTTCTTTGGAATATACAACATCTTGTGTTTATCTTTCTTCACATACACGGTTTGTAGAACATCAAGTCACCATCTTTCCTTTCTTTATTTCATCTTCTTATACGCATAAGTGTTTGTGGTTTAACGTGTTCATCTTGTGATAAGGTGTGTTACGCATAAGGTTGGTGTAAAAGTGTGGTCCTACAATTGGTATCAATCGCCTAACAATGGTTTAGGAGTGTTTGGTTGAAGTTTTTGCGTGTAGTGTTACGCGTAGTAAGCTCTCGTTATTAAAAGTTGTCAAGCTTAAAACTTTACTTTTTGCACTAAAATCTTCAAGATTCTTATGGTTTGAGGTTCTTATAGTGTTAAAGAGTCTAGTTTTGGAAAAAAGTTCGAAGCTTTACGTGTTTTTCTTCAGTTTGTAACCCGTATGTTTTGCGTTGTACGTTTCTACGCATAAGCTATCTAAGCACTTTGGGTGATTAAGGTCAAAACTTTTGTGTTATTTTAGTGTTTTGAAGGCTTTGTGTGAATCAGAAATTGTTTGAAACGCTGGGAATTTTTTACGCGTAAAGGTCAAAAAGTCAAAACCCTATTTTTACGCATAAGGTTTTACGCGTAAGATTTGGTTTTTACGCATAACTTTTTGGTGAAGAATCTTAGTGCAACAACGGTTACTCAGTGCTTCCCTCACTTGGATAAGTTTGTGGAACACTTCGACTTGTGGATATCTTTTACGCTGTGACAGTGTAAAGGATTTTTGGTTTTTAACCTAAGTTTACGCATAAGCAGAACGCTTACGAGTAACACTCTACGCATAAGTTAACACTTACGCGTAAGGTTTTTACGACTAAGAATTTTGTTTACGCATAAGCCTAAAGGTTACGTGTAAGTTGGGTTTTACGCATAAGGAATCCTACGCATAAGCACCAATTTCTACGCATAAGAACAGTTTTACGAGTAAGTTTTTGAGTAAAAACTTCAAACGGCTATAACTTTTGAACCGTAACTCTGTTTTCAGCGTTCTACCCATCAAAACGACCGTGAGAACGAGGAGAATAGACCACCGAATGAACTATTGATTCGGGTCAACCTTCATGTCCTAAAAACGCTCCGAAAAGAAGTTATTGAGGTTTTTAAGTTTTTAGACCAAATTTTCACTACAACAACCGAGCTTAATCTTCTTCAAACACAACTCCTTTATTGTTGAATCGATCCTACATCAATTTATCATAACATACCTTCGTCAATGGCAACTCAACAAGACATTCATGCAGCCGGTGCCGAAAACTGTCCTCCTATGTTGGAAAAAGGTGGTTATCTTCAATGGACAAGTCGAATGCTTCGTTACATCAAGACAAAACCTAATGGAAAATTGATGATTCAATCCATTCAGAATGGACCCTTCATGCCTCGACAAGTCCAAGACCCTAGAAATGCTAATGCAACACCTCCCGTCCCACCATTTTTTCGTCTTCAAAAAGAATCGGAATACTCTGAAGAGGATCAGAAGTAAGTCGAAGCAGATGACATGGCAATTCATATTGTCCAACTGGGTTTACCAAGAGACATCTTTGCTGCTGTAGACAGTTGTGAAACTGTTTTCGATATGTGGGAACGTGTTAGACGGCTTTGTCATGGAACTGAAATTGGTCAACAAGATACAGAGAACAAGCTGCTAACTGCTTGGGAGAAGTTTACATCCACTCCAGGAGAATCCATTGAATCCTACTATGGAAGGTTCTGCACTTTAATGAATGAGCTTATCAGAAACAAGTTGACACCCAGAACTATCGTGAGTAACATCAAGTTCCTAAACAATCTACCAGAAGAATGGGGACGATATGTCACTATTGTCAACCAAACAAAAGACTTGCATCAAGTGAACTTTGATCAACTCAACAGTTTTCTGAAACAAAACCAAAATGAAGTGAATGAAGTCAGGAAAGAAAGATTAACAAAGAATCATGATCCATTGGCACTCATTGCAAAGACTCAAACTCCAGTGAATACACAACAACAAGCTTCATCATCTTCCCCTAACAACAACTTCCAGCAATACACTCCACAACAACAAGCTAATATCCCTCAACAACAATTCTATCCACAAGAACAACAACATTACCAGGAACAAGGAATCACTGATCTTGAAATTGAACAAGAAGAAGCTTTGTCACAAGCATTTTCATTCTTGGGTAAAGCATTCAGAGGTCGCTATTCAACACCAACTAACAACAACCAAAGGATTTCATCAAACACTCGCAACAGGCAAATTGCATAGCCGGGTGTGAATATGGGTCATCAAGGACAAATGGTTGGAGTTATTGGGAATCGGCAGGGATATGCTACTGGATTTCGCATGGGTAATCAGGCGGCTCCGAATCAGGGTAATCAGATGGGTCAGAATGTTGGGAATAGAGCAGTGGGTAATCAGAATGGAAATGTTGCAGCTCCAGTCGTTGGGAATTATGGAAATGTGAATCAGGGTAATCAGGTTAAGTGTTATAACTGTCAAGGAGTGGGTCACATGGCAAGGAATTGTCCAACTAAGCCGAAAAAGAAGGATCTTGCGTATCTTCAGAAAGCTATCATGTTGGTACAAAAAGAACAATTTGGACTTCAATTGAGTGCTGAGGAACATGACTTTATGGCTATTATGGATGATTTGGAAGACCTCGAGGAACTCAATGCAAACTGCATCTTCATGGCAAATCTTCAGGAGACTAAGTACGACACTGATTCTGACGCACCTCCTGTCTATGACGCCAATGCAGTATCTGAGGTACCAATCACTGATCCATGCTATAACAATGTCATATTTGATGTGTTTACTCATGACGAACAGCATTCTGTGACATCAACACCTACTTATGATACATACCTGGACAATCCGAGTTGTAGCAATACTAACTCTGACACTCCAGATGTGGATCCTAGTGGAGACTGTGTGGCACAAAATACTGAGACTGATGAGGAAACACGTGCTTATTTTGAATCATTAATCAATAACTGTGGCATTGAAATTGAGAAAGTTAGAACGGTCAATCACGAAGTTAAGGCCGCGAATGCTAAATTGACCGCTGAGCTTGAGAGTTACAAGGAGAATGCAAAAGCCTTTGAATTTCATAAAAACAAAGAATCAGAATTAGAAATTGGTTATCGAAATTTGGTTTCTAAAGAACAACTATTGCAAATCAAGTACAACACACTTGATGTGAATTTGAACTTGAAAATTAAATCTTTAAACAAGGAAATTTCTGATTTAAATGACCAACTTTCTAAACAGAAAGAAATGTTTTCTAATCTTGAAAAAGAGAAGCAGTTGATTACTGATTTTTCAAAACGAGAAGATTCTCTTCTTGATGAAATTCTTGATAAAAATGAAAAAATCCAAACTTTGGAAAATTTGCTTCTTAAAACAGGTCATTCTGCTCAAACAATCAAGATGCTTTCTAATCAAGTAAATCCGCGTTTTCATACTAATCATAAAATGGCACTTGGTAACGACCCCTCTTCGTTCCTCAAGAAAGCTCAAAAATCTCAGAATGTGTTAAACAATGGAAATGTTTTACATGAACCCATTATTGTTCGTGATTCTCATGAAACGTTAGAACTATCCGAGGAGAGTAGATCAAAAATGAAACAAAAAAATTCGGAAATCAAACCAATTGATTATAACAAATGGAACAAAATTAACGGAATTACTTTTGTTAATCAAAAAGAAAAGTCAAAGTTTTCCATCACACCAAGTGTTTCAAACAAAGAGTCAACACCTGTTTCAAAACCAGTTGTTGTCTCAAAATCTCTTTCGAACATTGAACAAATGTTTTCAAACAATCCTTTTAACACAAGTGATGCGAGAAGTATTTTAGACAATGTGAAAACTAGAATTGCGGGACTTCAAGAGACTGTTAACACTAAAACCCGTATTACACCTAATAACTGGTTTTCTAGTTTTGATAACGAAATGAGAAAGTATTTTGAAACTGAAATTGCCCCTCAGCTGAATGCCATCAACTCAAGGGTAATTCATTTCGAACAAGCGTTTTTGAAAGAAATAGGTGACTTTGTCAAGGACCATAAATCCCTGATAAAGCAAGCTAATGAATGTTTTGAACACACCAAAGTTTGGGAAAAATTGAATGATTCTCTCTTCGAAGATGTTATGACTACTGATATCATGTCCATTATCTTACAAACATATTCTGTTGAAGATCATGAAAGACTCTAGTCTGAGACCTCCGCAATTGTTTCAAAATATGAAAAAGCTCTTGAAAAACTTGAAAAAGAAAACGTGTCCTATTTTAAACAGCTTGATCGAAAAACCGAGGAATGCAAGTATGACAAACTGTCGTATGAGCGTGCCTACAAGGACATGCAAGAGCAAAATGATCTTTTGAGAGCTCAACTGGGAAGTCTAAAAGGGAAGGCTGTGGATACTAAGTTTGCAAAACCATTGACTGAGGAGAAAACAAATATTCCCAAACCGGTTTTCAAACCAAAAATGTCAATTTCTCAGCCTCCTCCAAAAGTCAATGAGAAATATGATTTGTCAAAAACAGTCACTCCACAGTCCTTACCTATTAAAAAGAGAACTATCAAAGGTTTTGAAAAACCTGTTTTTGATAAAGAAAAAGTGATTACTCATGGCATTTCTAGGAATAGTAAACGGAATGTGACCACAAATCTAGTTAAAGAATCTGTTGGTTCTAACAACATGGTCAACAATTACTATCTAGAAGAAGCTAGGAAAAAGGCACAGACTCGAAAAAACGGAATTTTAGGTGCAACATCTAGGGTGATGCATTCTACAATATTTCAAGGCACTGCTAGTAGTAGTAAACCATTACCTAGGAACACTCTACAAAAGACTAGGGATTGGCTTGCATCTAAGAGTAGTTGCGCAAAAGAAAATGCTATGCCCTTAGAAAACAACACTAGGAATTCTAAGTCTTTTTCGAACAAGAATCAATGTCCACAAGACTGTAGTGACAAAGTTAAAGCTGTTGTTTTAAACAAGAATATTGAATTTGTCTGTACTACATGTAAAAAATGTGTCTTTTCAGCTAATCATGATGCATGTGTCTCACAATATCTCAAGAAAGATAATTCTCGTGCCAAGGCACAATCCACTAAGACACCAAATAGAAACAAGCCCGTTAATAAAAAGACAAACAAAAAGACACCTAATATGACGATCTCTTCAGGACGTTGTTTTTCCAAAAATGAGTCTTCCGCTGCATCTGATAAGAAAACAACTCCTAGATCTTACCTTAGGTGGAAACCCACGAGCAAAGTTTTCAACAAAGTAGGTCTTAGATGGATTCCCACAGGAAAGATTTTTGATACTTGCACCAACACAGATAATAGTGACAATCATCAGGATAAGGAAGTAGAAACCATTACAACCATTGATAGTGATCACCCTCACCGTGAGGAATCTTGTACTTCTAACACTGTTATTTGTGAAAACTCTTCTTCTTCATTCTTTCTATCTTCTATCTTTGATTTTCCATTTCTTTTATAAAACCAACAAAAGCAAAATATAAAAATATAAAACTTCAAAAAATACAAAAACAATACAAAATCAAAAATCCAAAAATATTCTTCTCACGACATGTCTCTTGTATAATCGATATTCTGTACGTTTCTAGAAATGTCATTCAACAATGATACGGGCATGTACAGATGCTTGAGCGAGAGTTCTTTATATGTTTTCTAAAACATGTCGTTTCTCAAAAAAATTCTTCAAAATATGGCTTTCGTATACTTCAGTACGAAACCCGGACAAAAATGATGACTTTTGATTATTTCAAATCAAAACTCGTGTTTTTTAAGAAAAATCAAGTGTACGCTTCAGTGCACTACATTTAAAACTGGTGAGAAATCATCATCATCTTGAGCACCTTTTCAAGATTGTTCAAAAAGATTTTCAAAATCTTTCAAAATACTTAGTGCTCAAGATAACTCCCTCTAAAACCCTTTAATTGATTATGCTTTATTAAAGGGGGAGTATAAAACAAAAATGTTCCAAATTCATGCTTAAATCAAATCCGTTTGTCTCCCCAAAAGATTCTAAAATGTTGTTTAATCCGTTGATATTAAAAATATCACGAATATGCTATTTTTGAGGGGGAGGAGACGTGATTAAAATGTGATCAAAAGGTTTAATGGTCGTTGTTTGAATCTCATAATGAGCTCGACTCAGCTGAAACCAATGTATTGACGAGGAATAATGTACCATCTCGAGAAACTTTCTATGGACTTGACCAGGACGGGTAATAATTTCAAGCTAGTTCTCTAGTGATGTAAACGTGTCTCGAATCGGTCTTGTTCATTTAAAGTCGATCAATTCAAAAAGTACGAACTCTACCCTCTATGTGCAGATTTCTGTCAAAACTTATAAGCACATGTAAAGGGGGAGTGTTTCTGAAAATATAAAACTCACGGAGTGTTTCAAACATGTTTTCTATCATAAACACTCTGAGAGATTTTTCAAGAAAAATGGTTTTATGGCAACAATAGGACAGTCATGGAGTTATAAGGTGACTAAGGATAGGAAATTCGTCCTATGATCCGCCAGAGCCGGAGGGATCTACCCAAGGACATCACCAATAGTTTAGAACTAGAAGTCCTTAGGTATGATTGAAAAAAGGAGTAATGTGAGAAAGGAGAAAGAAGGGGTTGAAGAATTAAAAAGAAATATAATGAAAAAGGGTGAAAAGAAATAGCCCTCCATAATCAACCTTAGGGCAGAAACCTGGTTCAATTCATCTGCTACTGGTTGTCACTAGATGACACTGGTATTGAAGACAAAGACATCATGGACCTAGTGACGCACTGCACTAAACCTTCTAGCCACTCAATTCCTCTTAAAAGGATTTGTTTCATTCTCACTGGAAACCCAACATAATCTATTGACCTTCTCTTAGAGTTGGTTGGTATTGAAGAAGGAGACCCTCTCCCTAGTCTCCGCTTAGGAAACCAAAATGCACTATTGAGTCTAGAGCCACGAGATTCATCAAAAGATCTAATAGGAACACTTGACATGACATCGTTTGTTGTTCATCTATAAGGACACAAGTGATATATTCTAGAGTCCTACGCAGATCTTAGCAATCTGCTAGAACATTTATGAGAAGTTTCACATCGGTGATCTTCAGTGATTGAATGGAAACTCCTGCCAGGGTCAACATCAAGCAGCCCTGACAGCAGGTCACTTCGGTAACTCCCCGTGGATTACGCTTAGTGTGTCTCAAACGGTCTACAGTCATGGAGTGATGCTTCGGTGTACTTCAGCGACTCATCTGAATTGTAGATGTACTTCGGTATATCGTGTTATCTCACTTGTGGGACTCCAGTTCAGGAACGGCCCTTGTGTGAATTAGAGACGTGTTTTCACAATATGCTGTTAACACACACGAAATTCAAACTTGTAAGTGCCGGAATCCGCTTATTACTAACCTGTTTTTATGTTTTCTTCTTATGGAAGCTCCAAAGCGGATTGATCGTGCAGATTCTCCACATGCTCATACCAACAACACATGAAAGTTCTCATCAAAATCAAAGGCAACAAAAGTTTAAGATGATTCTTCGTCAATGTCAAAGAATCTACAAAGTTTAAAGACTCGAGAACTACATCATTGGTAACCAAAATACAAATAGAAGTGTGAGCATGGTGGAGAAAGGCGTGGAGATACCTATCCAACGAAGTTGACAAATGGCTCTATACCACATTAACTGATCACAAAGCATGAAGGAACAAAGAATTAAGAATATTCTATATCTACACATAAAGTTCAAGCTCAAGAAAAGTAAAGACCTAATCAAGTGGAGCATCTTTTGAATGACCACCCCTTAGGGGGAGATTGTTAGCCTTAATAGTTTTTATTAGAAGTGATGGTCATTCACATTTAGGAACTTTGTAACGTGTGTTAGATATCGTATTAGAATAGTCAACGGGCTCGTGGATTGGACTAAGCTAATTGGTTAGAAGTTATGTTAAGCTAGCCTTTTATCACTTGTTATCCAAACCAAGTCCACGAGGCCCAAACCCAAGCCCATTAGGGCGTTTATGTCTTGTAGTATAAATACCCCTCAAAGTCTCATTTGAGGGGTGTGCTTGAAAGTGTGTGTGTGTGTGTGTTTTCTTTGGAATATACAACATCTTGTGTTTATCTTTCTTCACATACACGGTTTGTAGAACATCAAGTCACCATCTTTCCTTTCTTTATTTCATCTTCTTATACGCATAAGTATTTGTGGTTTAACGTGTTCATCTTGTGATAAGGTGTGTTACGCGTAAGGTTGGTGTAAAAGTATGGTCCTACACGAGATCCCGAGATACTACAAGTCATCTAAGCAAGGGGTCCTTGATTGATTTGTTCCTCTACAAGATTTCTGTAGCAAAGATCTTGTATTTCATATTTCACATAGTTGTTGTGTTATAGTTGTGCTGGTTTGGTCCTCCGTGTTAAGGACTCGGTATTTAGCTTTGTACCGGAAAAAGTGTAAGCGACGTTGAGGCTTCTGCGCCAAGTTGAAGAAGTTTGTTGACATAGTGCTTGAACTCTTGAGTAGGTGACTCGGGGAGTGGAGTAGGGCAAGGAAGGTGTCCTTGTAGCCGAACCACTACAAATCGGTTGTGTCATTTCTATCCTTTACTTTACTTTACTTGCTTTCGTTACTTACATTACATATAGATCTATACTTTCTATCCATCCATACGATTTCACATAACATCGAATCTAAAGTTTTTGAAACTAAATTAAAATCGGCAAAATTATTCAACCCCTCTTTCTAGTTTTCCACAAAATATATTTTCAAACGGAGCATCTTCGGGGAGTAGCAAAGGGGTTATCTCCAAAAGAATTAGCAGCTGCATTTCCTTGATGTACAGAAGATGATTGAGGATTAGAATACGATGATGAATGATCGGCAAATGGCGCTTCTTGTGATAAAGATATTGAAACCGAAGGACCAGTTGTGTTGGTAGGAGTAGGAGCAGCAGCAACTAGTGGTGTAGGATTATCATCAACTGGAGGCTCATGGTATTCATCATACATTGGATCAAATAATTTCTTCAAATCTTCTTCTGAGGGAGGTACATAAGGAGCTGCAGGAGTATGATTATGTACAAGACCCGAGCTAATGGGTCCAGGTGTTAAGAGTTGAGGTGCGGGTCCATAACTGGATTGTCCAGGAGCCATTTGCTCAGTCAGCTCATCGAATGTAACATGAATAGTTTCCATAATGTCTCGGGTTCTTTTGTTGTAGATTCGGTAACCCTTCCGATTAGGTGCATAACCAACAAAAAATCCAATATCAGCCTTAGCTTTCAACTTTCCTAGACCTTGACCATCATTGGTTAGATAACACAAAGCTCCAAACACACGAAGAAATGAGAGATCCGGTTTTCTGTTGTGAACTAATTCGTATGGAGTTTTTCCATGAATAGTATGTATTGGGGAACGGTTTTGGGTGTAACAAGTAGTGGCAATGGCTTCCGCCCAAAGAAACATTGGAGCCTTTGAAAATATTAGCATAGTCCTTGCAGCTTCTACAAGAGTCCGATTTCGCCTTTCAACTACACCGTTCTGTTGAGGAGTGCGTGGAACACTTCTTTGATGACTGATTCCAATGCTTTCATAAAACTGACTAAGTTCTTTGTTCACAAATTCAGTTCCATTGTCTGTTCGGATGATTCTAACTATTTTGTTAAGCCTAACCTACAGTTGTTTAATAAGTTTAATGATAACATCGGGAGTTTCATCCTTTGTTCTCAAAAACTTAACCCAAGTGAACCGAGAGTAGTCATCAACGACGACTAGCACATAATTCTTCCCATTTATACTTTGTACTCTCATGGGTTCGCACAAATCCATGTGAAGGGTATGAAGAACTTCCATAATGGTATTGGCAGGTTTGGGTTTGTGGGCATACTTTGTACTTTTGCCCAATTGGCATGCTGAACAAAGATGATCTTTTTCATATTTTAACCGGGGTAAGCCTCTTACGAGGTCCTTTCTTGAAAGATCATTGATGGTGCCGAAGTTCAAGTGATTGAGGCGATGGTGCCATAACCATGATTTGTTCTTAGATTCCTTTGACAACAAGCAAATAGGATAGGACTTCATCGTGTCTTCGATAAAGATGGTGTACAAATTTGTGCCACGAGTTCCTTTTAGAAGTTCAACACCATCAAATTCTCTAACGAAGCAAGAGTGCTTTCTGAAGGCTACTTCAAGATCAGAATCACATAATTGACCAACAGAGAACAAATTATGACCAAGACCTTCCACATAATATACCCGGGAGATCACACTATCACCAAAAACATAATCTCCATAACCCATAATTGCCCCAAAGTGATCGTTCCCAAATCTAACAGTCCCGATGAACTTATTCACGAAGTTCTTGAGCCGTGAGCGATCTCCAGTCATATGTTTTGAGTAGCCTAAATCCAAATACCAAAGGACGATTTGTATGACCTGCATTTGAAAACAGAAAAGTATGGATAACTGGAAGCTTTGGATCCCCATGAGAATATGGCTTCCGATTGGTTAGTACAAACAATTTGTAAACCTACAGCATTTCTAGATGCAATGACATTATTAGTGGGAGCAATACTAGTAGAGGCAGTGGACCTAGACTGTAAAACCCTAAAAATCGTAAACGTGCTAAATGACCATTTTACCCTCAAGATAAATAATTATGAAGACTCGTAAACACGCCCGGCTCGTTAAATACGTTTTACTTTTAACTTACATATGTGCAACCACCAATTGATGCAAGATAATAGAATTTATTTTTCACTTATGAATTTAGCACATCATATAAATTACATAATGTACATACAAGTGATAAGATAACTAAACTAAATAAAAGATGGGATAATGAATTATGGAATGTGAATTAGTCTTGATATCCTCCCTTCCCCTTTTGTTGTCCAATTCAAAGCCCCCTCCCAAAATACACGGCCAAATTGATTTTCCAATATCCCCTTATTAATTCCTTTTAATCCTAATGTAACTTACCCTTTTTCTCATTCTAAAACAAACCCTAATTCTCTAAAAAACCACAAGTGACAGATGTGTCCCTTTTTCTCTCATTTGACCAAAGCATGGTATAATAATGGGTAACATGATTCAAGAAGCTATGATCGTGGGTCTTTGGTTCAAATGAGTTGCTGGTTGTGTCGTGTGTTTGGCCTGATTTCTGGCCGTGGGTTGCTAGGCCAATAAGGGTGTTGGTCTACTTGTTTTTCTTGTTCTCCTTCCTCATGTACATGTTGCAAGGTATCAACACCATCTCGTCACTTTCGTTTATTTCCTGATTTTTGGTCATGGGTTTTACACCATGTGCATGCCTTTTTATACATCACATAAAAATCATAGAACTTGACACATAAAATAATAAATGGAAAGTCCTACATGTCGATTTATATATAGCATATTGTTTCGAATCTGTTTGACCCTCACATACTCACGACAAATACATGTTCATGTTAATGACATCATGTGATAACGCTACATGCGTCATTCGGGGTCAAAGGAACTTCCTTTTCTTCGAGCAAGTTTTATAACACCCTAGGCAGTGAACCTAATCGTTGTAGTGTAGTATTAGGGTAAGCCACGGGTATTGATATCGTTCTCTAGGGGAATAGGAATGCTAGTGAGAAGTTACTACGCTAAGGTTGGGGTTGAGGAAGATAATTTTTTAGCTTTTTATGTTTTTTAGAAAATGGAAATTACGAATCTCGGGGTTTGGATTTGGGGGTTGGTATTTCTACCGATTACTTCTATTTATCTAATTATCTAAACTAAGGTGAGGATAGTCTATGTCTATTGTTGTGTGCTCGTATGATAGTTAAAGATGTGTTTACCTAGATGCTACTACTCCCTAGTTATCTCCTATTGACGGTTGAATTGTCACGTCCTTATTCTTAACGCGTTGTGTTTTCTAAGGTCGTAAGGTGTGCATTCCCTAACTCTTTGAAGTCACCTTTAAGTGTAGTAAACGAACTCCACTAAGTTATTCATAAACTAACTTTGAGGTTATCTTTGGGTTTAGAGAACGAAATCCACTAAGTCATTCATAAACTATCAAAGATTTATCAAGTATTAAACACAACGATAGCCTAGTAGCACTCCTAAGCTAATTACAATTAAGATAAGAGACAACCTAACAATAATTAATAACTAGGTTTCATATATCTAAGCAAACACACAAGTAATTTAGCCGGACATGGTAAACATGCAAGCATACACACAATCAATCAAACATAGGATATACATAATCATAAATTGAATATATGGATTAAGATATAATCAACAAACCATTACAAGATATTTTTGGAGTGATTGAAACCTTTAAAGTTGCTGGAAAAACACCTATCTAACCCCTAGAATTGGAGTTAGGGTTTAGAGCCTACAAAAAGTGAAGTTATAATGTTATATTTATAGGCAGATTTTCTGTCGGCAAAGAGTGACGGCGTCACACCTAAAGAGTGATGGCGTCGCGACAAATTTTTTCACCAAACTATAGATTTTCTCGTTCTGCTCGCGTGGGCTTTTGAATCAGCTAAATCTGAGTTCGTATGCAAAAGTTATGGCCAAAACAATATCAGCTACTTCGCGCGTGTGTTGCAGCTTGTGACGGCGTCACCTTATGCCCGTGACGCCGTCGCCTTCAGTCTATGACGCCGTCTGGATCAAATCTAGGATGTCTGAGCTGCGACGCCCTACTCTTTTAAAACCTGATGCCGTCACTTGTAAATAAGCAATTTGGCCACTGAGCCGTCACAAAAGTGCTCCGACGGCGTCGCAGATAACACCTGACGCCGTCCCCTTGTATTTCAGCAGCTTGAGTGTCTCGATTCTTGACTTTGGCCATTTTCTTCGTATATCCGCGCCTTTTCGTCCAAATAAGTGCCATTCTAGCAATTTGCCTTCAAGAGACCTAAAAGGTGAAAAGGACCGATATTAAGTAATAACGGATACAAAAGTGATCAAATAAGGGCTTAAACGACCCCTCAAAAAGGTACATTTTAAAACCTTATCAAATATCCCTACACTTGGTATTTGCTTGTCCTCAAGCAAATGTGCTTTTAGCCAATTAATTTATAAGTTAGGGGTCATGAAGCATTGGTTTAGAACAGTCCACAACACATATAAGCCCCGCAAAAGTCATAACAAGCACGGAAATTACATACTAGCACCTCACATGGGGTGTTTGGATACTCACATCTCTCTCGGGTGTATATGAAATATAACAAGTTGGAAATGGAAGATAAACACTCATTAACCGGTCCTAGTACATAGATTACCATAGGCTTGAGAATAGATCAAACCTCCATCGCTTTGGCGTAAACACCTAGGAAAGACTATCAAAGAGGTCTTTAAAGGGTTGTAATGTTAGGCTTACGGTAGAGAAACAAAGGGTTTGGTGGGATAGGCTATTTAGTGGTGGCAAGTCAAAAATCTCTATGTTATAAGCATACGAAGAATGGCGTTGCTAAGCCAAGACTCGACACTCTAAACTCTAGATAACTGAAACAAACAAACATAAATTTAAAGGATAGATGTAGGATGGTAGACCTATATATATATATATATATATATATATATATTTTTTTTTTTTCATACACTTTTACTCTACCATCCTCTACGGTAACATCAAAATGATAGGGATTTATAGGCACATCCCTACACTTGAGTTTTTATTACTCTAACACTAATTTGACCCGAATTGAAAAGATCAAAACACTTGGGGTATGTTATTACGCAAATAAGGGAATTTAACGTTCCCTTCCAGTCATTTCATAAACTTTAACTTTTTCCCATGAGTCCCAATCGTCCCAAAACTGTGTACAAAGGATATGACTCGACTTAGCAACTCATGCAAGCAACAAGATAATTGAACTAAGGGTTTAAGGTGATAACAATAATGCACTAAAAGTGAGTGCATACAAGGTAGGCTAAGGCGATTTGGGTGTATATTTGGGGGTGAGGTGTAAACAATGCTCTTCATTGATATTCTGGAAAAACCGAAACATCACGAGAACCGCGAAAAAGATAGGCTCTGAGGGGTTAACTAGGGGTATCGTGTACTAAAGATGAGTACAACGCAAAGGTGTGGGGGAATTACTCAACCGATGTGGAAAAAGTAATTATATTACGGGTATCAAACAAGGGTTATCCTAATGCCTCTTATCATTTAGTTATTCCTAACTACACAAGTGTAGTCTTACTAGCGATCTCGGGATGCATCACAAAACAAGTTCTAGAATCTATTATACTACCGGTTCACACTCTAAGCATTAAAGATGAATGCTTTAATTCCTACTAATCTAAGGGCGATCCTCACATTTTTGGGTGGAATTTAGGTGGTAAAGGGTTTTTGTGCTAGTCATGCAACTTCCTATCCGTGAGACGCTTTTGTTAAGACTAATGGCCCACTCCTATATGTCATGAAAAGTTTTAAATTTGGTGCCAAAATTACCCTAACCGACATTTTCTCATGGTTTATTACACAAATACAATTGGACAAAGCAAATAGTCAAGGATAAGCATAGTTTCAAAGTTCCCGTTTTGTTTTCCCTCCCTACACTTAAACCGAACATTGTCCCCAATGTTCCCCGAAAGTATCAAAGTTATGATAATATAAGGTAATGAAAAATGAAAGAAACTAATACTCCCCTGATTAGCTCGGTAGGATCCGTGTAAAGTGGTGGCTAAATTCTTTTCAAGAAAAATGTATGCGTGAAAAGCTCCTTCCAATCTTTTGTTTCTTCTTCTTGATAAATTAAACCTGCACACTTGAAGAAAACAAACAACCCAACGCATCAAACCGAACAAAGAAAAATCACAACAAGATGTAATTCCAGACTTAAATAAGATATAATGCTTGTGGAATGGATATTTGCAGATTTTCTAGAAAATTAAGACCTGGAAAATTCCAAAAAATTTATAAGTAACACAGAAAACGAGAAAAAGTAGTAAGCAGTTTCTACTACTCCTGACGCCGTCAGGTTGTGACCCTGACGCCGTCATGTTATCATGACAGAAACTGGTCTGCGATTTTCTGGAAAAAATTCTGGAAAATTTTTATCTTTAGAATCTGGAAAAATTTCATGCAAAACATCCATTATGACTCGATACAAGCATTTGACTCGAACAAACACACATGTATAACTTTTAAATAATTGTAATTCTCATGTTCACGTTTCTTTTGAAAACGTGTGTAATCCTCCCTACACTTATCCCTTATGTAAAATACCTTTATATGTAATTAAGACGAGGTTAAAGACAAAATAAAGCATTTTTACAAATTTAAGCATGAGAATAAACAATCAATAAAAGATACACGACACACAAATAAGCAAACAATTAAGCATGGGTTGCCTCCCACGAAGCGCTTTTCTTTACTTATGAGTCTTGTAGCTAGACTCGAAGTCGTACCCCTACTTGACTTCATTGCCGTCCTTCTTTTCTTCCACTAAGCCTTCATCATAAGGTTGTAGACGTTGTATGCTCACCATGAATTCTCTTCCCACATCGTCTATTATGATAACGGTTTTATTTTTTAGATTAGTTTCTTTCACCGTATAAGGTCCAAACCATCTTGGCTTATTCCTTCCCCATAATGCTTTTATTCTTGATTTATACAAAAGCACCTTTTCTCAATTCAAAAATTCCTTAGGGTTCTTTTGAGTTTGTGGTATTGTGGTATAGTTATTTCCTAACTTTTTATCATGTTTCCACAATGTTGCATTTAACCCTTGAACCATGAATTCTCTAAGCCCTTTTTCTAAATCGTTAATTTTCTTCCTAACCACCTTGTTAGGGACTTGAGGATTCTCATACGTATCCTTTTCCATAATCTTAAGAGGATACCTTGGAACAATAGGTATCCTAGCGTATCCCTTGCCGCTTTTGAGTACCATGATGCCCTCACCGCATTTGATGGTCGTCTTGGCGGTGGTCAGGAAAGGTGTTCCCAGGATTAATGGCAGGTTTTTATCTTCCTCAATGTCTACAATTGCGAAGTACACCGGATAGACAATATTGGCAACCTCAATTAAGAAATCCTCCGCTATTCCTATGGGATAAACATATGAATGATTTGCTAAGGAAAGTCTAAGATTGGTCTTGGTCGGTTCCTCCTTAGTCAACTTATTATAGACTGACAGCGGCATTATGTTTACATCGGATCCCTGGTCGGCCAAGGCATTTAGGTTCTCTAATTCACCTATGCTACATGGAATTACAAAGTTCCCAGAGATCTCTTGCTTCTTAGTTACTGGCTTTCTCATAATCGACTCGTACATAGGTCCAATAGGCATGGTGTCATACTCTTCCTCTCCTATTGCACCTAAGAGGGCTTTCCTAAGAACATCATTGCACCTAAAGTTTTTTACTTGGTTAACGATGATTTTCTTATTGATCTCATGCTTAAGGTAATGCTTGATGAATTTGGGTTCATCATCAGTCCGAGCCTCATTCTTATCCTTACTATCCTTGCTGCTCTCAGGCTCCTTCTTCTCAACTGCTCCATCCTCATCGGAAGCAATGGAAATGGCGTTAACAAAAAAAGTGGGGGTGGCGTGCTCATCGTTCCTCACTAGAACCTTCTCGGGAATCTTCGTCTTAGTGTACTCTTTCACTAAGTCCATCATCTCCGCCATTTTTTCCTGTATTTCATCCCTTTGTCCATTGAAGGCTTTTAAGAGGGTGTCGAGCTGGGTTGTCATCTCACTTTGTCGTTGCTTGAAATCGGCTTCAAGTTGCGTCAATCGAGCTTCTTGAAATGACATGAATTTGGACACCATTCCCTCAAGACTAGTGGAAGTTCCGGTGTTTGGAGGGTTGTTGTAGGATTTTCCTAAGTTATTTGGCTCGAGCTTAGGAGTCTCGTAGGAGCTCCTTAGGAATTTTACTTGATCTTCAAGTTCGATCATCCTAAGATTAGAAGGTTGTGAGTCAATAGGAGGCAAAGGGACTGCCTTATCAGTTTTGGATAACTCACGGGGGTCATTCCAACATTCGTTTTCATAGAGGGCAAGGTCCTCTATTGTACCCCACGATTCTTCCATGGTGAGTTTACTAAGTTTACCACCGGCCGCTTGGTCGATGGATTTCTTAGTTGAGAAGTTAACACGATCGTAAAAGATTTGGACTTGAACCCAAAGATCAATGTCGTGATGAGGGAATCTATGAAGTAAGTCCTTGAATCGAGTCCATGCTTCATAGAGAGATTCACCTTGACGTTGTTGGAACATCAAGATTTCATTCCTAAGCTTAGTAGTTCTCTCCGGTGGGAAAAATTGGGCGAGGAAATGAGTGGTGAGATGATCCCAGCTTGAGATGGATCCGGCGGGAAGTCGTTCAAGCCAATTACTAGCTAGGTCCCGTAGAGAGAATTGGAAGAGACACAGAAGCGTAGTCTCCCAAGTAGTAGCATCAAGGTCGATGGAATCGACAATTTTAAGGAAATCCCTTAGATGCTGATTAGGATCTTCGGAACGAAGTCCATGGAATGCACATCCGTTTTGCACCAACCGGATGGTGTCGGATCGCAGGGCCGTAGTTTGGGCTTGGTCGGGAAGCTCAATGGTGTTCCTATAGCCTAGGTGGCTTGGTCTCGAGTATTCACCAAGAGTACGGCCTCTTGGCGGGTCATTGGGTGGTAGGTTGATGAATGGTGGTGGGTTATCACCTTTCATGATGAAAAGTGATGGGGTTTACGAACAAAGGTAACGAAGAAGGGGGATAGACTACGAGGAAGCTAAAAATTGAGAAAAATTTACTTGATAGGAATCAAGCAAAGAAACCTAAACGAGGTGGACTACTAACTAGCTATTCTATTCCCCGGTAGCGGCGCCAAAAACTTGATAACGCTACACGCGTCGTTCGGGGTCAAAGGAACTTCCTTTTCTTCGAGCAAGTTTTATAACACCCTAGGAAGTGAACCTAATCGTTGTAGTATAGTATTAGGGTAAGCCACGGGTATTGATATCGTTCTCTATGGGAATAGGAATGCTAGTGAGAAGTTACTACGCTAAGGTTGGGGTTGAGGAAGATTATTTTTTAGCTTTTTATGTTTTTTAGAAAATGGAAATTACGAATCTCGGGGTTTGGATTTGGGGGTTGGTATTTCTACCGATTACTTCTATTTATCTAATTATCTAAACTAAGGTGAGGATAGTCTATGTCTATTGTTGTGTGCTCGTATGATAGTTAAAGATGTGTTTACCTAGATGCTACTACTCCCTAGTTATCTCCTATTGATGGTTGAATTGTCACGTCCTTATTCTTAACGCGTTGTGTTTTCTAAGGTCGTAAGGTGTGCATTCCCTAACTCTTTGAAGTCACCTTTAAGTGTAGTAAACGAAATCCACTAAGTTATTCATAAACTAACTTTGAGGTTATCTTTGGGTTTAGTAAACGAAATCCACTAAGTCATTCATAAACTATCAAAGATTTATAAAGTATTAAACACAACGATAGCCTAGTAGCACTCCTAAGCCAATTACAATTAAGATAAGAGACAACCTAACAATAATTAATAAGTAGGTTTCATATATCTAAGCAAACACACAAGTAATTTAGCCGGACATGGTAAACATGCAAGCATACACACAATCAATCAAACATAGGATAGACATAATGATAAATTGAATATATGGATTAAGATATAATCAACAAACCGTTACAAGATGTTTTTGGAGTGATTGAAACCTTCAAAGTTGCTGGAAAAACACCTATCTAAGCCCTAGAATCGGAGTTAGGGTTTAGAGCCTACAAAAAGTGAAGTTATAATGTTATATTTATAGGCAGATTTTATGTCGGAAAAGAGCGACGGCGTCACACCTAAAGAGTGACGGCGTCACGACAACTTTTTTCACCAAACTGTAGATTTTCTCGTTCTGGTCGCGTGGGCTTTTGAATCAGCTAAATCCGAGTTCGTATGCAAAATTTATGGCCAAAACAATATCAGCTACTTCGCGCGCGTGTTGCAGATTGTGACGGCGTCACCTTATGCCCGTGACGCCGTCGCCTTCAGTCTATGACACCGTCTGGATCAAATCTAGGACGTCTGAGCTGCGACGCCCTACTCTTTTAAAACCTGACGCCGTCACTTGTAAATAAGCAATTTGGCCACTGAGCCGTCACAAAAGTGCTCCGACGGCGTCGCAGATAACACCTGACGCCGTCCCCTTGTATTTCAGCAGCTTGAGTGTCTCGATTCTTGACTTTGGCCATTTTCTTCGTATATCCGCGCCTTTTCGTCCAAATAAGTGCCATTCCAGCAATTTGCCTTCAAGAGACCTAAAAAGTGAAAAGGAACGATATTAAGTAATAACGGATACAAAAGTGATCAAATAAGGGCTTAAACGACCCCTCAAAAAGGTACATTTTAAAACCTTATCATCATGCTAAAATGGAGTAATACAAACGCAAATACATCTTGGTTTTGTTGGTGTCGAGTGTAATCCACAAATGGGTCATGGGTCGTATAGGAATTAAACATGTATATGTGTGTGTGGAAAACAGATTATGATAGTATATGTATTCATGGTCAAATAATGTTTAAGTGTATGGGGTTCGAATGTGAGCTTAAGGTGAAATCAGATCTTTAGCATGTGATGAAACT
This sequence comes from Chrysanthemum seticuspe, assembly GCA_019973895.1. NCBI lineage: Eukaryota > Viridiplantae > Streptophyta > Magnoliopsida > Asterales > Asteraceae > Chrysanthemum > Chrysanthemum seticuspe. The sequence goes on from BPTQ01000009.1 coordinate 255,411,979, forward strand.
GTGATGCATGTATGTATGTTTTGGGGACCTGCTTGTCGTATAATTTAAAATGATCATAAGCATTTGTTTAACTGGAAGAAATAAGATGGTAACTAACTAGTGAAACATGAACAAGTGAATATGCATGTGAGACATATGAAACGTGTATATATGTGTGAAGTTGGAGATCTGTTTTAGGTTCATTATATATAATCGTGTGTGCATGCATGTGTGTGAGTGGTAGTGTTATAAAATGTTTATACAAAATGTTGAAAGATAGTCAAGAGTCGTTGGGCTTGTTGGCTCGGAAAAAAAACAAAATGGTACAAGGGAATGAGTGTGTTGAAATGAATACGTGTATGTTCGAACACATGAGTAAATGTATGTGAGTACGGTTAATTCAGTTTAAAATAGTCGGGTCACATCTAAGTAAATAATAAGTCGACTAAATCTTAAATTGGTCGTTATGAAACTAAGTTACAATATAAGCCATAAATTATAAAATTGTCATTATTAAACCTTTAAATTTATTTAGTTATCATTTATAATCCTAAAGTCTCAAAGTTACTATATCGGGAAACTCACTAAATATAAAAACTTGCTTAATTCGGAAAGTTACTAAAAGTGGAAACCTGCTAAAATTAGAAAGTCGTCTAAAATGGGTACTCTGATCTTAATAAGCGTTATCTAATTCATAGGTTCCGAACGGCGGGATTGATTCATCGTGTGACCTGACTTTCCTATTTTACTTGCTTCGAATGACGTACAGATATTCTATCCCTTTTCAGTAGGGGTTTCTCATGACTTTCTGGTCCTTTGACTTTGTTCGCTTATGATATTCCATTGCTATGATTCCTTTGCTACTGACCCTCTGATACTGAACTTTGATATTGAACTGTTGCTACTGAACTTTGATATTGAACCATTGCTATGAACCTCTGAATTGTGAACTACTGATATTGAACCTCTGATTATGCTGACTAATATATTGCTATACTGTGGACCTTTGTTTGACCCTTCAGATTGATACCCGAGCCAAATATTGTTTCCCTAGCCATGAAGGTAACATGGGCGTGTCATTGATGCACCAATGGCATGACTCCAGTGTAGATGAGTGATGTTCTACACCATCCCCATATTGTATTGATTATGCGCGCTTCACTGTTATTGTTATGGCCACTATTGTTCTGCAGGGGGCGTATGAATGCATCCTAGATTTGTATTGTACTGTTACTGATATATATACTGTTCTGGTGATGTGGTGCGTGTGTGCAATACAGCCACTCACAGTTTGGGAGCTAGCTACTCCACTGGTTACTGAGGTCTCCCCTCCTATTGGTCTGGTATTCCGAGGTCACCCCTCCGAATACGATGGTTACTATTGATTACTGGGCTGCTATTGCCACTACTGATATTACTGTATTGTACTGTTGGCTCGGGATAGATTTCTGACAACCCTTACACTATTGATATAGCTATATTGTACCCTCTGTATTCCCCAACGCACCATATTCTGTATTAATTGTTCATTACTCAGTACCCTTATGTGACTCACTCTACTACCATCATATATATTCCATTGCATTGATCTGTCATACTCTTATTCCGTTACTTCATACTATCATTCCATTCACGTACCGGGTTATTATATGATTATTGAATTGATTGTGCTATTCATGTGTTATGTGGCTACCGTTTAGTCATTTACCCTGCTACGATATGATTAATATGCGATTATATGATTCACCTTTTGTCATCTGATTACATGTTATCCTACTGTTATGTGACCCTGATTGTACAATAATTCGTACGACCAGGCTTTCGATGGTGATCGAAGGGTATGAGGGGTGATATGCTTGCGCCAAACTTGTAGCCAATCTGCAATAAGAAATAGTAGACACTTCGTTAAGTGATTGCGCAGGGGTTGGGCCCTGCGAACCACCTCCGGTGTGAGAGTAAGTATGTGATATGTGTTGTAAATAATATGGAGTATGTGAAGTACTGTGTTGAGTGAACATACCATTGAAATGACTCGTCCAACCTATTTATAGATGGGAAAATTTGATTGGAGAGTGTTAGCACACGTTTCGGAGATCATGGGGGCGTCCCATGATTTGTGGTAACCACTAGGGCTTCATCCCCACTGTAAAACCCTAAAATCTCAAACGCGTGAAATGACAGTTTTGCCCTCAAACTTAAAATTTTACAAACTCGGGAAACACGTCAACATCGTTTAACAGATTATCTCATCAATAATATTCATCTATTATGAAAGTAATTAACTTATGATATAAATTAAAAGAACATAAATGATTAAACTCTAAGTAACAAATAAACATATCAAAGTGTACACAATTAACCTAGACTACAAACAAGACTACATACATGATAAAGTGATAAGATTGGAAAGTCTATGATTTGGTCTTCCCCCCCCCCCCCCTTGATGGCCGGTTATGAGGAGGCTCCTCATTTAATCACACAATCAATTATATTAAACCTCATTTATCATTTCCATTTCATTCAAAAACACACCAAGAAACCCTAAGTCTCTCTACCTCTCCATAGTGGCGGCACCTTATTATTTTTCATCATTATCATCCGAAAATCATACAAACAAAGGTTCCTAGGAGGCTCGTGATCGTGTGTAATCGATTGGTGGACGTGGGGATCGTGTTTGGTTCGAAAGTAAGCTTGGACGTGGGTTATTCTTTGTGGCCGTGGGTTTTGATAGAGCCAAGGGAGGCTTGGTTTGATCGTGTTGGTTTGATTCTTGTTTCTTTGTCACGTACACGCTACTAGGGTAACGTATCATCATCTCAAATCTTTTCCTCCTTGTTTTCATAATCAATTCGTGGCTATGGATGTTTTTCTAGAGCTTGTTATTCGAATTATAAAACACATAAAATCATGAATACGTTTGTCACATGAAATGATAAAACAAGAATACATAAAACCTTGATTCTTAATCTCTATAATTCGAATGATATAAGGCATGTAATATGAATACAAAACTGATTTTTGGGTTCTCTATATGTCGACTTATGTATGTTTTGGTTAAGGGTTTAATGAGCTTATGAAAATATGCTTATACGTACATGATAAATGGAATCGATAACGAATGATTTACGAGTGTGTTTTGATTGATATATGGGGCGTATAATATGGTTTTGATGAAGTTGTCACGATCTAATATGATATCACATAAGGAGTCATGTAATCTTATATTAATCGAGCTAAAATGGTTTAGAACGGATACGATAACCATAACCTAAAACTAGGGTTTGTAATTACATGATTTAATAAAGTTAAGGGGTTGTTTTGTAAATTATGAAACTTGATGGATTAACATGTTAATATTCTAACTAAATGGATTACATGAGTAAAATGAGTAAACTTACTATATTTACACTTTTAACCCTATACTTTGCAATATTGACATTTTAAACCCTAAACTTTTTTAACTTGTCATAAATGATCCTAAAATCATAATAATACTCATTTTCATTTAATAACTTGAGATAAGTAACTAAACTTACTAAAAATAGAAACCTTCCTAAAATAGAAAGTTTCCAAAAATAGAAAGTACTTAAAATGGAAAGATTACAAAAAGGGGAAACTTGCTAAAAATGGAAAGCCGTCTTAAACGGGTGATTCTGATTCTTATAGAACGTTATCTAATTCGTATAGGTTCCGGGCGACGCGATTGATTTCCTTTCTTGACTTTACTTTCATTGTTGATTGCTTCGAATAAGGTACAGATATTCTGACCTTTCTCATAAGGTTTCTCATGATCTCTTTGCATCTTTGACCTCTTGCCAATTTGATATTGAAACTTTGCTCTGCTATTGAACTTTTGATATTGACCCTTTGCTATTGAACCTTTGATATTGATCCTTGCTATTGGACCTTTGATAATTGAACCATTGATATGGGATTATTGATTTTGATTTGTGAATTGCTAATACTGAACCTTTGATATTGATTGATCTCTATACTATACACACCTGTCAGTTGATACCCGAGCCATTAACTAGGCATGGGGGTTCCATGTCCGTGTCATTGATGCACCAATGGCATGACTTTAGTGTGGTTGAGTGATGTTCCACACCGTCCCTATTTTGTATTGATTATGCGCGCTTCAGATATATTGTATGGCCACTATTGTTTTGCAGGGGCGTATGGATGCATCCTAGATTTGTATTGTATTGATATTGATATATTGTTTTGGTGATGTGGTGCGTGTGTGCAATACACCCCCTCACATTTTGGGAGCTGATCACTCCATTGGCTACTTGAGGTCTCCCCTCCTATTGATTTGGTATTCCGAGGTCACCCCTCCGAATACAATGGTTACTACAGGCTACTATGGATATATGATTTGATTTGATTTGTTTTGTTGGCTCGTGGTAGATAACTGACCCCCTTTCATTGTTTCCTTTAACCTACTCTATATTGTTTCACTTCGTTTCTATTCATTTTGTCTTGGCTTCAGTTCCTCATTATTGCTATTGTATTGTTATATCTGTTCACTGGGCTTTTTAAGCTCAGCTGCGTTTCTTTTCCTGCGGCAGGTTATTAAGCTAGGAGCTGGGGCTTTTCTTGGGATTGAGAGTAGGATGCTATTGTGGATTTGCCTTAGTCATCTTAGACTTTGATCACTATTGTTATCTGTTTTGGAGATTAGACATTTTATCGTTTCATTTCTGTTGAACCTTTGGGAACTTTTGTATTGTTCAAGTCGTGTTGACTTGTTACCCCTTTTGATTATTATTATAAGACTTTCGCTTGCATGGTTTATATGTATTGTTCTGATTTGGCACCATAAATGTGATACTTCTACCCTTATCGGGTTGGGGTGTTACAATTATGGTATCAGAGCCTAAGTTTACGACTTGTAGTCAGGACCTGTGACATATGGACCCTAAGCGTTAACCCGTAGAGCTTAAGATTTGATTGATGAGGTTTGGGTAGATTCTAGGTTCATTATCATCATTTCCGTTCATGATCTTCATCCTATTTCCTAACCTTTGCTAATCGTTTAATGAACTCTTCAGATGGTCCAAACTCGAAGGAACGGCGACGACAACGGGGATGGACATCCTAACTTCAAAGCTTTGATTGCACGCGCTCTGGCCACTGCTATGCCCGAGATCGTTGCTACCATCACTAATAACGTTCGGAATGGCGCTAGCTCTTCTGGTGGGGATAATGGTGGGGGTGCCAACCCACCTACACCCATTCATGTTTGGATCGAACGCTTCAACAAACTTAAGCCGATTTCTTTTCGCTCGGCAGCTTCATCTAATGATGCGGAGGACTGGATTACGCACATGGAAAAGCTTTTCAATGTGCTGGGTTGTGGTGACGAGGTGAAAACCCGGCTTGCTACCTTCAAACTCGAGGGTGATGCCCTAAACTGGTGGAAGGCCTATCTTTTGTCCAAGGAAGAGAACTTTCTTGATACTTGTGCTTGGAATACCTTCAGGGACATCTTCTACAAACAGTATTTCCCTGAGTCAGAACAGCAGCGATATGAAAGGGAGTACGAAGCCATACATCAGCTGAAGAAGGAAAATTCTCACGAGTATATGCAACGATTTATGAGGATGGTTGGGTTTGTAGGTACTGCTGTTGCTGGAGATGCTCGTCGTCAGGCTCGTAAGTTCAAATGGGGGTTAAAGAAGTGGGTGTTGGACAGGGTGATTAATACCGAGTATGCGGAGGTGGCTGCAGTTGCGGATGCTGCCCGCAACATAGAGTTATTGCATGAAGAATAGGGTTACAACAAGAGGAACATGGATGGGGATCGTATTCATCCTCGGGGTCGACAGGACCATACTCAGGATTCCAGGGGTCGTCAGGACCACAATTCCGATCAGAGGGGTCGTCAAGACCAGGCACAGGGAGTTAGAGGTCGGCACGACCGTAGCTATGACTCGAGACAGCAGGGCAATCAGCGGAGATTTGATAGATCGGGTGACGATCGTCGGGGTCAGAATGGCAGCTTTCAGAGACAGCATCGGGATCAGTCATCTCGCAGCACTTATCATGATCGTTCGGCGACATCTTCTTCCCAGAGGAGGACTTCTGAGGTGCTACCTCCTCCTCCAAAGTGTGTTACGTGTGGTAAGCCGCACCCTGGTGTCTGTCGTAAGCTTACCGAAGGTTGTTATCATTGTGGGGAGACAGATCATAGGGTGAAGGACTGCCCCAAACAGGCATCGGCTGCTCCTTCGAACTACATCAAACCACCTCCCACCACTGGACGAGTGTATTCAGTCACTCAAGATCAGGCAGACAAGGCGTCAGGTACTATTACTGGCACTATTTATTTTGGTGATTCCACTGCTTTTGTTTTGTTTGATACTGGCACGACACATTCTATCGTATCGATAAACTTTGCTAAGAAGCTCAAATTATCTCCAACACTGCTAATGAATCATTTATCTATATCAACCCCTATGAAAAATCATGTACTTATTGACCATGAATATGTGAACTGTCCTCTACGTTTCGATGATGGTATTCGTTCGGCTAATCTACTTCCTCTGGATATGTCTGATTTTGATATTATATTGGGTATGGACTGGTTGGCCTTGCATAGGGCTACCATTGATTGTCATGCTCGTAATGTTATCTTCGGTAATGTTCATCATCCTGATTTTGTATACCATGGTGCTCAACCACTCAAGTCGGTTAAGATCATCTCGGCTATGAAAGCCCGCACTCTCATTTCTCATGGTTGCCTTGGTTTTCTGGCATCCATCAAAGATACTTCTTTGGAAGTTCCGACTATTGAAAGTCTTTCTGTTGTGCGCGAATTCTCTGATGTTTTTCCTGATGAACTTCCTGGCATTCCTCCGGCTAGGGAAGTTGAATTTGGCATTGATTTGATTCCTGGTGCTGAACCTATATCTAAAGCTCCTTACCGAATGACACCGATTGAATTGAAAGAGTTGAAAGAACAGTTGCAGGAACTTTTGGAGAATGGCTTTATTAGACCCAGTGTTTCACCTTGGGGTGCACCTGTATTATTTGTTAAGAAGAAGGATGGGAGTATGAGATTGTGTATTGACTACCGCGAGCTGAACCGTATCACTATCTGTAACCGTTATCCTCTTCCGCGCATCGATGACTTGTTTGATCAGTTGCAAGGTGCAAAATTTTTCTCTAAGATTGATATGAGGTCCGGTTATCATCAATTACGTGTGAAGGGGCAAGATGTTCCTAAAACCGCGTTTCGTACTCGTTATGGCCATTATGAGTTTCTGGTTATGCCATTTGGTTTGACTAATGCGCCTGCCGTCTTTATGGATCTTATGAATCGTGTTTTCCACGAGTACCTCGATAAATTTGTAATCGTCTTCATCGATGACATCCTTGTGTATTCTAAGAGTGAGGCCGAGCACGAGCAGCACCTTCGTATTGTATTGGAGATTCTTCGACAGCAGAAGTTGTATGCAAAATTTTCTAAGTGTGAATTCTGGCTGAGCCAAGTTGCTTTCCTTGGTCACGTTGTGTCTGCTGATGGTATCAAGATGGACACATCTAAAGTCGAGGCTATCACAAAATGGCCGAGACCTACTACCGTGACGGAAGTGAGAAGTTTCCTGGGCCTTGCTGGTTATTACCGTCGTTTTGTTGAGGGTTTCTCTCGATTGGCGTTACCTTTGACGCAATTGATGAGGAAAGGAGAAAAGTTTGAATGGACGGAGGAGCGTGAACAGAGTTTTGAGGAGTTGAAACGGAGGTTGGTTACTGCGCCTGTTTTGACACTTCCATCGGGTTCCGGAGGTTTTCAGATTTAGAGCGACGCGTCTAAGAAAGGGTTGGGTTGTGTATTGATGCAGCATGGTAAGGTGATTGCCTATGCTTCGAGGCAATTGAAATCGTATGAGGAGAATTATCCTATGCATGATTTAGAGTTGGCTGCGGTGGTTTTTACCTTAAAGATTTGGAGGCATTACTTGTACGGCGAGTCGTGTGATATCTTTACTGACCACAAAAGTTTAAAGTATATATTCACACAAAAGGAGCTCAATATGAGACAGCGGAGATGGCTAGAGCTTCTTAAGGATTACGACACGAACATCCAGTATCACCCGGGTAAGGCTAATGTGGTTGCAGATGCACTAAGCCGAAAGTCGGGTATGATTGCTAGTTTGGAGATTGAACCCAGGGTTCTTCACGATCTTGAGCTTATGGATGTGGAATTTTGTTTCCGGTGTTATGATGGTTATTGGGCTAGTATGAAGGTGGAGTCCAACATCATTTTGCGGATCAAGGAAGCTCAGAAGGATGACGGTGAGCTTTGGTCTATTGTTCAGAACATTGAGGAAGGGAAACAATCGGAGTTTCGGGTTGATAGCTCTGGTGTGGTATGGTTTGGTGACCGGCTTTGTGTTCCGAATGATCCTGATTTGCGTGAGACGGTGTTGTCTGAAGCTCACAGTTCTCCATTCACTATTCATCCGGGTTCTACTAAGATGTACCGAGATCTTAAGCAGCATTTCTAGTGGAATGGCATGAAACAGGATGTGGCTTTGTATGTTTCTAAGTGTATGACATGTCAGCAGGTCAAGATAGAGCATCAGCGGGCTAGTGGTCTACTTCAGCCATTGGAGATTCCTACTTGGAAGTGGGAAGAGATTTCTATGGATTTTGTCACCGGTTTGCCTCTCACTCATAGAAGACATGATGCGATTTGGGTGGTCGTTGATCGGCTAACCAAGTCTGCTCATTTCTTACCCATTCGTATGACTGATCGTGTTTGTAGGTTGGCAGAGATTTTTCAGCAAGAGATCGTTCGACTTCATGGTACCCCAACAGCGATCGTGTCAGATAGAGATCCTCGTTTCACGTCTCGTTTTTGGAAGAGTTTGCATAAGGCTTGGGGTACTCGTCTTAAGTTCAGTACGGCGTTTCATCCTCAGACAGATGGTCAGTCGGAGAGGACCATCCAGACCTTGGAAGACATGCTGCGGGCATGTGCTTTAGAGTGGACCGGGAGTTGGGATGAGTATTTATGCTTGGTGGAGTTTGCCTACAACAATAGTTGGCATGCTAGCATCAAGGCTGCACCTTATGAACTGTTATATGGGAGGAAATGTAGAGCACCTATTTTTTGGGACGAAGTAGGTGAGCGTTTGATTGAGGGGCCTGAGATTATTGAGATCACTAATGAGAAGGTGGCAGTTGCTAGGGAGAAGTTGAAGGAGGCTCGTACGCGGCAAAAGAGTTATGCAGATAAACATCGTCGTGATTTGGAGTTTCAGATTGGTTATCGGGTATTTCTGAAAGTGTCGCCTTTTCGGGGTGTTAAACGTTTTGGAATTAAAGGAAAACTCAGCCCTCGTTTTATTGGGCCGTTTGAGATTCTCGAGCGCATCGGAGAGGTTTCTTATCGTTTGGCTCTTCCGCCGCAATTATCGCATGTGCACGACGTTTTTCATGTATCTCTTTTGAGGGGATACAACTACCATCCTTTGCATGTAGCATCATATCCGTTTGATCAGATTCAGCCTGATATGTCTCTTTCGGAGGAACCCGAAGCTATTTTAGATCGACGAGATCGAGTCATGAGAAACAAAGTAATTCCGTTTGTTAAGATTCTTTGGAAGAATCACCCAGAGCGTGAAGCTACCTGGGAGACCGAGGAATCTATGCGAGCTAGTTATCCACATTTCTTTTCATCATCGGGTATGTCTTCGTTTATTGCTTCGTTTCCTTTTCAATTTTCGAGGACGAAAATTTTCTTTTTAGAGGGGAAGAGTTGTAAAACCCTAAAATCTCAAACGCGTGAAATGACAGTTTTGCCCTCAAACTTAAAATTTTACAAACTCGGGAAACACGTCAACATCGTTTAACAGATTATCTCATCAATAATATTCATCTATTATGAAAGTAATTAACTTATGATATAAATTAAAAGAACATAAATGATTAAACTCTAAGTAACAAATAAACATATCAAAGTGTACACAATTAACCTAGACTACAAACAAGACTACATACATGATAAAGTGATAAGATTGGAAAGTCTATGATTTGGTCTTCCCCCCCCCCCCCCCTTGATGGCCGGTTATGAGGAGGCTCCTCATTTAATCACACAATCAATTATATTAAACCTCATTTATCATTTCCATTTCATTCAAAAACACACCAAGAAACCCTAAGTCTCTCTACCTCTCCATAGTGGCGGCACCTTATTATTTTTCATCATTATCATCCGAAAATCATACAAACAAAGGTTCCTAGGAGGCTCTTGATCGTGTGTAATCGATTGGTGGACGTGGGGATCGTGTTTGGTTCGAAAGTAAGCTTGGACGTGGGTTATTCTTTGTGGCCGTGGGTTTTGATAGAGCCAAGGGAGGCTTGGTTTGATCGTGTTGGTTTGATTCTTGTTTCTTTGTCACGTACACGCTACTAGGGTAACGTATCATCATCTTAAATCTTTTCCTCCTTGTTTTCATAATCAATTCGTGGCTATGGATGTTTTTCTAGAGCTTGTTATTCGAATTATAAAACACATAAAATCATGAATACGTTTGTCACATGAAATGATAAAACAAGAATACATAAAACCTTGATTCTTAATCTCTATAATTCGAATGATATAAGGCATGTAATATGAATACGAAACTGATTTTTGGGTTCTCTATATGTCGACTTATGTATGTTTTGGTTAAGGGTTTAATGAGCTTATGAAAATATGCTTATACGTATATGATAAATGGAATCGATAACGAATGATTTACGAGTGTGTTTTGATTGATATATGGGGCGTATAATATGTTTTTGATGAAGGTGTCACGATCTAATATGATATCACATAAGGAGTCATGTAATCTTATATTAATCGAGCTAAAATGGTTAAGAACGGATACGATAACCATAACCTAAAACTAGGGTTTGTAATTACATGATTTAATAAAGTTAAGGGGTTGTTTTGTAAATTATGAAACTTGATGGATTAACATGTTAATATTCTAACTAAATGGATTACATGAGTAAAATGAGTAAACTTACTATATTTACACTTTTAACCCTATACTTTGCAATATTGACATTTTAAACCCTAAACTTTTGTAACTTGTCATAAATGATCCTAAAATCATAATAATACTCATTTTCATTTATTAACTTGAGATAAGTAACTAAACTTACTAAAAATAGAAACCTGCCTAAAATAGAAAATTTCCAAAAATAGAAAGTACTTAAAATGGAAAGATTACAAAAAGGGGAAACTTGCTAAAAATGGAAAGCCGTCTTAAACGGGTGATTCTGATTCTTATAGAACGTTATCTAATTCGTATAGGTTCCGGGCGACGCGATTGATCTCCTTTCTTGACTTTACTTTCATTGTTGATTGCTTCGAATAAGGTACAGATATTCTGACCTTTCTCATAAGGTTTCTCATGATCTCTTTGCATCTTTGACCTCTTGCCAATTTGATATTGAAACTTTGCTCTGCTATTGAACTTTTGATATTGACCCTTTGCTATTGAACCTTTGATATTGATCCTTGCTATTGGACCTTTGATAATTGAACCATTGATATGGGATTATTGATATTGATTTGTGAATTGCTAATATTGAACCTTTGATATTGATTGATCTCTATACTATACAATTTGACCTGTCAGTTGATACCCGAGCCATTAACTAGGCATGGGGGTTCCATGTCCGTGTCATTGATGCACCAATGGCATGACTTTAGTGTGGTTGAGTGATGTTCCACACCGTCCCTATTTTGTATTGATTATGCGCGCTTCAGATATATTGTATGGCCACTATTGTTTTGCAGGGGCGTATGGATGCATCCTAGATTTGTATTGTATTGATATTGATATATTGTTTTGGTGATGTGGTGCGTGTGTGCAATACACCCCCTCACATTTTGGGAGCTGATCACTCCATTGGCTACTTGAGGTCTCCCCTCCTATTGATTTGGTATTCCGAGGTCACCCCTCCGAATACAATGGTTACTACAGGCTACTATGGATATATGATTTGATTTGATTTGTTTTGTTGGCTCGTGGTAGATAACTGACCCCCTTTCATTGTTTCCTTTAACCTACTCTATATTGTTTCACTTCGTTTCTATTCATTTTGTCTTGGCTTCAGTTCCTCATTATTGCTATTGTATTGTTATATCTGTTCACTGGGCTTTTTAAGCTCAGCCGCCTTTTTTCCTGCGGCAGGTTATTAAGCTAGGAGCTGGGGCTTTTCTTAGGATTGAGAGTAGGATGCTATTGTGGATTTGCCTTAGTCATCTTAGACTTTGATCACTATTGTTATCTGTTTTGGAGATTAGACATTTTATCGTTTCATTTCTGTTGAACCTTTGGGAACTTTTGTATTGTTCAAGTCGTGTTGACTTGTTACCCCTTTTGATTATTATTATAAGACTTCCGCTTGCATGGTTTATATGTATTGTTCTGATTTGGCACCATAAATGTGATACTTCTACCCTTATCGGGTTGGGGTGTTACACCCACTCTCTCTGTCTTGGCGGGGAAGCTAAGGAGATAGTGGGAACGTGGGGGAAGACCAAGTCAAGGTTCTCCTTTGTCTTGGTGCCTTCAAGAGAAGACTCCGAAGGGCATAGGCCTTCGGCTGGCGAATTCCCAACTGGTAACCATGTCAATGATGAATGATTTTACGCCACCAATGACTTATAAAGAAAGACTTGGGTCTTCGTAATGCAAATTCGACTGAGGTCGAAGGGGTGTCCTTCGACCTGATCGGAGGGTACGTCATCAAGTCCCCCAGTCGAAAGTGATATGTACGAACAAGAAATATTGCTTACGACTCAGAAATAGAAACGAAACCTCCCCTTCGTCACAAAAAACAAACGAAGGTGAAAAATCTAGCAACTATTGACCGTAATTAATGCTTGTATTTATCCTAACTACCCCTTTCCTCGGTAAAATAAAACGTCATTTCAAAATTTAAAAAAGGGTTTGAAATCCGAAGGTAAAGGGATAACTCAGGACACTTGTAGGGCCGAGATTTAACATATGTGAGGGTATTTAAAGTTAAAAACAGTAAAACCCTAACACCATTTTATCTCACGCCCAATTTTTCACCTACTAAATCCTCTTCCGATCAGGCTTTCGAACAAACAGGTAAAGTACTCCTTCCTATCTGTTACGTTTTCAAATACTTTATTGTCGATTTAGGAGGATCAATGTCTACAAATAAGAAATTTGTAATCAAACAACAAGGTTGCACCTTGACTAGGGAGGAGCTCAAAGCGTTCCTCACCGATTATCCAATTCCCAAAGAGCATAAAATCATGTTACCTGGTAAAAATCAAGGTATTTTTGATGCCCCAGAAAACTATGTAGGCTTATACACCCATGCATTCACTACCTCCAACCTTAGGATACCCTTGCACCTTTTAATTTTAGAACTCCTCCAGTACTACGAGGTACACATATCTAGGTTTAACCCTTTTGGCCTAGCCAAGCTTACGAGATACATTGTGATGTGTAAAGCTTATGGGTTTGAACCATCATTAACTGTACTTATGATTTCTGAACTTCTAACCTGGAGGAGATTGGTTGACGTTGGCAAAGAGGGGTGAGAGGGTGATAAGGTTTTAAAATGTACCTTTTTGAGGGGTCGTTTAAGCCTTTATTTGATCACTTTTGTATCCGTTATTACTTAATATTAGAGGTGGCAAAACAGGCGGGCCGGGCGGGCACGGGCACGGGCACCGGCTAAACGGGCACCGGCTAGAATGGGCACGGGCTTAAACGGGCACGGGCTAAACGGGCACGGGCCAAACGGGCGCATGTTATACAAATTGTTTAATAAAATACCTAAAACGACGAAATAAATTTCTTTAAACGTAATATCTTATTTATATTAAAAAACTTAAATATATTATATAAAAAAAAATTCTTTAAAACGATCGTAATGTTCTACAATTGATGAAAAAAATATGCCCGTTAGTGCCCATATAAGTTTTCAATGGGCTATATGTGCCCATTTCAAAAAAAAAGGGGCTAAATGTGCCCAAATCTTTCAAAAATGTGCCCATTTAGCCCATCTTTTTGCTTTTGGGCACATTTTGCCACCTCTACTTAATATCGTTCCTTTTCACTTTTTAGGTATCTTGAAGGCAAAATGCTGGAATGACATTTATTCGGACGAAAAGGCATGAATATACGAAGAAAATGGCCAAAGTCAATAATCGAGACACTCAGGCTGCTGGAACTGAAGGGGATGGCGTCAGGAAACTAGTGACGCCGTCGGAAGATGTTTTGTGACGATACAGTAGCCAAATTGCTTATTTTCAAGTGACGGCATCAGGTTTTAAAAGAGTAGGGCGTCGCAGCTCAGACGTCCTTGATTTGATCCAGACGACGTCAGAGACTCAAGGCGACGGCGTCACGGACATAAGGTGACGCCGTCATAATGATAACGTGGCCAAGACGAAACCCTAATAACGGCGGCCCGACAGCGTCACAAATTAAAGGGTGACGCCGTCGCAGTTGTAATCTTATATATAGAATCAGAATTTTTTAGTTTTCAGTGTGTAGTTGTTGGGTTCAGTAAATACCCAAACCCCTTAATCTAGGATTTGAATAGAAAATAGCCCAAGTGTTTAGTCCGTTAAACACTAACAGGTCACTGAGTGCATAGTCTCTCAGTGAGTCATCTTCAGGATACTCAGTATGAGGCGAAGAAGAAGTCTCTCCACTCAGTAAGGCGGAACTTAAAGGGTGAAGACTGAGTCAAGAAGAAGATGACGGATTCAGTGAGTAATGACAATAACTCACTGAATCCCTAAGACTCCTCTCCAACTACTTACACTGAAGACAAACTGAAGTAGAAGACTGAAGGATGTAAAGACTGAAGAAAGAGCGGGACATGGCGGGATAAGTTTGAATCAGATAAGACGAAGTACTTATCAACCAAAGTCAACTTTCCCTGAATAGCAAAAGATCAGGCTCAGTGTCATCACTGAACTTAGGAAAGTAGTCTTGTCTCTTGCCTAGAATAGTCTTTGTAAACAGAGACAAAATACATCAGTATTTTGTCTTCTGTATGATGTCAGTTTGTCACTTAGGAAAGAATCAAATATCATACATGTATAAATAGCATAAGAGATGGAGTGAAAAAATCAAGCTTGTGAATTGTAAAAACACACATACACGCAAGCCATCTTTTCACTCCTCCAAATACAACTTAGTTCCTGAGATAGCTCAGTGAGCTCTAAGAGGTGCTCAGACTTAGCCTGAGCTTAGAGAGGAGTCACCAAACTTTGTCATTTCAATCCCAAGTACTATTCCGCAAGTACTTGGGTAACGTATTCTTTTTGATTAATTTCTAATAAAGAATATGATGTTGAAAATTACTTTGTGTGTTTTACTTGCTTTAATTTCAGTCATTGTTCACTGTTAAATTGTTTTAAGTACTTAATTGTTTTTAAACGATAGTGAATAGGGAACAACAAGTGGTATCAGAGCAAGGCTAATTATAAAACTCGTTTTTTTGGGCCGCTCTAAAAGTTTTTAAATTAGGATCCTAAATGGCTGAAATTGATGTACCCCAACTAGTCGATACTCTGACTTGAAAAAATCTCAAGAAGTCAAGAATTCCCTGACAACCATTTCCAATCTAGTGTCAACTACTTTTTATTCTAACAATGTGATTCAAGATTTTTAGGAAAACTCAGATGATAAGGCTGATGAGAGGACAAGCGAGGAGTACCTGAACGATTTAAATATTGAGTTTCAGGAAAGAGCAATCCTCGCTAACTCTAAAAGGTTTATTCGAAGAAACAAAATTTTTTCAAACGCAAAAGCTAATGAAGACACTAAATGTTTTAAGTGTCACAAAAAGGGTCATTTTGCAAAAGACTGCTTTTCAAAAACAATTTCTGAACCCTCTTACAAACCATCAGGGTCAAACCAGTCTTCAGGCTTTAGCAAATTTCAACCAAAAATCTTTCAGTCTCATCAAAATTTTCAAAAAAAATCTGATCAAAACAAAGCTGTTGATTATGAAACCAAGTATAAGAAAGCAAAAGCTAAGCTTGCCTTGCTTGAGGCCAATCCCTCAGAAACAACCAGTGTTAAATCTGTGCAGGGTAAAAACAAATGCCTCGTTTGGGATGAAGAGCCAATATCATCTGATGATGAAATGGTGCATGTCAGTGCACTGATGGCCCTCTTAGAAGAGGACAAGCTAGCTGTTGGGAAGAATCATGCCAGAAACGGGGAATGGGTCAACATCACAATGAAGAAGGTAAACATCTTACTTTCTATGGATGATGAATCTGATTGGCAGTCTTATATGAATTATCTTAATGTTGACCTTAAGTTCGTAAAAGAGCAAAGATTAAATCTTTTTTCAAAATACAACAAGCTAAGTTTTGAATTAAACAAGTGTAGAGATGAACTGCTTATTTTAAAACAAGCCAAGCTTGAGGCTCTCACTTTGGAAATTCAAAACACTGAACTAGTTAAGAGAAATCAGGCTCTTCAAGATGAACTTAAAAAGGTACAAGATATTCTTGATAGTTGGACTGCTAAGAATCCCAGGGTCTTTGATGCTGTGGGAGCCCCCAGTAGCAAGAAGAGAGTCATAGGTGAAGATCATCTCCCTGACTCTCTCAACAAAGACCAAAGTTCAAAACCATTTGTGTCGAGTGGTATGATTACCAATATGCTAAAAACTCCAAATTCCAGTGATTGGATTGAACGAGTTAATCCTGAGAGTAAGCTTCCAAATTTCGATTCTGGAAGGATTCTTGAGCCTGAGAGCCAAGCTCTTAAGAGCATGCTAGGACTCCCTGATGTGCCCAGTGCTACTGAACACATCTCTGAGTCTGAAGCAGAATCTCAAACGCCGCTTCCACCCCTGAAACCTCTTCAGGTTGCTGATCCAAGCTCTGAGCTTACTCCTCTAAAATTCAATCCTCACTCACCAAAAGAAAGGTATGGACTTGGTAGAACCATCCTGCAAAGACAAATAAAACAAATCCAACAAGAGTCTACTCCTACTAAGACTTCAACATCCTCTGTCCCCACTGAAGCTGACCAAATTCAGCAACTTACTGAGCTTGTGAGGAAGCTGACAGAAAAGATGGATTCCATCGAAAAAGTCCCTGATTCAATCAAGGAAACTAAGTCAGCCTCATCTAGCTCATCAAAATCAAAATCCACCAACAAATCCATGCAGAAGTGTGAGCTGTGTCATTACACTAGTCATACCACTGACAACTGCTATAGAATCCTTTATTGTATGATCTGCAATAAGGATGTCTACAAGATGTGATAATGGTTCAAGTGTATGTTGATGACATCATCTTTGGCTCAACAAACTACAAACTTTGCAAACAGTTTGAAAAAATGATGACAAAGAAATTTGAAATGAGCATGATGGGTGAAGTCACATACTTCCTTGGACTACAAACCAGGCAAACTGATAAAGGAATATCCATCAGTCAAGAGAAATACACCAGAAATCTCTTGAAGAAATATGAGATATCTGACTGTGCCTCAGTGAAGACCCTAATGGTCCCACCTAACAACCTTGGACCTGATCTCACTGGCAAAGCAGTAAATCAAACTCATTTTAGAGGGATTGTAGGCTCACTGATGTATCTAACTGCTTCTAGACCAGACATCCAATACTCAGTCTGTCTAATAGCAAGATATCATTCTAATCCTAAAGAATCCCATCTCACTGCAGCTAAGAAAATTCTCAGATACCTGAAGGGAACTTCAAGCCTTGGACTTTACTATCCAAAGTGCTCAGGGTTTGATCTCAAAGGTTACTCTGATTCTGATTATGCTGGCTGCAACATGGACAGGAAAAGTACCTCAGGGTCCTGTCAATTTCTTGGAGGAAAGCTGGTTTGTTGGAGTGCTAAAAAGCAACAATCAGTGGCTATGTCTTCAGCAAAAGCTGAGTATGTAGCTGCAGCAGGATGTTGTGCCAATGTATTATGGATGAAAAGTCAACTCAGTGACTATGACATCCATTACAAAATGGTACCCATCTTTTGTGATAACATCAGTGCTATTGCAATCTCCAACAACCCTGTCCTCCTCCAAAGAACCAAACACATTGATATCAGATATCACTTCATCAGGGATCACATAATGAAAGGAGACATTGAACTTCATTTCATCCCTACTGAATATCAACTTGCTGATATATTCACCAAAACCTTGGATGAACCTACCTTTAGGAGACTGAAAGCTGAATTGGGAATGCTTGACATTGAAAGTCAGGCATCTGAAAACCAATCTCAGTAAGTTCTCTGAAATGGTTCCTCCTCCCTGAACGAAACCCACATAACATACTCTCACTGAATGAGTAAGACTCATTCAGGGACCCTGACAGTTGATATTAAGCATTGAATGAGTAACTAAATGATCCAAGTATCAGTTACTTAAATGTCCTAGGTTGGTAACTATGCCAATTTAATATAGGAATATATGTCTTACTGTCAGGGGTCTCCTCACATACCTCATCCCACTTGGCATTAAATGCCTTCTCTCACATAAAATATCCTATGGATATTTTATTGCTGCAAAAGTGCACTTTTACTGTGCACTGCAACTGTTCCCTTGAAATACGGGATTTTACTGCGGGTAGTGGTGGGTGGCATTAAATGTGGAATTTCAAACGTTTTCAAAAACCATCTTTACATATCCACGTTTATGCAAAAAACCACCCCTCTCAACACCCTATAAATACCCCTCATAAAATCCTTATAACACACACAAAAAAATTCTGCTATCAAAACTATGTCAAAATCTCTTTACAAACCCAGAAATCTTTGTGTTCTTCATATCCTTTCTGAAAAATCATCTTTGTAAACCTTTACAAAAGTTTTTCATCACAACTTAAGAGATACAAAAACTTTCAATTGTTCTTGTCAAGTTATTCTTTTCACTAAAACCTTTTTAATGGAAATGGCAAGAACACAATCTCTTCAGTTTGCTTCACAGTGGGTAGGCGATCTTAGCAACGTTGAATTTAAAAAAAATAATGTCATAGGCAATTTTGAATATCCTCCAACTGTCCCAGCCTATAAAGACATTATGAAATTTTTATATAACTGCCCATTGAAAACGGCCTTTATTCCGTGTCCCTCTGTACTGTACCAAAACTGTTGGGTTCAGTAAATACCCAAACCCCTTAATCTAGGATTTGAATAGAAAATAACCTAAGTGTTCAATCCGTTAAACACTATCAGGTCACTGAGTGCATAGCCTCTCAGTGAGTCATCTTCGGGATACTTAGTACGAGGTGTAGAAGAAGTCTTTCCACTCAGTAAGGCGGAACTTAAAGGGTGAAGACTGAGTCAAGAAGAAGATGATGGATTCAGTGAGTGATGACAATAACTCACTAAATCCCTAAGACTCCTCTCCAACTTCTTACACTGAAGACAAACTGAAGTAGAAGACTAAAGGATGTAAAGACTGAAGAAAGAGCAGGACAAGGCGGGAAAAGTTTGAATCAGATAAGAAGAAGTCCTTATCAACATAAGTCAACTTTCCCTGAATGGCTAACTTACAAGCTCAGTGTCATCACTGAGTTATGGAAATCAGCTTTGTCTTTTACCTAGAATAGTCTTTGTAAACAGAGACAAAATACATCAGTATTTTGTCTTCTGTATGATGTCAGTTTGTCACTTAGGAAAGAGTCAAATATCATACATGTATAAATAGCATAAGAGATGGAGTGAAAAGGTTAAGCTTGTGAATTTTAAAAACACACATACACGCAAGCCATCTTTTCACTCTTCCAAATACAACTTAGTTCCTGAGATAGCTCAGTGAGCTCTAAGAGTTGTGCTCAGACTTAGCCTGAGCTTAGAGAGGAGTCACCCAACTTTGTCATTTCAATCCCAAGTACTATTCCGCAAGTACTTGGGTAACGTATTCTTTGTTGATTTATTTCTAATAAGAATATGATGTTGAAAATTACTTAGTGTGCTTTTCTTATGTTAATTTCAGTCATAGTTCACTATTAACTTGTTTTATAAACTTAAACTGTTTTAAACGATAGTGAACGGGGAACAACAAGTGGTATCAGAGCAAGGCTAATTATAAAACTCTTTTTTTTAGGCCGCTCTAAAAGTTTTTAAATTAGGATCCTAAATGGCTGAAATTGATGTACCCCAACTAGTCGATAAAAAGGGTGGAGCTTATTCAGCTGTTGCCCCGAGACTTGAAGTTGGCAAATTCAACAAATGGAAAAAGCGAATGCTTTGCTATTTGATTGGGATGGAACCTTATTATATCAAGTGTATAAATGAAGGTCCATTTATCCCAAAGACTGCTGAAGGGTTGCCCAAACCTGAAGCTCAGTGGACCCAGGATGAAAGGAGAGTGGTCAACCAGGACCAAAGACTCAAAAGTATCATAATATCTTGTCTTCCTGACGATATTATGGAGTCTGTTATAAGCTGTAGTACTGCTAAGCAAACCTGGGATGACCTAGTTCATAGTCATGAAGGACCATCTGATACCAAGGAAAACAGGATAATGGACCTGAAACTTGAGTATAACACCTTCAGGGCTAAGGACTCAGAAACTCTCTCTCAAACTTACATCAGATACAAAACTCTTTTAAATAAACTTTCAAATGATGGTGTTAAGTTGTCCAAACATGAAATCAATGTTGATTTTGTAAACAGTCTCCCTGAGAAGTGGTTGAATTTCTCTCAAGGACTCAGGAATGCTAATCATATCCAAAATCTTGAACTTCCTGAGATTTATGGGAAATTTGTCTATGAGGAAAACCTCATCAACAGATGATACCCTGACTTAAAGAAGTCTCAGGAAGTCAAGAAGTCCCTGACCACCACTTCAGCACCCATATCAACTGCTTTCTTCTCTAACAATGTGGTTCAAGATTTTCAAGAAAATTCAGATGATGAGCTTGATGAGAGATCAAGTGAGGAGTACCTAAACTACCTGAACACTGAATTTCAGGAAAGGGCACTCCTTGCTAACTCTCGAAGGTTTATAAAAAGAAACAAAGGTTTTTCTAGTGCTAAAGCAACTGAGGACACTGAATGTTTTAAGTGTCACAAAAAGGGTCATTTTGCAAAAGACTGCTTTTCAAAAACAATTTCTGAACCCTCTTACAAACCATCAGGGTCAAACCAGTCTTCAGGCTTTAGCAAATTTCAACCAAAAATCTTTCAGTCTCATCAAAATTTTCAAAACAAATCTGATCAAAACAAAGCTGTTGATTATGAAACCAAGTATAAGAAAGCAAAAGCTAAGCTTGCCTTGCTTGAGGCCAATCCCTCAGAGACAACAACAAATGTTAAAACTGTGCAGGGCAAGAACAAAGGCCTCGTTGCTGAAACCTTTGACTGGGATGAAGAGCCAATCTCATTTGATGATGAAATGGTACATGTCAGTGCTCTGATGGCTCTCTCAGAAGAGGACAAGCTAGCTGTTGGGAAGAATCATGCTAGGAACGGGGAATGGGTTAACATCAGAATGAAGAAGGTAAACACTTTACTTTCTATGGATGATGACTCTGATTGGCAGTCTTATATGAATTATCTAAATGTAGACCTTAAGTTTGTAGAAGAGCAAAGACTAAATCTTTTTTCTAAGTACAACAAGTTAAGTTTTGAATTGAATAAGTGTAGGGATGAATTGCTTATTTTAAAACAAGTTAAGCTTGAGGCTGTCACTTTGCAAATTCAAAACACTGAACTAGTTAAAAGAAATCAGAGTCTTCAAGATGAACTTAAAAAGGCAAATGATATTCTTAATAGTTGGACTGCTAAGAATCCCAGGGTCTTTGATGCTGTGGGAGCCCCCAGTAGCAAGAAGAGAGTCATAGGTGAAGATCATCTCCCTGACTCTCTCAACAAAGACCAGTCTCCTAAGCCATTTGTGATTGGATTTAACAAGTTAATCCTGAGAGTAAGCTTCCAAATTTTGATTCTGGAAGGATTCTAGAGCCTGAAAGTCAAGCTCTAAAGAGCATGCTTGGACTCCCTGATGTGCCCAGTAGTACTGAACATATCTCTGAGTCTGAAGCAGAATCTCAAACACCGCTTCCACCACTGAAACCTCTTCAGGGTGCTGCTCCAAGCTCTGAGCTTACTCCACTACAATTCAATCCTCACTCACCAAAGGAAAGGTCTGGACTTGGTAGAACCATCCTACAAAGACAAGCAAAACTAACCCAACAAGAGTCTACTCCTACCGAGACTTCAACATCCTCTGTCCCCACTGAAGCTGACCAAATTCAGCAACTCACTGAGCTTGTGAGGAAGCTGACAGAAAAGATGGACTCCATCGAAAAATCCCTTGATTCAATCAAGGAAGCTAAGTCAGCCTCATCTAGCTCATCAAAATCAAAATCCACCTCTAAAAACAAACAAAAGTATGAGTTGTGTCATTACACCAGCCATACCACTGACAACTGCTATAGAATCCTTTTTTGCATGATCTGCAAAAAGGATGATCACAGGACTGCAGACCATCTACAGTATGTCAGTCAAGCAAACTATACCAAAGTTGGTCATCAGTATGCTTCGTCCTCCAAAGCTGCTCCAAAGAATAAAGCAAAACCTTTTCCTCTGTGCCATCACTGTGGGTTTAATGATCATCATCAGGATGATTGTCTCATGAATACATGCTGTGATATATGCGGTAATCCAGCTCATGAGACATCCCAACATGACAGTGTCATTCATGCAAGGAGAAATTCCAAACAACCCAGAGTCACTGAGTCATCCTCAGCCTCCAAATGCAGAACCTGTGGTAGCACTATGCACACAACCACTGACCATGATTCAATTTCAAATTTCAAAGAGACCTTGAGACCCAAGCCCACTAGTAAGTGGGTCACTAAGAGAAACTAATTCAGTTTACTACTTGTGCAGAGACATGCCAGGGAGCCTATTTGGCATCTAGACAGTGGATGCTCAAGAAGCATGACTGGTGTGAAGGAATATCTGCACAAGTATGTAAAGGAACCAGGGCCCAAGGTAGTATTTGGTGATAACTCATCATGTCCCACTGAAGGTTATGGTTCAGTAAACTGCAATGGAATAGTTTTCTCTAGAATAGCCTATGTCAATGGTCTCAAATACAATCTCATCAGTGTCAGTAAACTATGTGATGCTAAATACATTGTACAATTCAATGATAAACAAGGTACCATTTTCAATGCCAACAAGGAAGTTGTGTTGATAGCTCCTAGGAGAGATGATGTTTATGTGCTAGACATGTCAACACTCTCCCAAGATGGAACGTGTCTCTTTGCTAAAGCCACTGAAACTATCAATTGACTGTGGCATAAGAGACTCTCACACTTAAACTTCAAAAACCTCAACAACTTAGCAAAACAAAACAAGGTCCTTGGCTTACCATCACTGGTTTTTGCAAAAGACAAACCATGATCTGCCTGTGAAAAGGGTAAACACCACAGAGCATCATTCAAAACCAAACAAAATTTCTCTATCAAAAGCTGCCTTCACCTCCTGCACATGGATCTCTTTGGACCTGTCAGTCCCAGATCAATCCAGCATGAGAAGTATAAACTTGTCATTGTTGATGAGTTCTCTAGATACACTTGGGTATACTTTCTTCCCAAAAAGAGTCAGGCAGCTGATACAATAATGTCATTCATCAGGAAGATAGAAAACCAGAATGACATTACTGTTAAACAAATCAGAACTGACAATGGTACTGAGTTTAGAAATCAAGAACTTGAGAGTTTCTGTGATGGAAAAGGAATTTCTCAAAATTTCTCATCTCCATATACCCCTGAACAAAATGGGGTTGCTGAAAGGAAAAACAGAACTCTCATTAAGGCTGCTAGAACTATGTTAAATGGCTCAGCCCTCTCAAAGCATTTCTGGACTGAAGCAGTCAAAACTGCCTGTTACACTCAAAACAGGTCAATCATTGTCAAAAGGCATAATAAAACCCCATATGAGATCTTCAAAGGTAGACTTCCTGACATCAGCTATTTTCATGTATTTGGATGTCCTGTGTTCATTTATAACCACAAGGATCATCTAGGCAAGTTTGATGCAAAAGCTGATGATGGATACTTCTTAGGCTACTCACTGATCTCCAAAGCCTTCAGGGTTTTTAACACAAGGAGACAACAAGTTGAGGAAACCTTTCATGTCACCTTTGATGAAAGTACTGAAAGCATCAGGTTCACCAACACCTCAGTGGAGGAAATAGGAATTGATAACTCATCAAGATATCCTCCTGATGAGTACAACACTGAATTCAATTCCTCATATCAAGCTGATGCTGACATCTCATATTATGTCTTACCTCACAACCTACCCCAACCAACCATCAGTGAGTTTATTGATAATCAGTCAGTCCCTGCTGGGATAGGAAACACTTATTCAAATGATCAGGAACCTGTAACTCATGAATCTCACCCTGAACAAGACATCTCTACAGATGTTCTAAATGATTTTGTGGCTCTTACACCTGAACTTACATCTGAACACCCAGTGACATCATCAAGCTCAAATCCCAGACCACAAAGTAAGTGGACAAGAACTCAGGATATCGAGCTTGTAAACATCATTGGTGAACCCTTTGAGGGCATGCTCACTAGAAGCATGGCTGCTAGTCTAACTGCAGCTTCAGCCAATGAATGTCTATATGCTGATTACCTATCAGATATAGAACCCAAAAGTGTCACTGAGGCTCTAAAATACCCAAGCTGGGTTCAGGCTATGCAAGAAGAACTGCAACAGTTTGATAAAAACAAGGTCATGACCTTGATCAAATGTCCTCAGGATGTAGTAGTCATAGGAATGAAGTGGGTTTTCAGAAACAAAACTGATGAAAACGGCACTGTCATTAAAAACAAAGCCAGACTTGTAGCCAAAGGTTACAGTCAACAAGAAGGCATTGACTATGATGAGACATTTGCTCCTGTTGCAAGAATGGAAGCCATCAGGATCTTCCTTGCATATGCAACATACATGAACTTCAGGGTCTACCAAATGGATGTTAAAAGTGCATTCTTAAATGGTGATCTCAAGGAAGATGTGTATGTTCAGCAACCTCCAGGCTTTGAGAGTAGTGAATTTCCTGACTATGTATGCAAGCTTGACAAAGCCCTTTATGGACTTAAACAAGCTCCCAGGGCATGGTATGAAACTCTTTCAGCCTTCCTGGTACAAAACAAGTTTGTCAGAGGAAAGATAGACAACACACTATTTGTCTATAGAACCCAACAGGATGTGATACTAGTCCAAGTGTATGTTGATGATATCATCTTTGGCTCAACAAACTACAAACTTTGCAAACAGTTTGAAAAACTAATGACAAAGACGTTTGAAATGAGCATGATGGGGGAACTTACATACTTTCTTGGACTACAAATTAGGCAAACTGATAAAGGAATATCCATCAGTCAAGAGAAATACACCAGAAATCTCTTGAAGAAATATGAGATATTTGATTGTGCCTCAGTGAAGACACCAATGGTCCCACCTAACAACCTTGGACCTGATCTCCCTGGCAAATCAGTCAATCAAACCCATTTCAGAGGGGTTGTTGGCCCACTGATGTATCTAACCCCTACTATACCAGACATACAAATTTCAGTCTGTTTAATAGCAAGATATCAGTCCAATCCCAAAGAATCTCACCTCACTGCAGCCAAAAGAATACTCAGGTACCTGAAAGGAACCCTAAATCTTGGACTCTATTATCCAAAATGCTCAGGGTTTGATCTCAAGGGTTACTCTAATTCTTATTATGCTGGCTGCAACATGGACAGAAAAAGTACCTCAGGGTCCTGTCAATTTCTTAGGGGAAAACTGGTTTGTTGGAGTGCAAAGAAGCAACAATCAGTGGCTATGTCCTCAGCTGAAGCTGAATATGTAGCTGCAGCAGGATGTTGTGCCAATGTATTATGGATGAAAAGTCAACTCAGTGACTATGACATCCATTACAAAATGGTGCCCATCTTCTGTGATAACACTAGTGCTATTGCAATCTCCAACAACCCTGTCCTCCACCAAAGAACCAAACAAATTGATATCAGATATCACTTCATCAGGGATCACATAATGAAAGGAGATATTGAATTACATTTCATCCCTATTGAATACCAACTGGCTGATATCTTCACCAAACCCTTGGATGAACCTAGCCAAGTATCTGAAAACCAATCTCAATGAGTTCTCTGAAATGGTTCATTCTCCCTGAACATCCAAAACCAACCTCTCACTGAATAAGTTAGACTCATTCAGGGTCCCTGACACTTGACAAAGAGCATTGAATGAGTAACTAAATGATCCAAGTATCAGTTACTTAAATGTCCTAGGTTGGTAACTATGCCAATTTAATAAAGGAATATATGTCTATTTGTCTTACTGTCATCCCACTTGGCATTTAATGCCTCTCACAAAAATATCAAATTGATATTTTATCTCTGCAAAAGTGCACTTTTACTGTGCACTACAACTGTTCCCTTGAAAAATGGGATTTTATTGCGGGTAATGGAGTGGTAGCATTAAATGTGGAAATTCAAACGTCTTTCAAAAACCGACTCCTAATATTCCCATTTGTGCACAAAACACCCCTCTTATCACTCTATAAATACCCTCTTCCAACACAAACAAACACACACAAATTATTTTCTGCAACTAAACTCTGTCAAAATTCTTTCTCAAATCCAGAAATATTTGTATGTTCTCAATATCTTTAAAACCTCTTTTGGAAAAACCCTCCTTGTAAACATTTACAAAAGTTTTTCATCACAAACTTAAAGAGATCTAAATACTTTGATTGTTCTAGTCAAAACATTTTTTAAACCTTAAAATCTTCGTTAATGGAAATGGCTAGAACACAATCTCTCCAGTTTGCTTCTCAGTGGGTAGGGGATCTTACTAACGTTGAATTTAAAACAAATAATGTCATAGGAAATTTTGAATATCCTGAAAATGTCCCAACCTATAAAGACATTATAAATTTTTTATTCAACTACCCACTCAAAACGGCCTTTGTAAAATGTCCCTCAGTAGTGTACCCAAACTACCTCAGGGAGTTTTGGGCTACATCTAGAGCCTTTGACCCGACACCTTCTACTGATGAGAATAACCTTAGACCTCTCAGGGAGTATCTCATCAGGTTCACTCTAAATGGGGGGAAACAATACACCCTGGATTACAAAACGTTTTGCACTTCAACAGGGTTAGATTATAACAAAGGTGCTTATGTCGCCCATCCCGAACCCTCCACTGTGAAGGATGGGTTAAAACAAATCGTTTTAGATCCAACTTTTTTGGACAAGACCCCAGTCACTAAAAGCTCATTCCCCGTGGCTTGGAGGATCCTCTTCACTTTTGTGATTCAGGTCCTCGGCGGGAACCACTCATCCACTGAACAAGTTAACTCTATTCAGTTGATGATGGCATACTGCTTGATGAATGGGGTCACTGTCGACATAGGGGAGATCATTTATAGTGATCTCGTAACGAAGCTACAGAGCAAAACTAGGACGAAGTACGTTTCATATCCTAGGTTTGTCTCCTGTGCTTTGCAATCGTTACTGGGTTCAAATTATACTCAGGATGAAAATTTTGGAAATTTACCTGGCATCCTGAGCCCATCAAATTTTCAAAAGGACCCATCCCTTGTCACTCCCATTGAATTGACGGCCCACATGATTGCTGTAAACAATCAAAGTGGATCAGTGTCTCCAAACCCTGCTCCTAAAAAGAAAAAGGGGAAGTCTCAGACTGGGACTAAGACTAAACCAAAGTCTCAGGGCCCTGAGGCTTCAGGAGCACAGCCTAAGAGGCACAAAAAGCCCGAGACCAAACAGACACCCACTGACCAGGCAACAACCACCCCAGTGACAACGAAGGACACTAATACATCACAATCAGTGCCCTTGGTCACACCTACTACTCCCCAAGATCCAGAGGGAAACATACAACCCGCTGGTAGGGGAGCGCCTTCCACAACGCCCAGTGATGACATTAGCAAATCCAAGCCTTTGTCTGAGGGCACACTGATCGCTCCCAAAGACTCAGAGGGAACCATACAACCCGCTGATAAGGATATCACTGTCACTGACTCTGCTAAAGGCACTGGGAAACGCCCACCAGTGTCTCAGGGGTCATTGGGGGACAAAGACTCGGAGGGAAAGAAACAACCCGCCGATACGGAACCCAAAACCAATCCTGACTCCGGAGAAGGCACTGGGAAACTCCCACCAGTGTTTGAGGGGTCAAGGGGGGACAAAGACTCAGAGGGATATATACCACCCGCTGATATGGAACCCATCACCAACCCCTTGCTCACTATTGCTGATGTCACTGGTGTTCTATTCTCGGAAGATGAACTTGCTGAAACTGAAGATGAAATTTTATCAGCTGGAGAAGAAATGGACGATGAGGTTCAATCTGAACAAGAGCCTCAGCCTGATCCAAAGGAGCATACTGAGTCACCATTTCATCCAGAAGATGATGACTCAGACTCCTCATCATCCAGCTCTGGGGAATTTAACCGTTTTGACAACATTCTTCCAGTCACTGAAAGACAGCTGGTTCAGTGGATCACTAAAGCCTCAAGGAGACTGTACACTGGGGTTACTAAACAATTTTGGGATCAACACACTGAAGCAGCAGCCAGCTACGCTGATCTTCGATCTGATGTGCTCACCTTCAATGAAAATGTTCATGAGCACAGAGATCTCATGTACCAACACCTTATCAGACTGGATGAAAACCTGGTTAAGTTTCTCAAGCATCTTCAGTCATGTGGAGTTACTATTGATGAAATCAGGGATGCTGTTAAAGAGGACCCTGCAATCAATGCCAAAGTACTGGAAGCCACTGAGGTGTATGTAAAAAATTCATCTCGACTAACTGAACTGATTGAAATGCTCCAATCTGCCAATGTTCAGGGTCTCCAATCTTCAGTTCAGTCTCTTCAGACCTCAGTGTACTCATTGAACACCCAGGTAGCTGCTATGGCTCAGGCCTCGTCTTCCATGGCCTGGAATCTTGGTCCCCGGATGACTGCTTTGGAGCTTTCTCAGGCTAACTTGGATACAAAAGTCACTGGTCTTCAAGCAGATACTTTAGAGATTAAGGCTATGATCACTGAAATATATCAGGCCTTCAAGGGTCAAGCAGCTCCGTCCCCCTCAGCACCAACTCTAACTCTTGCCCTCACTGAAGTTCCGGCAACAGTTGAGGGGGAGAATACTGCTGAAGAAACTCCTCTTCACACTGAGGGGGAGCAAACACCTCCAGTATCAGTAGCTCCAACATCATCGACACCAGTCTCAGCAATACCCATATCCTCACTACCACCGCAAACATCAACAACAACAACACTGAGGGTCACAACAACAACACCACCCTTAGTTGCATCATCTTCCTCAGGCCAGGACAAAGGCAAAGGCAAAATGACAACTGCTGAGCCTGAGAAGATTCCCTATAAAATCGGCGACACTGAATACCTGCTCACACCACAACAGCTGAGTAAACACCTTGCTAAAGAAGAAAAAAGATTGAAACAAGCTGAGGAAGAGAAAAGGAACAGAAAAGCACTGGAAAAGGTTGTCGCCGAAGAAGCTGAGAATATGGGATTAGATCCAAGCAAACTTCAAAAGGGTCAGGCAGGGCAAAAGTTCAAGGAAGCTCAGGCTGCTCAGATGGCTGCAATGAAAAAGCAGTTTGATGCAAAGAAAAAGAAAGCTGAAGCTGTCAGGCAAGAACGAATTGATCATTACAACTGGACAATGACAAGCCGAAGGAAGCCTGAGAAAATCACTGATGTCAAAATCATCCCCAACTCCAAACCACTAGCAATGAATGTCTACAGGGGGGTGATAAGAGACATTTCGAGATTCATGATCCCTTAACTTTTGTTGATTTTGGGATCACTGAACTCGATGAGCTTGGTCCAATCATTGAAAAGAAGCAAAATAAGGTGGTCAAGGACCTGATGAAGATGCTCAGCAAAAGATATGAAAGGCTGAGAGATGCACCAGCCCAACTGGGAATTCAGCATGCCTTGACTGCACCACAAGGATCTCAACCACAATCCTCCACTGGCAAAAGGAAAAGAGTTGAGTTCCAACCGGAGATCAAAGTGCCTGGTTTAGAATGCAACAGAGAGCTGCCTGAGGGTGTAAAATTTGTGAACTGTTTGGTAATTGAAGAGCCTGAAAGAGGGCTATTTCACATTGATGTCTATGGAAACCCAGCATTTCAAAGATGGAGTGATATTGATCAGGCTGGTGTGGCTGCAATGATCAGCTATATTCCAGTGGCCTCTCAGATCCAATCCCCAGCAAACATCAGGTTCTGTCAAGACCTGAATGCAAAGATAAGAGACCATCCTGACAGGGAAACACTCATCACCAAGAAAGTGAAGCTCGAAGCACTGGGTATCCATCTGGACTGACATCATATTATCCTTCTTGTACTAGTGATAGGAGCTATGTAATCTGATCAATAAAAGATGTATGTTTTGTTAAATTACTCAAAGTTCCTTATTGTATTCATTAGTACATTCAGTGTAAGGAGAAGCCATTTGCTCACTTACACTAATCAAACACTCAGGCTATTTGTATATCCAAATAGGGGGAGACTGTTGGGTTCAGTAAATACCCAAACCCCTTAATCTAGGATTTGAATAGAAAATAACCTAAGTGTTCAATCCGTTAAACACTATCAGGTCACTGAGTGCATAGCCTCTCTATGAGTCATCTTCGGGATACTTAGTACGAGGCGTAGAAGAAGTCTCTCCACTCAGTAAGGCGGAACTTAAAGGGTGAAGACTGAGTCAAGAAGAAGATGATGGATTCAGTGAGTGATGAAAATAACTCACTGAATCCCTAAGACTCCTCTCCAACTTCTTACACTGAAGACAAACTGAAGTAGAAGACTGAAGGTTGTAAAGACTGAAGAAAGAGCGGGACAAGGCGGGAAAAGTTTGAATAAGATAAGAAGAAGTCCTTATCAACATAAGTCAACTTTCCCTGAATGGCTAACTTACAAGCTCAGTGTCATCACTGAGTTTTGGAAAGCAGCTTTGTCTTTTACCTAGAATAGTCTTTGTAAACAGAGACAAAATACATCAGTATTTTGTCTTTTGTATGATGTCAGTTTGTCACTTAGGAAAGAGTCAAATATCATACATGTATAAATAGCATAAGAGATGGAGTGAAAAGGTTAAGCTTGTGAATTTTAAAAACACACATACACGCAAGCCATCTTTTCACTCTTCCAAATACAACTTAGTTCCTGAGATAGCTCAGTGAGCTCTAAGAGTTGTGCTTAGACTTAGCCTGAGCTTAGAGAGGAGTCACCCAACTTTGTCATTTCAATCCTAAGTACTATTTAGCAAGTACTTGGGTAACGTATTCTTTGTTGATTTATTTCTAATAAGAATATGATGTTGAAAATTACTTAGTGTGCTTTTCTTATGTTAATTTCAGTCATAGTTCACTATTAACTTGTTTTATAAACTTAAACTGTTTTAAACGATAGTGAACGGGGAACAACAAAAACCTCCTCAGGGAGTTTTGGGCAACAGCCAAGGCCTTTGACCCGACACCCTCTACTGATGAGAACAACCTTAGACCTCTCAGGGAATATCTCATCAGGTTCAGTCTTAACGGGGGGGCAACAATTCACCCTAGATTATAAAACATTTTGCACCTCAACAGGGTTAGATTACAACAAAGGTGTTTATGTCGCCCATCCTGAACCCTCCACAATGAAGGATGGGTTAAAACAAATTGTTTTAGATCCAACGTTTTTGGACAGGACCCCAGTCACCAAGAGTTCATTTCCTGTGGCTTGGAGGATCCTATTCACATTTGTGATTCAGGTCCTCGGCGGGAATCACTCATCAACTGAACAAGTTAACTCTATTCAGTTGATGATGGCATACTGCCTGATGAATGGGGTCACTGTTGACATAGGGGAGATCATTTACAGTGATCTAGTAACCAAGCTACAGAGCAAAACTAGGACGAAATACGTTTCGTATCCTAGGTTTGTCTCTTGTGCTTTGCAAGTGTTACTGGGTACAAATTATCCTCAGGAAGAAAATTTTGGTGCTTTACCTGGCATCCTGAGCCAATCAAATTTTCAAAAGGACCCATCCCTTGTCACAAACATTGAATTGACGGCCCATATAGTTGCTGTAAACAACCAGAGGGAATCAGTGTCTCCTAACCCTGCTCTTACAAAGAGAAAGGGGAAGTCTCAGACTGGGACTAAAACCAAACCCAAGTCTTAGGGCCCTGAGGCTTCAGGAGCACAGCCTAAAAGGCAAAGAAAGCCCAAGACTGATTTGCCACCCATTGGTGACCAGGCATCATCCACCCCTGTAACAACGAAGGATACGGATACATCACAGTCAGTGCCCTTGGTCACAACCACTACTCCCCAAGATCCAGAGGGAAACAAACAACCCGCTGGTAGGGGAGCGCCTTCCACAAAGCCCAGTGATGACATTAGCAAATCCAAGCCTTTGTCTGAGGGCACACTGATCGATCCCAAAGACTCAGAGGGAACCATACAACCCGCTGATAAGGATATCACTGTCACTGACTCTGCTAAAGGCACTAAAAAATACCCATCAGTGTCTCAGGGGTCTAAGGGGGACAAAGACTCAGAGGGAAAGAAACAACCAGCCGATATGGAACCCAAAACCAATCCTGACTCCAGAGAAGGCACTGGGAAACTCCCACCAGTGTCTAAGGGGTTAAAGGGGGACAAAGACTCAAAGGGATTAATACCACCCGCTGATATGGAACCCATCACCAACCCCCTGTTAACCGTTGTTGATGTTACTGGAATACTGTTCTCTGAAGATGAGCTTGCTGATACTGATGATGAAATTCTATCAGCTGGGGAAGAAGTGGACGCTGAGGTTCAATCTGAACAAGAGCCTCAGCCTGATCCAAAGGAGCAAACTGAATCATCATTCATGCCTGAAAATGATGACTCATCTTCCTCCACTGATGAATTTGCATGATTTGATAATGTTCTCCCACTTACTGAAAGGCAGCTCGTTCAGTGGATCACCAAAGCTTCAAGGAAATTATACTCTGGAGTCACTGAAACATTGTGGGAACAACATACTGAAGCTGGTGCAAGTTATGCTGATCTGAAGGCTGAGGTCCAAGCCTTTGATGAAAATGTTCATGAGCACAGGGATTTGATGTATGACAACATTCACAGACTAGACGAAAATTTGGCTAAATTCCTCAGACACCTTCAGGGTGTAGGCACAAAGGTAGATGAAATCAAGGAATCTGTCAAAGACGACTCAGCTCTCAACTCTAAAGTGCTGGAGGCTACAGAGGCATACTTGAAACAATCCTCCAGCCTCGCTGAACTGGTCGAAACGCTCAAATCAGCAAATGTTCAGGCTCTTCACTCTTCAGTCCAGTCCCTTCAAACTACATTGAGCTCTGTGAACACTCAAATGGCTACGTTGGCTCAGGCATCTACTTCCTTGGCCTGGAATCTTGGGCCATGCATGACTGCTTTGGAAGTATCTCAGGCTAATTTGGAAGCTAAGGTCACTGGCATTCAAACAGATACTTCAGATATAAAGGCCATGCTCACTGAAATTTATCAAGCCTTCAAGGGTCAAGCTGCTCAGTCCCCCTCAGCACCAACACCGACTCTTGCCCTCACTGACGCTCCGGCAACAGTTGAGGGGAGAATATTGCTGAAGAAACTCCTCTTCACACTGAGGGGGAGCCAACACCACCAGTCTCAGCAATACCCATCTCATCACTTCCACCACAAACATCAACAACAACAACAACAACACTGACAGTCACAACACCTATAATGACAACACCACCACCCTTAGTTGCATCATCTTCCTCAGGTCAGGAAAAAAGGAAAAGGGTTGAGTTCCAGCCTGAGATAAAAGTGCCTGGATTCGAATGCAACAGGGAACTGCCATAAGGTGTTAAGTTTGTGAACTTTTTAGTGATTGAAAAGCCTGAAAGAGGGCTATTCCACATTGATGTCTATGGAAACCCAGCATTTCAAAGATGGAGTGATATTGATCAGGCTGGTGTAGCTGCAATGCTGAGCTACATACCAGTGGCCTCTCAGATCCAAACCCCAGCAAACATCAGGTTCTGTCAAGACCTGAATGCCAAGATAAGAGACCATCCTGACAGGGAAACACTCATCACCAAGAAAGTCAAGCTTGAAGCATTGGGAATCCATCTAGACTGACATCATTTTGATTTATCTTTTGTACTAGTGATAGAAACCTTGTAATTTGATCAATAAACGATGTATATTTTGTTAAAATATTCAATGTTCCTTATTGTATTCATTAGTACATTCAGTGTAAGAAGAAGCTATTTGCTCACTTACATTGATCAATCACTTAGGCTATTTGTATATCCAAATAGGGGGAGACTGTTGGGTTCAGTAAATACCCAAACCCCTTAATCTAGGATTTGAATAGAAAATAGCCCAAGTGTTTAGTCCGTTAAACACTAACAGGTCACTGAGTGCATAGTCTCTCAGTGAGTCATCTTCAGGATACTCAGTATGAGGCGAAGAAGAAGTCTCTCCACTCAGTAAGGCGGAACTTAAAGGGTGAAGACTGAGTCAAGAAGAAGATGATGGATTCAGTGAGTAATGACAATAACTCACTGAATCCCTAAGACTCCTCTCCAACTACTTACACTGAAGACAAACTGAAGTAGAAGACTGAAGGATGTAAAGACTGAAGAAAGAGCGGGACATGGCGGGATAAGTTTGAATCAGATAAGACGAAGTACTTATCAACCAAAGTCAACTTTCCCTGAATAGCAAAAGATCAGGCTCAGTGTCATCACTGAACTTAAGAAAGTAGTCTTGTCTCTTGCCTAGAATAGTCTTTGTAAACAGAGACAAAATACATCAGTATTTTGTCTTCTGTATGATGTCAGTTTGTCACTTAGGAAAGAGTCAAATATCATACATGTATAAATAGCATAAGAGATGGAGTGAAAAGATCAAGCTTGTGAATTGTAAAAACACACATACATGCAAGCCATCTTTTCACTCCTCCAAATACAACTTAGTTCTTGAGATAGCTCAGTGAGCTCTAAGAGTTGTGCTCAGACTTAGCCTGAGCTTAGAGAGGAGTCACCAAACTTTGTCATTTCAATCCCAAGTACTATTCCGCAAGTACTTGGGTAACGTATTCTTTTTGATTAATTTCTAATAAAGAATATGATGTTGAAAATTACTTTGTGTGTTTTACTTGCTTTAATTTCAGTCATTGTTCACTGTTAAATTGTTTTAAGTGCTTAATTGTTTTTAAACGATAGTGAATAGGGAACAACAGTAGTCTTTTTGGAGTAAAAACATAAACCGAACCAAGGCTATCTTGTATAGTATTTTAGGGTTCCATACCCTATCTTACATCAAGATAAGTGTTTTACTTCATTAATTTAATTATGTCTTCCTTTGATTGTGTGTATGCTTGCATGTTCCCCATGTCCGGCTAATTTACTTGTGTGTTTGCTTAGGTAATATGAAACTTAGTTATTGAATATTGATTGGTTGTCTCTTATCTTAATTGTGATTGACCTAGTATTGCGATAGGTCATTCGTTGTGTTTGTAATTCTTGATTGATCTTTGATGAACCTTAGCTTATAATCGCCTAGAGTAATTGTAGACAAGCCATTCAAAGAATACCTTAGAGTTAAAATTTATGAATCCTAGAGATTTTGTAGTCGTTAACCTTTGGTAGCTTCAAAGAGTTAGGGGTAAACGCATACCCTACGACCTTAGAGACACAACGCAATTAAGAATAAGGACGTGACAATTCAACCACCAATAGGAGATAACTAGGGAGTAATAAAGCCTAAGCAAATACATTTTTAACTATCATACGAGCACACAACAATAGACATAGACTACATACACCACTAGATTAGATAATTAGATAAGTAGAAGTAATCGGTAGAAATACCAAACCCCCAAATCCAAACCCCGAGATTCGTACCTTTCCATTTCCTAAAAACATAAAAAGATAAAAAATAATCTTCCTCAACCCCAACCTTAGCGTAGTAACTTCTCACTAGCATTCCTATTCCCCTAGAGAACGATATCAATTCCCCGTGGCTTACCCTAATACTACACTACAACGATTAGGTTCACTGCCTAGGGTGTTGAAAAACTTGCTCGACAAAAAGGAAGTTCCTTTGACCCCGAACGACGCGTGTAGCGTTATCAAGTTTTTGGCGCCGCTGCCGGGGAATAGAATAACTAGTTAGGAGTTCACCTCGTTTAGGTTTCCTTGCTTGATTCCTATCAAGTAAGCTTTTTTCCCAATTTTTAGCTTTCTCGTAATCTATCCCACTTCTTCGTGACCTTTGTTCGTAACCCCATCACTTTTCATCATAGAAGGTGATTGCTCATCAACCAACAACCCACCACCAAATAAACCACTTTCAATCAAAAACCAACCTAATGACCAACACAACCGACGAAACCGTTATGTGAGTAGAAACACCGACCTTCAAGATTTGCAAAAGATATTTGATAGTACAATTAGGGACGTTGTTGAGAAAGTGGTCAGCGCCTCTGTAATTGGCTCCATGATCAATAGCAATTCAGAAAATGGCTTAGTGAATGGAAACGTGAATGAGGAGGATAGTGCTTATTTCAATCTTTAACCCACTAAGGAAGAGGTTGCTTACCATCGATACATAATCGATAATCCCCGATCACCCATCATTAGGATATGTCCAAAGATTAGGAGAGGAAATCCTTGGAACCTCAAAATTCTTTGTATGATTGGATATAGGAATGTCGAACATGCTTACATCGATACGGAATCTCCCATTAATGTGATGTCATCAGCTGTATACAATGACATTATGAATGAGCGACTTAAGATTAGGAGAGACCTTAAGTATCCAGGTGGGGTTTGCAACTTTTTGGGAAGGGTCAAGGATGTACACGTCTTTATAGGAAATTTCACCTACCTAGTTGATTTTGTAGTCCTAGAAGACATTGGATGTGTCATTGACTATAGCTTATTCCAAGTAGTGCTAGGAAAACCGTTTGTTGAAACATCTAAAATGAGCCATAACAAATATGATGGAATGGTTAGATTTAAGGAAGGGAAGGAAGAGATCACTTATAGGATGCCTTGGAAGACGAATGAATATGGCCATCTATCCCTTTTTGAATGAGACAACATTAGAGCTTTTGAGGACAAAAGCAAGGACGATGATGAAAAAGGTTTTAAATTCATGTGGGAAAGAAGGAGGCTTTATTATAAGAATTGCTTGACCCTAGGGCCTAGGTATAAAGTCGATGAAAATTTTGTCAACATGATAGAATTTTCATTGAGAATGCAAAACGAGACAACGTAGGGGCACGACTTCGAGTCTAGCTACAAGACTCATAAATAAAGAAAAACGCTTCGTGGGAGGCAACCCATGCTTAATTGTTTGTTTGTTTGTGTCGTGTATCTTTTATTGATTGTTTATTCTCATGTTTAAATTTGTGAAAATGCTTTATTTTGTCTTTAACCTCGTCTTAATTACATATAAAGGTATTTTACATAAGGGATAAGTGTAGGGAGGATTACACACGTTTTCAAAAGAAACGTAAACATGAGAATTTCAATTAATTAAAAGATATACATGTGTGTTTGTTCGAGTCAAATGCTTGTATCGAGTCATAATGGATGTTTTGCAGGAAATTTTTCCAGATTCTAAAGATGTAAATTTTCCAGATTTTTTTCAGAAAATCGCAGACCAGTTTTTGTCAGGATAACCTGACGGCGTCAGGATCGCAACCTGACGGCGTCAGGAAGGAGCATAAACAACTGATTACTTTTTCTCGTTTTCTGAGCTACTTATAAATTTTTGGAATTTTCTAGGTCTTAATTTTCCAAAAATTCTGTAAACATCCATTCCACAAGCATTATATCCTAGTTTAGTAGAGTCCTATATATATTGTTACCGCCGATTTTACATGAAGGTTTCGTTTGTTTTCTTCAAGTGTGCAGGTTTAATTTACCAAGAAGAAGATACATAAGATGAGAAGGAACTTTTCAAGCAAACGTTCTTCTTGAAGAAAGATGTAACCACCACTTTACACGGATCCTACCGAGCTAATCAGGGGAGTATTAGTTTCTTTCATCTTTTATTACCTTCCATTATCATAATTTTGATACTTTCGGGGAACATTGGGGACAATGTTCAGTTTAAGTGTAGGGAGGGAAAATAAAACGGGAACTTTGAAACTATGCTTATCCTTGATTATTTGCTTTGTCCAATTGCATTTGTGTAATAAACCATGAGAATTATCGGTTAGGGTAATTTTGGCACTAAATTTAAAAATTTTCATGACATATAGGAGTGGGCCATTAGTCTTAATAAAGCGTCTCATGGATAGGAAGTTATATGACTAGCACAAAAACCTTTACCAATTAAATTCCACCCAAAATGTGAGGATCGCCCTAAGATTAGTAGGAATTAAAGCATTCATCTTTAATGCTTAGAGTATGAACCGGTAGTATAATAGATTCTAGAACTTGTTTTGTGATGCATTCCGAGATCGCTAGTAAGACTACACTTGTGTAGTTAGGAATAACTAAATGATAAGAGGCATTAGGATAACCCTTGTTTGATACCTGTAATATAATTACTTCTTCCACATCGGTTGAGTAATTCCCCCACACCTTTGCGTTGTACTCATCTTTAGTACACGATACCCCTAGTTAACCCCTCAGAGCCTATCCTTTTCGCGGTTCTCGTGATGTTTCGGTTTTCCGGAATATCAATGAAGAGCATTGTTTACACCCCACCCCCAAATGTACACCCAAATCGCCTTAGCCTACCTTGTATGCACTCACTTTTAGTGCATTATTGTTATCACACTAAACCCTTAGTTCAATTATCTAGTTGCTTGCATAAGTTGCTAAGTCGAGTCATATCCTTTGTACACAGTTTTGGGACGATTGGGACTCATGGGAAATGTTAAATTTTAGGAGATGATGGGAAGGGAACGTTAAATTCAAATTCCCTTTATTTGCGTAATAATGTACTCCAAGTGTTTTGATCTTTTCAATTCGGGTCAAATTAGTGTTAGAGTAATAAAAAACTCAAGTGTAAGGATGTGCCTATAAATCCCTATTATTTTGATGTTATCGTAGAGGATGGTAGAGTAAAAGTGTATGAAAAAAAATTGAAAAAAATAGAAAAAGAGAAAAAGGAAAAAAAATAGAGTGTTGAAAAAAAAAAAAAAAAAAAAAAAAAAAAAAAAAAAAAAAAAAAAAGGGGGCTACCATCCTACATCTATCTTTAAATTTATGTTTGTTTGTTTCAGTTATCTAGAGTCTAGAGTGTCGAGTCTTGGCTTAGCAACGCCATTCTTCGCATGCTTGTAACATAAAGATTTTTGACTTGCCACCACTAAATAGCCTATCCCACCAAACCCTTTGTTTCCCTACCGTAAACCTATCATTACAACCCTTTAAAAGACCTCTTGGATAGTCTTTCCTAGGTGCTTACGCCAAAGCGATGGAGGTTTGATCTAGTCTCAAGCCTATGGTAATCTATGTACTAGGACCGGTTAATGAGTGTTTATCTTCCATTTCTAACTTGTACTTTATGGATCCTTGTCATTAAGTAAATCATGAATGTTTATCCTAAGACTTGAGATACCAGATAACTATTATGAATGTAGCACACTTGTGTGAAATAGTCTAACGCTATCCGTAACTTGTAGTAATAAGGGCTGTTTTCAGAAGTGTTGCAAAGTTCATGAGTTTTTCTTGTAGTCAAGAGAATTTGTTCATTTGAATTTGTTTCAAAGTATAATACTATTTTGGGCCCTTCGTAGGGTTGACAAGAAGTTTGTATGGCCATACCCAAGATCTATCCGGAATACGTTCAGATGATTTGGTAATCTTGTTCAATTAGATATAACGAGAAATAGAATGTTAACTTATGGAATGACTTGATCAATATTCATAGTTAATGTAGTATTAGTAGCAAAAGGATAAGTAAAAATGATGAATCATTAAATAGTTTTTTCCAGGAGACCATACTTGGTTCGGCCTGGGGGCATTGACGTGTTAAGCTAAACTAATTTATTGGATGATATAACTTTCTACAGTAATTCCTTCGAATTTGTTTTCAGGATAATGGTTATAGTCAGCAACAAACTCACACACTTTGTATACTAGTTATATCTTCCAAATAAAGGGCCCGTTTGGTTGGGGTTAATGGGAATGAGGCTATAACTTTGAAAGTCATTAAAGGTGTTTGTTTTGTGGGCCCAATAATGAAATGGGTATATCATAGTAACAGATTCATTACACACCAATTTGGTGTCTATGAAATCCATTCCCGTGGGCCACTCTCTTTTTCACTACAAAACTCAAATATCTATACACTTTTTCATACCATATTTTGTCATCCAAACATAAACAATCGTAATGATACACTTTTTCATATCCATTGTCATTCTACCTCATACCAAATCCGATTCTCATTGTCATTCCTAGCAACAAACCAAACGGGTGACGATACACAATCAACACCTTGCATACCGCTAGGTTAACTTACAAACGTGTCGGTGAAATAATGTTTGGTGTATCTTAAATCAACAAAAAATTATTTTTCGATAACTTAAATCATAAAAACGATTTGGACTAAACCGGACTGAACAATACCATAGGGATTATGCTTGCAACTTACTCTAACTTTATTAAAAAAAGAACAAAAGATAAATCAATTGTCGGAGCAAACATGTTCGAAAAACATATACTTTATGCACTTCTATGGTGAAAACTCGTTGTCGGTGACTTGATCCAAAATACGAGAAAAAGACAAGCTTAATTATTTTGATCAATTCAACAAAACATTTTTTATTCTTTTAAATATCATATCTTTATTTATTTGGTGAGGTCAAGACACTTTTAATGTTATTCTTTTCCAAATTGAAATAATATTTTAGAAGAATTACGTCATTTTCATTTTAGAAAAATATTTTCTAAACTTTTTTGGGAGGCCTTTTTCAAATTAAATTTGTGTGACCATAAACAATTTGCAATAAAGCGATTCGCGAACAACTATTTCACATAAACTGATATACAATAACACAACAAATGTTAAAACTAATATTACAAATCACAAACCAATTAGTAACTTTTGACCCCATAGCAGTAGTAGCTATTCTTATAAAAATAAAATAAAAATCATCAATTCAGTTAATTCTATAATAAAGATGTAAAAAATACTAGAAAAAATATATGTTTCATTCTTGTGGTTTACCCAAAATCACATTCGTCGTCCCTATTTAATTTTAGTTAAACCATTGATACCTAATTTTCAAACTAGTTGCATCGATGATTCCTGTTTTGAAAAATAGAGATAGGGACTATAGTTTTTTATTACGCATCTATAGTTTTTTATTACACGGTAAGTCCTTATCGTTGTTATATGGATAAAGACTATCAATGCAAATAGTTTGAAAGTTAGAGATTAGTTATGTAATTAAAATCAAATAAAAACGACGAGAGTGATTTTAGGTAAACCACATGGATGAAACATGTATTTTTACAATATTTAAGAATACGGAAACTAAAAAATAAAAAACAAAAATCTATGCCAAAGTTTTTTCCCATTAAATCATTAATATGACCATTTTGCTACAAGGACCTCTAAGAAAGGACCATCTCTCATTGCCTCAACCAAAACGTTGAGGACCTGACCCAATCTCGTAACTTTTAATGTGCCCGTACAAAAATCGGTAACACTTAATAATGCATCTATAATTTCATAGGTGATATTTGTTAGTAAAGTTTTAAATTTAAATCAGACTCTCGACGTTTCGTCATGAAAATAGTCATAATCAACAAATTACGAACATAATATTAGATTGTCGTTATTAAAATGATTTATGAAAGTTAACATCAAATTTAGTAAATAATTAGTGATTTTGACAACTAATGAAAACTCTTGTCCATATGAATGTAACTTACCACCAAACATCTAAGATTATGTGCATCAATATTAAAATTATTGGTCATCGAAACTACTTGATCTCGACACCTAACGAATCAAAGTGAAAACTGACTCTCATGTTTTAAGTCAATCTCTATTCATAAGATGACCTCAAATGGAGCTTGCTAGACTAAACCTCTCATTTTGTGACATGCACTTACCTTCGTGAAACTCAAGCAACACAATGTGAATAGTCAGGGACGAAATCAAAAGACAAAGTCATCAGGTGCATTTATGATGCTGGTGCTGATACTAAAAAAAATTATAAAAATAGATTATTTTTATATGAAAAATATATTTTTTTTATAATCTCTTATATGTTCTGTGAAACAAATATTATTTTTTAAGTAACTTATTTTTAAAAAAATAATCATAATTTCTCCGTGACAAACGTACAGTCGTAATCCA
This sequence comes from Chrysanthemum seticuspe, assembly GCA_019973895.1. Lineage (NCBI taxonomy): Eukaryota > Viridiplantae > Streptophyta > Magnoliopsida > Asterales > Asteraceae > Chrysanthemum > Chrysanthemum seticuspe. Next base: position 255,454,400 of record BPTQ01000009.1, read on the forward strand.
AAACTAGAGGTGGCAAAATGTGCCCAGAAGCAAAAAAATGGGCTAAATGGGCACATTTTAAAAAGATTTGGGCACATTTAGTCCCCTTCTTTTTTTGAAATGGGCACATATAGCCCATTGAAAACTTAAATGGGCACAAACGGGCACTTTTTTTTTTCTCTCAATTGTTGAACATTAACGATCGTTTTAAAGATTTTTTTTATATAATATATTTATTTTTGTTAATATAAATAAGATATTACGTTTAAGGAATTTATTTAGTCGTTTTAGGTCTTTTATTAAGCGATTTGTATAACATGTGCCCGTTTGGCCCGTGCCCGTTTAGCCCGTGCCCGTTTAAGCCCGTACCCATTCTAGCCCGTGCCCGTTTTAGCCCGTGCCCGTGCCCGCCCGGCCCGCCCGTTTTGCCACCTCACTCGCACTTAACAGCTGGAACATGGTGTTATGATTACAATTTACACACACAAAACCCACACTGTATCACACTCCACCTATATAAATATATAAATATTCAACACTGAATAAATAAACCCCCTCCTACCTTGTGCTCCTCAATTATATAACACATCAGATCCCATACCTTTCCCCTCTCCATATTTGTTCCTCCCTCAACAGGTTTGACTCTTCGTTTGACTGTAGATCTTTTTCTATCAATATAACACATTTGTAGTAGTGTATGTGATTTAACTTAATGATGAATGTTATTTTAGGTATTGGTAATATCATCAGATTCAGATCTCTTGTTATGTTTGCTTGATCTCCTAAACTATTCAAAACATGGAGTCTGAAGGCGAGACTGGGGTTAGTTGCTTCTTTTTTACTCTTGCTCTTTGGATCATGATTTTTTTTAATTACTGTTTTGATCAATGTTTTTAATGGATCACTGGTATTATTATGTTACTGAATCTGATCACATTTCGCGCTTGCTATTGGTATTCATATTAAGTGTGTAAATCACAGAATATTACTACTAATTGATATTTTCATCGTAATTCTAGCGCGTATGACTGGATCACTAGAAATAAGTTACTCGTACTAAACTTATCACTTTTTCGCATTTAGTATGTGTTCGATCTATGATTATAGTTATGTCACACTTTTTTCTGATCCAGTGAACTGTAATGTATGAACTATGATCAAGTTATGTCATTGGTATACTCGGTAATTATTTTGTTTTAGGGAGATAGGAGATGGTAGTAATTTATGTTTTTGATGTTTGGATTGTGCAGGGGACGTCTATGAAGAACGTTGGTGGTCAGGTTTGCCAGATCTGTGGTGATACTGTTGGAACTACAGCGAAAGGAGATCCTTTTGTTGCTTGTGATTTTTGTGCCTTTCCGGTTTGTAGGCCGTGCTATGAGTACGAGCGCAAGGATGGCAATAAGTCTTGCCCTCAATGCAAAACCAGATACAAACGTATTAAAGGTTGTCATTTCTTATATTTACAGCGCTTGTTTTAATGGTTGCAGTACATTTATAAGCGTGATTTGCAAAGATCCTTGTGATCCAAGATTTGTGGGAGATTTTTTTTGAACGTAGATTTAATTTGTAAGTAACTTGTTTGGAAACAGGAAGTCCTGCTATTCTTGGAGATCGTGATGAGGATGTTGATGTCGATGACGAAACTACCAACTTCCCCTTTTCTTCACAAGCTCAAAATGAGAAACAAAAGACTTCAGATCGCATGTTGAACTGGCACATGACATATGGTCGAGGGGACGACACTAATGCTCCAGTTTATGATAAAGAGGTCTCTCATAACCACATACCTCTACTCACTAGTGGACACGAGGTATGCATCATTTGAATTTTTTACTTTCTGTTATCCGATGTGGCAAATCTAATGCTGTTTTTTTAGGTTTCCGGCGAGTTATCTGCTGCTTCTCCCCAACGCCTTTCGGTATCCTCTCCTCCACCCGGTGGAGAAAGACTCACACATTCACTCCCTTATTCTGCATATGCGCATCAATCCCGTATGTCTTTTGCGATTTTGTAGTAAGAAATGAGTTATTTCTTATGTGAATAGTTCGATTATTAAAGGTGGTATATTGTTGTTTGCAGCTAATATTAGAGTTGTGGACCCTGTGAGAGAGTTCGGATCTTCAGGATTAGGAAATGTTGCATGGAGAGAGCGAGTTGATGGGTGGAAACAGGATAAGAATGTGGTTCCAATGACAACTAGCCGTCCTGCTTCCGAAAGGGGTCAAGATATTGATGCTAGGTCCGATGTGATGCATGAAGATATGATGTAAGTCTGCTTCCTTTTGAAAGGAAACGTTATGTGTGAAGTGCTTGCTTTTTGTTTTCATTAGTTTGATCCATGTTTTATTTTGTTAATAAATATGATCTGTGTTACTTATGTAGGAACGACGAAGCCCGACAGCCACTTTCAAGGAAAGTATCCATTGCATCATCTAGGATAAATCCATACCGGATGGTTATTGTACTTCGGCTGGTCATTCTATGTATTTTCTTGCACTACCGTATAACAAATCCTGTGACTAATGCATATCCATTATGGTTGCTCTCTGTTATTTGTGAAATCTGGTTTGCAATATCTTGGATATTGGATCAGTTTCCTAAATGGCTTCCAATCAATCGTGAGACTTATCTTGACCGGCTATCTTTAAGGTAATACAATTCTCTGATTGTTCATTTTTGATATTTAGTTGTTCAAATTAGAATTATATGATTTGTTAACATTAGACATACTGTTTGAGATTGTGTTTGGATTTTTTTGGTTGTTTGATATTGTAGTAATATTATAATCAGTTGTTTGAGTATCTGATTAGTTTGAGAAACTAAAAATATGAAATGACCAAAGGTTGACACTTTGTGATAAATTGTTTAAGGTCTTGTAAATACGAGTGGAATTCACTCAAAAATAGTTTCAGTATAGAAGGGATAAATAAGTAATCTGTTCGTTCATTGTTAAATTATTATTTGATCCATAAATGACGAGATATTTGTACGAGGTTAAGATTAAGAAAACATTTTATTCATATAGATATTAAAACACATTTATTTGATAGGTATGAGCGGGAAGGAGAGCCAAATCAGCTAGCTGCTGTTGACATTTTCGTGAGTACCGTGGATCCTTTAAAGGAACCTCCACTCGTCACAGCAAACACCGTCTTATCTATCCTGGCAGTTGACTACCCGGTTGACAAGGTTTCATGCTACGTGTCTGATGATGGTGCTGCCATGTTGTCATTTGAGTCACTGTCCGAAACATCAGAGTTTGCTAGAAAATGGGTTCCTTTTTGCAAGAAATATCAAATTGAGCCGCGAGCACCGGAATGGTACTTTGCCCAAAAGATTGACTACTTAAAAGATAAAATTCAACCAACATTTGTCAAAGATCGCAGAGCTATGAAGGTAAGGATTTTTTCCATTCTAGTAGATCAACCAATTTATCTCTATGGCATGTCTCTTTGGTGTATCGTCTCTTACTTTTCTTACAATGCAGAGAGAATATGAAGAATTCAAAATCCGTATAAATGGTCTTGTTGCCAAGGCTCTGAAAGTTCCTGATGAAGGATGGATCATGCAAGATGGTACACCATGGCCGGGGAATAACACTAGGGATCATCCAGGAATGATACAGGTTATTTGACATGTCATCATATCTAAAGTTGAACTTTTTATAACCTAGATGTCAAAATTGTTACTCAATTGTCGTCTGTTGACATAATAAAATATATTCAAATTCATCTCAGGTTTTCTTAGGTCAAAATGGAGGGCTTGACAGTGAGGGTAATGAGTTGCCACGATTAGTCTATGTTTCAAGAGAAAAGCGTCCTGGATTTCAACATCACAAGAAAGCTGGTGCCATGAATGCACTTGTAAGTAATATTCATATGTGAAGCATTGTAAGTTTATATTTTTGGATATAAATGACTCACACCTTTCATCTTTGCTACTCAGGTTCGTGTATCTGCAGTACTTACAAATGGCCCCTTTTTGTTAAATCTTGATTGTGATCATTACATTAACAACAGTAAGGCTATTAGAGAAGCCATGTGCTTTATGATGGACCCAAATCTTGGAAAATATGTATGTTATGTCCAGTTTCCTCAAAGATTTGATGGTATTGATAGAAACGATCGATATGCAAACAGAAACACGGTGTTCTTTGATGTGAGTTCTTTCATTATTTAATCTATCTTAACTTGTAAAATTGTTTATATGTGAGCACATGTTCAATAATAACTTTTTGACTTATTAATGAACAGATTAATTTAAGAGGTTTAGATGGTATTCAAGGTCCGGTTTATGTGGGTACGGGATGTGTGTTTAACAGAACAGCATTATATGGTTATGAACCTCCAATTAAGCCTAAGAAGAAGAGAGAAGACGGGTTTTTCTCTTCATGTTTCGGAGGATCGCGAAAGAAAAGCTCAAAATCAAGTAAAAAGGGCTCAGATAAAAAGAAATCAAGCAAGCATGTGGATCCCACTGTGCCAGTATTTAATCTGGAAGATATCGAAGAGGGGGTTGAAGGTAAGCTTCTATTAAAAGAATTTCAAAATGTCATCATATATAATTGTTATTGAATGTTATAATCTTATTTCAGGTGCTGGATTCGATGATGAGAAATCATTACTGATGTCGCAAATGTCACTTGAGAAAAGATTTGGTCAATCGGCCGTTTTTGTGGCATCAACACTTATGGAGAATGGAGGTGTGCCACAATCTGCAGCACCCGAGACATTACTTAAAGAAGCTATTCATGTCATCAGTTGTGGTTACGAAGACAAAACAGATTGGGGACTGGAGGTTGGTTTTTATGCATTCATAATTATATAGATTCGTACTTTTAAGATCAAATTTCATTCTTTAATTCAACTTTTGATATCAAAATCTGCAGATCGGATGGATCTATGGTTCTGTCACAGAAGATATTCTTACAGGATTTAAGATGCACGCACGTGGTTGGCGGTCAATATATTGTATGCCTCCTAGGGCTGCCTTCAAAGGTTCTGCTCCTATTAACTTGTCAGATCGTCTAAACCAAGTGCTTCGATGGGCTTTAGGATCTGTTGAGATTCTTTTCAGCAGACATTGTCCTATGTGGTATGGCTATAATGGAAGGCTAAAATGGCTTGAGAGATTCGCATACATAAACACAACCATTTACCCCATCACTTCAATTCCTCTTGTCATCTACTGTACTCTTCCAGCTGTCTGTCTTCTTACCGGAAAGTTTATCATACCACAGGTAATTTACCACTGAAATTTAACTGGTTATGGCTAAAAATGCGGTCTTGCTTAAAGTATTTCCGTGGCTGATTTGGTCCTTAAAGTTTGAAAGTGCAATTTGGTCCCTCAAAATTGAACCATGTAATTACTTTTTGGATTTAATAGCATTTTTAGTGTAAGCATCCTTGAGTAGAATTTTTGTTCTAATAATGTTATTAACTCTTTAGTTTTTTTATGATTGCAGATCAGTAACCTTGCTAGTTTATGGTTTATATCCCTCTTTCTTTCCATCTTTGCCACCGGTATACTGGAAATGAGGTGGAGTGGTGTCGGGATTGATGAATGGTGGAGAAATGAACAGTTTTGGGTTATTGGTGGTGTGTCTGCTCATCTTTTTGCCGTCTTCCAAGGTCTACTTAAAGTACTTGCTGGTATTGACACCAATTTCACTGTCACATCTAAGGCATCAGATGAAGATGGTGATTTTGCTGAGCTTTACTTGTTCAAGTGGACAACACTTCTCATCCCACCAACAACTCTCCTCATAGTTAACTTGGTGGGAGTCGTTGCTGGAATTTCGTACGCCATTAACAGTGGGTACCAGTCATGGGGTCCTCTTTTTGGTAAACTGTTCTTCGCCTTTTGGGTGATTGTCCATCTTTACCCCTTCCTTAAGGGTCTTATGGGGAAGCAAAACCGCACACCTACCATTGTTATTGTGTGGTCGATTCTTCTTGCCTCTATTTTCTCTCTGTTGTGGGTCCGAATTGACCCCTTTACCACGAAAGTCACTGGCCCAGATGTCAAGTTTTGCGGAATTAACTGTTAAATATATTTATTTAAGTTACCTTCTTTTGAACGATATGTAAGTTACCTTAAGATATGGATATTTAAGCCTTTGTGATGTAATGTTATTTTGTTAAAATGATCAAATTACTTCATACTTGTAAGACTGGATACTTCTGAATTTCTTCTATTCTTTTTACAATTTTGTATGCTATATCTATAAACCTTCTTGTTGCATTTTGTATTTTCCATATGTTTAAAGTTTCTTTGTAATATACCTTATTGAAATTCATTTGGGTTTAGAGTTCTATTTTGGGTGAAATATAATTTTCTTTTATCTGAATTAATATGGACCTTAGAAATCAGAATCCAAGGATAAGACAAAGAAGATGCCCTCTATCACATCATCTGAATCTAGCTGTATGGTGTACACATCTTAAATAGTCTTACAACTTCACAACGAAATTATGAATGGAGCTATGGCAATGACTGCAAATACGAGTTCATGCCCATGTTTTGGCATATCTGCAGAGATGAAATTTAGCCTGAAAGTGAGGAAGAGTAGTGCCTACAAGAATCATTTGGGCATGAGAAAACTAAAGTCCACGGGTTCATATCTGAGTAGTTCGTTCTTGGATGATGAATGGTATGCAAGAATGATTTGTTTGTCTTTGAGGAATCACCAGCAGCAAAAGAACAGAAAACCGATTGTTAGCGAGCTTGGTGGGCAGTATGAAGAGGTCTTCAATGATGTTAAATTGGTATATAAAAAAAGACTGTTCTCTCTCCTGCTTCGACTTTAACATAGATGTTTTAGTTCTTGACAAAAATCTTGTCATGTATTTGCAGGAGCTACGCAACTGTATCACAAAGAAAGCAGTTAGAACTGTTCTTTATCAGCTCTACGAGATGAATCCTCCTCAATATATCTGGCTACACAAGCAAGTGAAACCACCATCACTCACTTTTCAGCAGCATTTTCTTCATTTAATCATGTTTTATAGTATGATTTTTGTTCTTGATTTGCAGTTTCATTGCAGAAAATGATCCTGCTGATGGAAAGGTATTTCTTCGGAACCTTGCAAAGGTATCTCCTTTCAAACTCAGAAATACAAGATTGAATTCTTCCACTTCTTTGATCAGCTCTTAGTGTAGAATACCTGTTTTTGTAAGAAAGTTATAAAATGACCCGGGCCGTTTTGATTGACTAGCAAACACTGTGTCTTTTCTTGAAACTTATAAAACTTTAATGAGCACCTAAATTACCACTAAGTACCCTTTAAATTTGACAACTTTTTAAAAATTTGTCAACTTAAATTATGTCTTTACTTGATTAATTCTAAACTTGACTAGTTTTCCAAAAAACACCTATATTAATTTTTTTTAAAAAACACTATTTCAAAAAATATGAGCTTTGCATTAAGAGTCGAACCAAAGTTACGATTTCGTAAGTATAATTATTTACCGCTATATACCGTCGCTTTGCACGGGTATTCGTCTAGTTTATAAAAATTCATCGATGATTTTGGGAAAAATAATGATCGTATTTTCTTGCATAAAACAGTTTAAGAGGTTCATTAAAAATATATTTTAACTTCGGACCCTTTTGTTTGACCCGTTTCCCTCATTGGTAAATATTTTTTTATTGACCCGTTTAACTCAGTTGACCTCTTTAAATAAACTCGCATATGTCCAAGTTTAGTGGGTCTGGAATCAGTGGCGGAGCCACGTTACGGTGAGAGGGTTCAACTGAACCCACTCCGTCTTCAGTTTGTGCTAACACTCTGCTTTATGCCCACCGCTGTTGAACCCTCTGATTGAACCCACGTTGGTAAGATACTTTGATTTTGACCGTGTGCAATTGAAACATGGTCATGGAGGTGAGACGGCCGAGAAGATGATCGAATTTATGTTATTTTCACTTTGAACCCTTCATTTTATATATTTTAATTTATTGTCCTAGTTATTCGGTTTTATGTCCAAATTAGTACAAAAGAGTTTCAAACTTAATAGTTTTCTAACCCCAAGTTTGAGAATATTGTTAGGAATAGTCCAATTTGTTTTTGAAACTATAGAATATTTAAATAAAATTACATGTTTTGTCCTTGTAGTTTACCTCAAATCACATTTGTAGTCCCTATTCGATTTTAATTACATAAACAATCCTTATTTTTCAAACTATTTTTACTAATAGTCCATATTATGAAAAATAGGGACTATCCATATAATAAAAAACTATAGATTATTACATAGATGATCTTTATTTTTTTAAATAGAGACCATCAGTGCAATTAGTTTGAAAAAAAAAGATTATCTATGTAATTAAAATCGAATAAATACGAAGAGTGTGATTTTGGGTAAATCACATGAACGAAACATGTAATTTTGTCGAATATTTATATGTTCTCTGAGTTTCAAAGATGCTTCAACGTATACCTCCAATGCGAATAAGCTATTCAACTTAATTTTAACTTATTTTTACTCACACAACGAAAATCTCAATAAGAGCAATATCAACCTATTGCTCCACTAAGTCATTATCAACTCTTCTCTCCAATGCTTTAACCTTTTTTCAAATCATTTCCAACCTATTTCAACTTTCATTAGAGATGTTCTTAGACATGCTATACAAGTATGCATGGTTGTTTGATGTTTTTAGATACCTATAACAATTTTCAAAGTATTTACATATATAGTTAAATCTTTTGTTTTTCAAAGGCTTAAATTTCAGTTATCGCACTAGATAAAACGTAACGACTTGCATAAAATAACATTAGAAGGTTAAGTGTTATCACTATTGTATGAGATCGTATAACCACCAATGGTGTTGGTAATTTAGTAAAGTGATGAGGTAATTGTATATTTGTTATATCAACAAGGTGTTGGTAATTTAGAAGTAGTTTACGATTCGATGACAAAAGAATCTTGGCTCCGCCCCTGAATTGCTAACCTTGGTTCTAACATTTTGATGCATGGTTTAGCTAGATAATGGTAAATGTCACAATTATTAGTCTTTACACAAACTAGAAGCAGTCGCACATATTTGACATGTTAAACTAGTGGCCTTACTTGAGTAGATGTCCCAAAACACCACTTTCCTTGGTATCAACTGACCATAAAGCAATTGCTCTTTTCTAGGAATTTCAAGATCTTGCTGAAAGAGTGATGATCACTCGACTTCACCTATATGGAAAATGGATTAAGGTAAACTCATTGGTAGATATAACCATATAATCTTGTTTGTTGGAGATCAAACGATTTAAAATGCTAATTTGTGATGTTAAATATTGTGATGTAGCAATGTGATCATGCTGAAATATACAAGGAAATTTCGGACGAAAACTTGGAGTTGATGAGGGAAAGGCTTATGGAAACTATTGTATGGCCAACTGATGAAAAAAATACAGAGTAGATGTTGGCTTGTACTCTTTACAAGATACATAATGTGAGCCTTCTTGTAAATTTTTAGTTATGGGCTGCTAATAACTTCATTTAAAATCTTAATTTTTGATCCAAAATTATTAGGCTAGTATATTGTTGAGGTGTTGCGTAACTCTAGTAACATTTGAGTCCTTATTCTGGAAGGGAAATTTGATAATGGGTGTTTTATTATGTACACTTTTTTTCCTAAGTGTTTTAAAAATGCACTTTTTAATTTTCATACTTTAAAATCGAAAATACCAAAACTACCATTTCTCTCTCCATATCATGCATTGAAAACTTAAAACTAACAAGAACTTCTTGAAAAAAAATCTATCGCTATAGTCTCAACGATGTCATGCAATATAAAACGATAAGTATGGACCATAATCAATATCAGTAAGATACTAGTTGATGCAGTGAGATAGGTATTACGAAGATGGTATAATTAATGCTTATTACTTCAAACGTCACGTCTTTTGAGAAACCCGGTATATCGATACTATTTGCGATAACAATTTCCTATAAATACACCCACTGTATTTTGGGTTTTTATTCTCTTTCATACAAACATTCTCTTAATAGACTGGCTAAATAATACTCAACAACGCTTATGCCAACCTACATACAAATTTTTATAAACATTCATTTAGATCGCTGTAAAAAAACTATGTTTGGATCTGTTATGGTCTCAAACTAGGCCTTTATCACTTTACGCTAGGTTGGACTTGTATTTAATTCGACACCTCGAGGTCTTCCTCACTTTACGCCAGGTTGGACTTGTATCCAACTCGACACCTTGAGGTCTTCCTCACTTTACGCCATGAGGCCTCAGGTTGTTTACCCTAATAACTTTTCACGGAGTGAAGTGGACACGACCGTTGTTTAATTTGGCCTTATCCATCCTCTCATATTTCGTAAAGAAATTAGGGTTTATGACAGGGATCCTTACACGCAGTGGCGGACCTAGCCGGAGTACTAAGGTGGTTCCTTTACTTGATAATAAAAAAAGTGCAACTTAACAAAAGTTTAACCAATCAATAAGTCGGGTCGGGTCGGGTCGGTGCGGTGCGGGTCAAATCCAAAACAAGCACTTTATTATCGTCATCAAAAAGAGCTACGTAGTTATTGTTAAACAAACAAAATTAACTTTCACCGAGTAATTATAAAATGTTAAAAATTTGATAGTTACAAATCACTTTTATCTCTTTTCCTAAGGATCACTTTTATCTGTTTACAACTATAAAACATGTACTACGTATTTACTTGATTAACTTCATAAATCAATAAGGAAAATGAAAACAATAGTCAAACATGGGAAAATGGGAACAAAAGCAAAAAGTACAATTTCATCATCCTCCCCAAACTCATTTCTCTCTGAGTCTCTCTTCACCATTTCATCTTCTTTTTTGCTTCTTCTTTAACGATTATCTATCATATTTTTCATTAAATACCACGAAATCAAATCATTTGTATCCTCATTTTCAGCTGTTTCTAGTTTAAAATCAATCTAAGGTAGTTCCTAACAATTTTCTAAGGTAGGTCCCAAAAAAATTCATGCTATCACCTCTATACGATTTCGGCTTCTAAGGTGGTTCCCGGGAACCACCTTGACATAAGGTAGGTCCGCCTCTGCTTACACGGACCCACGTTTCCTGATTTGATTTAGAAACATTGGGGTTTTGTTCCCCATCTCCATTCTTGGAAACGAAAGGGCCTATGACAAAGAAAGTTTGATAAATAACCCACCCTCAAACCTATGCTTAATGTGTAAGGATTCTACACCCCAACTTATGCTTAACGCGTGGTTTGTGAAGTTTTACTCTAACTTCTGTCTTTGTATTTGGCGGCATAGCTGTTTATTGCTTGCGGCTTTCTCTTTTACGTGGCATTTTTTTACGCCATGGATTGCTTTTCCTTTAGGTAGAAGCGGCAATTTTGCAACCAACTGTTTTCGAAAAACGAAAATGATTTCCGGCGGTAAAACAAAGATTAATGTTGGTGAGACAAAAATTAGTTGAACGGTGGCTAAATCAACATAATATGGGGTATCTTATGACGACTAGGGTTTGTGGGCTAGGGTTTATGATTTGGATAGCAAAAATGGGTAATTGGATGAAAAACAATCGAGCGAAAGAAAATAAATTGAAATCCCTCTAAATCATCGACGAGTAGCTGATGACTAGAAAATAACTATTTGTGGTGATTGTGGGTTTAGGTCTTATCTATCCTCAAGGAGTCTAAGAAAAAATATTTGTTATGATACTACGTCGTAAGAAAATACGTCTGCAAATTCGATTTTATCCGTTCCATTTACGGTGGTTACACAAGATAACAACAACATCCAAAAATAGCTTCCGAACATTCCAAAGTATGAAGATATTGACGATGTAAGTTTAGGTATTTGTTTGTGCAATTTGTAGATAACATAATAAACATGCTTTGACACAAATTCACAAGAACAAAGGGAATTAAAATGATCACGGAACGCAGGGACGGAGCCAGGATAAAAAATGATCGGGTGCACAAAATCTTTTGAGCCGTAATACTGAAAACACATTTTGAAGGACCGGGTGCATTTAAGATACATTTAGAAAAAATCAGTGTTTTTTTCAAAAATTAACACTATATCGAAAAAATCCATGGGGTTCCCGGCAATATTTTGAAAGGCTCAAGGCACACTAAGGCGCAAAGGGGGGCAAAGAGCCTCGAGTCGAGGCGCATTCTAAGGCGCGGGATTCATGAATGTGAGGTGCACTAAATACATTAAGTTTTTATAACATATGTGACAATTTATGTAGGTTAAAACTAACACAAAATAACATTAAAATACTTAATACATGACACATATTGCCATTATAAAGACTAAAATGGATTAGTTGTCACTTCTAAAACGGATCAACTCTTTGGCTCGATGACCTATATAAAGATTAAAATCCATATAAGACTAAATATGCTTGTGCCCTACACTTATAGATTTACATCTAACAAAGCTCACAATTTAACCTAAAACATCAAGCAAGCAACGTATTAATATTCAAGGCACAATGCCACATTTTCATGATAATGTGTCATAAAGAAAATACTTAATGAAACAAAGTAACTTTTTAAAAAAAATTTCAATCAATAAGATAAACATAAAATCAATTCAAATTTACAAATCATACAAATACTCAACCTATGACTTAAAAGGCCCATGTATATAACTTATAAGACCAATTTATCTTATCTTAATATTTAGAAAAAGGACCCAAAAACCCGTTACATCTCCAAGGCGCAAAAATCCCCAAGGCGCGCGATTTTTGTGGGATTCATGCATGTCGTGAGCCTCGATCTAAAAAAATCCCAAAGGCTAGAGCCTCGTGGGATTTAGCGCCTTAGGCGCGATTTTTAAAACTATGGTTCCCGGGCACCCACGGGAACCCCCTAACTCCGTCCCTGACGGAACGTATTATATAGATCATATCTCTTGCCATTTAAGTTAAGTCACGCATTATTTGGCATAGATCGTAGCATGATTTAGACCTAAAGGTTCAAAATCTCACATTGTGAACCTGATAAAATAAATGGTGGTTAGCATTTTAAGTGTTAATTTATAGTGCATCCTTTGTCCAAGAAGAACCTACTCGGCAACTCGACATCATATATTGTAGAGACTAAAGGGATATACAAAAAATAATCCGTGTTTAGACTATTTGGAAATATAAAGACTTTTGGGCTCTGATGTATGAAATAAAGTCGGTATTCGTGACAGTCTCTGAACAAACTTATAAACCATATAGGGGAAAAGACAATGATAATAAATGGACGTACGTGCTTGGTTCTTTAGAGCATTCATTACGAGAAGTTTATGAAAAAAGTCTAAAACACGAGGCTACCCTCAACCCGTGCGATGCACGGTCTAATGGTTGAGGGGTGATATTTTTATCCGTAATGTTGTATATGATGGTATTTAGATACCTATTTGAGAAGTTGCATTGTATTTATTATTTAGATGGCTAATAATGTTATTATTACTTTAGTTTATATTATTTTAGTGGAATCTATATTTAGATGCCTAATAATGTTATAATTAATTTTGTATTTACACCGATTGGTTAAGGGTTGAATATATACATGTTTTTTACGTAATATTGTATGCAAGTAGTTATATGTAAGGTATTGCAATTGATGTTATCATAAGTTTTGTATTTAAAGTAGTTTATTTAATATTTTAATATGAATTATGTATATATTCGTTATTTTCCATATTTATTTGTCACTTTTGTTTTGTTTTTGGCTCTTATAAATTGTACGATTCTATGCGTTTATGGTTTGTGCAATAGGCACGTGAAGATGATGTATTCTCAAAATTGTTTTTTGTTTTGTTTTGTTTTTTGTTTTGTTTTTTTTTTTTTTTGGTTTGTTTTTTTTTTTTTTTTTTTTTTTGTGTGTTATTTTCATGGTATTTTATACAACCTGTGCGATACACGTGCTATTGGTCGAATAATTAACTAATTTTTCATAACTAAATGTTTGGTCATTAGGTTCCTATTATTTTAGTTACATAAATTATTATTTTTTTCATATTTACATAAACTATTTAAGATAGTTATTTAACACTAAATAACACCACTTTTGAGACTCACTTTTTTTATAATTATAATTTACAAATTTTGCCCTCAACAATTACATTCATTAAACAATCTAATACTTCACTAATAAAATTAAACATTAAAAATTAAAAAAAAAAAAAAAAAAACGACATAAAGAAATTACAAAATGAAAAATACGAAATAAAATAAAATAAGTAAATAAATTAAACTATTCTGAAAGAAAATAAGATAAACAAAGTGGGATAATCCATTGGTTTGTGTGGTATGCAAATCATGTGTTCTTTATAACTCTCTCGGTTTTAGCGAAATTAGGTATGGCCACATAATTAAAGGTCTAATAAATGAAAATTCTAAATATGCACGCAAAGTTTGTATCTTTTATTCTTTTAATTTTGAAGGTATTTTGTGACTAACGAATAATGAAAAAAAAAACGATATCACTTTCTCTGAGGCAATAATAAAAAAGTGTTGAATTCTAATGAATTGTTAAAGAGTGTAATCTATAACATAAATGTTGAAAAGTGTTGCAAATGAGTTGATGTGTTTAAGGTAAATTTTGAAAATGGATTGTTAAAAAATATGATGGTACTGCTCATTCTATTCATCAATCACTTTGATTTTTGTCTTTAACTCATGATTTATCAATAAATCTTTCAATCGTTAACGTGTTTGCATCATCGAATGCACGACTAAATCTAAGACTTTCTTATCATCAATTGAACACCACCAATTATATGGCATATCCACATGCATGGTATTTATACATGAAGTTTTACAATTAACACTAAATGTGAGAATTATTAAGAGCCATCCAAAAGTTATAATAACTCCATGTTTCTTTGTATACCTCCCATTAAAACCATAGCCCTTTTGTATGCCTCCATTGAAGGAGACCTTTCATGCGTATGCATTCAATTCGCCAAATAGATAGATTGGTGTGCAATGCATTGGTTGTACGGTACTTTGATTAGTGCAGAAATCCCCCTCTTGCACATTAAAATGTTTTATGATAACTCTTTATCATACGTGAGAAGTTTGACTTGTGTTTTATTAGTTTTATTAATATATCAACATAGAAGTTTTATTAAATACATAGTGTTTTATTAATATATCACTGTAGTTTTATTAAACACATACAGTGTTTTATTAATACATCATTGAAGTTTAGTTATGAGTTATGACTTGTGAATGTATAAAAAACATGATCCTCAACCAAATCGCCAAAAAGTACTGTTGGTGTTTTCTTACTGTGATATCCAAACTAAGATCTTTCTATATGATGGAGGATGGAAGTACCCACGAAGCTAGCTTCTCGAAGACATTTTGTGAGTCATGTAATTAATTAGTGGTAATCTTCTTGTGTTACTAAAATTTGAAGTTTTTGTGCATGGGGTCTGTACGTTGCTAGTATGAGATTATATTTTATCTCGATCAGGCATGATTTTAATATACCTGAGGTGATTTTATCAAGATGTAGCATATCATAATTCCATGGGAGTCACGAAACCAATTCACAGGCATGATACTTTATCTCAGACATATATTGTGAAAGGCTGAAAGCGATTCAATAGGACAATTTCACATCATAATTACTCCGTATAATTGTATGCAAGAAATTTAATGCGTGGCCAATTCTGGGATCCAGAATCAATAATACTTAATGTATAAAAGGAAACTTATAAAGGAGAGTTATATCACTCTCGCAAGCAAATATAATGAACCAAAAAGAGATCGAATACTATAAACAAAAATGATAAATCATCAATATTCAAGTTAAAAGTGGAGCTCTCTTAGTTACAACTTTTGACAAATATATTCCGCATCATAGATTCAAAACCATTGTTAGTCGTCACATACTGTATTAAAGATATCTAACAGATTAAATTCCATAGCTAATACTTCTCTCTCTCTACTGCATGCACCTTCCAGTTCAAGACCTGCAAGACATGTTAATATTAAGCCTAGTACACAGTGTCAGTTCACAACTTTTCTGGAACATTTTTGTGATCCAAATAAAATGAATGTAGAAGTGTACATTGAAGTTCATGGAGAAATGGCATTGAGTGCTACCATATAGCGGTTTCTAAGAATCTGTGAAATCGTTGTGCTTTTGCCTGGCAATGGGCTTGATATGATGATGATCTGCTTCTGGAGACTTTACCTTTTTTTCTTTGTTCATTATAAAAGATGTCTTCTGTATCGAGGACGTAGGAGATCTGCCAGCACTCAACTGATTAGAAAGCAGATAAAAGCTTCATCAAGGGATATGACATGCTGGCCGAATGTTTTCTTTTTGAAGAAAGGTAGTTATCTATCTCCACCTGATGTGCTAAGCATACCAATATAGTCTTTTTCTTCTCCATGGTGTGGAAATTTTAAGAAATGCATGTGTTATTTATAGGCTCCTTAAGATGAATATGAAGTGTTGCAACAACTAAATGCAGTGTTTCTTTGTATACCTCCAAGTAATGATCACAATGTAACTTCATGTCTCTTCGTATACCTCCGATTAATGATCATACATGAATGGTGTAGCCTTCAAAGAACACTTCATAATTGTAAACTGCCGAACTCTTTGTATTCCTCCCTTCATATTCATCTTAATTGTAAATGAGTTGTAGTTATTTCGGTATGCATAGACATGTATGTACCGTATTTTTGGTTGTGCACAACCCCCCTTGCACATTAAATTAAGGGGGATAAGCTTTAAGTATAATAGTTATGAAAAAGTTTATCTTTTGTGTCAACCATACTGAGCTTATGGATAATATTTATGTGCCATAAAGAGGGCCAAAATCCTAAACCTCTTCATAATTTAATGCAGGTGTGTTATGGTTGAACATTTGATATAATTGTAAAAGGTTTATACATAATAATAATAGGTTTATAGTATCAAAAGTTTTATAAGTTGATGATTTGGCATGCTCTTATAATGCAATAACCGATTATTAAAAAATAACAATGAGTCATTACTTACTAAATTAAGGGAATGAACTTTGTAACCTTACAAATTTACGATTAATTAGTTTTACCACCATGTTCTCCTCTAACAACCCCTCAATCCCATTACACGACGGTCAAGAAGTAAACTAGTAAACTAAATTTCGTTCAAGGACATGTTTAGGGTTTTTTTTTTCCCTTTCTTTTTGCTGTTTCTTCATTTTGATCGACTGAGAACATGTAACTAGTTAGAAGAAAATATAAAATAAGAATAGCGAAAAAGATTACTAGTTACACAGTTTAAATTAGGAAAAAGAAATTAAATGGAATTTCTATTATTTTAAGTGTACCACATCGTGGTGGTTGTTTTTTTTTCATTCTTATTATTTTAGTTTTATTTCTCATCGATCGTAATTCTTAATCAACATGTAAAAAGGATTATGGCTGTGTGGAGGTTATAATTGTGCTTCAATCCCATTAAGTTGAATAACTCATTGGAGAAGGTATCCAAAGCGGTATTAATACAATGATAATAATCATAATATTGATAATAGCCCTTAGGTACTCCCTTTAGTTCTTTTCATTTCTAAATTACAGAGTCACTATAAACAGTGAATTATAATAAAATTTAAATTGGCAACCTCTAATCGGTAACTCGCAAATAGTTAAATCATTGTTTAAAACATGAGAAATAGATACTCCAGAGTATAAACAAAAAGAAAAACAAAATCTCTATCGTTTTTTCTTTTCCAGAAAATCTCTATTGGTTAAAATGTACACGAACATAACATAAAAAAATACCGAGACATATCCAAAATGATGATCTTATTATTCAACACGTAACCAATCAACGTGGCAAAACACTAATCCCACCGAGTGCCTAGCTTCAAACACGTGTCCATCACTAGTTGCATATCAGAAACATTTATATATATCGTCATGCAAACATTTTTCACCAACAAAAACTGTAGCAACTTTTGATACTATTGAATATTCGCATTTTACTCCCGGGAAAACAAAAAGGGTAGGAAATACTTTTGAAGAATTTTTTTAGCAATAATGGCGGTTACCACAATAGTTGAAGAACCTATGCTTTCTAGACTTGATCGTCTAGACACCATTGTACGTTATCATACATGCATATTCTAACACAGTCTAAGTTGGTTTCGAGCTAACCAACTTAGGTGGTGTTTGTTTGTGACTTAATTGACTTAATATGAAAAAAACTGAATCCATTAAGTCATATTAAAACTGTTTGTTTGTGACTTAATAGAGAAATATGACTGAAAATATTAAGTAATAAAACTGAGGGTGTCTGCGTTAAGTCATCTCTTAATTAGAAATGACTTAATAAAAAAATTTAACAAACAAGCCCTAAGACTGTGTTACCAATATATTCAAGTTTGCATTGGTGTGTTAATTCTTGTGTATCTTCTGCATGTTTCTTATTTTGTGATTGAACTTGTGGCATAGGTGAGGCAATTAGAAGAAATAAGAGGTGGAAATCGAAGTCCGAAAAGCTCGTGTGCATCGACACCATCAAGCTGTACACTTAATAGCGATGGCCAAATTTCGTCTATTGATTTTTCTCCAAGGAGCTTAGAAAAGCATTGTCGACCTATAGATGATGTTATGATTGAGACAGGAGTCAAAGGAACACTTATTGAGAGACTAGTTCATGTTGAAGACCGTGTAGCTAAGGTATTAACTTGATTTTTTGAATATACATAAATTTGGAACATGGTCTCGTAAGAGAAAAACTAGCCAAGAAAATGGGCTTATAATATTAAAAGTTGACAAAGTAAGCTCATAAACTCGAAAATAACTAGAATGAACATGACTTCATAAAAATGTTTTTAATTGGTTGCATGAAGACATATTGTTGAGTTAATTTGTTTTGTTATTAGTTGTGCATGCAGTTGGAAGAGGAACTAGAGGCCGAAAAAAGGCGAGTTCTTTGGAAAGAAGAGGAGGAGAAGAAGAAAGAAATGATGCAGAAGACGAAGAAGAAAAAGAAAGGTTTTAAGCAACTGATGGTATCTTGTGTTGGGGGCAGTAATTCGAAACAAACATAAAGGATCAACGATTAGGCACTTGTCAACTCTTTTTGTGTATTTGTATCTGGTTTTTTTGCGTCTCCCTTGGATTATATGGGACATTTCATGTTTACCTTCATCTAGAAAGGTCTCAAGATTTTGTATGCAAGTCGTCGACGTACTTTTAACAGTATCGTTTTTACATTTTGAGAACAACTATCTTTTATACTAGCTCTTTTTCGTCTAGTACGTAATCTTTTTACTAGATAAACCAGTACGTGTTATCAGGGCGATGCTAGACATCTTGTTCCGTAGATTCCCACAAAAATATTTAAGTACACAATGTTGGTGTGTGGGTTCAAAGATGGTGGAAGTGAAATAAACATGTTTTTTCTTCAAATATCCTTTCATGTGATTATAGGTCTTGGTAAGCTATTAGATGAGCTGGTGTTACATTTTTCTTTTTTTGGTTATTATATGGCTAGTTGTGTTATGTTGAAGCTGATGGATATTATAAAGCTTATGTACGAAATCATATCTTTTGGAGAAGATGTGGATGAGGTGATGTTTTTTCTTGTTTTGTAGGAAGATATGGATCATGGGGTGGTGATGTACATCTCACATGGGGTTCGGTGGTCTTTATAATTGTGATCTTGTTGTAAATATGGTGTTGTCTTGGAAGTTGGAACTTGGCCTGCTAATAATTTAGCTTGTTCATATGTACAGGAATAATTTAGCTATCTTGAGGGGTTGATAACGATGAGAAGTCCATAGGAGAGACATCCTTTGAACCGAATAAAAAATGTTTTGGTGACGAATCGATATCGCTTGGCCACTCTTTAATCATAATGAATTCTTTTTATCCCTTATTGTCTTCTAGATAAAAGCAAGAAACAAAAAAAAAAAAAAAAAAGAAAATATAGTTCTAACGAGTGTGGAAACCCGCGCGATGCAGCGGGATTGGCTTCAAAGGACCTACTGTGTAACGACACTTAAACCTTAGGGACTATTTTTGCCAAATTGCTACAGATAGTTATTAATTCTACAGGACTTACTTTGCAACGACACTTAAACCTTAAAGACTATTTTTGTCAAATTGCTATAGATAACAATTAATGCTAAAGGACTTACTTTGCAATGACACTTGAACCTCAGGGGCTGTTTTTGCCAAGTTGGCAAAGTTTGCATTTAATGCTCTAATGTTTTGCTTGTTGTGCAAAACTTATGTACGATAAATAGTATATAGATACAACGAGTGTGGAAACCCGCGCGATGCAGCGGGATTGCTTTTGTTTGTCAAATTGCTATAAAGGATTTACTTTGCAGCGACACTTAAACCTTAGGGACTATTTTTGCCAACTTGGACTTACTTTGCAACGACACTTAAACCTCAAGGGCTATTTTTGCCAACTTGCAAAAGTTAGCATTTATTATGCTACAGTGTTTGGGGGTTACTGTTGCCCGCTCTTTAGTTATATTAATAATAATAAAATGAAATAACGGATTTTGATATCGCGATTTACAATCTTAAGAAACGGGGCATGATTCGATTTTCTAAAACTTAAATCAATAATAGTATTGACCGAAAGTAGCTAACATTGATCGACATGAATAAAAATTTGCCCATAAATTTGACAATTTGACTAACTAAAATATTACATGTGAGAATATGACTATTTGACTAACTTAAATATAACGCTATAGTGTTGGATATTATAAGGTTGTATAGTTATTTAAATATTAATTACTAATTAGGAGTATGGTTTAGTTAAATTATATTGGTGGTCACGTTGTCACATTTTATTTGATGCTACAATATGTGATTGATAAGAAGACTTAGTCTTCAAGTATTACACGTTTCTTTTAAATTTCATGCATTTTAAAAACTTTCACTTGTCACTATTTTTCATTCATGATATAGTGAGAAGTTTAAACTTATTTCCTTTCTTTTGCATATAAATAAATGGTCTCTTTCTTAAATAAATAAAAGAACAAAAACGTGAATACCTCTGCAAAGCCATACTCAACCGTCTTCTACTACCGCCATTGTTTTGTGTGTTTTCGGTCGCTGCCGAGTATACACGTGTTGGCTTCATCAAATCCTGGGGCTTGTGCGAGTGTAGACTCGCAGCGAATATACGAGTTCATATTAAGCTTAAAGGACAAGAGTTATTCTGTGCAGTTTGGTTGTTCTTTTGTTTCGTTTGTTTCAAGTTTGTTGTCACACGTGTTTAGTGTTGTTCCAAGGTTCATCGTCTGTTATTTGAGGTTTCAGAATTTGCTGCTGGTGTTACATAATTACAACAATCTTTAAGCTTAATACTCAACATGGATATCGGTGCATCTTCTTCCTTCACGAACCTCCGCATGATGAACCAAGAGTTGGTGAAACTCAATAGGTTTGACGGGTGTACCTATACTCGTTGGGATGAAAAGATGAAGTTCTTGCTCATCGTGTTGAAGGTTACTATGTCTTGGACCCAACATTGCCTCCCATTCCAAGTAACCCGGTTCACGAACCCGGTAACCAGGTGGACGAGAAGAAACTTGCTGAATGATGCAGGTATTCAGACCAGGATTTAATATTTATAAGTCTCGTCTACCTAAGGTCTACCTAATGCACTAACGAGCAGTGAACCCGATCCTGCGTAGTATAGAAGGTGGTAAAGCCGAAGTCGTTCCCAAGAGCTATGTAGATGAGGATCCTATTAAGTCTAAGTGTCACTTGTTTTAACTGGTTTTAAGGTTGAAATGATTAATTAAACTAAAGACAAGAAATAAATAATGAAAAGTAAATTAAAGTTGTGAACAGTGGTGAGAAAGTGTGCTAACCTAATTAATCATCCTATCATATAATGTCTATGTTTTCTAAATTACTTCCAATTTATTCAAGTGGGGGTTTAAGTCGCTAGGACAACGTTCGGTCAATTCGTCCTAACCTATCAACAAAGGTTCTTACCCGACGTCAAAGGTCTACCCTTTGAGGATTCGAGGGTCTTAAGCAACCTAAGCCAAGTCATTAAGTACCCTACATGCAAGATTCGAAATAATGAGTACCCGGCCGCTAGCATCTTAGACACTCATCCCTAACTTCTTAAGTTCATCCATCCGAATGGTGATCTTTTGGTCAATTCACACAAGAGGGAAAGGTAGTCAGTTGGTCAATTCTTACCAGCCCCTACTCTACATACTTACTTAGGGTCAGTTGGTCAATTATCCTAAGCAACTAGATACGACCGCACTTCAAAACTACCGAAGCTAGGGTAGCTACCATCGAACTATGCATGCATAAACTAGAAACAATTTATGGAAACATGAAAACACAAACAATACAATCAAGGAATCATAACTAGGCTAGCACCAAAGGTGCTTAGCCGATCATATTAAATGATACAATAAATTCAATGTTTAACATAATGAAAGACATGAATTAAAGTAAAAGATAGAAATGATCGCTAAAGTTTATCGATATGGTGTGGTTCCTCCCTTGGAGATGGCTCTGTATGCTCCGTGTGATCTGCCTTTGGAACCCTCTTCATGTTCTCTGCCTTTGAGTTGTGAGTGAATGATGTGATATGCATATTTTAGGGCTTGTATTTATAGGCCCGATCACATTTACAGCGTAACTTAAGTTGCGAGTTACACCGTAACTTAATTATCTTCAAAACAGAAGCCTCGTTAAAGTGACTACAGTGTAACATAAAGAATAGTTACGCCATAGTTGCAGTTTTGCCGTAGCGTTGATGAGAGTTACGCCGTAACTAACACGTCCTCTTAACATAAGGTTGTTACGTCGTAATGCTTGTAAGGATGTTACGGCGTAGTTGATGGAGGCGCAAAATACTTCATGACCTAGAGATTACGGTGTAACCTTAGTTGAGAGTTACGCCGTAACTACAGTTAAGTTGGTCTTCTGTGACAAAATACTAGCTACGGCGTAATTGAGAACATGAGTTACGCCGTAGCTTCTGCATAAATAGCATACTAACATAAAACCGTTAAGAAAATCTCCAAATCCGCGTCTCTAAGCTCCAATGCCCATATTTTACCTGGAAGTGAAATATAAAGGAATACAAGCATAAATCCATATAAATGACATAAAATATAAGCATAATCGGGGGAAATTGACACTAAAAAGTCATGACTATTTGATGTTATCACTAAACTTGAGAAGCTAAGGATGATTCACAAAGAGGACGAGACTCTTTGTTGTGGCCATATCAAGAACGCATTGTCCGATACTCTCTATGACTTGTACTCATCAGTTACGAATCCACGAGAGCTT
Organism: Chrysanthemum seticuspe; assembly: GCA_019973895.1. NCBI lineage: Eukaryota > Viridiplantae > Streptophyta > Magnoliopsida > Asterales > Asteraceae > Chrysanthemum > Chrysanthemum seticuspe. The sequence goes on from BPTQ01000009.1 coordinate 255,477,664, forward strand.
TGGAGTGCGCTAGAGTTTAATTATAAAACTCATGAGCAAGGTACGGATACGTATTTGGTTTCAAAATACTTTAAATATGCTATGGTTGAAGGGAAATCGATTATGGAGCAAGTGCATGAGCTCCAAGTCCCAGTGAACAAACTAAAATCACTTGATGTTCCCGTTAGTGACGCGTTCCAAGTGGGTGCTATTTTAACCAAACTTCCACCTTCTTGGAAAAGTTTCTCTAAGATAATGTTGCAAAAAATGGAAGATTATACATTAGATGATCTTCCAAAGCATCTTCGTATGGAGGAAGAGGTTCAAATTAGAGATAAACGGGTGATAACATCAAATTATCCTGAATATTAAGTGTCAATTTCCCCCCGATAATGCTTGTAATTTATGTCATTTATATGGATTTACGCTTGTTTTTCATTATATTCCACTTTCAGGTAAATTACGAGCATTGGAGCTAAAGAGACGCGGAATTGGAGAGTTTATTGAAGATTTATCATAGTATGCTCACTTTGAAGAAGTTACCGCGTAACTCCTCTCTCACATTACGCCGTAACTGAAGCGTGGCTCAGAAAACCAACTTAACAGAAGATTACGGCGTAACTATATCCAAGATTACGACGTAACCATATTAGGTCAAATGAGGTTCCGCGCCGCTGATAATTACGCCGTAACTCATGCTACAACTACGGCGTAACCAAGATTTATTGAAGATACGGCGTAACTCCTTCCAGAGGTTACGCCGTAACCAGCATTATTAGTGCAAAATTACGAAGAATTGTATGTTACGGCGTAACTCTTTTAATAGTTACGCCGTAACCAGATCTGACCTATAAATACCCCACTATTGCCAGCATTTCAAAGCATCCCATTTCACACACAACAATCAGAGAACGTGAGGAGAAGTCGAAGGCAGATCTAGAGGAGCATACGGAGCTATCTCCAAGGGAGAAATCACTCCCCTATGATAAGCATTAGCTTTTTATCTTTTCTTTACTTTCGATTCATGTATTTCGTAACATTAAACATTGAATTGATTTTTATGGTTAATATGAGTGGCTAAGCACCTCTTGGTGCTGGCCTAGTTATGATTCCTTAATTGTTTTGTTTGCGTTTACTTTACTTCCGTATAATTATTTCTAAATGTATGCATGCATAGTTTATTGGTAGCTACCTTTGTTTCGGTAGTTTTGAATGGTGGTAGAGGCTAGTTGCTTAGGAGATATGTTGGAATCACTCCTAAACTTTCAAACCATAACCAACCTTGCACGTTTCAAACTTGTTGAAGGTCTCCCAAGATTTCGGTATTCTAAAGATCATCTATGCTCAGCTTGTGAACAAGGAAAAAGCACTCATGCTCACTTTCCTTCAAAGATGGAACATAGCTCTCAGCATGTGCTTCATCTTCTTCACATGGATTTGTGTGGTCCGATGCGTGTGCAGACGATTAATGGCAAACGCTACATTTTGGTAATTTTTGATGACTACTCAAGATGGACTTGGGTTTATTTTCTTCGAAGTAAAGATTAAGCTCCACAGATGATCATCACCTTTCTCACAAAAATTCAAGTTCAGCTCCGGAATACAGTCAGACAAATCAGAACAGACAAAGGAAATGAATTTGTGAATCAAACTCTACGTTCTTATTATAAGAAAGTGGGAATTGAGCATCAAACATCCATTGCACGAACACCAGAACAAAACGGAGTTGTTGAAAGATGAAACCGTACGTTAGTGGAAGCTGCAAGAACGATATTGATAAATGCAAAACTTCCAGATTACTTGTGGGCTGAAGCCGTATCTACTGCATGCTACACTCAAAACCGTTCAATGATTCCTAAACGCCACAACAAAACACCTTACAAGCTTATCCACAACCACAAATCGAATCTCAAACACTTTCATATCTTTGGATCCCTGTGCTATCCAAATAATGATCGTGATGACTTTGGAAAGCTCAAGGCTAAAGCTGACATTGGAGTCTTTGTTGGATACTGTGAAAATTCTAAAGGATACCGGATCTGGAATCGTCGTACAAGGGAGATTATGGAAACGATTCATGCCAATTTCGATGAGCTTACAGAAATGGCTTCTGAGCAAAACAGCTTGGAACCCGAACATAACCGTCTAAACTTTCCCCAAACCCCATCATCAGCTGAACAAAGCTTACAGCTTACTCGATGTCAAATGGAACAACTATTTGCTCCTCTGTTTAGTGATGATATTGATCAACGTGCTCCAGATGTATCAACTGTTTTCGCTGCTCAACCTGATAATAATCCAATACCTGATACACCTGTAACAACACCAACTGTTGAAGAAGCACCTCCGATTGATTCAACAACAACAGCCGAACAAACCGCATCCAATGACGCTGAACCAACTGATGATCTTCTGCACCATGAAGTACCAACACATGCAGATTATGATCCAAATGTGTTCTTTAACCCTTTTGCAAATGAAACTGCCACTTCTGATGTTGCGGAATCATCTACAAGCCATTTGAATCCTCCTAATCTGCAAAATGTATATCAACATCAACCCTCCACACATCGTTGGACTAGAGACCATCCTCTTGTGAACATTATTGGAAACCCGAATCAACCAGTCGTAACTAAACAACGCCTTCAGACCGACGGTGAACATTGCATTTATGCACTCACCGTCTGCCAAGCTGAACCCAAAAATATTAAAGAAACCATGACATATGACAACTAGATTGAATCCATGCAAGAAGAACTTAACCATTTTAAATGTCTTGAAGTATGGGAATTGGTTGCAAAACCAACAGGGTTCTATGTATTGGTCTAAAATGGATTTGGAAAAACAAATTGGATGCTGAAGGTACGGTTATCAAAAATACGTCACGTTTGGTGGCTAAGGGTTATAGACAAGAAGAAGGGATTAACTACGAGGAATCATTCACACCGGTTGCTAGACTTGAGGCTGTTCGGATTTTTCTGGCATTCGCGGCTCACATGAACATCACGGTCTTTCAGATGGACGTCAAAACTGCTTTTCTAAATGGTAATCTAAAAGAAACTGTCTATGTTAGTCAGCCAAAAGGATTTGTTGATCCAGAGTTCCCTAATCACGTCTACAAACTGAACAAGGCTCTCTACGGTCTCAAACAAGCCCCTCGGGCGTGGTATGATAAGTTGTCATCCTTTCTCATCTCTCATAATTTCGTAAAAGGATCGGTTGACCCAACACTATTCATACAATATCACGGGGAACACATTTTAATCGTTCAAATTTATGTGGATGACATCATTTTTGGGTCAACACATCTAAAGTACTCAAATGCTTTTTCAAAACTTATGAAAAAACATTTTGAAATGTCCATGATGAGTGAACTTACATTCTTTCTAGGACTGCAAGTTCATCAATCACCCCGTGGTATTTTCCTGAGTCAGTCCAAATATGCTCTTGAAATTTTAAACAAACATGGAATGAAAAACTGTGATACCTATGCCACACCTATGGCACATACCAAGAAACTGGACGCTGATTTGCATGGGAAATTGGTTGACCCTACCAAGTACCGAAGTATTATTGGGTATCTCATGTATCTAACAGCCAGTAGACCTGATATTGTATTTTCTGTGTATCTTTGCTCCCGTTATCAGTCGCGACCAACTGAAACTCACCTCTCTGAGGCTAAAAGAATCCTCCGATACATCAAGGGAACCATTAATTTGGGGATCTGGTATCCGAAGGATTCTGGTTTTGAACTAATAGCTTTTTCAGACGTTGATCACGCAGGTTGCTTAGATTCTCGGAAAAGTACTTCAGGTGCTCTACAATTTCTTGGTGATAAACTAGTGTCATGGCAATCGAAGAAGCAGGATTGTACATCGCTGTCATCAACCAAAGCAGAATATGTAGCCATGTCGGCGTGTTGTGCTCAAGCATTTGGATGCGAACACAACTCAAAGACTATGGTTACGTATTTAACAGAATCCCGATATACTGCGACAATCGAAGTGCTATTGCAATCTCGTGCAACTCCGTTCAACATTCGAAATCCAAGCACATCGATCTTCGATATCATTTCATCAAGGAGCATGTGGAAAAGGGTACTGTTGAATTATATTTTGTGGGTACTGAATATAAACTGGCAGACCTTCTCACCAAAGCCTTAGCTCCTGCTAGGTTTACTGAGTTGGTCCACCGGATTGGTATGAGGTGTTTGATTCCAGAGGAACTGGACGAATTTTTGACACATTCTTAAAACCAGTCAAACACCAAAACCTCTTTTGTAAATATTTTCCAAAAACAAAATACAAAAATATAAAATCTATAAAATTCAAAAATATTCTTCTATCTAAATTTCTTTCAACATCGCAAGTACAAATCTTCCGTCAACACTTTGCTCTTTCAAACAATTCATCATTTTTTTCGATCAAGTGTTGAGGGGGAGAAAGTAAATATTTTATGTTTCATAAAACCCTGTACTTGCAATTAAACCAATATTGGTTGTATCTTTGATAATGGTGGATATGTTATGGGCTATGGATGAAAATGGTTGAGGTGGAAGGGCCGTATTTGTCAAATGTTTAAACTTATTTTTAACAAAACCTCACACCTAATACTCTTTCACATGTATTACAAACATTTAATTCTCAACCACTTTCATCTACGCCCAAGATCAAAACTCAAATCCGTGCTATAATCATCGAATTTGTAAGTGTTAAAAGCTTCTTTGATTGATTACAAACGTTGGTTTTAAACCTTATTCATTGTTAACGGTTAGATTTTAAACAAGTGATGATTTTGTGTTCTACGCTTATGCGTATGAACATGAAATCACCATTGGGTGTTTCTGATGGAAAAAGTTGTGTCAAAGTGATTAAAAACATGTTTTATAAACATTTTCATCGAAAATATCAACCCAGAAATTGTTCTTAATCTTTATCGTGACTTAGGGTTTATGCGTGGGTTTTGGGTGTTTTCTATTGTGAGTATCTTAGGATAATTAAAGGCTTGAAAGATGATTGTTACATGTTTAATTGACCAAATACATCATTGAACCCAACCCCAGAAACATCAAAACTGCATAATTAGACTTTAGGGTTTATGAACAAGTTGGTTTGGGTATTTTTGATTCATGAGGTATTTGATGTTAAAACTTGTTTCAGTTAACTCATATGGTCTCTAAGGCATACCAGAAATCATTTGGTTCATTTCCTATGGCTAGATTGTTTACTCGTAGGATTTGAATCCTTAGGGTTTAACTTTACGCGTAACTTGTGATAACATGTGATTTCGAAAGAGGTTGAATAAAAGTGTTAACTGTAATGTTATGAATGACTTATTTCAGGTTTTACGCGTGCAAAATCATATTCAAGGGTAAAATTGGATTCTACGCTTAAGGATTAACTTACGCGTAGATGTTTACACGTAAGAGAAATCTTACGCGTAACTCTTACGAGTAAGGGTCTACAAAGGGACTACGCGTATCCTGTGAAGGATATGCGTAAACTTGGAGTCTTACGCATAAGGTTCACTCTTACGAGTAAACCTTATGCATAAGCTCCCAACATACGCTTATGCGTAAGCCTTATGCCAAGAGCCTTTTCCTACGCGTAAGATTTCTTACGCGTAAGATTTCTTACGCGTAAGAGAGTCTCCTACGCATAAGCTTAGGTCTACGCGTATGGTTACACTTTGTTTACGCATAAGCTTGCATTCTTACGCTTAAGCCAAAACTTTAACTTTACCAATGAAATGTTACGCATACAAACTTGTAAATAAGTTACTCATAATGTCACAAGACCAAAATGTCACTAATAAGCTATAATTGTTAAAATGTTGAGTGTATAAGTGAAAATTTGGACTTTAACATTCAAAATTAATACTCACGTAACTTATCACTTCAACTTTGGACTATTGGACAAACAAGTGACGTTGGACTCGTAACATTCATTAACATAACATATTCAATAATTGGACAATAAAATCAACTTTTGACTAACGTAATGTCTTTCGATATGTTGGTTCTTTTGGCTCAATATCTTTCAGATCACGATATGGACATCATAATGGAAAACGTTAACGCACCAAATGAGCTCACAATGGAAGACATATTCCCGACTGGTTATAGTATGAAGCTTGGAAAGAACAACCTCAGGGTTGACTTTGATAACTTCACATGCTCTGAATCCTCTTGCCGAATTGTAGTGGATATTCTTAAGACTCATCCCTACAACAACATGCTCACCAACACAGCAGCTGTACCAGAGATTTATATTCATCAGTTCTGGCATACAAAGAAGAAAATTGATGGTCAAGATGCTGTTACAATGACACTCAACAATAAACAAGTCACCGTCACTGTTGCTGATGTACGAGCAATTCTTTTGCTCCCTGCTATCCAGCCTGCTAAGTATGTGCCAACTCCAACTGAAGAGGCTACTCTACAATTCATGGTCGATATTGGCTATGATGAAGCTGCGGGAATCATTACCAAACATTCTTCTGTTGATTTAAAGAATATTCCTCAGCCATGGAGAACTTTATACATCATGATCGCAAAGTCTGTTTCCGGTAGAGACAGCGGTTATGAGCATTGATGAGTGTCTAAATACTCATCATTTTTGTACAATCTAAACTGCAAAATCATCTGAAAACACTCAGAAATGCATTAAAATGATGAAAATATCACAAATCAGTGTTTTATGTGTTTTAAATGCAAAAATATCAAAATCAGATGAAAAACATATCAAGTTTGCAAAATTGTAGTCCCCCAAGTTTCAAAAGCTGTCAAATCTAGTCTCTGGAATTTTAAAAATGTGGAATTTTATCATTCAAGGTCCCTGAAATATTCTAAATTGTCAAAATTGGTCCTTGAATGATTCTTTGGTCAAATGGCAGAAAAGATCCCTAAAGTTTGAAAATTGGCAAAATTAGTCCTTGGATATTTAAAAATGGAATTTTATGCAAAAGTGGTCCTTGTACTATCAAAGTTTGTCAAGTTTGGTCCTTGTGATAACATTGGAAAAAGTTCAGTTTCAGTCCTTGAAGTTTGCATAAGTTGCAAATTTGGTCCTTGTGTATACTAAACCAAACGGATCTAATATCAAACCCAAGCCCAATGCCTTGACCCTTGAACCTTGGCCTCTCCACTTGAGCTAGTCCAAATACCCACCTGACCCCTGCCATATCCAATTTTGGACCCCCTTATATGTGCTAAACCTTCAAGTCTAACAGACTTAAAACAGCTTAAGCACAAATGCAATGAAGATCAGAGAATACAGTGGATTCCCGGGTCGTTAAGTCCCACGGAGACTCAATGGTGTGTAAACACTAGATCAGACGATAGAATGATCACTAATGATAGTGATCAGAAAGGATTTGAATAGGATAATTACACTACTGAAAAAGGTTTACAAATAACAGCGACTTAAATGCAAATTAAGAAAATTAAAAAGTTAAAATCTATTAAATAAACGCTATCACTATTTTTACAATGATGTTTTTATGATTTTATAAAATAAAATAACTTAAATAAACTATATTAATTAAAACGTAAACTTAAATTACTTAAAAACGTTACTTAAAACTAAAACGAGCGTTATTTACGAAAATGGCGCTGGAGCGCAAGATAAAACGTAAAATTATTGAAATAAAAGGTCTACGAGTGTAAAACTAATTTTATTACGTACTATATGATAAAAGAAAATTTTAGAAAAAAGATTTATATTTTTTAGACTTTTATATTTTTTATTATGAATTAATTACTATAAAACACTAATTAAATGTTTAAAAATACTAAAACTATAGAGAAAAATCTGAAACTTTTATAGAAAATACTTTATACTAATACAGATTTAAGAAAAATAGAAAACTGGAAAAAGCTACTTTGAATAAGCTAGAAATAAGCTTAAATGTTCGTATAAGCTAAATGAGACAAGAGGGGTTAACTATTTGATTTTGCAAAGTATGACCAAGAAAGACCCAAGGGCGCTTGGTATCCAGGTACACTTATATCACTCTCCAAAGGGGGGAGGTCTCAGGTTCGAGCCTGCCTCCCCACCTTTTTGCAAAATTTTTATTTTTGGAATTTTATTTTACAAACTCATTAAACACATGATAATAAGCAACTTTTTCAACTGTGACTTTTTGTGAAAACCTATAATAAGCTCAGTTTTGAGCTTATTATCTTAACAGTTGGCTAAGAAATGAAATAAGCAAAATGATTTAAGCTAAAATGGCTATAAAGCTACTCAATAAGCAAATGTAAACTAGAATAAGCTAAACTCATGATTATAAGCTAGAATAAACACTGAATAAGCACAATAATTTGGAAATAAGCACTACAAATTTAAATAAGCACTTAACTTGTTTCACAGTGGACTTTTAGTTTTCTAGCTATCTTCTAGCTTATTTTTAAGCAACTGAATAAGCTATAAAATGGAAACAATCACTGGAATAGATAAGTATGTCAGCTAAACTCTCTAAAAAACTAATTTATACAGGCTTGGGAGTACTAGAGAGCTTGTAACAAGCTTGTGAAAAAGCTTATGGATCCTGTGCACAGGGCACTGTTTTGAATTACAAGGCACTTATAGGTTTATTTTTAAGCATTAAGATAAGCTATAAAATGAAAACAAAGACTGCAGTCAACAAGTTGACCAAGCAAACTATCCAAAAAGCTAAAGATCTCACTGTGGGGTCCACTAGAGAGCTTATGAATAGCTTGAGAAGAAACTGAAAAATAACTGAGTATGACTTATTTGTATGCTGAATGAAATAGGACAAAGATAAAAGCCATGAGCAGGCTTATTGAATAAGCTGAAAATTGGAAATTAAGAACTGGAAACTTGAGAATGCTAGGTGAGCTTCTCAAAAAGCTAATTTACACAAATTAAAGCTCATTTATAAGCTCTCTGTGAGCTTTTGAAATAAAGACTGCACAACTGTGCAGTGAACATTTTTTTGACTTTTTATTTAAACTGCAAGTTTGACTATGATGAACTTATAATCTATTATACTGACTTATTATGTTATTATAAGCTATATTAAGGTGAGATTAAGCTAGAATACTAAGTTTTAAGCTAATTTAGTGAGATTTACAAACTGAAATCCTAACAGTGTACTGCAATAAGAAGTTAAAGGCTATTTTGACTTTTTAGCTAATGAAGACTGACTTATATAACTGAAATGAGTTATTAGACACATGTATGACTTAGAACAACAACAATGAACAATAAAAATACCTTCTAACTCAGTTTAACATGCAGAACCAAACATCCCTTTAAGAGACTGTTATGAAGCTTTTGGTACTGAAACAACTTTTTAAACTAAGGGACCTAGTAATTAGCTTATAACAACTATTATGAGACAATATTAAGACAGAATTAACAAGGTTTGATTACTAAAAATAGAAAATGCAAATTTCAAGAAAAGGCTTACAAAATATGAGTTCATGCAAAAACAGGGAACTGAGGATCAAGAACACTCCTATAGCTTACCAATAAGCTCTAAACCATTAATCCATCCAAAATTAGCTCTGCTCCATTATCTTGATCATTTCTTATAGATTTTTTTATTTTTAACTACTACCTCCGTCCCAAAATTATAGTCCCCGTTTGACTTTTTCGGTCTTTTCTTTTCAACTTTGACCTTGAATATTTTTGTTTGTGTTATAAAATAGTTGACAAAAATTATACCAAATGAAAATACATTTAAAACACAATCCATTCATATAATTTGCATAAAGTATTATATAACATAAACAAAAATTCTTAAGGTCAAAGTTGTGAAAGAAAGACCGAAAAAGTCAAACAGGGACTATAATTTTGGGACGGAGGGAGTAATATTTTTGGTATTTTTGATAATTTTTGAAATTGCTAAGTAAAACTGATTTGTTAAGGTACCTAAGAGCTTATAAGCTTTTTCAAAAGCTTATATGAGCTTAAGTAGCAATTACAACAACTATTGACAACATTTGCAATTTATGAAAATTTAACATAGAAACTAACATAAACTGAATTCGTTCACAAAAACTGAAATTAACACTGGAATTAAGTTTTTATTACAATAAGATGACTTAACAAAAAGCTTGAAAGCTTTGAAATATACTGGAAAGTTTTAAAAACTTAAAACGACATTACCTAAACTAATCTACTCTACTTGTCTCCTCCTCTGCTTCTTTCTCTGTATTTATTGACCTCAAATATCTCTTGTCGACCTCTTGAACTTATCCCACCATATCTTGACCATTGATTTGAGCCAGATAATCAGTTTTGCCATTTGGCGAATTTGGCACCAATTTTTCAAAGAGTTGGTTTTCTGAATTAATGGGTTTTTGTTTGATGTGGAGGTGGAGGGGGGAGGTACTCAAGTGGAAAAACAGATAAGTTGTTGAAAAAGAGGAGAAAACCATGGTGGTTTTGGGTTACAGAGGTGGGTGAAGGATGTGAACAGGGATGGCGGTTTTATCTGTTTTTAAAATTTGGGCCGGGTCAAGGTTATTGGGTTGGATTTGGGCTAGCCGGGTAATAATAATAATAAGGTCCGTTTGGTTTAAGTTAAACAACAAGGACCAAATATGCAATTTTAGCAATCTTGAAGGTTTGATCTTGAACATTTTCCAAAGCTCTCACAAGGACTAAAACTGCCAAATGTGATTAGTACAAGGACCTATATTGATAATTTCCATTTTTGTAAATCCAGGGACCAAAACTGTCAAGTTTGAAACTTGAGGGACCAAACATGTAAATTCTCCAAAGTTAATCATAAGGACCATTTTTGTCTTTTATAAATAGAACAAGGTTAAAAGTTGATAATTTTCATTTTTTAAATTAACCAAGGACTATTTATGACAATTTTCAAAGTTGAGGGACCAAAGTTTTCATTTTGTGATTTTAAACTTCAAAGGATTATTTTGAACAACTTGTGAATCCCAAGGACCTAAAATGATATTTTACAAGTTTTTGAATGACCAGGGACTATTTTTGACATATTTTCAAACTTGGGGGACTAAAACTGCCAATAATGCAAACTTGATACGTTTTTCACCAGATTTTGATGTTTTTGCATTTAAAACATATAAAACACTTGTTTGTGATATTTTTATCATTTTGAAGCATTTCTGAGTGTTTTCAGATGTTTTTGCAGTCTAGATAGTATAAAAATGATGAGTATTTAGACACTCATCAATCCCCCACACTAAGATATTGCTAGTCCCTAGCAATGATTTTAGAAAACTTAATGGATTTTATCTCTTTACCAAAAGCCATTACTTCTGGAGTAGCCAATTGTTTTAGTTCAAGTAAGAACTTTGGTACAATGATAACCAAATGATTTTGAGCAAATCATAAGCTGTGAACGGATTTGATTTGTCTTTACCAGAAGCCGTTTGCTTCTGGACTAGCCAACTCTTAGATAAATTATCAATATTATCTTTGGTGAGCCGATTACCAATTATGGATTTTCAACTGCCTTTACCACAAGCCATAAACTTGCGGGCTAGCCAACTCTTCACTTTTTAGGATATGGTGAGCTGAACACCATACAATTTTAGGCAAATTGCAAGCCATAAACGGATTTGAGATATCTTTACCAAGAGCCGTTTGCTCCTGGATTAGCCAATCCTTATGTGGGTTAGACATGGTGGACTGATTACCATTTGTTGTGTTTAGTACATAGTACTTCCACTAAATAAAAAATTTTAAAATTTGGCCATTTTGGGGGAAAAAGGGACTAAAAGGGCACATTTATGATCAAATTCGCCAGAATTTCCCCCCCACACTTAGAAATGAATATTGTCCTCAATATTCAAAGTACCGGCTGTTATACCGAAACTTTAGAACGTAAAAAGATAACATTTACTAACTAAGTGTAGAAACACAACAATTATTCTCTTTTTTAAATATTTACAATTTTCATTCATTTTTAAGGTCTATATACAACATGTGGGGAATCTCCCCCACACTAAGGTGGTACACACGGGTGAAAACCCATGTTCAGCTACTATTTTTGATTACCGAGTCGCTAGCTTGACTCGACCCCGAATTAAATTGTTCATGGGGAAGTAAGTGGAAGAGACAATCTCCATCGGACTTTCATTCAAGATGTTTGTATAAACATTGAAATACGTGAAAGTTCCACACCGATGAGATATACATAGAACCGGCTCAAAAAATGATTAATGAAAATGCCGGGGTCAAAGATAATGTCTTCATTCCCGAAGGAGTGAAGAACAGGAGAAGCTACGGGATAGGTGAAGAAGAGAAAGAAAGTCATGATAAAGATCATGATTAACTCATCATCACTCACAGGAGAATTCATGGTTTCATGAATTTCATTTTTTAAGCTCAATTGGTCTAGACATATCCCGGGTGTGTCTAGATCAAAGTAGAAGTTATCATACTCTGGTAGAGATATGATATGAGTGAGTTCACAGGAGAACTCCTCAAAGGCAAATGATTCATATTCGGGATTGATTTGAGTGAGTTCACTGGGGAACTCCTCAAAAGTGAATGATTCATAATCGGGGAGAGAATTATGAGAATGAGAGGTGGTAATACCACTAATCTTCTCTCCCATATGATCAAAATGGAACGTTTGCAATTCGGGAATAGAATCATTGAACAAAAGTTCACTATCCTCAAAGGGGATAGGATATGAAGTAGGCTTTTCATTAAAAGCTTCGATTCTAGAAACGAGAAGATTAACATTCAATAATGTAAGACGAAGAGCTTCGTCTTGGATTATTTCTTCATCATTCTCTTCTCCTAAGCTGACAAGCTCAGAAGGCAATTCTCCAACATAACTTATGTCTCTACAAGATAAAGAATAGTTCTCATCAGAATCAGAGAACATCTCAATATGATCATTTTGGAAGACAAGAGGAGGAGGGATATCACACACATGATCAAGAATTCCTTGTGACTCTCTAGGGATTGGGACAAGGTCCTCAACACTAGACTTTATGAATTCGTCCGATTCCTTTTCAGGAACAGTGTCAAGATGCTCGTCCCCCATGTTCAGAGAGTGAGTGTGAACCTCGGGTGTGATAGCAGTTGTTTGAGAATGAATCTCAACTGCTGGGATATCCACTGATGAACTTGATGAATCTTCAAGTGTATCCTCATCATCACTGTCATCGGGAATAAAATGAAATTGAGAGCTAGATCTGGCTGCTTTTTCTTTTGCAATTGATTCCCTAATAGATTTTTCAAAAGCAATTTGGGAATTTATTTTAGCAGCCTGCTCTTCAGCTAACAATTCTTCCATGGATTTCTCATGTGAATTTTGAATGATGGGACATTGTGGGAGTGGAGATTTGTCAAAACCGGAAGGTTGACATTGATAATCATCATGAGGACCCCTACAATATACACAAGAAAAACTGGGAACATTATGAAATGCTGTCTTACTCAACTCCTCAGTTCTTTTCACTGACTCCAGAAGCTCTAGATAAGTGTCTTGTTGGGTTTGCTGAGGAGTTTGAGTCATTTGGCACTGTGGAGGTTGGTTGTGATCTGGATAGCCATAATTGTTACAAGGAATTGGATTCCCTGTTTGACAATCAGAGCTGAAATGGGAACTTCCACAGTTCTCACAACAGTAAAACTGTTGAGTCTGGATTGGTGAATCATATGGATATTGGTCATAACCAAAGTTCTGAGCATCACCGGAGAACTGTTCATAGACAATCATGTTTCCGGATTGACATTCAAATCCTTGGTGAGGACCTCCATAAAATTCACAGCAGTATTGTTGATTGTATGAAGATAAGTCGGGCTGTGGTGGGTAGTTGGAAAAATTTGAGGGGTCGTTAAATGAGTTCGGACTAGGATCATAATCAAATGAATTCCTCGAACCACAAAATAAACAACTCCCGTTCTGAATATCATTACCACACTGTACACACGTACACCAGCGACATGGTGAACCATAAAGAGGCTCACCACAACCGACACAAGGAATAAACGATTCTATTTGAGAGTTATGAGAAAGAATCGGTTCATTCAAAGAATCAACAAAACCAACATGGTGATCTGAATGACTATTTAGACTCAAAGAACATTTTGAAAAATCCGGAGGTGGGACAAGTGGTGTGCTCTGAGAGCTAGCAATTTCCATCACTTCCGTTATGGTCTCCGGTTCTGGTTCTTGAGAAATGTGAAGATTAGGCAAGTCATTCTTGCTAGACACCGGTCTAGATTCTGCATGTTTGCTTTTAACCGTAAATAGTGAAAGTTTAGAATCAATTCTAGACGGTTTAGGAGCAATTGAGGGGTTAGGTCTTTGGATAACCGTAGGTTGGACGTATTTAGCACCTCCATTATCAAAGGAAAGTACCTTGTCCTTTGTCACCCCGATTTCTCGTTCTATTTCCCTACGCAGAATCAATGGATCATCACGAACAACACGAATTCTTGACATTTGTGATAAAATAGGAAGTTTTTCAACTTCGTTCCAGATTTCGTCGTAGTCGAGAGATTCCATGAGAATAGAAGAAGTTTAGAATCAAATGGATAGAGGGTAAAGGGATAAAGAATCAAAAAGGGTAAGAGGTTAAAGATGAATATTTTTGGATTTTTGAAAAACATGCCATAAAAACAAAGAATGAAAATATTTTTGGTGTTATCAACACTTTAGGAAAAGTGTTAATGAACTTTTTGATTTTTAAAAACTGTTTACAAACTGTGGTATATGTGCAAGAATGGATCTGGAAATGCTTAAAACACGCTTACAGCCTCCCCGGCAGCGGCGCCAAAATTTGATCGGTGCAAAACCGTCAAGTTATCTCACGCAAGCTAGCCACTTGTGAATGACCAACCGTAAGAAACTCAAAACAGCTCACACAACAAATACAATTTAGATCAGAGGAATACAGTGGATTCCCGGGTCGTTAAGTCCCACGGAGACTCAATGGTGTGTAAACACTAGATCAGACGATAGAATGATCACTAATGATAGTGATCAGAAAGGATTTGAATAGGATAATTACACTACTGGAAAAGGTTTACAAATAACAGCGACTTAAATGCAAATTAAGAAAATTAAAAAGTTAAAATCTATTAAATAAACGCTATCACTATTTTTACAATGATGTTTTTATGATTTTATAAAATAAAATAACTTAAATAAACTATATTAATTAAAACGTAAACTTAAATTACTTAAAAACGTTACTTAAAACTAAAACGAGCGTTATTTACGAAAATGGCGCTGGAGCGCAAGATAAAACGTAAAATTATTGAAATAAAAGGTCTACGAGTGTAAAACTAATTTTATTACGTACTATATGATAAAAGAAAATTTTAGAAAAAAGATTTATATTTTTTAGACTTTTATATTTTTTATTATGAATTAATTACTATAAAACACTAATTAAATGTTTAAAAATACTAAAACTATAGAGAAAAATCTGAAACTTTTATAGAAAATACTTTATACTAATACAGATTTAAGAAAAATAGAAAACTGGAAAAAGCTACTTTGAATAAGCTAGAAATAAGCTTAAATGTTCGTATAAGCTAAATGAGACAAGAGGGGTTAACTATTTGATTTTGCAAAGTATGACCAAGAAAGACCCAAGGGCGCTTGGTATCCAGGTACACTTATATCACTCTCCAAAGGGGGGAGGTCTCAGGTTCGAGCCTGCCTCCCCACCTTTTTGCAAAATTTTTATTTTTGGAATTTTATTTTACAAACTCATTAAACACATGATAATAAGCAACTTTTTCAACTGTGACTTTTTGTGAAAACCTATAATAAGCTCAGTTTTGAGCTTATTATCTTAACAGTTGGCTAAGAAATGAAATAAGCAAAATGATTTAAGCTAAAATGGCTATAAAGCTACTCAATAAGCAAATGTAAACTAGAATAAGCTAAACTCATGATTATAAGCTAGAATAAACACTGAATAAGCACAATAATTTGGAAATAAGCACTACAAATTTAAATAAGCACTTAACTTGTTTCACAGTGGACTTTTAGTTTTCTAGCTATCTTCTAGCTTATTTTTAAGCAACTGAATAAGCTATAAAATGGAAACAATCACTGGAATAGATAAGTATGTCAGCTAAACTCTCTAAAAAACTAATTTATACAGGCTTGGGAGTACTAGAGAGCTTGTAACAAGCTTGTGAAAAAGCTTATGGATCCTGTGCACAGGGCACTGTTTTGAATTACAAGGCACTTATAGGTTTATTTTTAAGCATTAAGATAAGCTATAAAATGAAAACAAAGACTGCAGTCAACAAGTTGACCAAGCAAACTATCCAAAAAGCTAAAGATCTCACTGTGGGGTCCACTAGAGAGCTTATGAATAGCTTGAGAAGAAACTGAAAAATAACTGAGTATGACTTATTTGTATGCTGAATGAAATAGGACAAAGATAAAAGCCATGAGCAGGCTTATTGAATAAGCTGAAAATTGGAAATTAAGAACTGGAAACTTGCGAATGCTAGGTGAGCTTCTCAAAAAGCTAATTTACACAAATTAAAGCTCATTTATAAGCTCTCTGTGAGCTTTTGAAATAAAGACTGCACAACTGTGCAGTGAACATTTTTTTGACTTTTTATTTAAACTGCAAGTTTGACTATGATGAACTTATAATCTATTATACTGACTTATTATGTTATTATAAGCTATATTAAGGTGAGATTAAGCTAGAATACTAAGTTTTAAGCTAATTTAGTGAGATTTACAAACTGAAATCCTAATAGTGTACTGCAATAAGAAGTTAAAGGCTATTTTGACTTTTTAGCTAATGAAGACTGACTTATATAACTGAAATGAGTTATTAGACACATGTATGACTTAGAACAACAACAATGAACAATAAAAATACCTTCTAACTCAGTTTAACATGCAGAACCAAACATCCCTTTAAGAGACTGTTATGAAGCTTTTGGTACTGAAACAACTTTTTAAACTAAGGGACCTAGTAATTAGCTTATAACAACTATTATGAGACAATATTAAGACAGAATTAACAAGGTTTGATTACTAAAAATAGAAAATGCAAATTTCAAGAAAAGGCTTACAAAATATGAGTTCATGCAAAAACAGGGAACTGAGGATCAAGAACACTCCTATAGCTTACCAATAAGCTCTAAACCATTAATCCATCCAAAATTAGCTCTGCTCCATTATCTTGATCATTTCTTATAGACTTTTTTATTTTTAACTAATATTTTTGGTATTTTTGATAATTTTTGAAATTTCTAAGTAAAACTGATTTGTTAAGGTACCTAAGAGCTTATAAGCTTTTTCAAAAGCTTATATGAGCTTAAGTAGCAATTACAACAACTATTGACAACATTTGCAATTTATGAAAATTTAACATAGAAACTAACATAAACTGAATTCGTTCACAAAAACTGAAATTAACACTGGAATTAAGTTTTTATTACAATAAGATGACTTAACAAAAAGCTTGAAAGCTTTGAAATATACTGGAAAGTTTTAAAAACTTAAAACGACATTACCTAAACTAATCTACTCTACTTGTCTCCTCCTCTGCTTCTTTCTCTGTATTTATTGACCTCAAATATCTCTTGTCGACCTCTTGAACTTATCCCACCATATCTTGACCATTGATTTGAGCCAGATAATCAGTTTTGCCATTTGGCGAATTTGGCGCCAATTTTTCAAAGAGTTGGTTTTCTGAATTAATGGGTTTTTGTTTGATGTGGAGGTGGAGGGGGGAGGTACTCAAGTGGAAAAACAGATAAGTTGTTGAAAAAGAGGAGAAAACCATGGTGGTTTTGGGTTACAGAGGTGGGTGAAGGATGTGAACAGGGATGGCGGTTTTATCTGTTTTTAAACTTTGGGCCGGGTCAAGGTTATTGGGTTGGATTTGGGCTAGCCGGGTAATAATAATAATAAGGTCCGTTTGGTTTAAGTTAAACAACAAGGACCAAATATGCAATTTTAGCAATCTTGAAGGTTTGATCTTGAACATTTTCCAAAGCTCTCACAAGGACTAAAATTGCCAAATGTGATTAGTACAAGGACCTATATTGATAATTTCCATTTTTGTAAATCCAGGGACCAAAACTGTCAAGTTTGAAACTTGAGGGACCAAACATGTAAATTCTCCAAAGTTAATCATAAGGACCATTTTTGTCTTTTATAAATAGAACAAGGTTAAAAGTTGATAATTTTCATTTTTTAAATTAACCAAGGACTATTTATGACAATTTTCAAAGTTGAGGGACCAAAGTTGTCATTTTGTGATTTTAAACTTCAAAGGATTATTTTGAACAACTTGTGAATCCCAAGGACCTAAAATGATATTTTACAAGTTTTTGAATGACCAGGGACTATTTTTGACATATTTTCAAACTTGGGGGACTAAAACTGCCAATAATGCAAACTTGATACGTTTTTCACCAGATTTTGATGTTTTTGCATTTAAAACATATAAAACACTTGTTTGTGATATTTTTATCATTTTGAAGCATTTCTGAGTGTTTTCAGATGTTTTTGCAGTCTAGATAGTATAAAAATGATGAGTATTTAGACACTCATCACCCCCCTTTACTATAATACCACGGGTCACCAAAGTCAAACCCAGGTACTGTTCCTCTCCCTCACAAAAACGCGCCAAACCAGTGACTCCTCAAAACCACCGTGGTTTCCTTGATTTGCTCTATCCACCCTCTCCACCTGCCTCACCACTTGTATACCTTGTCCCCCTTCACCTCCACTAACACCCAAGATCATTAATTAACTAAAACCTGCTCAAGAGAAAATTGGCGCCAATATTACACTTGGACGAATGTGATGATTTTGGCCAATCCAATGGCTGGAAATGAGTGGGATTCTATCAGAGGTCGACAAGAAGTCCAAAAAGTTGAATATAAAGGGAAGAGAAGCAATGGGAGAAGCTATCTAGCATAATTTAGTTTACTTAATGTCGTTTTAGCTTATTTTTAAATTCCAGTGTAGCTTTGAGCTTTTAAGCTTTGTATTTCAAGTATTTAGTGTATAACAAATCTTTTGTGATAATCAATTTCAGTGTTTAAGTTCAAATTTCAGTTTATGCATTTTCAAGTTGAAAATTTCAAAAATGTTCTAATGTTGTTGTTGGTTGTTTTTATGGACTGAGTAAGCACACATAAGCTCCTAGATAGCTTATTCAAGCTATTAGATACTTTAAAAATCAGTTTAGAAGCAAAAACACAAAAATACCAAAAATACAAATAAATTAGTTGAAAAATCAAAAATCATAAGAGATGGTGTTCACAGCTGGAGCAGGGTGAATATTGGATTGCCCTGGGTTAGAGGCTTAGTGGTAAGCCTATAGGAGTGATCTTTTGTTCTTGGTTCTGTGGTTTCAGTTGGATACCCTTTTGTAAGCTTTTAACTCAACTTTTGCATTTTACTGTATAAGTAGATTTATAGCTTAAATCTTTGTGTTTTTGTGTTTCTCAGTTATATTTAAGTATAATTAAATATTAAAATCAGTTGGTTGTTCTCTTTTATTTGTAGTTAGTAAAAATCTTATCTTATCAGTTA
>BPTQ01000009.1:255497251-255916411 GCA_019973895.1 Chrysanthemum seticuspe
CCCTGATCATCACAAACCACCACATTAAATGCCACCCCCCCTACTAGCTATTTCAGAGGCTACATTCAAATTTAGGTCTTCCCGCCAAAATTGATAAAACGGCCAACTTGCTCAATACTCACCCATTGGTCAAAGTTAGAGGTGGGATCTGCTCAGAGGACACGTGGAGAGCCATTTGAAGTATAAAAAGAGGAAGAGAAGAAGAGAGAAAGCAGTCTTTAGTTTTTTAAACTTTTTGTATGTCGTATTTTATTTTCATGTTTTAAATTAAGCTTTAAGTTGTAATCCTTTGTTTCATTATATAAAATTAAGTTGTTTGAATGTATTAAAACTGTTATCAAGTATCATTTCAAGCTTTTATTCACATTTCATGTTTTGTGCTTACTGTTGCAAATTTCCAATTCAAAATATTGTTACCAAGCTTCAAATAGCTTAATTTCAAATCCAAACAAGTTTATTTCAGCTTGAAATAGCTTATTGTAAGCTTGGAAGTCAGTTTTAAGCATATTGGGTGTATGGTCAACAAAAGTCAACTGAGCAGCAAATTGGGTTCAAGCTGGTTGGGAATGGAATGGGATGGTGCAGAGCAGTGTTTGGGTTAGATTTGACATAGAATAGTAGGTATTTGGGTTGGTATAAGCTGCATAAATAAGCTTGGGTATTTGTAAGTTTATTTCTCATTTTCATTTCTTAGTCAATTTGCAATCTGTGTTTGTGTTTGAATTTGTGGTCACCAAGTAAGTTAAACCTGTCCACTCAGTAGTAATTAGGATAATATAAATCAGTATAAGTGTTTGTCTTAGCTAAATCAGTAGTTTGTCTTATTAAAATTGCAAATCAGTTGTTATAAGGTGTGTTTGGATCACTGCTTAATCTGAGTTATAGGTTTGTGCAGTGGATGATACTTGTTGTTTTTGGCTTGTGCATTTCTATCATAGTCAATTCAGTCTTAATATTGCTCACTACATAAGCAAAAGTCAAAATTACCTATCAACTGTCTTAATCTCTTGACTGTTGGAAATTTGTAAAACCAAAAGGCTAATTTGTGTTCAAAGATCATTGGCTTAGGTTGCAATAGTCTTGGTTTAACATAAAACATCATATCCAGTCATTAAATCAAGATTCAAGTTCACAAAGGTCAAAGTTTCACAACTGTGTAAAAAGTCAAAAATATTGAAAAATCCATTTTGAGCCCAGCTAGAGAGATTTTTCATGAGCTTGTTTCTAGGCCAAATCAATTGAAATTGTGGATTTAAAAAGTTCACTTGGTCTATTTCCTTGTTGTCATTTTTGTAGAATTTTAGAAATTTTCTAAAAGCTTCAAATAAGCTTGTCAAAAAGGGCTTATCTGCCCTGTTAATAGCACTCAGTGAATACTGAGTTTTATCCAGTTCTTGCAGAGCTTGTTCCAAGCTCCACAGAGCTTCTCCAGGTCTGCTTTTTGGTTTGAAGGAAGCTAGCCAGGTCTAGTATAGTCTCCAACTTCTGTTTTTCAATTTAAGCTTATTGATAAGCAGTTGTTTAAGCTCAAACTTGGTGTCCTCAAACTGTCTTTGGACAATAAGCTCAATACAACCAAATCTGTACATCTTGCATTCCAGAGGTTAAAACCTGTTGTTACTTGTTGCATTTTGTCACTTTTAGCATTTTATAGCTTCTGTATAACTGTTGTGGACTGTGGTTTTCATTTGGCTTATTTAAGTGCTTATTTCATAAGCACTTGTATTGCAGATTCAATTTCCTCCACACAACACCATGTTTTTCTATTTTTCCTAGATTCATAATATCATTTTAGAGTTTTCCTGAATTTTTCACATTTTTCCAAGTCAGTTTGCTATTTTTCTTAATTTAAAACAATTTTTAAGTAATTTTAAATAGCTTTTAATACAATTAATTCAGAAAAAGTTCAAAAAAATAATTTTTCATTTTTATTAAGTTTAGATAAATATAAAAAGTAAAAAAAGTAATTTTCCAGATTTTTCATAGTTTATTTTGTAATTTTTAGTAATTTAATTAGTTTTAAATAGTTTAAAATTCATAAAAAATAGAAAAATAATCAGAAAAATATAAAAATAGTTTTGAAAATTCTCTTTTGTTATTTTAGATTTTTCCAAGTCTTAATTTTATTTTTCTAGGTTTATTTCCTATTTTCTTGTAATTTAGGTTATTATTTAATAGTTAAAAATAGTTTTTAATTAATAATAATTAATTAAATAGTTATAAAATTAATTTTCTTTTTCTAAAAAGTTTCTCATATCATTAGGTTTGTAAAAATATCATTTTCATATTTTTAGGATTAATATTGTGTAAGTTTCACGTTTTTATTTGTACGTCACGTAGTTTTTAAATTAAGTTTATAAAAACAAAAAAATCAAAAACATCAGTATAAAATTAGTGATAGCGTTTATTTAATATTTTTTATCTTTTTAATTTCCTTTAATTTGCATTTAAGCCCCTGCAATTTATAAAATAAACTCAAAATCCTTACTGATCACTATCCTTAGTGGTTATTCGACATCTGATTGTGTTAAACACCAGTCATCCTCCGTGGGACTTAACGACCCGGGAATCCACTGTATTCTCCTGATCTAAATTGCATTTGGTGTGTGAGCTGTTTTAAGTTCCTTACAGTTAGCCATTCACAAGTGGCTAGCTTGCGTGAGAAAACTTGACGGTTTTGCACCAATCAAATTTTGGCGCCGCTGCCGGGGAGGTTTTAGCGTGTGTTAACCCTTTTTTCAGACCCATTCTTGCACATATACCACCATTTGTAAAAAGTTTTTTTGTAAAGTTATAAAATCTCAAAAAAGTTCATTAGCACTTTTCCTAAAGTGTTAACAACACCAAAAAAAATATAAAACAACAAAACAATCGTAACGTTTTCTAGCTTGTGTTTCTTTTAAGGTGATTCTTAAAGAAATACGATTTGGTTAAACGAGACGATACCAAAAATATTGTCCAAAAGTTTTTAAACCCATCAGCACAAATCTTAACCTACGTCTTTTCAGTGGTACTTAATTTATACATAAAAATCAACCACCGCAAATCAAGGCAGTACACCTACTAACTGGGGGTGTGACCATAATAAGTTCCCGAACAACAGATTTAAAACTTGCCTTTGTGTCCTTGTGATTTGGTGTACCTTTTTCAAAGAAGCCATTTCATTTGTGATTATTGGTTAAGTTCACTTGTCGTTTTGCCTCGCATTTGTTTTGAAAACTGATTTTTATACTTAGTGCATGCGCACTCGTTCTTCCAGTTCTACAAGTCCACTTTCTGAGCTTGCAAATATTCCTCGTAGACGTAGAGGACGTTCTGCTCCTTCAGCCGTGACTGAGGAACGTCTACCACCACCACCACCTGTCGTAATGGCAGAAGATAAGCCCATGAATGAGCTTCTCCAAGCACCCATCGAGGGTTACGGAGATGCTATTGTTGTCCCAGCCATCGTGGCTGATACTTTTGAGCTCAAAACCGGGTTGCTTAATCTGGTAACCCAAAGCCAATTCTATGGTTTTGAGCGGGATGATCCTCATGCACACATTCGATGGTTTAACAAGATTGCATCTACCATCAAATACAAAAATGTCCCACATGAAGCTATCAAGCTTCTTCTGTTCCCATTTTCTCTAGAGGGACAAGCCCGGAATTGGCTTGAGAAACAACCCCCTCGTTCTATTGAGACATGGGAAGATCTTGTCACCAAGTTTGTTAACGAGTTCTATCCTCCATCTCGAACTACAAGTCTTAAGAATGAGATAATGAAATTTTCTCAGAGATTTGATGAATCATTCGGGGAGGCATGGGATCGTTACAAAGAGTTGCTCCGCAAGTGTCCGCATCATGGTTTTACCGAGTTAATGCAAATGGATACTTTCTACAATGGTCTCAACCGGACCAATCAAGACTCTTTGAATGCCTCCGCGGGAGGTAATTTCCTGAGCAAGACCACCAAAGAAGCCTTACAAATCATTGAGAACAAGTCTCAGGTCCGCCCTTTCCGAGCAAAGACATATCAGTCTCATGCTGGACCTTCTTCTTCATCTCCCGTGAGTACATCTAGCACCGATGCTAAGATTGACAAACTCACAGATATTGTTCAGGCTTTGGTTCTTGCTAACCAAAAGAAAGTGACCTTCACACAAACACCAACACATGGTGAAGTGAAGAAAGTCGAGAGTTGTGTTACTTGTGGTGGCCCTCACGCATACTACAACTGTACTGCCACCGATGGTAGTCCGTTTGAAGCCAATGCTCTAGCCGGTGCTTCACATCAGGGAGGTAATCAACACCGTCCTCAAAATGAAGCACACTACCGTGCTAACACTAATCAGGCACCACCCGGTTTTAACCAGAATCATAACATGCAAAACCGGAATCAGAACCAACCTAGAATGAACCAAGGTTATCAAGACCAAGGTAATTTCTATCCTGCACCAAATCAAGGTTTCCAACATCAAGGGAACCTTAATCAAAACAATTTCAATCGAGGGAATCAATTTCATGGGAATATGAATCCTAATCAAGGAAATTTTCAAAACCAAGGCCCTATTCCTAACAATAGAGGCCAGAATTTTCCTAATCCACCTCCCGCCATTGTTCCAACTGGACCATCATCTGATGAGTTGTTGAAACAATTCATGAAATCCCAAGATGAAATGAACAGGTTGTTGGTCAGTCAGATTGCTGATCTTAAGAAGTCTTTAAATGATCAACCCTCGGGCTCAGGAAAACTTCCGAGCAACACGATCGCTAACCCGAGGGGCGATGCAAAAGCGATCACAACCAGAAGTGGTGTTTCATATGATGGACCTGCTATTCCTACTACCTCTTCTTCTTCTCTCCCAAAGGTAGTGGAAAGTGAACCTAGGACACACAATGGACCTTTGACTCCAATGCCTCCTCCACTAGGAGCAATGAGTCAAGTTACCAAGGATACAACGGACAAGGTGCATTTTTCAAGCCCACGAAGTACCGCACACGTCCCACCTTCGGTAGTCCAACATCAAGTTGTCCAGAAACCCAAATCAATTCCAGGAGTTGTTTTTGAACCTCCAGTAGCTCCCGTTGAAAACCAGAAATCCAAATCTTCTAGTCCTTACCCATCACGTTTGAATGAGCAAAAGCTCCGCGAGAAAGCCAGTCATCAAATGGACAAATTTTTTCAAATTTTCCAAGAGTTACATTTTGACATAAGCTTTGCGGATGCTATCATGCTGATGCCTAAGTTTGCATCAACTCTCAAACACATGTTAAGCAACAAGGAAAAGCTGTTTGAGATGGCAAAAACTCCTCTTAACGAGAACTGCTCTGCAGTTATCCTGAAGAAGCTTCCTGAGAAACTTGGAGATCCTGGAAAATTTCTCTTACCTTGTGTATTTCCAGGAATGGTTGAATGCTTTGCCTTAGCCGATCTTGGTGCAAGCATCAATCTGATGCCTTATTCAGTATGGAAGAAACTTTCTCTTCCGGAACTCACTCCTACATGCATGACTCTCGAGCTTGCAGATCGTTCCATATCCCGTCCTCTTGGCATTGCCGAGGACGTATTTGTGAAAGTAGGAAAGTTCCATTTTCCAGCTGACTTCGTGGTTGTTGATTTCGATGCCGATCATCGGGTTCCTCTCATTGTTGGTCGAGGATTCCTTAGAACGGGCCGTGCTCTCATTGATGTATTTGAGCAAGAAATCACATTACGTGTTGGTAATGAAGCTGTCACCTTTAACCTTGATCAAACTTCGAGGTACTCCGCAAACTACGATTCTGAATCGGTTAACCGAATAGATATCATTGATGTTGCTTCTGAAGAGTACTCTCAAGAAGTTCTTGGTTATTCTCATAATTCTGTGAGTGGGGATCCCACCACATCTTCTCAACCTATCATAGCCAATTCTACTCCTTCTATCACTCCTTTTGAAGGAAGAGACTTCGTCTTGGAAGAGATTGAAGCATACTTGGCTAGTGATTCTGTTCCATGGGAAATTGATCACGCTCCAATTGATATTGAGGGGGACATACTTCTCATTGAGAAGTTGCTTAATGATGATCCATCATCAACCCCTCACACTAGTGATTCAATCCCTGATGAGATTAATCAAAATAAGATTAATCTGGAGGGAGATATTCTTCTTGAGAAATTGTTAACTCATGACACTTCTCCTCCTCTCCCTCCCGTCAAGCTTCATAACAAGGAAGTCAAGTCAGTTGAGAAAACTGAAGAATTTCCTGAGGTTGAGCTTAAGGACTTACCACCTCATCTCGAGTATGCATTTCTTGAGGGTGATGATAAATTACCCGTCATTATTGCTCGAGATTTGAGTAAAGATGAAAAAGCTGCTCTCATAAAGGTCTTGAAGTCACACAAGCAAGCAATTGCTTGGAAACTCTCCGACATTAAAGGTATCAACCCTGAGTTTTGTACTCACAAAATCTTGATGGAGGATGACTTCAAACCAGCAGTTCAACATCAGAGAAGAGTAAATCCAAAAATCCATGATGTTATCAAACAGGAGGTTATCAAACTTCTTGATGCAGGATTGATTTACCCGATCTCAGATAGTCCTTGGGTTAGCCCAATTCATTGTGTTCCTAAAAAGGGTGGCATTACTGTTGTCACAAATGAAGAAAACGAGTTAATTCCAACTCGATTGGTTACGGGATGGCGTGTGTGCATTGACTATCGTAAGTTGAATGACGCTACCCGTAAAGACCATTTTCCTCTACCCTTTATGGACCAAATGCTTGAGAGATTAGCAGGGAATGAATACTATTGTTTCCTTGATGGTTTCTCGGGTTACTTTCAGATTCCCATTGATCCACAGGATCAAGAGAAGACCACATTCACCTGCCCATACGGAACTTTTGCCTACAAACGTATGCCTTTTGGCTTATGCAATGCTCCTGGCACGTTCCAACGATGTATGATGGCATATTCCACGACATGATCGGGGAAACAATGGAGGTGTTTATGGATGACTTCTCGGTCATTGGGGATTCTTTTCAAACATGTCTCTTGTTGGGTTTTAGGTTCCTTGTATGATGAATTACTTTAAGTGATGGAACCGCGGACAAGCTTGAAGATAACCACGGACAGAAGAAGAGTAACCACTGATGAAGATAACCGCGGCTAGTAGTATTGAGTAACTGCTGATAGTATTGTAAGCACTGCTAGTTCTATAGTGTCGGTTAGTATATTGTATCAGATAAATATGGAAAAGATATTTATCTTGTAGGTTACGTATTGTATATTGTATAGGACTCCTTAACCTATAAAAGGAGGTCCTAGGCTAGGTTAGATATACGTATGTTTTATATCTAAAGTCGTTTTCACTTCAAGGTTGCAAAACCCTAATACTGTAAGAGTATTCGTATTAATAAATAATATTGAGGTGTTGAATATTAATTGTTCTTCTTCTTAAGATTAAGTATTAAATTCCGCGTGATACTTAATAAGTTCTTTGTTCAAGTCAGTTTCTATATTAGATCGTTTGCTCAACTGGGATCAACAAGTGGTATCAGAGCTTGTGATCTAGAAACTGTTAACAAGAAGAAGTCTGTTAATTTGTATTCAAGAAAGTTAAGATGTCTGAAGAAACTCACATGGTGACTGCTTCTAAGGTTCCCATGCTCAAACATGGTGAATATCAAATTTGGAGGATGCGAATGAGGCAATACATTCGCATGATTGATTATGCTCTATGGGATGTTGTTGAAAAAGGAGATACTCTTCCTTTGAAGGGTGAGGATGGTAAGGAGATTACCATTGTTAGTGAACCTGATAAAGCTAAGAGGAAAATGGAGATCAAAGCTCACAGTCTTCTCTCCATGGGAATACCTAATGAATTTGCATTGGACTTTGATCAGTATGAGTCGGCTAAAGAACTATTGGATGCTCTTGAATTAAGGTTTGCTGGTAATGAAGCTACCAAGAAGTCAAGGATGAACATGCTTAAGCATCAGTTTGAAACCTTCACTGCTCAAAGTGGAGAAAAGATTGATGGCACATACAATAGGCTTCAAAAACTCATCAGTCAACTGAAGGCAGTGGGTTACAAGTTCCTTCAAGAAGACATTAACTTGAAGTTCATAAGGAGTTTATCATCTGATTGGGCTATTCATACAATTGTGTGGAGAAATAAGACGGACTTTGCTACAATGACTCTAGACAATCTCTTCAATAACTTGAAGGTTTATGAGTCTGAGAATAACTTTTCCAACTCGTCTTCTTCTAATCAAAACATTGCTTTTGTATCCACAAATCACAAAAGCTCACAAGATGTATCCACTGCTGCCTATGGTATAACCACGGCTATTGCAAACAATACCACTGTTAGTGATAATGTCAGTGATGGTGCAATTTGTGCTTTTCTGTCAGATTTAACTACTAGTGTTGATGTTTTGAATCAAGATCTAGATCAAATTGATCCTGATGATCTTGATGAAATTAACCTTCAATGGCAAATGGCAATGCTGACTCTCCAGGCAAGGAAGTTTCTGAGAAGGACTGGAAGACATGTTAGGTATGATGGTCAAAGGAGAGCTGGATTCGACAAAAGCAAGATGGAGTGCTTTAACTGCAAGAAGAAAGGTCATTTTGCCAGGGAATGTCGAGCTCCTAAAAGACTTGAGGGTATTAAGAAGACAACAGAAGAACCTACTAGTTCTTCAGCTTTGGTTGCTCAGGATGGACTTGGTGATTATGATTGGAGTGATCAGATTGAAGAAGGTCCAAATGCAGCTTTTCTTGCTAGTGAAGCTTCAAAAGAGCATAACTTTGCTCTAATGGCCTATGCTTCATCTTCTGGTTCAAATTCTGAGGTATCTAATGATTCTAAAGCATCTACTTGTTCTTTTAAATCATGTTCTGAAAACTTAGAGTCTCAAAAGGCTATCACTGAGAGTATGAGAAAAGAAGTAGAGAGATTGACTCTAGATAACTTAGGATATAGAGTTGGTTTAGAGGGTGTGGAAGAGAAGCTAAAATTATGTATTAAATGTGAGTTTGAGTATGTAGAAAAGATCAATATACTAGGTGGCGAAATTGATCTTAAAAACAGAGAGATTAAAATGCTTAAAGATAAACTAGCAGAAGCAGAAAGTGTAAAAGCTAAGGCCCTAGAGGAAAAAGAAAAACATATTGTTAGGGTTGCTAAATTACAATATGCTTCTGATCTTGTACAGAAACCAATTGGCCAAAAACTGCTTAGAGATGGTACTGGTATAGGATACAATGATATGCCACCACCCCCTTTAATGAAACATGCACCACCAGTTAAAGAACTGTCATTTAGTAGTGAGTTCAGTTTTAATAAACCTGTTGAAGAAGTAAATAAGACTGAATTACCTAAGATATGTTCTGCTAAGTTATCTGGTGCTCCCATAATTGAAGATTGGGAATCAGATTCTGAGGATGTTAGTACTGAATCAACTAAGTCTGAAAAGATAGAGCCTGTTAAGAAAGTTGATTCTAATCAAGTCTATCCTGTACCTAGATTTGGAGCTAAAGTTACCAAGAATGTTGTAGAGTACAGAGAAATACCTAGGGAACAGATGAAACAATTTAAACCTAGGGGAAATCAAAGAAGCTTAAATGGTCTAATTTCTAACAGACTAGGTGATGAGTTTCAATGTGTTAACAAGGCTTGTTTTGTGTGTGGTAGTTTTGACCATTTACAGAGGAATTGTGATAAAAACAGACCACAAGTTTGGAATCAATGGAGGAGGGTAAATCATAAAAACTTTTCAAATAAAACACACCCTCATCCTAAAAGAAACATGATTCCAAGAGCAGTGCTGATGAGGAATGTGAATACAAAATCTATTGTCACTGCTACACAAAAATGGATTCCAACCACGGCTAAGCAAAATGTAAACGCGGCTAAGCAGTGTCAAACCACTGATAAGCCAAAATTCACCACTGATTCAAAAGAAGTTTTAAAAATTCCAAAGGTGATAACTGATACAGTGGTTGGAAATCATTTTTATGCTGTTAAGGCCTCAGCAAGTTGGCAATGGAAGCCTAAGACAAAGGTTTTACCATATGTCAACTGTGCATCAATGGACCTAACAAAATTTGAATATTTTGATGCACAGGGCAGACCCAAGTCAGTACTGACTTGGGTCCAAAAGAGGAACTAATCTTTGAAATCTTATGTGCAGGGCAATCTTCAAACTGAGCTAAAAGATAAAGGAGTATTTGATAGTGGTTGCTCTGGGCACATGACTTGGGATGGAAGCAATTTGGAAGATTTTGAAGCTTATGATGGAGGATATGTGGCATTTGGCAATGATCCAAAAGGAGGAAAGATTCTTGGCAGAGGCACAATCAGAACAGGGAAGCTAGACTTTGAGAAGGTCTATTTGGTACAGGGACTAAAGTACAATTTATTCAGTGTTTCTCAAATGTGTGATAAGAAAAACTGGGTACTTTTTGGGGAAACTGAGTGTGTGGTGTTATCTCCTGAGTTTAAGATGCCTGATGAGAAGTTTATACAACTTAGGGTACCTAGGAAGGAAAATATATACTGTTTTGATCTTAAAAATGTTCTTCCTAATAGGTCCTTATGCTTGTTTGCTAAAGCATTTGTTGATGAGTCAAAATTGTGGCATAGAAGGCTAGGTCATCTAAATTTCAAAACAATCAATAAACTGGTAAAAGGAAACTTAGTGAGAGGGTTACCTTCAAAGGTTTTTGAGTGTCAGGAACTGTGTGTGGCCTGTCAAAAAGGAAAACAACATAGAGCCTCTTGTAAGACCAAAACTGTAAACACCATAACACAACCACTGTTTATGCTTCATATGGACTTATTTGGACCAACTTTTGTTAGAAGCTTTAACCATAAGCAGTATTGCCTAGTTATCACTGATGATTATAGTAGATTTTCTTGGGTATACTTTTTGGCTACTAAGAGTGAGACTAGTGAGATTCTTAAGAGTTTCATTACTAAGATAGAAAATCTAGTAAGTCATAAGGTCAAAGTAATCAGATGTGATAATGGAACTGAGTTTAAGAATAATGTGATGAATCAGTTCTGTGTAGATAAAGGTATTGAAAGACAGTTTAGTGTTGCTAGAACACCACAACAGAATGGTGTAGCTGAGAGGAAAAATAGAACACTAATTGAGGCTGCAAGGACTATGTTGTCAGAATCTAAGTTACCAACTACCTTTTGGGCTGAAGCTGTAGGAATTGCATGTTATGTGCAAAACAGAAGTAAGGTAGTGAAGCCTCATAACAAGACCCCCTATGAGCTGTTACATGGTAGGAAGCCAATGATTGCATTCCTAAAACCTTTTGGGTGTCCTGTTACCATTTTGAATACCATAGACTACCTAGGCAAGTTTTCAGAGAAAGCTGATGATGGATATTTTTTAGGCTATTCCACTAATAGTAAAGCCTTTAGAGTATACAATAGGAGGACTAGAATTGTTGAAGAGAACCTACATGTTCAATTCAGTGAAAAGACTCCTAGTGTTGAGACCAAAGGACCAGACTGGTTGTTTAACATTGATATGCTAACCAAATCTATGAATTATGAGCCTATCATTGCAGGAACATCCACTAATGCTGATGCAGGTTTACAGAAGGATTCTGAAGTAGATAAATCTTCAAAGGAAGCTGATTCTCCAACAGAGTTCTATTTGGTTGAAAAGTGGAAAACTGGTACTGTTCCTTCCATCATTCACAAGCATGGTCCCTCTGATGATGATATACTTAATACTGGAGGCAAAGTTGATCATCATCAAGATAAAGATGAGTTGGTGCAAGATAACTCAGTGTCGGTAGAAGAAATTGAAAAGAAGAAAAAGCAGTCTGCAAGCACTGCTAAGCCTACTGTAAGTGCTGATAGGCCATCTGTAAATGCTGACAAGCCATCTTCTACCACTGATAGTTCAAGTGCAATTCCTGCTACAAGCACTGATGATAGTACTTTCTTTGGACCTTATCCAAAGCCACTATATTGTAATGAGGAGTATCCACATGATCCTGATATGCCTGAATTAATAGAGATTGATACTCCTACTGATGATGAAGACTTGGATGAATTCTTCAATGCTAATTTGACTAATTTGGACACTGTTATTAATGAAAGTCCAATTACCTCTACCAGAATTCACAAAATTCATCCCAAGGAACAGATTCTTGGAAATTTGAATACTCCAGTTCAAACAAGAAGCAGAGTTAAGAATACAGAACCCTTTCCTGAACATGGGTTCTTTGCAAGATCTCTTCACAAAAGAAACAGTCATAAAGATCTGCAAAATTGCTTGTTTGCTTGTTTTCTATCTCAAAAGGAGCCCAAGAGAATAGAAGAAGCTATAACAGAAGAAGGATGGGTTGAATCAATGCAAGAGGAGCTTCTTCAGTTCAAACTTCAAGAAGTTTGGACATTGGTTGATCTTCCAAATGGGAAGAGGGCTATTGGTACTAAATGGGTATTCAGAAACAAAAGGGATGAAAGAGGAATTGTAGTGAGGAACAAGTCAAGATTGGTTGCTCAAGGATACACACAAACTGAAGGTTTGGACTATGATGAAGTATTTTCACCAGTTGCAAGGATAGAAGCTATTAGATTGTTTTTGGCTTATGCTTCATTCAATAATTTTGTTGTGTATCAGATGGATGTTAAAAGTGCATTTTTATATGGCACTATTGAGGAGGAGGTATATGTTTGTCAACCTCCTGGTTTTGAAGATCCTGATCATCCTGACAAGGTCTACAGGGTGAGGAAGGCTATGTATGGACTGCATCAGGCTCCTAGGGCATGGTATGAATGCCTATCTACTTATTTGATGGACAATGGGTTTAAGAGAGGACTGATTGACAAAACTTTGTTCATTAGAAAGCACAAAGATGATATTTTACTTGTTCAGGTTTATGTTGATGACATCATCTTTGGGTCTACAAACAAGGAGCTATGCAGAGATTTTGAGAAACTTATGCATGATAAGTTTCAGATGAGTTCTATGGGAGAACTCACTTTCTTTTTGGGGCTACAGGTTCAACAAAGGACTGATGGTATATTCATTAGTCAAGACAAGTATGTGGCAGATGTGTTGAAGAAATTTGGGTTTCAAGATGTAAAAAGTGCAAGTACACCTATGGAGACTCAGAAACCTATGCTACCTGATGATGGTAGTCCCAAAGTTGATCTAAAGTTGTATAGATCCATGATTGGATCTTTGATGTATCTGACTGCATCTAGGCCAGACATTATGTTCTCAGTATGTGTGTGTGCACGATTTCAAGTAACACCCAATACCTCCCACATGAATGCTGTTAAGAGGATCTTTAGGTATTTGAAAGGTCATCCTAAATTGGGCCTTTGGTACTCTAAGGATTCTCCTTTTGATTTGGTGGCCTACACTGACAGTGACTATGCTGGAGCTAGTTTGGATAGGAAGTCTACCACTGGAGGCTGTCAGTTCTTGGGAAGCAGATTAATTTCTTGGCAGTGTAAAAAGCAAACTATTGTGGCAAATTCTACAACTGAGGCTGAATATGTGGCTGCTGCTAGTTGCTGTGGTCAAGTTCTATGGATTCAGAATCAATTGCTGGATTTTGGGTATAATTTTATGCATACTAAGATTTACATTGATAATAACAGTACAATTTGCATTATCAAAAATCATGTTTTACATTCTAGAACTAAACATATTGAGATAAGACATCATTTTATTAGAGATTGTAATGAGAAAAGATTGATTCAAATGGTAAAAATCCATACTGATTTCAATGTTGCTGATCTTCTCACAAAAGCTTTTGATGTGGGGAGGTTTCAGTATCTTGTTGTTAGTATTGGAATGCTACTTCTCTAATATACTCAAATTGTTTTGTACAAGCTTGTAAAAGTATTGGACTGTTATTATGTAATCTTATGTATTGCTATCTCTTTTATATCCACTGATAGTGTTGTTTCTAACCACTGATAAGTGTTGCTTCTAACCACTGATAGAGTTGGTCTATACTCTGCTAGTTGTTCTGTGTTTTCTCTAATCATTGTGCAGGAAAATGCTAAATCATTAAAGAGATGCAAGAAGTACTGAAATTTCATTGTTCATTCAACAAAACAGTTTACAGCTTACAGCTTACAATGAAACTTCAAGTGCTGAATAACGACTACAACTATACATGATTTTCTCCTAATATTTCTACTACTACTATCCTTGCTGATATCGTTTGAATGCTGGATATGCATTTATCATATGCAAACGAAGCAGCTAAGGATCAAAATGGAAAGGATGGATTGATGCAAACGAAGGAGCTGAAGCTGATTGTGGCAGATAGATGGCTGATATGATAATCTTCTTGTGCTCCATCTTCTCTTACCACCATTCAGCAACTTACTCCATCTTTCCTTTTCCCTTCCTGGTTACGATATGTGAAGAAGCACCATGATTTGGTGCCCTAAGACCAAGAACCACCTCTCTGTCACTAGGGAGTGGTGGGTTTCTTGCTCGAGGTCTTGGTTGGGGGTTCGAAGATGAAGGTTTGGAGTTTGCAGTTCTCTTCTTAGAAGAGTCATCAGAGTCTTCTGAAGCTTCACTTGGATCCACAACACTATCATCTTCAGATGATGGTAGAAATGGAGATTTTCTTGGTCTTGGTTCTAGTGGAGGCAAATAGGTTAGCCATGGGTTTCCATCTTCAATTGATGATGAAGATGATGAAGAGGATGAGGTGGTGGTTAGATCAACCACTTCTGGTTTGTTCCAACTAGGGTTCCACATTTTGGTTGATTGGGAATTTTGGAGCAATTAGGGTTTTATCTCTTGATTGGTTTGGGCGTTATATGATATATGAGGTGCTTTTTATAAGTGAGGCTTAGGGTTACTGAAGTAACTAAGGGGCAGGTTAAATGTGGTTGGAAAGTTAATGAGGTTCTTGGGGATTGGACTGCGATATATTCTAGAAGTTGACTATGTTGACTTTACTGTTCTAACCTCGGATAGGTCATTTGTAACCACTTCTGCCTATTTCTAACCACTGACAATCATAATCTTTGTCTTTGTGTTTGTTTTGTGTTGTCTTGCAGGAAAGAAGGATGTCTTTGCATAAGGAGCTAGTGTGTTTGCTGCTTATGTTTGTGTTAAAAAAAAAAAAAAAAAAAAAAAAAAAAAAAAAAAAAAATTAGGGTAGTTTTGTGTCAATTGTACTCCTTCTTATCTTGTGAGATACCATTCCCATTGGCCTGGATTTGCTTGCTCTAATGATGTTGTGCAGTTGGAAGGAGTGGTTATCTGCATCCACTGATGGAGTATTTCAACTACGGACAGATGTTGTGGAAGCACGGATAGTATGCTTATCTGTTTTGATACTTCAGGGGTTGTTTTTGACACTTTGGCAAAAGTATATCTTACTTATCAAATCACGGATGGATCACTTTCGCTAAACTAATAACCACTTCTACTTCTCCATATCCTTAAACCCTAATCACTTTTATTGATTTCTTCACAAACCCACCTTATTCACATCATTAATGGATTCACAGAAAATGCCTGAGACGTACTCCACTTCACATAATCTTGTTGCTCTTCTTACCAAAGATGCTCGCTCTGAAGGGTTTCATCAAATGATTGATTTCCTTACTCATAGTTCGATCCATTTTGCTTTAACGGTTGAACCCACCATTTTTAAAGCCTATATTCGACAGTTTTGGAAGAATGCTAAAATTGAAGTGGTTAATGGATTGGAGGTTTTTAGT
This sequence comes from Chrysanthemum seticuspe, assembly GCA_019973895.1. Lineage (NCBI taxonomy): Eukaryota > Viridiplantae > Streptophyta > Magnoliopsida > Asterales > Asteraceae > Chrysanthemum > Chrysanthemum seticuspe. Next base: position 255,512,956 of record BPTQ01000009.1, read on the forward strand.
ACTAGGGTGGATGAGCATGCTATTTCGGTTTCTGAGGAGCTTATTAGAGACGTTTTGAGGCTTGATGATGCTGATGGGGTTGATAATCTTTCTGATGTTGAGATTGTGGCTGGTTTAGAGAGATTAGGATACACATACAGAGGTGAAAAGGTACAATTTTTTAAGAATCTGTTTTCTCAACAATGGAAATTTTTGATTCACACTTTGTTGATGTGTATGAGTAATAAGACCACAGGTTTTAATGATTTTCCTTCCAAGATTGCTACTGCTATTATTTGTTTGTCAGATGGGAGGAAATTTAATTGGTCTAGAATGATTTATGAGGGGTTAGTGCAGAATATTAGGAAGAAGGGAAAGTATTATTTGTATCCTCGATTTGTTCAATTGCTTGTGGAACACCAAATCGAGGATCCTATTGAACATGTTAGAGTGTATGAAATAAATTGTATGATTCCTCGCGTGTTTGCATATATGAGGAATCTGCCACAGAACGTTGTTATTCCAGATGTTCCTTTGTTTCCTCACATGTTAAATTTTCCTACTGATTCTGAGGATAATGAGGTTAGCAGAACAGAGGGCACTCAGCTTCCTCAGGCTAGTGCTAGTGGTTTGGTTAATGAGGCTGTCACACGGTGTGGAGGTGACATGATTGGAAGGGCTTCCACTACTGATCCATGCTTTGATGCTGGTCAGGATAGTGGAAACATCATTAAGACCCAACCTTTGGCAACTCCTAATGTGGGAAGTTCTTTAGAGCTTACCACAGGTGGAGGTATCCCTAGCCAACTGGCTACTACAGGGTACATAGATGATCAGGCTCGGTCTGGTGCTATGTCTTTTGTATCCAAGGATTCACCGCTCGGAGCAGTTAACACAGCTCGAAGTGATGAGGATAGGTTGGAACCTGATAATGAATTGACGGTTGATGACTATGTACATGATGGCTTTTTCGATGATCCACCTCTCGGACCAGATAACACAGGTCGAAGTGGGGAGGATATTCTTGAACGTATAAATGAATTGACGGTTCAGTGTTCTAAAATGGAGGATAAGATTTCTAGTCTACAGGAGGTCACTGTGCTTCAGGGTAAAACTATTCGGAGATTAAAGCATCGGGTCTTGGTTTTGGAAAGAGTGAAAAGACCTGGTCTTGCTGTTTTGAAAGCTTTGAGGCATATGAAAAAGAAGGTGAACTCTTCTCCTACTCTGAATGTGGATGATGTATCCAAACAGGGGAGGAGTGATGGCATGACTTCAGGGGAGGCTGGGAATGTATCTGTTGGTGTTACTATGGATGAAGATGTTGACAGTGGAGATCAAGAATTTGTAGTTTCTGATAAAGCTGGGAATGCTGTTGTTCTTGAAGAATTGAGGAATGTTGACATAGTACAGAACACATCCCCTGATGGTATATCTGAAACCCCGGTTAGTAATTTTGTAACCACTGATGTTGTTTCAGATTTGGCTATTGTTTCTGATACTGTCATACCCACTGCTATCATAACTACTTCTACCATTGTTACAACTCTTTCTGAATTACCATCTAAGCCTAAAGAAGTAGAGAATGAGGCTGCAAGCACATTGATTAATTTGAGCAAAACATTATCAATACCTACATCAATTATTGCACCTGCTTTATCTATTCAGTCTACTGCTACTAAATCAAAAGGTAAACCAAAAGGTAAAAGTTTGGTTATTGGTGAACCTGTGAAGAAGAAAGTTGTCAAATCTAATGTTGGAAAAGGCAAAGAAGTAGTACTGAAGTTCAAAAATAAAGCAGAACAAGAGGCTTATGATAGAGAGATTGCTAGAAGTATGGAAGAGGAGGATAGAGCAGCTTTGGAAAAGAGAAAGAATGATGAAGAAGAAGCTAGTCAGAAGATATTAGCTATATGGTATGAATCTCAAAATTATCTTAAAGCTTCAGAATTGATCAATGATGAATATACAGTACAAGAATGGGCTTTGTTCGATGATGAAGAAAAGGCTAGACTTCTGGGAATGTTGGCAAAGAAGGTTAGTAGAGGAAAGAAGAAAATTGTAAGAAAGAAACCTCCTTCTATTGCTCAGTTGAGGAATGTTTTGATGAGAATTATCAAGAATTCTGGTATATATGTTTCTGAAAATCTTACTACTTGTGCATTTACAAGAATTTTGGAAATCTATGAGAGATGTATAAGAATTAATAATGATGATTTCTGCCCGATGGATTCTCAAAAGGAAAAAGAGTGGGAAAAAGATCATGATGCATGGATGGAGAGTAAACGAAAAAGAAAATCTGTGGTTCAGGAGACATCTGATTCTAAGAAGTTGAAAGTTGTTGCTGAAGTGAATCCAATCATTTCTTATGAGTTTAATCTTTTAGATGGCAGTGAAGGAGTTTGGAAGATTCAAAGACTCAATAATGATATTTCTGAGTATAATAAATTTTCTCAAATGCTTCAATATTTTGATAGAGATGATTTGATGAATTTTTGGGTACTTTACAAGAAATATTTTGGTGAAGTACATCCAGATGATTATCATGAGAGGTTGATGTATCATAATTTGAAGATTCTATTTGAGCCTACTCATGATGAACCAGAATGGCAAGGACTCTACAATGGTCAAGTTACTCGTTGGTTTTTATATCAAACCTGTGGAGTTCATGTTTTAACTGTTTCTGGTCAGATTATTCATATGCTTGTAGAAGGTGAGTATCCTAAACTGAATAATCATCCAGCAATAATTACTCAGATGTTGAAGTCAGGTTGTTTCAAGATGTTATTGTCCTATGATAGTCAAGCTTATGACTTGCTGAAGAAGTATGAGAAGATACTTAAAAGTAAGTGTTTGGCTACATCCTCCACATCAGATGTTTTGAGCTTAAAAGAAACTTGAGAATTCTGTTGGAATTTGTCAAGTTTAGGGGAGGATTGTTGGGTTTTAGGTTCCTTGTATGATGAATTACTTTAAGTGATGGAACCGCGGACAAGCTTGAAGATAACCACGGACAGAAGAAGAGTAACCACTGATGAAGATAACCGCGGCTAGTAGTATTGAGTAACTGCTGATAGTATTGTAAGCACTGCTAGTTCTATAGTGTCGGTTAGTATATTGTATCAGATAAATATGGAAAAGATATTTATCTTGTAGGTTACGTATTGTATATTGTATAGGACTCCTTAACCTATAAAAGGAGGTCCTAGGCTAGGTTAGATATACGTATGTTTTATATCTAAAGTCGTTTTCACTTCAAGGTTGCAAAACCCTAATACTGTAAGAGTATTCGTATTAATAAATAATATTGAGGTGTTGAATATTAATTGTTCTTCTTCTTAAGATTAAGTATTAAATTCCGCGTGATACTTAATAAGTTCTTTGTTCAAGTCAGTTTCTATATTAGATCGTTTGCTCAACTGGGATCAACATCTCTCCCATTTAGATAAAATGCTTCAAAGGTGTGAAGACACCAATCTTTGTCTAAACTGGGAGAAGAGTCACTTTATGGTCAAAGAAGGCATAGTCCTTGGCCATAAAATTTCAAAAAATGGGATTGAGGTAGATAGAGAAAAAGTAGATGTTATTGCTAAATTGCCTCATCCTACTACCGTCAAAGGTATTAGGAGTTTTCTAGGTCATGCCGGTTTCTATCGTAGATTCATACAAGATTTTTCTAAAATCGCCCGGCCTATGACCCATCTTCTTGAAAAAGATGCTCCTTTTATCTTTTCACCCGAGTGCATTGAAGCTTTTGAAACATTGAAGAAAAAGCTTACTGAAGCACCCATTCTCGTTGCTCCCGACTGGGACTTGCCTTTTGAGCTCATGTGCGATGCAAGTGATTTTGCTATCGGTCCAGTCTTAGGGCAACGTAGAGCTAAGCATTTTCAGCCTATCCACTACGCAAGTAAGACTATGACTGAAGCTCAAACTCATTACACCACCACAGAAAAAGAGCTATTAGCTGTGGTGTATGCGTTTGAGAAGTTTCGGCCGTACTTAATCTTGACCAAATGCGTGGTGTATACGGATCACTCGGCTCTCAAATATCTCTTTGCAAAACAAGATGCAAAGCCGAGATTGCTCCGTTGGATTCTCCTCCTGCAAGAATTTGATATCATCATACGTGATAAAAAAGGAGCTGAGAATCTAGCTGCTGATCATCTGTCCCGTCTAGAAAACCCTCACCAAGATGTTTTCGAGAAAAAGGAAATAAATGAAACATTTCCTCTCGAGACACTCAATGCGGTTTCTTTTCGTGGAAACTCTTCTACCCCATGGTTTGCTGACTTCGCAAATTACCATGCGGGTAACTTCTTAGTGAAAGGGATGTCGACCCAACAGAAGAACAAATTCTTCAAAGATGTTAAACATTACTTCTGGGACGACCCCTACTTGTTTAAAATTTGTGCGGATCAAGTCATCAGGCGATGTGTTTATGGACATGAAGCTATTGACATTCTCACAGCTTGCCATGCTGGACCCACCGGGGGCCATCATAGTCCAAACTACACTGCCAAAAAGGTGTTTGATTCAGGATTTTATTGGCCCACTATCTATAAGGATGCCCACGAATTTGTCAAAGCCTGTGACGCTTGTCAACGTCATGGAAATATCTCGCAAAGAAATGAAATGCCGCAAAACGCCATTCAAGTTTGTGAGATATTTGACATCTGGGGCATTGACTTTATGGGGCCATTTCCATCATCTCGAGGAAACAAATACATACTTGTGGCTGTTGACTATTTGTCAAAATGGGTTGAAGCGAAAGCTTTACCTACCAATGATGCCCGAGTTGTTGTGAAGTTTTTAAAATCTCTTTTTGCTAGGTTTGGAACTCCGAGAGCTATAATCAGTGATCGTGGTACACATTTTTGCAATGATCAATTTGATCGTGTCATGCAAAAGTATGGTGTTACCCACCGTCTCTCTACTGCATACCACCCCCAAACAAGTGGGCAGGTGGAAGTTTCCAACCGTGGTATTAAAAGAATTCTTGAAAGGACAGTAGGCGAAAATCGTGCATCCTGGTCGGATAAGCTGGATGACGCACTATGGGCCTTCCGTACAGCTTACAAAACACCCATCGGGTGTACTCCATACAAGCTAGTGTACGGAAAGGCATGTCATCTTCCGATTGAGCTAGAGCACAAGGCATACTGGGCCTTGAAGCATGCAAATTTCGATATTCAGACAGCTGGTGATCACAGAAAAGTTCAAATGAATGAATTAAATGAACTCCGTGATCAAGCATACGAGAACTCTTTGATCTACAAGCAAAAGACAAAGAAGATTCATGACTCTAAAATCAAGAACCGCGTTTTCAACGTTGGTGATCGAGTCCTTCTTTTCAATTCAAGATTGAAGATTTTCTCGGGAAAGCTCAAGTCCCGTTGGTCTGGTCCATTTACTATCACTAAGGTTTATCCTTATGGCACCATTGAGTTATCTCAGCCTGATGGTCCAAATTTTAAAGTGAATGGTCATCGATTAAAGCATTACTTTGGAGAGGACATTCCATCCATGGTTGTCCCTGATCTACAAACTTTCCCCATGAACCAATGAATGCGGGGATCGAGTCAAGCTAGTGACTCGGGAATCAAAAACAATAGCACACACCATATGGGTTTTCACCCATATTTCTGTCTTCTTTCTCTGTTCTACCACCCTAGTGTGGGGGAGTTGCCCCACGCTGTTGTATATAAAATCTTTTCAAAAAAAAAAAAAAAAAAAAAAAAAAAAAAAAATCTCTTTCAAATAATGGCCGTAGTATTTCCCTTTTACGTTCTTTGTTTCGGCATAACCGCCGGTACTTTGAATATTGAGGGCAATATTCATTTCTAAGTGTGGGGGGGAATTCTCACGAATTTTATCATGTATTATCCACCCAATTCCCCCGTTTTTGGCCAAATTTTTTTTTGGAGTAAGTGTTTTTCACTTACTCAGCAAATGGTAATCAGTCCGCCATGGCTAATAAACATAAGGATTGGCTAATCCAGGAGCAAACGGCTCTTGGTAAAGATTTCTCAAATCCGTTTATGGCTTGCAATTTGCCCAAAATTGTATGGTATTCAACTCACCATATCCTAAAAAGTGAAGAGTTGGCTAGCCCGCAAGTTTATGGCTTGTGGTAAAGGCAGTGGAAAAAACCATAATTGGTAATCAGCTCACCAAAGATAATTCTGATAATTTATCTAAGAGTTGGCTAGTCCAGAGCAAACGGCTTCTGGTAAAGACAAATCAAATCCGTTTACAGCTTATGATTTGCTCAAAATCATCTGGTTATCGTTGTACCAAGGTTCTTACTTGAACCGAAACAATTGGCTACTCCAGAAGTGATGGCTTTTGGTAAAGAGTTTTTAAAATCCATTAAAAGTTCTAAAACATTGCTAGGGACTAGCAATATCTTAGTGTGGGGGATTGATGAGTGTCTAAATACTCATCATTTTTGTACAATCTAAACTGCAAAATCATCTGAAAACACTCAGAAATGCATTAAAATGATGAAAATATCACAAATCAGTGTTTTATGTGTTTTAAATGCAAAAATATCAAAATCAGATGAAAAACATATCAAGTTTGCAAAATTGGAAGTTTTAGTCCCCCAAGTTTCAAAAGTTGTCAAATCTAGTCCCTGGAATTTAAAAAATGTGGAATTTTATCATTCAAGGTCCCTGAAATATTCTAAATTGTCAAAATTGGTCCTTGAATGATTCTTTGGTCAAATGGCAGAAAAGATCCCTAAAGTTTGAAAAATGGCAAAATTAGTCCTTGGATATCTAAAAATGGAATTTTATGCAAAAGTGGTCCTTGTACTATCAAAGTTTGTCAATTTTGGTCCTTGTGATAACATTGGAAAAAGTTCAGTTTCAGTCCTTGAAGTTTGCATAAGTTGCAAATTTGGTCCTTGTGTATAGTAAACCAAACGGATCTAATATCAAACCCAAGCCCAATGCCTTGACCCTTGAACCTTGGCCTCTCCACTTGAGCTAGTCCAAATACCCACCTGACCCCTGCCATATCCAATTTTGGACCCCCCTTTACTATAATACCACGGGTCACCAAAGTCAAACCCAGGTACTGTTCCTCTCCCTCACAAAAACGCGCCAAACCAGTGACTCCTCAAAACCACCGTGGTTTCCTTGATTTGCTCTATCCACCCTCTCCACCTGCCTCACCACTTGTATACCTTGTCCCCCTTCACCTCCACTAACACCCAAGATCATTAATTGACTAAAACCTGCTCAAGAGAAAATTGGCGCCAATATTACACTTGGACGAATGTGATGATTTTTGGCCAATCCAATGGCTGGAAATGAGTGGGATTCTATCAGAGGTCGACAAGAAGTCCAAAAAGTTGAATATAAAGGGAAGAGAAGCAATGGGAGAAGCTATCTAGCATAATTTAGTTTACTTAATGTCGTTTTAGCTTATTTTTAAATTCCAGTGTAGCTTTGAGCTTTTAAGCTTTGTATTTCAAGTATTTAGTGTATAACAAATCTTTTGTGATAATCAATTTCAGTGTTTAAGTTCAAATTTCAGTTTATGCATTTTCAAGTTGAAAATTTCAAAAATGTTCTAATGTTGTTGTTGGTTGTTTTTATGGACTGAGTAAGCACACATAAGCTCCTAGATAGCTTATTCAAGCTATTAGATACTTTAAAAATCAGTTTAGAAGCAAAAACACAAAAATACCAAAAATACAAATAAATTAGTTGAAAAATCAAAAATCATAAGAGATGGTGTTCACAGCTGGAGCAGGGTGAATATTGGATTGCCCTGGGTTAGAGGCTTAGTGGTAAGCCTATAGGAGTGATCTTTTGTTCTTGGTTCTGTGGTTTCAGTTGGATACCCTTTTGTAAGCTTTTAACTCAACTTTTGCATTTTACTGTATAAGTAGATTTATAGCTTAAATCTTTGTGTTTTTGTGTTTCTCAGTTATATTTAAGTATAATTAAATATTAAAATCAGTTGGTTGTTCTCTTTTATTTGTAGTTAGTAAAAATCTTATCTTATCAGTTATTTAGCATAATTACCATTTCTTAATTTAAATGATGTTATTGTTATTGTTTAGTGTTTATATAGTCTCATTAAGTGATAATATTAAGTCTTAAATCAGTTTCATGGTCTTAACCTTTGGAATCATTTGAAAAATCACCAAAACAGTTAAGTTATAGGGTGTTGGATTTGCTTTGATTACTGTTTTAGAGAGTGTTTGAGTTGTTGCTTGTTATTGTTTTGTGTTACTTAAGTACCATATAGCTCATATAAACAAAGAAAATCAATGCTTGTTTGTTAAAATAGTCAAAATCTCTTTAATCTCACTTAGTTGTTAACTGTTAAGGTTTTAGTTTGTCAATCTCAGCACATTAGTTTAAAACTTGTTAAAATTAGCTTAATCTCATTTTATTTTAGGTTAATATAACATAATCAGTAAGTAGATTGGATTCTAAGCTCACATTAGTCAACTTATCCGTGATTCTGCTGAATCTGTTTTTGAATCTCCTGAAGTGTTAATTTTTGATTCTGCTTATTCAGTATTTTGGCTTCTGCTGATATGCTTCTGCTGATCTGTTTGAAATTTGCTGAATTGGTTTTTGAGTCTGCTGATGTAGAAGTTTAGATTCTGCCGATTTGTTTGTTGTTGCTAATTTCTATTTCATTTCTGCTGATTTAGAATTTTAGATTCTGCTGAATCTGCTGATTCTGCTGAATTGCTTATTGTAGTTTAATAGTCTGTTTCTTTACATTCTTTAGCTTATTTCAGTGTGCTTAAGTTGTCTACAGCCTAATTTGTCCACATCAATCATAATCTTTACTGATCACTATCCTTAGTGATCATTCTATCATCTGAAAAGTTTTGATACACCATTGAGTCTCCGTGGGACTTAACGACCCGGGAATTCATTATATTCTCCTGATCTTCATTGTATTGGTTTCTGAGCAGTTTTAAGTTTATTACGGTTAGCCATTCACAAGTGGCTAGCTTGTGTGATATAGCTTGACCGTTCGGGATCCAATCAAGCATCCTAAGCTAATGGAACTACAAATCTTATAGGGCATGGTCAACAAAATGCACATTGACTACGCAAATCTGATACGGGAAGACATGATGTCTTAACTCAAGAAGCCTGGCACAAAGGTCCCTTTCATCAGATACACAAAGTTGTTGATCCAGAGGATACTCGAGAATAATCAAGACATTCCCTTGAGACTTGATGACCCCAACAATCATTCTGCGTTGTTTGAGGCTACATTAAATGTTGTCAGATTCAAATACTCATCAACAAAGAAACAAGGTGTAGTACTGACAGACTGCCTTCTCACTGATGATATTAAAAGTCTTCAATCGTATTCACGATATCAATAAGCAGTAACCTTAGGCAAAGTCGGCTTCTTGGATGAAAAGTATCCAGCCATACCAGTAAAGAAGACCAGGAGATCAGGTAGTGCAGGAAGTATAACAAGCATTGGGAGTGTCCTGAAGTATCCTAAGAGGAAACATGCTCTTAAAAGAAAAGTTCCATCAAAGGGTGCCATTCCTACTCCTAAACCGGCACCTAAGTTAGAGGATCAAGACTCCGCGGATACTGAGACGGATGAGGAGGTTCACTATTCAGAGTCTGTTACAGATGATACAACATCACAAAAGATAGATGACAAACCTAAAAGTCCCAAAGCTGATAAGGGTAAGACTCCAGTGGCTGAAGAAGAAGACGAGAGTTCAGACGAAGAACCAAAGGATGAGCAGAAAGACTACCACAAAACTTTGAAGCATCTAAGGTTACAGCATGCTGCTACAGAATTTAATCTTCAACAAACTTGTGGCCCCGTAGGTTCTAGTAGTGGTGCACTTACCATACCAATTCGTGATGCGGTTAATCAACCCGATAAGCGAACTGGTGCCACCGCCAAGGAATCCACAGAGCAGCAGCAGCAATCTTATGAGGTTCCATTCACCTTTGAGGAAGAAGAGGAAAAGGAGAAGGATGAAAAGATTACTGATGAAGACATTGAGGAAGCTACTAGGGAAAGAGCTGAAAAGGAAGCTCAAGCTAAAGCAAAAGAAGAGGCTAGGGTAAAGGCTGAAGAAGAGGCTAAAGCTCACAAAGAAGTTGATGATTATATTCTAGATAATCTTGAACACAACCCTGAAGGAACTTCTGAGCCACCTAAATACCTATAGCTATCTCAACACTCATCTTCATCGGATTCATCATCTCATTCATCACCACTACCATCCAAAGATGCTACCACCAGATCCACATCCAGATCTGTCAAGAAACCGACCAACACTTGAGCATCACGTGCAAAGACCAAAATTGTCAAAGCTGTCAGGCAAGTAAGGAAACGAAACGTGGTCAACAAGAAATTCAATCAGCTGGCCGACAGACTAAATTTACTTCAAGATGTGATGAACGAGTTTTCGAAGGAAAGAGAACAGATTCAACAGTTTCTCAATCGAGATATCCAAGGGGAAATGGACAAGACAATAAGGGACTACACTCAAAAGTTCCTTCTTGACACCATCCCTGGAGTCACAAGAGAGATGTTCGCCATACAACTCTATCCTTATCTCATGTCATTGGTCAAGCAGACAATGTCTAAACCCCTGTGGTTATGGAAATCAAACCAGTTCAGCCTCCTACTATCAGTGATGCATAATTGATATCTAAGCTGGTTATCCAAATGTCTCAAAGATCTGCGACTTTCACTTCTGATGATGCTAAACTATTTGAGGCATTGCTATAATATCAACTCAAGACATCGTGTAAAGAGTCAGCTGAAAGGGCTAAGCGACCAAGAGATGACGATGATGCAGACAAGGATTCTGAGCCAAAACGCAAAAAGAAAACTGGCGAATCTTCTTCTATGCCTCCACCACCCCAAAGGACCACCACCACCAGAAGATCTTCACAACGTCCTCCTGCTAGCGACAAACCTCAGGACTCTGAATCTCCACCACAAACGCAGAAAAATGGTGATCATTTTGAATACACTGGTGGTAACGAAGAGGAGATTTCTGAGCCCCAACAACAACCCCCTTCTTCTACATCAACTAAGCAACCAGCATCATCCTCCAAGCCACAGAATAAAATGACAACATCAGTTGTATCTTGGCTAGATGAAGATGAAACTGACGAATATGAATGGTTTTCAAAGCTTGTTGATGCCACCCCTCAATTACCGGAAGGCCAAGAACCGGTAGATGGTCGAACTATGTAAGATCTTGAATATTATGTTGTTTGATGATTCGGGTGGTCTAGGAAAATGATTAAATAAGAAAGCCATTAGAGAGATGAAGAGAGTAGAGAGGAGGTTCTTGAAAGAGAGTTGCTTTATAAAAATGAAAGGTTAGATTCAAAGAAGCCACACCCCTTCCAAGGATGGAAGGGGTATTTATAGTTACAAAGCATATGTCCTCCTATCGGACTGTGGATCAGGCATACAGTGGGTAAAGACCCGTCCTTCCTCCACGGTGTTACACTAAACTATTCTACGATACAAACTAACTAATAAACTACTAAATAACGTAAATAACTACACGTCTACGAGCTAACATATGCTAGATCATAATTGGGGTGACCGACACTTTAACATGGAATTTTATAATTCCTAACAATCTCCCCCTAAGGGAGGTCACCCCATGTTTTACATTTCAAATCCTAGCATTCTATTTTGTCTTCGGTTCTGAGCTCGTAGACTTCAATTCTTCATTGGCCGCATTCTTTGTGCTTTTGTAGTGACTCTTCATAGTCCGATTATTTTGTACTTTTAGTGGAGGTCTTTGAACTGATCCACATCTTTGATGATCTTCGAGCTTTATGAAGATCATCAGCCACAGTAAATCTCTGGATCACCCTTTATTGTGTTGCCATCATGTGATGTTGTGACTTTCAGACCGACATGCTCACACTTTCTGGATCATGACATCTTTTCATCAGAGTAGCGAAAGCTTTTACTGGTTCAAGATATTTGCAGTAGCGTAGCAGAAGCATAATATAAAAATATCTGAGCTAGGTTATGTAGATAGGCACTGGTCATGATTTCTTCAAATTAAGTGTGGATGCTGTGAGCATGCGGCTTTGGATTGACTTCTCAATTCTGATCAGCTGCAACCTTCCAAATGTACCTGCAAACAACAGTTAGCAATAAAGCACATGAAAGTGTCTTTGATCACTTTCGTTGAATTGAGGTACACGGCCCACGGTTCCCCGTTGATCAGTACAAGTACTGCCTGTGATCAGGTATAATTCTGAAGAATCTCCTTGACAGGGTTTCGCAGCTGTTCTAACTGTTCTCAAACTGGAACGTCTCAAAGAAGACAACACGGAGTGAGTGAACCAGCGAATTGAGATTCACTGATTGATGAAAAATTGATTTGAAAACAAGCGGGTATTGCTTAGAAGAAAGAGTTTTGCAATACGACGAAGGTTTTATGAGAAAGATCAATTTTCAATCAAAAATACTTTTTGTATTGGAAAAGAGTACACATTCGATGTGCTAGAGAAAAGAAGAGATTTGCACATCGAACGGTTTGTCTAAAAGCATTTTTTTCAATCAGAGATACTTTTTGAGTTTGAAATATGAATACACATTCGATGTGCTAGAGAAAAGAAGATTTGCACATCGAACGGTTTTTCCAAAATTATTCGTCAATTCATTTCCTGGACCAAGGTTGATTCAAGAGTGAATCGCCCCATCGTTTCTGTCCAGTTGTCACAAGCTTGATCTATTGGATAGATCTCACATGTCACCCACCAAGAGCTTGTTTGATGTTGGCTCTAGAAGGATTTCCATCTTCATTGTGAATACTTTTACATATCACTCGGATGTTCTGGCAATTACCACAAGGATAATGCGTAGGACTCTTAAGATATATTCTCACTTTCCACATTGTGTGAAACAGTGGTCTTCAATAATTTAGTGTCCTAATGAGATATTGTGGATGATCTATTGGCTCTAGACTCAATAGTGCACATTTGGTTCCTATGCCGGAGACTAGGGAGAGGGTCTCCTTCTTCAATATCAACAATCTCTAAGAGAAAGTCGATAGATTATGTAGGTTCCCCGTGAAAATGAAACAATTCCTTTTAAGAGGAACTTGAGTAGCTTGGGAAGTTAGTGCAGTGCGTCACTGGGTCCATGATGTCTTGTCTTCAATACCAGTGTTACCTTAGTAACCACCAGTAGCATATGTATTGAACCCGGTTACTGCCCTAAGGTTGAATTATTGGAGGGCTATTTATTTTCACCCTTTTCACATTCAATTCTTTTTCATTCTTCAACCCCTTCAGTGCTTACCGAGACTTCATAACTAGAACCTTGTTGGGTTTATTCCAGTAATAGCTCAGTCTCAGTCCGCACTCTTCCCATATCTCATTTTTCTCCTTTTATCATCATACCTAAGAACTCTACACTATCTAGTGGATTGTCCCTGGGTAGATCCCTCCGGTTCTGGCGGATCGTGGGAACCAATACCTAACCTCACCATCCTTATAACTCCATGAAAAAAGTAAAATGGTAGGTCTTTTGGTACAATTCTTTCTTCCTTGAGACCAATAAAAAAATCATTTGGAAAAACCAATCAAGGTACTGGTGACAAAATATATCAAAGTATTTTGTACCTTAATTGTTTTTGATCAATTAGAAAAACTCCCCCTTAACATGTGCATATGATTTTATAAATTGTTTAGTACATGGAGGCAAGAGTTCTTTTGAAATAAATTCTTGATCACAATTTCCGTAGAAAAAAGCCATTTGATTTTCTTGGTAAATTCTCCCCCTCAATATGTGCATAGGATATTTGAAATCATTTTATCACATAGAGGAAAGAGTTCTTTTGAAGTACTTCCACGATCACAAAATCCATTAAAAAACCATTTAGAAAATCAATCAAGGTACTTTATGTTAAAACATAGAATCTTTTGTACCTTGAAAGTTTGTTTTCTTTTGAAATGCTCCCCCTTAATATGTGCTTCAAGATTCGAAAGCGTTTAGCAAATATGGGAGAGCAGTATGCACATTTGAACCAAAAAAATTGGTCATCTTTAATCAAGTTTCATTATTAAATCACAAATTCTCCCCCGATCAAAAATATCAAACATTTGAGATTTTAGATCCCAAGTGATTTAATAAGGTTTAGAAAAACATAGGAGAAAATGTGGCCAGGTTTAAATACTCATCTTGTTTTTGGATAAATGCTCCCCCTCAACATGTGCATTATGTATTAGAAATCGTTTGGCACATGGAGGCAGGAGTGCCTTTAAAGGACTAAAACCAATTCCATTTAAACAAATTTTAGATTTAAATCACGATCTCTACCCCGATCAAAAATTTCAAATGTTGATACAAAAGTTGGGCGTTCCTTGTTTGGACTCCGGTTCCCGTATCAATTGGATCTTGATCTTGATGCTTGAGACCTGCACACTAAGTAAACAGAAAACACTGTTAGGCTTATCGTGGGATTGTATCCCACGATTATCCTCTGGCGTGAGCGTAAGTAATCGGTTTAGGGTTAAGTGGAGAGTTAGGGTTTGAGATCGTACCTTTAATGAGGGCCGAGATGCCCTTTATATACACACGAAATCCTTGTTGGTTTCGTGTTCCCCAAACTTCGGCGTATCCCGCCTAAGTCGGTTATTAAACACTTATCTCCCAAGATAAGAGATATCCGATATCATAAGCCATAAATAACTTTGAGGCTTATCGTAGGATTGTTTCCCACGATTATCCTCCGGCGTGAGAGTAAGTAATCGGTTTAGGGTTAAGTGGAGAGTTAGGGTTTGAGATCGTACCTTTAATGAGGGCCGAGATGCCCTTTATATACACATGAAATCCTTGTTGGTTTTGTGTTCCCCAAACTTTGGCGTATCCTGCCTAAGTCGGTTATTAAACACTTATCTCCCAAGATAAGAGATATCCGATATCATAAGCCATAAATAACTTTGAGTTTGGGCCTTCGTGAGCCCAAACTGTTATCGGGTTAGCCCAGTCATACTGGGCTCGCTAGTAGCAGTCATTGGTCGGGTTTGTGACCCGAATGCGGACTATACGTCATCATCAAACCTTTTGAGATTTGTGATCCCAATTGATTTAAATCATTTAAAAGATTTTGGGGAAAGACGTGGCTTGATTTAATTTTGAAAAATGATTGATACGGATCAATTTTAGACATTAAAGATTGTTAGTGTCAGGTATGATAGTTTTTAAGAGATCTTTAAGTAAAATAAAAAAATTTCACAATCAAACAAGAACAGAAAAAATTTCATTTTGTAAGATCTTTGAGTTTTAAGGAAAATCATACCATGACATAACATTAAATCTTTAGATCACCACTTTATGTTGTACAAACCGGACTTTTTGATGAAATATCGTTTGAAAATATTTAATTTGAAATCATTGAAGATTTGACAAAATAAAGTCCGGTTGATTTCGAAACTTTGAATCCGATTTATTTTCAAAACAATATTTTTCCATTTTCAAAACAGTATTTTTCAAAGTTTTAGAAAAATGGTATCATCACTATTATCCCTGTACAAGGATACGTTAGGTGGTTGAGCCGCTTTTGTTGTTGTTGCTGTAAGGCAGGAAGAAAACCGTCTGCTGATGCAGTGAGACTTATGACGTTGCATTTGTTATGCCAACTCTCCATAGAGGTCCAATTAAGCTCTGTTTCTTCATTTGATGATGAAGAAAACCATCTGCTGATGCAGTGAGACCTCTTACTTTGCAATTTATCATGCCAACTTTCCATAGAAGTCAAATTAAGCTCCGTTTCTTCATTTGTCAACCCAAGATATAGTTACCCTTTCCTTTCGGCATCCAATCAACATATTTTGTGGGATCTGGATCGGGAACATTCTTATGAACCATAATATCTGCATGCGTTAGTAAACATACAAACAGATATATGGTGGTCGACAACACCCAAACATCAATCGACTAATAAAAGTCAATCCAACATATCAATCAGTTCATATAAGGCATGGGAATAATGTGTTTCATCAAACTATAATCATCTAATCCTAACAATCATATCTTAGGCACCTAGTCCTTTAACGTAGGTTAACATCAATTTTCAGTTAAGCATTTAGGATAATTAGATAAACCCGATAGATGATATAAATTTGAAAAACATTATCCCCCTCAATCAATGTCTCATTTTCTGAAAATTTTAAAATCGCTGAAGTCATTGATTGAGTTTGCAAATTTAATAAAAACTCTGAATCTGATTGTTTTTAAAGCAACTCATTTACCACCATTTTTGAAAAAACAACAAATATTTTTCTGAAGAATTTTAGACGGAAAGACATTTGTGTGGGAACAGCAGTCCTTCGACATACTTTCCTCATTTTGATTTAGGAAAAGTGCACGATATTTTTGAAAATTTGTTTAGCGCAGCACTTTCCTTCCTTGAAGAGCGGGTTGCTATATGAAATAATAGCAAACCATAGTTTTAAGAACGGGTTACAGTCTGAAATAACTGCAAGCCATCATTTGAAGCCCGAGTTACAGTCTGAAATAACTGTAAGCCATATTTTGAAGCGCGGGTTACAGTCTGAAATACTGTAAGCCATATTTTGAAGCGCGGGTTACAGTCTGAAATAACTGTAAGCCATAGTTTGTGACATGTTTTGAAGAGAATATTTACACCTCCTGCTCGAACTTCATCTATGGTCCCGTGCCATTATTGAATGACATTTCTAAGACCGTAGATATTATCGATACCAGAAGACATGTCTTGGAAATTTTTTTTTTTTTTTTTTTTTGGTATTTTTCAAATTTTCTGATTTTTATGGGTTTTTGAAGGTTTTATATTTTTCTATTTTGATTTTGTTGGTTTTATATTTTTGTATTTTGCTTTTTTTGATAAATATATACACAGATAGAGTAGATGATATAGTTTAAGAAAGATGATGATACGAGTACCGAGATAAGGATATCGAACAGCCCCGTTGTAGAAGATAGAAAACGCCATCTCTTAAACTTTCTCCACCAAAGCCTCCAAGGCTCTTGAAAAGAAGAAATTGAGCCTTTTAAGAATGCGAGACTTTGGCAGCTTCCCCCCAAACCGAAAATCCTTTAGCTGAGCAGATTCGAAGCTCTATTTCAAGCTTGCCTTAGCCAGGTGCACAAAGAAGCACACCATTATCGTAAATCCCGCTGCTCCTTTTAAGAACGATGATCGAGATTCTCCGTTCGGGGTTATATCATCAAAATAGAAGAACAACAACGTATCATCCTACATTTAAATAATCTTCTCAAATTCCTTTTCCACTGAAGTCTGAAGCGATCTATTCCAAAAGGTGTCAAGAGAACAATTCCCCCAAGTAGTTGAAATGATGCAGCCGGTCTCTTTGTATAATGCTCAAGAACTCTCCCGAATACCCATCATGAGGGGAATGAAAACACCTCCCCAATGTTCACATATTTCTTCCCTGATGATCGAGTATGAAGCTCAAGAACCCGAAGTACACCAATACCCAAAAACTCTACCGAATACACATCACGAGGGGAATGAAAACACCTCCCCAATGTTCACATTTTTCTTCCCTGATGATCGTGTATGAAGCTCCAGAATCCGAAGTACACACATTCCCACCGAAAGAATAACTGATAACACCTCCCTCATGTTATACATTTATCTCTCCTGAGAATGTCATACATGTGTACCTCTTTTTTTCTTCAGAAACTTTCTCTGACATCACTTCCCCCACGTAGTTGGAATAATAACACTAAAAGCCTTGATGAGTAAAACCTTGAGTTTCTCTGCGGTCATGACATTTGTCTTCCCGGGATATCTTCAATCACTTAGAAGAATTAAGTTCATCAAGGTTTACTCGCGTTTAGATGCGTGTCTCCTTCTCCCTTGCTGGTTTTGATGCTTCAGAATTAGCAACACATAATAAGCCCGTATACTAGAAATCTGTTGAGAAGAACATCATAAGCTCAGATGTATCTGTGAGAATCAACTTGCTAAAGAATATGATTAAGTCTAATTGGGGATTAAATTTGGCTTTTCAATCTCCCCCAATTAGTGCTCTCCCCTAAACTGACGAAGATTTTCAAGTGTTCGTCTCAGTCCGGATTAAGAAGAAGTCTTTAGATCATCAAATGCAATTCGTCTTTAGCCTTCTAACATGTAGCAGAAAATATAGAACAGATTGTAGACTCGACCTTCTTCAAGATTGTTCAATTGGGGATTAGATAGTTAACATCTTCATCTCACCAAATGCGTTCCAATTACCTTATATGTAGCAAATCTCCTTAACTAAAATCCCTCCTAATCAAACAAGAACAGAAAGATGTTCATCAAAGAAATCAGCCCAGCAACTAGAAGCACTTTGTCATTTAATCATATCAGCCCATGTGAAGATGTGAGATATTGGTTTTCACTTACACATCAAACCATAACACAAAGTGGGCGTATAAGTGGAATTCTAGAGAGAGAAAGTTAGAGGTTTAGGGAACTTAGTGAGAGAAAGTGAAAGATATTATTATGAGCTCCAACTCTCTACCTTGGAAGGTAGAGAGTATTTATAGTCTTACAATAAAACGCCACACATCGGGCTGTGGATCAGGCATACAGTGGGTAAAGACCCGTCTGTCCTCCACGGTGTTACTAAACTAAATACTACTTAACTTAAAATAACTACGACTACGAGCTTTCTAACGATTACATATACTTGAGGTGACCGACTCTTTAATACCTGGAATTTCTAATTCCTAACAATCTCCCCCTAAGGGAGGTCACCTCAAACATATACTAAAATTACATTGAATACAAACAGATATGTCATTAACAATTGTTCTTGCATTCTTGATGTAGTACTTTGCTCTGAAGCTCGTAGTCATTGATTCTTCTCATTGCATGTTTGGTTACTCTAGGTGGAGGTCTTTTACTGATCCACGTGATAATAAATTTGAGCCAACTTTTGAGATCATCAGCTACTTAAAAATCTCTGAGACATCCATTGTGGTGTTGGTATTATGTGATGTTGTGACATTCGGACCGACATGCTCACATTCTGGATCATGATATCTTCTCATCAGAGTAGCGGAAGCTTTCGTTGATTCATGATATTGGCAGCAGCGTAGCAGAAGCATGGAGTGAAAATATCAGAGTCATTGATGCACTTATCATGATTTCTTGAGAGATGAATGTATTGTGTGAGCATGCGGCTGTGGATTGACCGCTTCATTCTGATCAGCTGCAAACGTCGGGCGTACCTGCATACAACAGTTAGCAATAAAGCGTTCAAAAAGTGTCTTTGATCACTTTCGTTGAATTGAGGTACACGGCCCACGGTTCCCCGTTGATCAGTACAAGTACTGCCTGTGATCAGGTAAGATTCCGAAGAATTTCCTTGACAGGGTTTCGCAGCTGCTCTAGCTGTTCTCAAACCGGAACGTCTCAAAGAAGACAACACGGAGTGAGTGAATCAACGAATTTAAGTCCACTGATTGATGAAAAGAGATTTTGAAAAAAAAACAATCGTGTATTGCTCAATAGAAATTGTTTTTACAATACAACGAAGGTTTTAATGAAAATCAATTATCAATCATAAAACACCTTTTGATTTGAAATATTCGAACACGGTCAATGTGCTAAAGGAAAGAGTTTTTAAGCACAAAGACCGGTTTTTCAAAGGTATCCGTCAATCCATAACCTGAACCAGGATTGATTCAGAAAATTGAATCTCCCCATTGTTTCTGTTCAGTTGTAACATGGTTGATCTATTTGATAGATCTCACATGCCACCTACCAGGAGCTTGTTAGATGTTGGCTCTAGAAGGCTTTCCATCTTCATTGTGAATATGTATGCATATCACTCGGATGTTCTGGCTATACCACAAGGATAAAGCGTAGGACTCAAGATATAATCTCTCTTTCCACATTGTGTGAAACAGAGAGTCTTCATTGAAAGTGTCCTAATGAGATTTATGGATGATCTCGTAGCTCTAGACTCAATATGTGCATATTTGGATCCTGTGCCGGAGACTAGGGAGAGGGTCTCCTTCTTCAATATCAACAATCTCTAAGAGAAATTCGATAGATAATGTCGGTTCCCCGTGAGAATGAAACAAGTCCTTTTAAGAGGAACTTGAGTGGTTTGGAAAGTTGAAGTGCAGTGCGTCACTGGGTCCATGACGTCTTGTCTTCAATACCGATGTTACCATCAGTAGCATATGAATTGAACCCGGTTTCTGCCCTAAGGTTGAATAAATGGAGGGCTATTTGTTTTCACCCTTTTCTCATTCAATTCTTTTTAATTCTTCAACCCCTTCAGTGCTTACCGAGACTTCATAGCTAGAACCTTGTTGGGTTTATTCCAGTAATAGCTCAGTCTCAGTCCGCACTCTTCCCATATCTCATTTTTCTCCTTTTATAATCATACCTAAGAACTCTACACTAACTAGTGGATAGTCCCTGGGTAGATCCTTCCGGTTCTGGCGGATCATGGGAACACATACCTAACCTTATCATCCTTATATCACCGTACATAATATAAAGTTGGTCGGTCTATTTGGTATTGTTCATGTAAGATATAACTTTTCACATACACATCAAACCATAACACAAAGTAGCATATAGATGGAATTCTAGAGAGAGAAAGTTAGAGGTTTAGGGAACTTAGTGAGAGAAAGTGAAAGATATTATTATGAGCTCCAACTCTCTACCTTGGAAGGTAGAGAGTATTTATAGTCTTACATAAATCGCCACACATCGGGCTGTGGATCAGGCATACAGTGGGTAAAGACCCGTCCGTCCTCCATGGTGTTACTTAACTAAATACTACTTAACTTAATATAACTACGACTACGAGCTTTCTAATGATTACATATACTTGAGGTGACCGACTCTTTAATACTGGGAATTTCTAATTCCTAACAATCTCCCCCTAAGGGAGGTCACCTCATCATGTACCAAAATTACATAGAATACAACTAGATAATACATTAACCCTTGATCTTGCATTCTTGATGTAGTCATTTGCTCCTAAGCTCGTAGTCATTGATTCTTCACATTGCATGTTTGGTTACTCCAAGTGGAGGTCTTTTACTGATCCACGTGATAATAATTTTGAGCCATCTTTTGAGATCATCAGCTATCAACAATCTCTGACACATCCTTTGTGGTGTTGGTATTATGTGATGTAGTGACTTTAGGACCGACATGCTCACATTCTGGATCATGATCTCTTCTCATCAGAGTAGCGGAAGCATTTGTTGAATCATGATATTGGCAGCAGCGTAGCAGAAGCTTGGAGTGAAAATATCAGAGTCATTGATGCACTAATCATGATTTCTTTGAGTTGAATGTGTTAAGTGAGCATGCGGCTATGGATTGACCGCTTCATTCTGATCAGCTGCAAACGTCGGGTGTACCTGCATACAACAGTTAGCAATAAATCGCACGAAAGTGTCTTTGATCACTTTCGATGAATTGAGGTACACGGCCCACGGTTCCCCGTTGATCAGTACATGTACTGCCTGTGATCAGGTAAAATTCCGAAGAATTTCCTTGACAGGGTTTCGCAGCTGTTCTAGCTGTTCTCAAACCGGAGCGTCTCAAAGAAGACAACACGGAGTGAGTGAACCAGCGAATTTTTTAGTCCACTGATTGATGAAAGGAGATTTGAAAAACAATCGTGTATTGCTCAATAGAAATTGTTTTTGCAATACAACGAAGGTTTTATTGAAAATCAATTATCAATCATAAAAATACCTTTTGGTTTGAAAAATGAGTACACGGTCGATGTGCTAAAGAAAAGAGTTTTTTTTTTTTTTTTTTTTTATTAGCACAAAGACCGGTTTTTCAAAGGTATCCGTCAATCCATAACTTGAACCAGGATTGATTCAAGAGATTGAATCGCCCCATTGTTTCTGTTCAGTTGTCACATGGTTAATCTATAAAATAGATCTCACATGCCACCTACCAGGAGCTTGTTTGATGTTGGCTCCAGAAGGCTTTCCATCTTCATTGTGAATATGTAAACACATCACTCAGATGTTCTGGCAGTACCACAAGGATAATGCGTAGGACTCAAGATATAATCTCTCTTTCCACATTGTGTGAAACAAAGAGTCTTCATTGAAAGTGTCCTAATGAGATTTATTGATGATCTCGTGGCTCTAGACTCAATTTGTGCATATTTGGATCCTGTGCCGGAGACTAGGGAGAGGGTCTCCTTCTTCAATATCAACCATCTCTAAGAGAAAGTCGATAGATAATGTCGGTTCCCCGTGAGAATGAAACAAGTCCTTTTAAGAGGAAATTGAGTGGTTTGGAAGTTGAAGTGCAGTGCGTCACTGGGTCCATGACGTCTTGTCTTCAATACCGATGTTACCATCAGTAGCATATGAATTGAACCCGGTTTCTGCCCTAAGGTTGAATAAATGGAGGGCTATTTGTTTTCACCCTATTCACATTCAATTCTTTTTAATTCTTCAACCCCTTCAGTGCTTACCGAGACTTCATAGCTAGAACCTTGTTGGGTTTATTCCAGTACTAGCTCAGTCTTAGTCTGCACTCTTCCCATATCTCATTTTTCTCCTTTTATCATCATACCTAAGGACTTCTACACTAACTAGTGGATTGTCCCTGGGTAGATCCCTCCGGTTCTGGCGGATCATGGGAACACATACCTAACCTTATCATCCTTATATCACCGTACATAAAGTAGAGTTGGTCAGTCTATATGGTATTGTTCATCTGCCATAGGATCCAATTGAAAACCATTTGAAAATCAATTCAGATACTTGTGATATATTATCAAAGCATTTTGTACCTGAATTGTTTTTTGATATTTTTAGAACGAGAACTCCCCCTCAACATGTGCATCAAGTATTTGAAAATGTTTAGCACACGGAGGCAAGATAAAGAATTAACTTCTTTGATTACCATTTTCTAAAAGATATCAACATCACTTCCCACATCAAATCAGGTAGAAATAGCATTTCCGGGAAGGATGAGGTTTCCATAAATTCGCTCCCCCTCAATATGTGCCTCGAGATTTGAAAAGAGTTTTGCACATACTAGAGGGACCTTGCACATTGAGATAAGTTTATCACATTTCAAATCATAGGTTTAAGATAGATGCTCCCCCTCAACATGTGCATGGAAAATTTGAAATCGTTTGTCACATGTGGGCAGGATAGCATGTACATCCTTATAAAACCATTTACCTAATTATCAGTTTAAATCCAATTTAAATCACACATTCTCCCCCGATCACAATTATCAAATCATTTGAGATTTGTGATCTCTTATTGATTAAAATTGATTTTGAAAGCTTTTAAGGAGAATTGTGACTTGATTATGAAAGCGTTTGAACTGATAAGGATCGACTCCATTGATAAAACATGCATTTATATCTTTTGAAAAACAATTTTAATGCCAAATAACTTTTTAATTTAATTGAAATCATTCTCCCCCTCAATCAATGACATAGGTTGTTGATTGAGAGATAGAGATTTTGACAAATAAGTCCTGATGATTATCAAAAATAGAAATCGAGTTATTTTTCAAAGCATTTGGTTTTCAGCAGATAAATGTTTATAGAATCAGAGCATGGAATTTGAAAACATGTTAAAACATGGCTCTGTTCTTTCTTTTAAAACCGGGTTATTGCCTGAAAATGACAATAAACCATTTCTCTTTCTCCCAAAAATATTTTTTGATTTTTTTTTTTTTTTTTTTTAAGAATTCGAACAACATCTAAAGTCCCGTGTCATTCTTTGAATGACAGCGCAAAGACCGTAGATATTATTGAACCGAGAAAAACATGACAAATTGACAATAATTTTTGAAGATTTTTCGAATTTTTCAGATTTTTTTTTTTTTTTTTTTTTTTTTTTTTTTTTTTTTTTTTTTATGGATTTTGAAAGTTTTATATTTTTCTATTTTTGTTTTTCGAATAGATATATACAAGAGATAGATGAAGATAGACCTTTACTCCTCGTCTTCCTCCTGAAGACGTTTGAGAGTTTCTGGTTGAAGGCTTTTCAAGCCAAGTCGTGGAAGAATAAACTCAAAACGTTCTCTTGGAAGAGCTTTGGTGAAGATGTCTGCTAACTGATATTCAGACCTCACAAAATATAGTTCCACCACACCTTTTTCCACTTGTTCCCTGATGAAATGATGTCGAATGTCGATATGCTTTGCTCTTGAGTGTTGAACGTTGTTGCATGAGAGAGCAATAGCACTTTTATTATCACAGTACAGAGGGATTTTGTTGAATTCAAAGCCATAGTCAGATAATTAAGATCTCATCCATAAGATTTGAGCACAACAAGATGACATGGCTATGTATTCAGCCTCTGTAGAGGAAATAGAAGTACTCATTTGCTTCTTTGAAGACCAGCTCACAAGCTTATCACCCAAAAACTGAGCACCTCCTGACGTACTTCGACGAGTATCTTGACAACCTGCATGATCAGCATCTGCATAGGCCGTTAGTGACATACCGGTGTCCTTCGGGTACCATAGTCCCATATTGATGGTTCCTTGGAGATACCGAAAGACCCGTTTAACTGCTTCAAGGTGCTTTTTAGTAGGCTTAGCCTGGTATCTAGCACACATGCAAACAGCGAACAAGATGTCTGGTCTACTAGCAGTGAGATACATCAGGGATCCAATCATACTCCGATATTTCGTTTGGTCAATCATAATCCCTGAGAGGTCCTCATCTAGTTTGGTTCGGTCAATCATGGGGGTGTCAACAGGGTCACTTGAATCAAATCCAAATTTCTTTAAAATCTCTGTTGCATATTTAGATTGATTTATGAAAATGCCTCCGGGACTTTGAGAAATTTGTAATCCCAAGAAAAATGACATTTGTCCTATCATTGACATTTGAAACTTTGAACTCATTTCATTTGAAAAACGATCACATTCCATTGGGTCAGTCGAGGCAAAAATAATATCATCAACATAAATTTGAACATGAATCAAATGTTTGCTTGACTTCCTGGTGAACAATGTAGGATCAACTGCTCCTTTGATGAATCCGGTTGATAGAAGAAACTTTGACAGTGTATCATACCATGCCCTTGGAGCTTGCTTTAAACCGTAAAGAGCCTTCTTCAAACGATAAACGTGAGTAGGATGCTCTTGATTCACAAATCCTTCAGGTTGGCTGACGTAGACGACTTCTTTAAGATCTCCGTTCAGAAATGCCGTCTTTACATCCATCTGATAAACTACCATGTTCTTACTAGCAGCATTAGCCAGAAATATTCTGATTGCCTCGATTCGAGCAACTGGAGCAAAAGATTCTTCAAAGTCTATACCCTCCTCTTGACGATATCCTTTAGCAACTAATCGAGCCTTGTTCTTCAGCACATCACCATGCTCATCAAGTTTTACTTTGAAGATCCATTTTAGAGCTATAATCATAGCACAGTCTGGAGCACCTACTAACTCCCATACATCAAGACGATCAAACTCATGAATTTCATCTTGCATGGCATTGAACCAGCTGTCTTCATTCATGGCGGTTTTAACATCTTTTGGTTCGATCTTAGATAGTACGGAGTTGAAGAAACACCATAAGGCATCGGTTGCAAGTTGTTTCCGGGTTGATACAGGACGAGAGGGATTTCCAATGATGTTGTCTAATGGATGATCGTGAGTCCATTTTCTGAGGTGTTCATGTGGCAGTTGTTGAGGAACTGAGGTAGCTGAGTCGATGTCTCCTGAAGAAGATGGTTCTGATGATGATTCAAGAGTAGCAAATATGTTTTCAAATGGAGCATCTTCAGGAGTAGCAAAGGGATTAACTTCATCATTGATGTCAGAAACATTTCCATGATGCACATTTGAAGAATGATGATTTGTTGATGAGACTGAAGGATCAGCAGCAGGTGCTTCTTGACTTAAAGATATTGAGACTGAGGGACTGACTTCATTCACTGGAATATGAGCATCCTCCGTTGTAGGGATCAGTTCCTCATTAGTAATTGAATCATACAGTTCATCAAACATAGGATCAAACAATTTCTTTACATCATCTTCAGATGGAGGTACATATGGAGTTTCTTGAGAGGAGTTTGGAACAAGGGATGAACCAATGGGACTGTTTTGAAGTGCGGGTCCTGAGCTGGAGTGTCCAGGAGCCATTTGACCGGTCAGCTCATCAAACGTAACGTGAATTGTTTCCATGATATTTCGGGTTCTTTTGTTGTAGATTCGGTATCCCTTTTTGTTTGATGCATATCCTACAAATACTCCAATGTCAGCTTTAGCTCTAAGTTTGCCTAAGTCTTGACCCTCATTAGTTGGATAGCACAATGCACCAAACACACGAAGGAAGGATAGATTAGGTTTTCTGTTGTGGACAAGTTCATATGGAGTTTTTCCATGAATAGTGTGAATCAGGGAACGATTTTGTGTGTAGCATGCAGTGGCAATTGCTTCAGCCCAGAGAAACATTGGAACCTTTGAGTAGATCAGCATTGTTCTAGCGGCTTCAACAAGAGTACGATTTCGTCTTTCAACTACACCGTTCTGTTGAGGGGTTCGTGGAACACTTCTTTGATGGCTGATTCCAACGCTTTCATAGAATTCACTAAGTTGTTTGTTGACAAACTCAGTTCCATTGTCTGTTCTGATAATTCTGACAGTTTTGTTTAGTCGAACCTGCAGCTGTTTGATGAGTTTGATGATGATATCAGGAGTTTCATCCTTTGTCCTTAAGAACTTGACCCAGGTGAATCTAGAGAAATCATCAACCACAACTAACACATATTTCTTCCCAAAGATATTATGCACCCTCATAGGTCCACATAAATCCATATGAATCATATGAAGAACTTCTGTGACAGAGTTAGTAGGTTTGGGTTTATGGGCATACTTCTTGCTTTTTCCCAATTGACATGCTGAACAAAGATGATCCTTTTCATACTTTAGTCTAGGTAAACCTACAACTAAGTCTTTTCTGGAAAGATCGTTGATGGTGCCGAAGTTCAAGTGATTGAGACGACGATGCCATAACCATGACTTTGTTTTTGAAGCCTTTGATAGCAAGCAGATTAGAGAAGCCCTCATCATGTCATCGATAGAGATGGTGTAAAGATTTGACCCACGAGTTCCTTTTAGCAGTTCCTTACCATTAAGATCTCTAACAAAGCAGGTATGTTTTCTGAAGGCAACTTCTAGATCAGAATCACAGAATTGACCAACAGAGAACAGATTATGACCCAAACCTTCTACATAGTAAACTCTAGAGATGACACTATCACCAACTACATAATCTCCATAACCCATGATAGCACCGAAATGATCATTACCAAATCTAACAGTCCCGATGAATTTACTCACGAAGTTCATGAGCCGCGACCGGTCTCCAGTCATATGCTTGGAACAGCCTGAGTCCAGGTACCACAGAACGATTTGAACGATCTGCAGTTGAACACATACAAGAATGGATAACTGGATAATTGGGATCCCCATGCAAGAATGGGTTCCATTTGGTTAGTAACAATGTTTGGAACACCCACATCAGAAATAGAAGCATTTATATCAGACAGTGAGGCAATGGAATCATTGTAAATAGATGCATTACTAGTGTTAGAATTAGCCCTGTTCACAGTGTGATCACTTCTTAAGGGAATAGTTCTACCAGTAGGCATCCATTTTCTAGTGGGCATTATCTGATTAGTCTTAAGACCAACAGGTGTCCAATAAAAGCCTATTTTACTGAATGTTCTTCCTGTGGGTTTCCACTGTTTTCTAACTTTCTTACGTTTTTGCCTTTTAGCCTTCTTAGCATGAATTTTAGCAATAACAATATTAACTGGACAATTAACATCATTAGGCAGAACAGTAACATCACATACATGATTAGAAACAGAATTCAAGCAGACATCAGTACAAGGTTTGCAAATAGTATCAGAATTCGAATTAATTACAGTACGCCTATGGCTAATACTAGAATCAACACGATTCATTTTATTCGATTCAAACTTAAAGTTCCTAGATTGTTCTTCTACTCTTTTCCAGTGCACATTCTTAGCTTGCGAGGTCCTATCATTCCTTGTATTGTCTTGAGACTTTGACCTGCTCCCTTTAATGTCACTGATTACTCCTGTAGAGGGAATGGGAACATTAGTTTGTTTTACTACTCTTTGCACCACCTGTTTAGATGTGCTGGGATCTGAACTACATGCAGGTGCACTACGGTTCACATTCTTAAAACTAGAGGTACTGAGATTTGTACTCCTAGAAGGCACACTTGAGTTCTCTTTCTTAGCATTGACAGATCTAGAATCTGAACTGCTCAAGGGTACACTACGGCTCACATTCAAAACATTGGGAATCGAGTGCATATCATATTTGGCCTTAGGCATTGAGCATGGAATCAAAGGGTTAACTCTCTCACCTAATGTCTTTGGGCATATTGTGATCAAGCATTCTAAGATTTCTTGAGATCGTTTGGCATATAAGCATGCATGTCCAATTGCATTATCATGAGGTTTCTCTAGCTTATCCTCTTCAACAATCTCACGCAGGCATTCTAAGCAATCCTTAAGGGATGAGAAATATGTTTGAATGGCAAGTTTGTTGTTCCTTAGATGAGGAGGGACATATGTCACAGATAAAGCATATTTATTACAAGAGTGAACCTTTGATACAACATTCTCCCCATTGGTCATTGGCATTTTCCCTTTTACCTGACCCTTCAGATTCTCAATTTCCTTTTGCAATGAAGCTATTTGTTCGTTGTTTTTATTACGAGTGACTTTAATTGATTCAAATAACTCATTGAAATGACGTTTAACCTTTTCATTTTCTTCTAGAAAACTTTCGTTTTCCTTTTGTAAAGCATTTACTAGGTTTTGAAGATGAAACGTTTGAGAATTCTGAGAATCTAAAGGAGGAGGCATTTGGGAGCCTGTCATATTGTTCGTTTGACCCTTTAATTGAGAGATTTGGGCTTTCAACTTTCTGATCGTGTTACACTGAGCTTGAATCTGTTCATCTCGTTTGTTAATTTGAAAAACTGCATCAAACTCTGGAGCATCTGAAGATGTCTTGATATTTGAAGTTTTGACATTTTCTTTGAGATGTTGATATTTTAGTTGTAGATTAAAATACTCAACTTCTAGTTTAGAAAAATGTTTAACCAAATTGTCGTGATCATCCAGTTCAATTTTCTCATTTAGTTTAGAATTAGTTTTTTCAAGCTCAATGACACGATCATGGGAGACTTTCAGGGCCACAGATAGTTCATGAAATTTGGAAGCATTAATAGAGCAATTTGAAGCAGTGAAAAACACATCTTGAGCAACACATTCAGTAATAAGATTCTCATTTAATGTATGCAAGTTCTTTCTTTCAATCTCATTATATTTCAGTGCACGCTCATAGTCACTAACTTCAACAACCATTGCATCAAATTCCTTTTCCATACCCTTAATATCAGTTTCTACCCCCTTTTTAAGACTCTCAAAGTGATCTTTTAGAAGTTTAAAGAAGGGCATGACCTAAGTTAAATAACATTCTTTCATTTGTTCAAAACCCCTTTCTCCTTCAGTTATACCTGTGGTTGTGATCCTTTTCTTGCAAGTTTTCTCAAAATCAACAAATAGTTGAAATATAACGTATTGGCTAATTAATGTCTTGCTTTTAGTGGCAATTGTTCTAGGTACAAGATGCATTGGTGTATTAGGAGGATACACAGTCGCTCTAGGCATTTTCCTAAGGGGAGGGTTTGTTTCAACAATATTTTCTGCTTTCTGCTTATCTAAATCTTTTTTCCAGAAGACTTGTTCGGGAGTCAACAAAGTCTGAGGTTTAAACTTGTTCAAGGAAATCCAGTTTTCCTTCTTGTAATCATGAGGAGAGATAATTATGTTTTTCTCTTTGCATTTGGGATCATTTTGTTTCTTATTCATCTTTTCCCTAGTGATTTCATTTAATTTCTTATCTTCCTCAGTGCACTCAACGCAACTAGGTTTCTACCTAGGCTTAAGGACTTCATTACCATCATAAAGCACCTCATGAGCATTTCTAGCCTTTTTAATTACCTCTGGATTTGGTTCCTCAACACGGGGAATGCTATGCTTATCGCTTAAGACTCGATGTTTGGTGACCATGTGAGCAGTCTGAATGGTGTTTCCTTGTATGTACAACTTGTTTTCAAGTTTGTTTTTCAAAGTTTTCAGATTAGAGAAATCTCTCAAGAGTTTTGATTCCTTTGCATTAAATTCTTGCTTAAGCATTTTCACATTTTCTTGAAGTTCTTGTTTTTGCTTAGCTGTTTTAGAAAGTTTTTCTTGCAAGGAATGTAATTCTTGTTTCAATACTTCTTCTCTAAACTTACTTTTTCTAATTACTGTACTCACTTGGTCATCCATTTCCTGCTCACGAGTGGTCAACTCAAATTTTGCACGTTGTTCATAAATAGCAACACGTTCCTTATAGGCATTTAGTTCAGAAATTACGGAATCATCAGGAGCACATGCAGTGTATTCATCAAAGACATAGTCATTGTTGACTGCAGAAGATGCATCACTTGGTACAACTTCACTTTCACTTTGTTTCACGTATTGATCGTATGGGACAATATTGTTATTACCCATATTTTCAACATTTGATTCAATAGTTTCAGTTGGTTGTACTTTGTCATGCATCTGTTGCACATCAGCATCATCGTATAGTTTTAATACCTCTGAGATGAGCTTGTCATGGGATGGCCCAGCTAGTGGTGAAGAAGAGACCTTGGGAGAAACCATTGGAGAAATGCTAGCCATAAAAATTGTGTGTGCCGTAGGTCCATCATCCACATCAGAGTCGTATGCATCACAGTCAGCGACTTGAAAGGCATTCTGATGATTGTGACCTGTCTCCTGAATAGGCTGCTCATCCACAACTGCATCATAGGTCTTGGCATTGCCCTCAGCAAGAAACAGCAATTCCTCTTCATTCAAAGCAGCACCATTGTCCTGAGCTTGTGCCAGCAGCATTTTATCTCTGAAGTAATCAGCATTCTGTGGACGCTTTGGAGATGTGCAGTTCCTTGCAATGTGTCCCTCACCACCACAGTTATAGCATTTTATGGGCTTAGCTTGACCTTGGTTACCATTCCTTCCTCGATTCTGGTTGCCAACATAACCTCTCCCAGCTCCACCTCGTCCCTGATAATACTGTCTTTCCTGAACTGGGTGCCCCATAATTTTCCCATCTCTGGTCAAAGCATGGTTGTGAAGATTGGAGGCGGTTCGGATCTCATTGCAGGTGTGGAGTTTGTTGGTGTGAGGTGAAAGTGTCCTGTTTTCTTTTACCATGAGTGTTAGTTGAGTGATGAAATGTTCCATGATAGCATTTGCATCAGGTTGCTTGAACCTTGGATCAGAAATGGGTTTGTGATTATCATTATTCGTGGGTGCAACTTGAGAAGCATTGGTGGAAGTCCCATCATTTGTGACGAAGGCAGTTGAATCATTTGTAGACCTTGTTTCTCCCTGACCTTTGAACTGATCAAGAATCCTCTTCTCAAACATGGCATGTCTCTCATTCTGAAGGAGGAAGGCATAGAGTTGCTCATAGTTTGTATCCTTCAATCCTTTAGTGAGCTTCACAGAGGTGACAAACTTGTGCCATTCGGGATTCATGTTGTTCACAAATTTTGAGTTCAGCTGAATGTTAGGCATAGTCATTCTGATGTTCCTCATGTCATTCACTAACTTATGAAATCTCACATAGTACTCATAGACACTCTCATCTGGTTTCATCTTGAAGTGCTCAAATTCGTCATAGAGTTGGGATTCTCTGTCTTCCATAGTTAATTCTGACCCTGAGAGAAGCATCTTAACATTATCCCAAACTGCCTTTGCTTGAGTGTTATGATTGATCAGCTTGTAGATGTCTTTAGGAAGACCTTGAAGAACAATGTTTGAAGCCCTGATATCTGCATCAAATCTCTTTTTATCCTTATCATCAAGCTCATCATACATCTTAGGTCTGTCCATTCCGTAAACAGGAGTACCATCTTCATTAGTATCAAGTATGTCTCTAGTCGTCTCAACTCGATATGGTCCTTCATCAATGGATTTGAGGGTGTTGACACCATTTTCCTTTCCAAGGCAATACAGTCTGATTCGTTGAGCCCAAGAATCGTAGTCAGTTCTGTCAAGCATGGGTGGACGAGTATCTGAGCCAGCAGCTTGAACATCCTCGGCAACAGTGGAGATGACAGTAGGAACGTTGGTAGACATGTTAACAGATTATACGGGATTTTATAACTCTATGATTAAACCGGGAAATAGATTCTTTCACGGGATTTTACTAAATCAAGAGAAAACCGTAAACAATCACTCAAGTCGCTAGAAGATAATGCACTAAGTCGCTAGAAGATAATGCACTAAGTCGCTAGAAGATAGTGCACTAAGTCGCTAGCACTTAATTCGCCAGACAGCTAAGTCGCTAGAGTCCCAAGTCGCTAGACAACAAGCAAGTCGCTAAGTAGTAACTCGCTAACCCTCAAGTCGCTAGCAAAATTTTGGCAGCAATTCGCTACACAAGTCGCTAGAGATACAAGTCGCTAAAGAGCAACTCGCTACAGACCAAGTCGCTACCACCAAGTCGCTACTCGTAGTGGAGAGTCCACTACTTGTACTTTAACTCGCTATATCTAACTCGCTAGGTTTAACACTGTAACTCGCTACAATTTTGTGAAGCAAGTCGCTACGAAGAAAATTATCCGTGAGCTAAGTCGCTAGCTTGAAAAACCATATAAACATCACTTTTTAATCCAAAAACAACCCAACCAAGATGATTCAAGCTTACCAAATGAAAACCTAAACACTTGTGATGATTCTAAACATAAAAGTACTAACAAAATTCAAACTTTAACACAAGAAATCAACCAAATGATGCAAAAACCACTAAACTTTTTCAAACTCAAAAACCACCTAAAAACCACTAGAAATCCAAAGATGTGCAAGATATGATCCAACCATGGCTCTTGATACCAATTGTAAGATATAACTTTTCACATACACATCAAACCATAACACAAAGTAGCATATAGATGGAATTCTAGAGAGAGAAAGTTAGAGGTTTAGGGAACTTAGTGAGAGAAAGTGAAAGATATTATTATGAGCTCCAACTCTCTACCTTGGAAGGTAGAGAGTATTTATAGTCTTACATAAATCGCCACACATCGGGCTGTGGATCAGGCATACAGTGGGTAAAGACCCGTCCGTCCTCCACGGTGTTACTTAACTAAATACTACTTAACTTAATATAACTACGACTACGAGCTTTCTAATGATTACATATACTTGAGGTGACCGACTCTTTAATACTGGGAATTTCTAATTCCTAACAGTTCATCTTCCATTTGAACCAATTGAAAACCATTTGAAAATCAATCCAGATACTTGTGATATAATATCAAAGCATTTTGTACCTGAATTGTTTTTGATATTTTTAGAATGAGAACTCCCCCTCAACATGTGCATCAAATATTTGAAATCGTTTTGCACATGGAGGCAAGAGAAAGAATTAACTTCTTTGATTACCATTTTCTAAAAGATATCAACATCACTTCCCTAATCAAGACAAGTAGATAAAGCATTTTGGGGAAGAATGAGATTTTCATAATTTTGCTCCCCCTCAATATGTGCCTCGAGATTTGAAAAGAGTTTTGCACATACTAGAGGGAACCTGCACATTGAGATAAGTGATCACGTTTCAAATCATAGGTTTAAGATAGATGCTCCCCCTCAACATGTGCATGGAAAACTTGAAATCGTTTGTCACATGTGGGAAGGAAAGCATGTACATCCTTATAAAACCATTTACCGAATTATCAGTTTAAATCCAATTTAAATCACACTTTCTCCCCCGATCACAATTATCAAATCATTTGAGATTCGTGATCTCTTATAGATTTAAATTGATTTTGAAAGCTTTTAAGGAGAATTGTGACTTGATTATGAAAGCGTTTTAACTGATAAGGATCGGATTTTAAGACTTTAAACTCTATTGATAAAACATGCATGAATATCTTTTGAAAACAATTGAAAGCCAAATAACTTTTTAATTTAATTGAAATCATTCTCCCCCTCAATCAATGACATAGGTTGTTGATTGAGAGATTGATATTTTGACAAATAAGTCCAGATGATTATCAAAAATAGAGACTGGGTTATTTTTCAAAGCAGTTAGTTTTCAGCAGATAAATGTTTATAGAATAAGAGCATGGAATTTGAAAAACATGGTAAAGCATGGCTCTGTTCTTTCTTTGAAAAGCGGGTTACTGCCTGAAATGACAATAAACCATAGTTTCTCTTTCTCCCAAATTTTTATTTATTTATTTATTTTTATTTTTTATTTTTTTTTTAAGAATTCGAACAACATCTAAAGTCCCGTTTCATTTTTTGAATGACAGCACAAAGACCGTAGATATTATCGAACCGAGAAAAACATGACAAAATGACAATATTTTTTGAAGATTTTTCGAATTTTTTCAGATTTTTATGGATTTTGAAAGATTTATATTTTTCTATTTGATTTTTTGAAGGTTTTATAATTTTGTATTTTGTTTTTCGAATAAATATTTACAAGAGATAAATTAGTTTAAGAGAATGATGAAATGAGTACTGAGATAAAGATATCGTTCAGCACGTTGTAGAAGAAAGGAATCAACATCTCTTAAACTTTCGCCACCAAAGCATTCGAGGCTTCTAAGAAAATCGTCTGGACATGAGCCTTCTCAATTTGAATCTTTGGTAGCTTCCCCCCAAACCGACAAACATCGAATAAAGACCATTTCCCTAAGAAGTAGAGTTGACTACAAAGCGGTCTCATTGATTGAAGCTCAGCACCCTGAAGAACACGAGAACACCGAAGTAACAAGTTGAAACATTGATCGTCTCAGTGGTTATCAAATCCGGATTAACTGATTACGACCGATCACATGAACCTGTTGTGCATCCCCGATGTACACCTTACTCTTCGAGATTGACCAGTTGTCTATTTAGGGGAACAATATATCAACATCTTCATTTTACCAAGTGCATTCCAGTTATATAACATATAACCAATCAGCACATAATGTACACATGTACCCAACAAGAGTAGAGACGATGACATCCATGTAACATGTTGAGTCACTAATCATCTCTGTGGATGTCAACTCTGAAATAGCTGAATTAGCTCGATCAAGTGAACATGTTGTGCATATAACCGGAAGCACTTTATCATAAACCGTATATAAGATGTCGATAGGCAGTATCATCTCACGTTCCAAATATTCTTCTCACATTTCTTCCAACTGAACACTGAAGTAACAAAAACCAAAGGTCTCCAGAGACCACTTCCCCCAAATAGTTGGAATAATATATCCTTCCCCCAAATAGTTGGAATAATATATCCTTCCCCCAAATGGTTTTGATACCTCAGAATCAGCAAAACATAATATATCCATAAACTTGAAATCTTGTGAGAAGAACTCAAATAGCCCAAATGAATCCTGTGAGAATCAACTGCTACATAAACTCTCTCTGACTATCTTTATCAACCCATATGTAGACAATTTGAAGTGACCACTGTTGAAGAAAAACCCGATATACCAAACTTGAAACTGAAGTCGAATTCCCCGCATTTGTGTCTTAAGCTTGCACTTAAAGATGGAAGAACGGTGTCGAGGATCTATGCTTCAAGCAAATCTCTAAGTACTCACACTCAAACAAAGTATGAGACATTGACACCTCTTGATATTATCCACATCGTCATCTGCATGTGACACTGAGTAAAACAACGTAACTCCTAATAGTGATAGTTAACCAGGTCTTCAACCATCCACTCCGACTGCTGGTAACTAGATAAACCAAGCCTTCAACTCAAATTCTTAAGCCCGAGCAAGTTATCAAATAAGAACACGCCTTTGTGAAGGTCAACTTCAAACTCAAATAAGTGATAAATGATTAACTCTGAAGTAATCAACTTGTGTCAAATGTCCAACACGTGAATAAACATACAATCGGATGTACATTGACCCACTGAATGAACCGGAGCAAATGATTCCTCAACATCAATGCATTCTTCCTTAAGGTATACATGTAGAAACTGATCTGGAAGATTCACCAATAATGTTTTCGAGCGTATGAGGTAGTCATTTTCCTTAATGTTCATGTGGTTGATTTATAACGTGCACCATGAGAGGAACAATAATCCGTGAAGATTTGGCAAAGATATACCAAAGAGCGGATCATTATTCAATAGTGCAACTACAACATCATGATAGTCGTTATCAACGCCTTGTGAAGTAATTGGAGATAAGGTTTCTTGAGAATTCTGAGAAGTACTTCTTAGATGGTGAACCTGTTGAGTCAGTAGAAACCGGAGCATGAGCTTCAGAAACTAGATGATCAACATTCGTTGGAGATTGAAAGTACTCATCAAACATATCTTCCCAGTTATCCTTAGTAGGTGAAGCATTAGGCGTTGAAGGAGAGTCATACGACCATAAATCAAGCATCCATCAACATGTAGTATATGCACTCTTCTCACCCTCAAAAATTGCATCCGAAGTTGCCAGTTTTGACTTGAACAAGTGAATAAGAATAAACACCAATGAACGTAGATCCACTTGAGGGTTGACAGAGCGTGGGAAAACATGAAGCTTGTTGATGAAGAATGTCGATGATAATGGTCATAAACATGAAGATTTCTCTTCTTTTGAAGATAAAGCGCACTGAAGCGTACACCTCTCTTTTCTTTGAAGAACGGGGCCTGAAGTGTTATCTGCAGACGCCATTATGATGAAGTACGAGGCCTGAACTGAAGTGAACAGACGTCATTATTAAAAGCCCGGTCATATGTTTAGAGCCGCCCGAATCCAAATACCAAGGGACGATTTGTACGACCTGCTTTGGACAACAGACGAAGATAGAGAATTGGAAACATTGGATCCCCACGTGCTGATGGGTTCCTTTTGGTTAGCACAAGCAATCTTTGAATCAGCAGAAACCCTAGATGCAATGGCATTATCCCTAGGAGCTGAACTAGTAGAAGCATAAGACTTAGTCAAATGACATTTTGTGCTTAATGGGATTATTCTACCAGTTGGCTTCCAAACCTTAACAGGCACTATTCTAGGCATAGTGGATCTAGCTAAGGGGTAAGGTTTGCCATGTGTTAATATTCGACCTGTGGGCTTCCACTGAAATCCTACATTTGTAAACACATTCCCTGTAGGTTTCCAAGATTTCTTAATCTGTTTCGCTCTCCAAACTTTCTTAACTGGGTTATAAATCTTAGACCTCAGAAATAACACATCACATTTATCATGATTACCATAAATTAAACATTTTTTACATGTTTTGCAGACATCATAAGGCCTCGAATTAATTTTAGTAAGCTTAGAGCTAATACTAGAACTAACACGATTCTTTTTGTTCAAATCAAACTTCTTGTCCCTATAGTGTTCTTTCACTTCCTTATCATGGTCACTTTTAGTTTGCGTAATCCTATCCTTCTTTGCATTGCTTCTAGGTTTTGACCCGCAAACTTTAGTGTCAATCTTAACATCTGTAGAAGTAACGATGGGAACATTACATGGCTTCACTACTTTCTGCATTCCTGGTCTAGAAGTGCTGGGATCTGAAATTCTAGGAGGCACATCACAGGTTGCTTGCTTGAATTTAGACACGGAACAAGGCATATCAAGGGTCACATGCTTGGCTTTAGGCATAGAACAAGGCACAACTATTCTATCTCGCCTATTGCTAGATTTTGGACTTGTGACAATTACATACTCTAAGAGTTCCTGAGATCGTTTGGCATCCATGCAGGCATAGGATATAGTACTATCAAAAGGTTTTTCTAATCTTTCATATTCAACAATCTCACGGAGACCCTTCAAACTTTCCTTAAGGTATGAGAGATATGCTTTATGTGCAAGTTCATTATTCCTAATGGGCGGGGGAATATATAACATATCGATAGCATATTTATCACAAGCAGAAACCTTAGGAACAGAGTATTTGCAATTGGGGATTGGCAACTTTCCTTTCACCTCACGCTTCAGATTCTCAATATCGTTAAGTAAAGAAGTTATCTTTTCAATTTTTTTATCATGATTAACTTTAAATGAATCACATAACTCTTTGTTTTGATCATTAACCTTTGAAATTTCAGCTTTAAAACAATCATTTTCCTTTTGCAAGTTATCAATTATGTTTTGAAGTTGGAAATTCTGAGAATCTAAAGGTGGAGGCATATGGGAACCAGTCACATCCTTCTTTTCACCTTTCAGTTGTGAAATTTGGGCTTTCAATCTTTTGATCGTGTTATAATGAGCTCGAATTTGTTCATCACGTTTGCTAATTTCAAAAACTGCATCAAACTCAGGAGCATCAGAGGATGTCTTGATATTTGAGGTTTTAACATTTTCTTTGAGATGTTGATGTTTTAATTGCAAAGCAAGATGTTTAACTTCTAATTTAGAATAATGTTTGACCAAGTTATCATGATCATCCTGTTCTATTTTCTCATGCAATTTTGAATTTGTTGTTTCAAGCTCAATGACACGATCATGGGAGACTTTCAGAGCAACAGATAATTCATGAAATTGAGAAGCATTAATGGAACAATTTGTAGCAGTGAAAAACACATCTTGAGCAATACATTCAGAAATCAGATTCTCATTCAGTGTATGCAAGTTCTTCCTTTCAATCTCACTATATTTTAATTCTCTCTCATAGTCACTAACCTCAACAATCATTGCATCAAATTCCTTTTCCATTTCTTTAATATCAGAATGTGTCCCTTTTTTAAGACTCTCAAATTGATCTTTTAGTTGTTTAAAGAAAGGCATGACCTCAGTTAAATAGCATTCTTTAGTTTGCTCAAAACCCTTTTCCCCTTCAGTTATACCAGTGGGTGTGATCCTTTTCTTACAAGTTTTCTCAAAATCAACAAATAGTTGAAAGATAACATATTGACTGATTAAGGTCTTGCTTTTAGTGGCAATAGATCTAGGAACTAAGTGCATTGGTGTATTAGGAGGATACACAGTTGCTTAGGCCGTTTCCTACAAGGGGGATTCTTTTCAACAAGATTTTCAGCTTTTTGCATTTCCATATCCTTTTTCCAGAACACTTGTTCAGAGGTTAATAGAGTCTGAGGCTTAAACTTGTTCAAGGAGATCCAATTTTCTTTAGTGTAATTATGGGGTTTGATCGTTATGTTATTCTTTTTACACTCAGGATCTTCTAACTTCTTATTCATTTTCTCCCTAGTGACTTCATCAGATTTCTTATCATCCTCAGTGCACTCAACGCAAATAGGTTTCTGCCTAGGCTTAAGGATTTCATTACCATCATAAAGCACCTTATGAGCATTTCTAGCCTTTTTAATTACCTCTGGATTTGGTTCCTCAACAAGGGGAATGCTATGCTTATCGCTTAAGACTCTATGCTTAGTGATCATGTGAGCAGTCTGAATGGTATTCCCTTGTACGTACAACTTATTTTCAAGCTTGTTTTTCAAAGTTTTTAGATTGGAAAAATCATTCAAAAGTTTTGATTCCTTAGCCTTGAATTCTTGCTTAAGCATTTTAACATTTTCTTGAAGTTCGTGTTTTTTCTTAGCAGTTTTAGAAAGCTTTTCTTGTAAGGAGTTTAACTCTTGTTTTAATACTTCTTCTCTAAAATTACTTTTTCTAATGATTGTACGTATTTGGACATCCATTTCCTGCTCACGGGTGGTCAACTCAAACTTAGCACGCTGTTCATACATAGCAACTTGATCCTTATATATGTTATGCTCAGTGGTAAGGGAATCATCAGGCACAAATGCAGCGTACTCATGCAGTTCATAATCATCATTTTGAGTAGAAGATGCACAACAAGGTACAGCAGAAACTTCCATGCAACTTACCTCAGCATTGACATGCACAGGCTGTGACGGGTGCATCTCTATCTTGGGTACATCCGAAGCTTCCATGGATTGTTCCTTTGCATTAATTTGCACAGGTTGTGTCTAGTGCACCTCTCTCTTTTTTGAATTTGAGCACGAAGATTCCATTTTAGCATTATCCGACTCATCATTTTTTGTTGTCACTGACATTCTGCATTCAGCAACACCCGATTCTTCAACAGATACATTACCCAACTTAACACAACAATCTTTCAACTGCACCTGATACTCATTCACTTCTTCATTCTTTTGAGCAGATTCTTCAATGTACTTTTTCACATTATCCATGAGTTGGATAAATGTCTCAATGAATTCCTGAATTTCCATTCCAGTATGTTTTTTGAAGGAAATTCCAGTCAAGTGTTGATCGTAATCTGCTGAATATTCCCCACTGATGAATGGCTGAAATTGTTTGTAGATTACTTGAAGAGCTGCTCTGGAACCATCCTTTTGAACCTCTTCATTGGTAAGTTGCAGCTTTAAATGTTCTAAGTTCCACAACAAGCTTCTCGTCAAAGTAGGTAAGTCCGGGCGGAAGAGAGCACTACATGTTCGATCCCCAGCTATGGATAACAGCTGTATGAGGTGCAAATGAAGTAGCTGATAGGGCTCAATGCTGCATTCCATTTGCATGGCATTCTGTAGCAGGTGCAATTCATTCTCATTGTACTCAGAACATGAAGATCTCACATACTCATTGTTTAATTCAAACATCTTTAACCGTTCAGGGTAGCATACTTTATCATTGTTGTCCACAGCATCATACAATTTAAGCACTTCTGAAATCACTGGGTCAGTAGAGTAAGACATGATGTGGTAGAATGCACGGGATTTTACAAGTCTATGATTTAACCGAGAAATAGAATATTTCGCGGGATTTTACTAAAATCAAGACCAAACCGTGATACAATGACCAATAGAACGAGTTAAGATAACTGATGGACCCACACAATGATAGAGGATTATGTGTTAGGAGTGATGATTGTTTGAAGGATTAGCTGAAGTGTTATTTGGTTGTGAATTGGATTTGTTAATGCACGTTTATACGGTGAAATTTAGGTCTAAAAACTTAAAAGCTCAATAACTTCCTTTCAGAGGGGATTTGGGCCTCGAAAAATTTGTTTCACGACATCGTGGTGAAACCTCACAATATTCAGGCTGTTCCGGTCGTTTTGACAGGTCTTTCGCTGAAAACGGAGTTACGGATCAAAAGTTATGACCGTTTGAAGTTTTGACGTAAAAAGTCAACTTTGGTCAAACCTCTTCTTCGTAAAAATCAACCAAGTCGCTATAACCCTTGAACCAAGTCGCTAAGTCACCAAGTCGCTAAGTATCAACTCGCTAAATCACCAAATCGCTAAGCACCAAGTCGCTACACAGTCAAGTCGCTAAAGAGCAACTCGCTAAGGTCCAAGTCGCTAACACCAAGTCGCTAAGAATTTTGACAGCAAGTCGCTATGCACCAAGTCGCTAAGAAATCAAGTCGCTAAATAGCAACTCGCTACTTACCAAGTCGCTAACACCAAGTCGCTACCCGTAGTGGAGCATCCACTACTTGTACTGTTAGTCGCTAGGCCTAAGTCGCTAACTCCACAAACTGCAACTCGCTACAAAAATGTAAAGCAAGTTGCTAGCAAGAAAAGAAATCCGTAGGTCAAGTCGCTAGCAAGAAAACATCACAAACATCACTTTTCAATCCAAAAACAACCCAACCAAGATGATTCAAGCTTACCAAATGAAAACCTAAACACTTGTGATGATTCAAAACATAAAAGTACAAACAAAATCCAAGCTTTAACACAAGAAATCAACCAAATGATGCACAAACCACTAAACTTTTTCAAACTCAAAAACCACCTAAAAACCACTAGAAATCCAAAGATGTGCAAGATATGATCTAACCATGGCTCTTGATACCAATTGTGAGATATTGGTTTTCACTTACACATCAAACCATAACACAAAGTGGGCGTATAAGTGGAATTCTAGAGAGAGAAAGTGAAAGTTATTATTAT
The DNA here is from genome assembly GCA_019973895.1 of Chrysanthemum seticuspe. Taxonomy (NCBI): domain Eukaryota; kingdom Viridiplantae; phylum Streptophyta; class Magnoliopsida; order Asterales; family Asteraceae; genus Chrysanthemum; species Chrysanthemum seticuspe. The sequence continues at coordinate 255,554,893 of BPTQ01000009.1, forward strand.
GAGCTCCAACTCTCTACCTTGGAAGGTAGAGAGTATTTATAGTCTTACAATAAAACGCCACATATCGGGTTGTGGATCAGGCATACAGTGGGTAAAGACCTGTCCGTCCTCCACGGTGTTACTAAACTAAATACTACTTAACTTAAAATAACTACGACTACGAGCTTTCTAACGATTACATATACTTGAGGTGACCGACTCTTTAATACCTGGAATTTCTAATTCCTAACAGAAGATGTCAACCAACGGCTCTTAGAAGAAAATCCATGTAGAAATGACCCGATAAGAAGAAGCTCGGTTCTTACATGAGTTTGGAGCCGTTTGACCATTTATTCTCATAAATCAATCAACCATGCAGTAAATTCACACTTCTTCTCCCCCTTAAGAATTGCATACGGAGTTGCCATTCTTGATTGAATAAGTGAATATCTTCTAAATGTATTCTATTCACACTTCTCCCCCGCAAAATTAGCACATGATGTCGCCATCGTCATTATAGTTGAGCAAGTGGAATAAGAAAAACAATCAACATTAGTTCGGTTCACTTGATGACTAAAGCACATGGAAAAAGCATGAAGCATGTTGATGAGAATGGTCATAATTGAGAAGATTTATCTTCTTCGGAAGATAAAGCGCACTGAAGCGTACACTTTTCTTTTCTTTAGAGAACGAGGCTTGAACTGTTGTGTTCAAACGTCATAAGAAGATTTCTCTTCTTTAGAAGATAAAGCGCACTGAAACGTACACTTTTCTTTTCTTTAGAGTACGAGGCATGAACTGTTGTGTTCATACGTCATAAGAAGATTTCTCTTCTTTCGAAGAAAAAGTGCACTGAAACGTATACTTTTCTTTTCTTTGGAGAACGAGGCATGAACTGTTGTGTTATTACGTCATTAATCTCTCTCTTTTCATCTACTCTTGGCAAACTTATAATCAACCCCATTATCATTCAGTAGGCTCTTTGTCGTGACAGCTGATGGAGAAAACCCAATATGATGAATTTGACCCTGAAGTAAACTGCCCCGAACTCGTGACTTAAACTTGCACATATGTAACAAAGAGCGGTGCCGATTTCTATTAGCATCTCTAAGTACTCTCTAAGTACTCTATACTCTTCAACCAACCAACCATCAAGTATAATACGTACATCACCTCTTGAAAATTCACAATTGAATGTGACACTGAGCACTACAACGTAATTCCTTAAAGTAATAGTTATTTTGTGGTGGTAAGAGCCCAATTCCCCCAAGGGGTAAAAGAAAAGGTAAAAGTCACCCAACAATAACTAGATTTCCAAGTCTTTGTTTTTGATAATAAGCTCGAACAAGGATCTTGAAGAATCTTCATCCAACCATCCCCGATACCTTCAGATACTAAGTACACTCGCCAGTGATATTTCACTTCAACCTCAAATAGATAATAGTGAATTAACCCCGTTGTCACATCTTCTAGTTAAAAGTTCAAATCTAGCCTCCTTTGACGTTTTAAGTAAACTCTGATACTGGTTTCATCCCGAACATGGTTAAAAGCACATAACCCCGTAAAACCATGTAATACCCAAGCTGCCATGAGGACAATCCAAACACACACCCAATTCATGAAGTACACCCTTTTGTCCCTTCTTCGAAGCAGAAACCGTAGCACCAGCATCAAATAAGATCCCGAAGTACACTTTCCTTTCTCCAGAATGGTTCCAACATTACGGGATTTTACAACTCTATGGTTTAAACCGAGAAACAGTTTCTTTCGCGGGATTTTACAAAACCAAGAATAAACCGTAAGGTAGATCCGGAAACGCACTTTACAATTACCAGGATGTTTCCATTGTCACGGGATTTTACAAGTCTATGATTCAAACCGAGAAATAGATTCTTTCGCGAGATTTTACAAAATCAAGACAAAACCGTAAAAAATGTTAGTTTGAACATGTTATGACAACATTGGTTTTGGTGAATATCTTTTTTTCGGGAACATGCAGCGGTTCATTATCCAACATCATCAACAATTCTTTACCCATATGTAGACAACTTCACAAACCATACTAAGTTGAGTAGTATACACTACTTCCCCCTGAGATTGACCGTAAAACATCAAAGTACACGATTCTCCCCCATGATGGTTTCGAACTTTCGGAAGCATCATTAACTTGTACGACCATTTGCACGAAAAGTTCTTGTCATAAGCAAACATCTTGAAAGATCATGACTGACGTTGAAGATACTTGAAAGATTTTTCTTAGACTGTGAAGTATCATAGACATTCAGTGGCGTCGAATATATCATGAGAATTGTTGATCACATCTCAACCAATCAATCCATTTGGTAAACACATCATTCACATATTATGTCGGCTAATGCTGTGACCACCTGGAGAAGAATACCCGATAAACCAAACTTGATCATGAAGTAGAATTCCCCAGATTTGTTACTTCAACTTGTATTAATCCTCGTGAAAAAAAAACGGTGTACCCAATGTACAAAACCTCTTGACGTATCCTCAACTGTGTGAGACACCAAAGTGATAGTTACGTAACTAAATAGCCAAGTCTTTATCACTTTCTTTAAATGCCCAAACAAGTCATCTTAGCGAAAAGGTAGAAAGAAAGAAGACGAAAATAAGTAAATGCGCCCGGAAAAACCTCACTTCAAACCCAAATAAGAAATATCGTCCAAACAACCCGTAGTCAACATTTTCAATAAACACTTCAAGCCGTGACAAATTTTGAAAAATGTATAAACCAAAGTATCAAGCCTCACAACACATCAAATCTCATCATCAAATCACATAACACAAATCTCATCATCAACTCTCATCAATTCTTTAGTTGTAGCATCAAATCAATTAACAACTCTAAGTTCATATCCAAGAATGATCATCAACCTGCCCAAGTAATCAATTTTATCTTGACCCGGTTCTAAAAGTATACCCATTCCAATTGATTGATTACCCTGTTCAAAACAAATCAACAATATATCCGTTTAAGCCCATGAACATCAAGTCTGATTCAAATCCCGATCAAAGATGAAAAAGTAATGACCAAAGAATATGAACGGGATTATGTTCAAGTATCTCACAACCATTAAATGAAATTAAAAGATGTTCAACCCATTATGTATATCATATTCCATCTCACGGCCTAACACTAACATCACTTATTCTCATTTCACAAATCCATTTTGGAGGTATCATTATCCATACTAAACGATAGGTAAATCACACGACCTTAACAAGATATCACGTCCATTCCAGCTTAAATACATGGCCGACAGTCGACTTACCCAAGCCCAGCATTTGATCCAATCATGAAATCAGTTGAGGCCCACATACCATGAGACATGAGAGGCCCATTAAAATGAAATCTGATCCATAAACATACCCTAATCCTATGGGGTATATAACAACGTTAACTCACACCCCAACCCTAATAATTCTCACTTTGACAAAACCTAATCTCACACAAAGAGTTTGTACCGCCTCCCTCCCCATGTTCTCTCCAAACACAGATCAATTCATAAATCTACTCATCATCTCCATCATAACTATCTTATCTCTTCATCAAACAATTTTTCTAAAACCCTCCATCCCATCTTATCTCAAATCCATCTTCTTTATTCGATAAGTATAACAAGCACACCCTTATGATATCATGGTTACAAATAACCTATGAAAAATGATCCAGCGAAGGCTTCAAGATCCTAGGATGGGTCTCGGGTAGGTGTAATTGACTTCAATTTAATTGATTAACTTCTGTTTTATTTTATGAACGAAACAAAGTATGACATAAACACTCTTGTTTATGATCATACTTTTGGTCAATTAACGAACCATTCAAAAGAAATGAACATACTTGTTACATTTCTTTCTGATCTCTTCGGATATTACAAAGAGCTTGGCTTCAATAATTAGATCGATGATGGAAATTGTTCAACGAAAGAGAAAAAAAAAATCTTGTAAAGATTATAGGAAACGTTGAAACAAATCTGAGATCTTGATAGAAGTTATTTTATTGAATGAGTCATGAGTGAAATGTGATAGAGATAGATGTGGAGTTGTTTGTTGAAATATTGTCGAAGGGTTGAGATGTGATATTGATTTTGTATAAAGTGATGAGATGATGTATGATTCAGATTGATAGCAGTAAATAGTAGATGGTTGATGTTGTATGTTGATAGTTCTTATGTGAATCTTGTAATGGTTAAGAAGTCTTGTAGATGTGATATGTTCTTGATCTTATGATTGATGTCTGAATCAGGTATAGCAAATGTTATAAAACACTTGATGTTATAAACTGCTTTTCCCAGCTTATCTTCAAAAATGCATATTTTGTCAACAGTCAACAACTCGCATCATTCTTAATAGCTAGACAAGTCGCTTCTTTATAAACATAACTCGCTTTCAAGAAAGCAAATTAGACAACTCGCGTCATCATGTAACTTAGACAACTCGCATGCTCTTTAATCCGCATCTTTTTGCAACATGACAACACGCATCATAGACATTGTATCTGGACAAGTTAAACAACTCGCCTTTGACCATACCAACTCGCAGTTGATACCAACTCGCTCAAAAGCAAGCTGCAACTCGCATATGGACCATTGAATCTGGACATTTTTGCAACTCGCATCATAGAACCAGCGGCAAAACACATGGTTAACTCGCATAAAGAAATTAGGCAACTCGCTAAGATGAAACTTGACCCAAAAACGCAGCGAAGAACCGATTAAAGCCGCATTAATGAACAGTTAAAAGCAGATTTCGAACTATTATCACCAGCAAATTCAAAGATCAAAAAACAGTTAAGAACATTATATCCACAAGCAAGAGATTTAATCATCAACCAAAAAATCAGTTAAAGCTTTTCGAACCAGATTCATTAATCCTTTAAAACAGCTCAAAAACAATTTCAATCAGTTAAAACCAACTTAACAACCACACATAACCAAACATCAGTAAACATTATACACGAGGCATCACAACACCATAAGACACATGTCAAACCGCATCAAACAACCATACAAACCGCATCAAAAATGTACGAATCATCAAAGACAACACAACCTGGCTCTGATACCAATTGTAAGATCTTGAATATTATGTTGTTTGATGATTCGGGTGGTCTAGGACAATGATTAAATAAGAAATCCATTAGAGAGATGAAGAGAGTAGAGAGGAGGTTCTTGAAAGAGAGTTGCTTTATAAAAATGAAAGGTTAGATTCAAAGAAGCCACACCCCTTCCAAGGATGGAATGGGTATTTATAGTTACAAAGCATACGTCCTCCTATCGGACTGTGGATCAGGCATACAGTGGGTAAAGACCCGTCCTTCCTCCACGGTGTTACACTAAACTATTCTACGCTACAAACTAACTAATAAACTACTAAATAACGTAAATAACTACACGTCTACGAGCTAACAAATGCTAGATCATAATTGGGGTGACCGACACTTTAACATGGAATTTTCTAATTCCTAACAAACTATGGAGCATGTCAAGATTATCCAAGAAAAGTTCAAGGTGAAGAAGATGACGAAAGCAGAGTTGAAACGAATCAAGAACGAGGCTTTTCAACTTCTTAAGGACAGCTCTGACAGTGCCATAGAAGTCGAATATCATCTAGACAACATAGCCCGAGCCATGTCCAACAATATTGATTGGCTCAACCCTGAATCCAACATCGACTTTACCAGACCTGACAAGGCTCCATACTACACCGACTGGACTAAGCCACTACCCACCATTGGTCGACCTGATCAACAACGGATTCCCTACCGGTACTTCTTTAACAATGACCTGGTATTTCTTCAACACGTAGCGATGTTAGCAATAAATACGCTACCTCACTCACCTTCCCCATCCCGGCAACAGTCTTCTCCAACAATATGGCCATCGAGGAAGAAGCCACACACATGTTCGTTGATAATGTGGTTAATTATAACCTCGATGCACTGTATAGAATTCATCACTAGCCTGAACGAAGAAGAATCTACTACAGAAGCTGCCAGGTAATCAAATCTAACAAAGAGGTGTACAGTGACCAACGGATCATTGCCATAATGCATTTTAGCTTGTCTACTAAGTGGGACTACTCATTCCTGAAGAAAATCATAGTCAAATGCCAAGACGAACAGGAATATGACTTTTTTGAAGTGGATTTTCTGAGATTGTCACTCAATGATATTGAAGACATGTATCTTGCTAAGGTACAAGGTCGAATGCGACACTTCTCCACCAATATCCAGCTCCAGTACATCAAGTCATTGCTGATATTCATCAGAAGCATCGTTATCCAAGAACGTATTGAAGACCTTCAACTTGCCGTGGAATCATACCAAAAACGTGTTAATCTCACAAAACCACTGCTAAACATTCCCGATATCAACCACCTGGCTCAGTACACCATTCTCAAGAAACCAAAGTTTGGTGTAGTCTACCGCAGTGAACTTCATCATAACTGTTTCATGGCGTGCAAGGAGCTTCACAAGTTTTGTGATCACACTTTGAAGAAGGTTTGGGACGGGCTAGCATATCGGTTAAAGGAGATTCATGAAGACATCGGGTCAAAGAAACGGTGGAATTCGAGGGAAAAGAGGGATGTGAAGAAAATCATCACAAGGATTGATGAAAGGTTGTTTCGTCGCGATCAGATAAGGACTTTGGAGAGCTTCGTAGGTGGACGACCGAGTATCTCTCTAACTGGCTATCAACGTCCAGAACGAACTCCGGGCGTTATTGACGGATTGCCTGGTACTCCTTGATTCTTTTCTTGATTAATATTTGGATTTTGTGATCTGTATATAATTGACAATGGCTTGTGCGCACATAACAGTTTGTAATGAAAGGACCCTATGGTATGCTTCAGTGCCATAATCCTATAAAAAGAGCGAAAGCTTCTTACTTTTTAGTAAAACATATCAAAACTTTCATTTTTTTTTCAAAGTTTTGCTCAAAAGAACAATTACTTCCCCTTATGACTTTCAAAACCTCAAAAGTTAATATCACTTGCTGAGGGGGAGTATTTGACTAAAACTTTGTTCATAAATTGTTCTTCGTGGAAATCTTCCCACAAAACTCAAAATGGTCATATTCGATAACAAAATTTCATCAAAAATAACATTTATATGCCATTTTTTAGGGGGAGAAAAATTATGTGATAAGAAATATGTTGTGAATTGCAATTGAATCATCGTGTGATAAGACTTTAACCCTTGAATTGACGAGATCTGAACTGTCATACATCGAAAAGATTTGTCTTCCAAGACTTATCCGAGTAGATCGTACCTATTCGAGAAACTCTTGATAGACATGAACTTTGAAGGGTTTGACAACCTTTCGAGGTTTGTCCACACCTTCAAGGTAGTTATTAGAGCTAGTTGTCACTTAAAACCTGACAATGTAACTTTTTAACTATGCAACGTAACCGTGTCTCGCGGGGAATTTTCTATCTTGAGTCGATCAATTCAAAAATGCGCGCTCTTCTCTCACCGTGCATATTTCTAACAAAACACTTAAGCACGTGTGGAGGGGGAGTATTTCTGCTAAATATAAAAACTCTCACAGAGGTAAAAAATGTTTTTACTCATAAACACTTTGAGATATTTTTCAAGAAAAATGGTTTTTATGGCAACATAGGTTAGTCATGGAGTTATAAGGTGACTAAGGTTAGGAATAACCGTCCTATGATCCGCCAGAGCTGGAGGGATCTACCCAAGGACACCACTAATAGTTAAAACTTAGAAGTCCTTAGGTATGATTATAAAAAGGAGAAAATGAGAATCGGAGAAAGAAGGAGTTGAAGAATTAAAAAGAAATGTAAAGAAAAGGGTGAAAAGAAATAGCCCTCCAAATTATTCAACTTAGGGCAGACACCGGGTTCAATACATATGCTACTGGCTGTCACTAGATGACACCGGTATTGAAGATCAAAGTCGTCATGGACCCAGTGACGCATGCACTAAACCTTCTTAACCACTCAAGTTTCTCTCAACAGAAGCTTGTTTCATTCTCACAGGGAACCCTATGTAAACTATCGGCTTTTTCTTAGAGATTGCTGGTATTGAAGAAGGAGACCCTCTCCCTAGTCTCCGCTCAGAAAAAACCAAAGCGCACTATTGAGTCTAGAGCCACGAGATTCATCAAAAGATCTCTTAGGAACATTTAACATTTCATCACTTGTCGTTCAACAATAAGGACGCAAGTGATACATTCTAGAGTCCTTCAAAGATCTTAGCAATCTGTCGAGAACATTTATGAGGGGTTCACTTCTGTAATCCTCGGTGATTGAATGGAAACTCCTACCAGGGTCAACATCAAACAGCTCTGATAGCTGGTCACTTCGGTAACTCCTTGTGGGTTACGCTTAGTGTTGTCTCAAACAGTATACAGTCGTGGGGTGATGCTTCGGTATACCTCAGCGACTCACCTGAACTGTAGGTGTACTTCGGTACATCGTGTTATCCTACTTGAGGGACTCCAGTTCAGGAACAGCCTTTGCTAGAATTAGAGATGTGTTTTCACACTATGCTGTTAACACGCTCGAAGTTCGAACTTGTAAGTGCTGGAAATCCCGCTAAGGAGATTCCTTCAAGAATCGAGTCTTGAAGATGTGGGTCATTACTTGAACTTATTCAATGTAATGCCAACTGTCCCTTATGGGATTCGGACGGCTGATTCGCCCGACCAAGGTGAATGGAATCAAGACATTCATCAGAAGAACAATCATAGTGGTCAATTCTATAAGAAACGGCTACAATGATCGATTGGTGTTTATTACTAACCCATTTTTATGTTTTCTTCTTATGGATGCTCCTGGGAGATGATCGTGCAGATTCTCCACATGCTCATACCAACAACAACTCATATTGAAGTTCTCTCAAAAGGCAATACAAAAGTCAGAACGATTCTTCCTCAAAGTCAAAGAATCTACAAAGTATAAAGACTAAGAGAACTACATCTATCCTGATATCCAATGTCAAAGAGCGTATGAGCATGTTGGAGAAAGACGTGGAGACACCTGAGCAACGAAGCGGACCTGATGCAGATTACCACAACATAACATCACCATATCCACACCTGAACAAAGAACAAAGATTAATGAAGACGTCAAAGCTGAAAAATTCAAAGAAAACAAGATCCTCACACTGGGGAGATTGTTAGAATCAAGGCACTTCTTCTCACAAGAAAGAAGAATGTCAGAAGACGTCAAAGCAACTATTACATCAGCACCAACAATGTTTCAAATTACTTAAGTCATTAATTACCAACACTTAGGGGGATATTGTTGGAATCACTCCTAAAATATATTTCAAGTGTTTGTAATTAACATGTAATAGGTTGCTTAATTAGGTTTTTATGTTTGTTTTAATGGCAAGGCTTATGTAGAAAGCCCATAAGCCTTGGCCCAAGCCAATAAGGAAGGAAGGGAACTTGTAGTGTTGCCCTAGTCCCTTCCCCTATAAATAATGTTGTAAACCTTCATTTGAAGGTTGGTTGTTCATTTACTTTCAATATCTACGCATAACATTTCACATACTCATTCGTATATTGCTTATTCTAGTTCAACCGATCACTTCTTTACCTATTTCTTACATATTGATGCTTGTGTTACAATATGGTGACCTAACAAGATATGACCAACTGACCCTAAGTGAGTAGACTGAGACGGGAAGGGTAAGATATGACCAACTGACGACCCTTTCTACTTGTGCGATTTGACCAACTGATCACCTACTTTTTTGATGAACTTAAGAATTAGGGGGTGAGTGTTTAAGATGCTAGCGCCCGGGCACTCACTATTATAAATCTAGCATGTAGCAGAACTTAATGACTTGGCTTAGGGGACCAGGAACAACTGGACTTATAAGGGGACACCTGACTTCTCTAGTGGTACCCTTTGCTGATAGGTTAGGACGAACTGACCAAATTTTGTCCTCTCGACTTTGACCCCACATGAAGTAATTGGAAGTAATTAGACGTAATGTTAGCCGTAACATTTTTATTAGAAGTGATGGTCATTCACGTTTAGTAACTTTGTAACGTGTGTTAGATATCGTGCTAGAATAGTCAACGGGCTCGTGGATTGGGCTAAGCTAAATGGTTTGTCGTTTAGTTAAGCTAGCCTTGTAAAAGTTCATGTAACCCAATCCATGTCCAAGCCCATCTCACGGCCCATGGCCAAGCCTTAGGGCATTATGTTATTTGTACTATAAATACCCCTCAAAGTCTCATTTGAGGGGTGTGCTTGAATGTGTGTGTGTGTGTTTTTCTCTTTGATATAACATCTCTTGTTCATCTTTCTCTCTATACACATATACGCATATCATCATCAAGTCACCACTTTCATTTCTTCTTCTCTACGCATATCTTATAGTTTGTGTTTAACGTGTTCATCTCGTTTGGTAACGTGGTATACGCGTAAGGTTGATGTAAAAACAAGGTCCTACACGTAAACATTACTAGTTAGGATGAATAACTAGGTTAGCACCACTCTCCTCTATTGATCACATCCTTTGCCTTTATCTGCTTTAGTAGTTAATTAATTAATTCCTTATCGAAATCATATTAAAATCTGTGACACCTAGACTTAGTATAAATCCACACACATAGCTCTTGGGACGACCTCGGTTTTACCGAATACTACACTACACACGACTGGGTACACTGCCCGTTAGTGCATTAGGGTAGACCATAGGTATAACGAGACTTATAAATATTAAAACCTGGTCAGTAAAACCTGCATCAAGTGTTTGGCGCCGCTGCCGGGGAGTTATATTAGGATTGCTATTAAATCTTTCATTTTTGTTTTGTTTTTAAATTTTCTCAAATTCTCACGATCTCTTTTCAAGTTTCAGGTACCATGGAAGTTATTAACATTGATGACCTCACTCTTGAGGAATATTTGGCATTGACAAGAGAAGAACAATGGTCGGGACTCGTAAGACCGGCAATTGGAGCTGATGTCTGTTTCGAAATTAAAGACCAATTTATGAGGGAGCTTCGTGCTAACCCTTTTTTAGGAAACAGGGACGAAGATGCGTATGAGCACGTTGAGAATGTCTTGTACATCGCAAGCCTTTTCAATATTCTGGGTGTGTCTCATGACGCTGTTATGCTAAGGGTGTTCCCCATGACTCTTACTGGGGCTGCAAGAAGATGGATCGAAAGGTTGCCCGCCGGGGCAGTTAATACTTGGGCTCTACTAAAGAAGCACTTCATCCAGAGGTATTGTCCTCCGTCAAAGATATCTAACCAGCTCTTGGAGATGCATAATTTCAAGCAAGAAGACGATGAAATGTTGTATCAAGCTTGGGATAGATACAACGATCTCCTCTACAAGTGTCCTACACATGATCTGAACAACCAGCAAAAGGTCAACATCTTCTACAAAGGAATCAACGTGACTACAAGACAGATGCTGGACTATCAAGGACCAATTCTAAGCATGACTCCTACTCTAGCAATTGAAGCCATTCAAAAAATGGCTGATCATTCCCAAAAATGGCACGATGGAGGAAGAAAAAGAAACCAAGGCGGAAGTTTTGATGGAATTGCGGCCATAACTAACAAACTAGAGAATCTAGGTCGAGATATGCTAAAAATCAAAGAAACTATTCATGCCATCCAAGTAGGTTGCGAAAGCTGTGGGGGAGGACATCTCATTAAGAATTGTCCTAACATTAACGAAAAAAACACAATCAAAGAAGCTAAATATGGAGAAAATTGACCATTTTACGGGGATAATCGTAATGGCTATCGTGGAAGACCTTCCCCATATTATGAGCGTGGTGAAAGAAGAGCTAACTTGGAGAAAATGATTAACAAGTACCTTGTAGATTCGACCAAAAGACATAAAGAGCAGGAAGAATGGCTGAAAAACTTCCAAGATAATACAAAAAAAAGCCTTTCTAGCCATGACGTATCACTAAAAAACTTGGAAACTATGATTGGGAAGCTTGGCGACGAGGTACAAAAAAGAAATGAGGCACAAAAGGACAAATCAACAGTATGTAAAGCCGTATTTTCTGAAAATGACAAATCCACCGATGAGTCTAATAAAAACAATGATGCCGATGGCAGAAGAGAGTTACGCCGTAACCAAACATCAGAGTTACGGTGTAACCAGGACACGAGTAATGACAAGTCTACCAAAATTGACGACTCTAAAAGGAAGAATCATTGGTGTAAGGCTATTGCAATTGATGATGGAGAGTGTTACAACCTATGGGCCTCTTGCGACCCTCGGAAGGCCTGCGATGGAGGGGTCGATAAGGAAAGGATTAATGATGATAGATACATGTGGACAACACTTAACAATGAAGAAATATTAGCCAAATTCTCGATTAACGAAGTGGAAGGACCACCTATCAAGCATTGCTGCAGGCCCTTACTAATCACGGAAGATGAGTTCACACAAGCATGGCCGACTTGCAACCCCTTTCGTGAGTATTGCAAAGGAGGGGGCAATGTGAAGAACGAAGTTTAGATATGCCCACATGAATCGGGAAGACATGACGTTGATTTTGGGGACCTATCATTCAGAGATTGGTATTCAGTAAGGTTCAGTGACGCAATAATTAATTCAGTTTTGTTAAGAAATTTAGAGCTCAAATATGAAAAACATATTCTTCAAGGAAAGACCATTAAACCTCTCAACGATATTCCTTCTTGCAACAACGATGACGAAGAAACTCGAAGTCATTGGTGTGAGCAAATTAAAACCACTGACGGAAATTTTTGGGCATCTTGCAACCCTTTTGATTATGAATGTGATGGGGGAAGCAGTGTTGAGAGAGCTGGGGAAGACGAGTTCGTATGGACCTCGACTAATGACTCAGAAAGAACAGAATTGCCTTGGCCAGACGATTTAGGATTCGACGAGTGGGTCAAAATCAAATACGGAAACATAGATGCGCTAACTAAGGAGAAAATCTGGAATGGATGTATGAGTAAAGACGAACCAAGCAACGAAGTTCCAAATGAAAAATCGGATAATGACACCAAGGATTCATCGAGGAAGGCAAAAGAGGAATGCAAACAAGTGCTAGTGGAAAATTTACTCGACGATAAACAACTTAAAGATACTGAATCCGACGATGATGATTTTGATTACCTCGAACTACAAGGTGAAGATGGGTTCGTTGACCCCGATGATGAAGCACATGAGAAGAGAAGATGCAAACTTCTTGGCATTCCGTATAAGAGGCCGCCACCAATTATAACCGAAAATTATGAGTTCATTCGATACCATTTAGGGTCGGAGGAAAATTTTTGCAAAATTCAGAAAATCGAGACTAAAGAGTACCTCCGTACTGCTAAAAATGTCGCGTGGGTCAGACATAACTTGATGGAGGACATGGAGGAAGTTGGCCAAGTCCAAAGGCCACCATAAATCCCCAAGGCTTTGAGTCTAACTTAAAGACTCGTAAATAAAGAAAAGTGCTTTTTTGGGAGACAACCCGAATTACCCCTTTCATTTGTTTTATTTCCATTTCTGTTGGGTTTTGTGTTTTTAACCATTTTTGCAGGAAACGATGAAAAATTGCTGCTGCAGCATGTTGATCTGACCAGAGTTACGGCGTAACTCATTCTCATGATTACGCCGTAACAGACCCCTTGCAGCAGAACTTCAGATGCACTACCAATTACGGCGTAATCCCATCTCAGTGGTTACGCCATAGCTACACTTTTACAGCGTATGCCAGGTTTTGTCTAGTTACGGCGTAACTCCTTCTGGAGTTACGACGTAACTATCCTGTGCATTACTTCTTTCATTTTAAACACAATAACCTTGTATTAGTCTTTTAAATGAACTTTGTGGGTATGTTCCCTGTAAACCCTCACGAGACTACACTCGTCCACTTGGAACACGAAGTGGTTTAAAAGGCTTGTTGCATGCGCTAAATGCAACCGTGATTCCTACGAAAGTGAGTTAGGTTTATTTTTCATTTTTCATTTTTTTTCTTTTTAGAATTATGCTTGTCGGTAGTGTGATTTCAGGGATTGAAGTTTGCTCGTGGATGCTTATGCGAAGGCACGACTCTTTTTCGTGGGCCTTCTTTCTTTTTGGAGCAAATTTCAGGGAAGTTGTCGCTCTAATTCTACTTTTCTCTTCACCTTTATTTAACACTTAGTACAAAAAGGACTTTGTACAATTCAAGTGGGGGGACGGGAGTAGAATTATCTCTTGAACTTTATTTTGCCCTCGTTTTTCTAGTTTATTTTGAAAAATTATGCCATTTGTAAAATTTTGACATGTTTTTCTTAAACTAACTAGATTAGACCTTAGCCGAGCACATATAACCCTTGATATTATATGGTGAGATTAGCCTTATCCGTTTCCAAAATTTTACCCCAAATCCACCAAATTATGAGTGTGCCGGTAGCTTGTAAACTTTAGAACTTGGCCTTTACATCATTTCGAGACCATAGACGAGGTATGTTGAGTTAGCTCGATGTATTTGGACTTTTCAGTTTAAGAAGGCAGTATTATAGGATTATAACCCCAAATAGCCTACCATTGTGTGTCTATCGATTAGTCACCTTGACTTCTCGACCCCCATGTGAAACCCTTTTGTTGCACTCACCTTTAGTGCAAGATACCCCTAGATACACCTATATGAGCCATTCCTTTCATTTTGTTAACCCAATATATTATTTCGTTACACCTTTACACCTTAGCCTACCCTGTAGTCTTTATTTGTGATTGGAAAGTCATCATTTGCCTAAGTTCAAGGTTCAAGAGGAAAGGTTCGGGAATCACGCTTTTGTCGACTACATATTCTTAAAGATCATTGAAGACCCCCCGAATTCCCATTGTTCATCTCAAGTGGGGGGATGTTATGTTTAGTTATTATAGTTATGTTTAAAAAAAATGTGTTATTGTAAAGTACGATGTAATAAGCACTATGTTATCAGCTTAATATAGATTTAGTATCGAGGAGGCCACCTCGGTCACATTTGAAGATTATAGTTGGTAGTTGCGCCAACAGTTGGAGAAAATGTCATGTGCCCATCATGACGTCCTCTAATGACACATCTACCTAGTATATCATGATCCGGTTTCTTAACTTCGAAGCTTGAACTTTGGGCGGACGGTAAGTGGTGATGACTTAGTTATGGATTTAGACTATTTGCTTGATTTTTATTTTACACCATTTATATATCCCATGTCTTATCCTACCCTTTAGTCATGAAGCGTGTCTAGGTGATGCAGCGAGCAATCTTTGGTATCTTGGCCATGGATTTGGTCATGTATCATTGATTTTGTCCACTTCTCCGTGACATGTTAGTAATGACAAATCACCCTTAACCTTTGTCGTGTCTACCCATATTGCCTTCGAGAATTTTTTTGTCCTTAACTCTAGTGGTGGAGATTTGTGTAACCGCCAAGCTTATGATAGAATACATGCTATGACTGTGCGATTGAGTGATCACCCCGAAATTGACACTTAGAATAGTTGAGAGATTTGAGTGTTTCGTTCCCATTTCGTGAGGTGTTCTGCTTTGTTTTATTCTAGCATAAGGGATTTGTAAACTTATATTTTCCAGGTAATGGGAGATATCTTTTTAAGAATCTATCTAATAAGGTCTACTTGAGGGCAATTTCCCCTGAATATTAAGTGTCAATTTCCCCCGATAATGCTTGTAATTTATATCATTTATATGGATTTACGCTTGTTTTCCATTATATTCCATTTTCAGGTAAATTACAAGCATTGGAGCTAAAGAGACGCGGAATTGGAGAGTTTATTGAAGATTTATCATCGTATGCTCACTTTGAAGAAGTTACGGCGTAACTCCTCTCTCACATTACGCCGTAACTGAAGCGTGGCTCAGAAAACCAACTTAACAGAAGATTACGGCGTAACTATATCCAAGATTACGACGTAACCATATTAGGTCAAATGAGGTTTCGCGCCGCTGATAATTACGCCGTAACTCATGCTACAACTACGGCGTAACCAAGATTTATTGAAGATACGGCGTAAATCCTTCCAGAGGTTACACCGTAACCAGCATTATTAGTGCAAAATTACGAAGAATTGTATGTTACGGCGTAACTCTTTTAATAGTTACGCCGTAACCAGATCTGGCCTATAAATACCCCACGATTTCCAGCATTTCAAAGCATCCCATTTCACACACAACAATCAGAGAACGTGAGAAGAAGTCGAAGTCAGATCTAGAGGAGCATACAGAGCTATCTCCAAGGGAGAAATCACTCCCCTACGATAAACATTAGCTTTTTATCTTTTCTTTACTTTCGATTCATGTCTTTCGTAACATTAAACATTGAATTGATTTGTATGGTTACTATGAGCGGCTAAGCACCTCTTGGTGCTGGCCTAGTTATGATTCCTTAATTTTTTTGTTTGCGTTTACTTTACTTCCGTATAATTATTTCTAAGTGTATGCATGCATAGTTTATTGGTAGCTACCTTTGTTTCGGTAGTTTTGAATGGCGGTAGAGGCTAGTTGCTTAGGAGATATGACCAACTGACCCTAAGTTAGTAGACTGAGACGGGAAGGGTAAGATATGACCAACTGAAGACCCTTTCTACTTGTGCGATTTGACCAACTGATCACCTACCGTTTGGATGAACTTAAGAATTAGGGGGTGAGTGTTTAAGATGCTAGCGCCCGGGCACTCACTATTATAAATCTAGCATGTTGCGGAACTTAATGACTTGGCTTAGGGGACCAGGAACAACTGGACTTATGAGGGGACACCTGACTTCTCTAGTGGTACCCTTTGCTGATAGGTTAGGACGAACTGACCAAATGCTGTCCTCTCGACTTTGACCCCACCTGAAGTAATTGGAAGTAATTAGACGTAAACATTACTAGTTAAAATGAGTAACTAGATTAGCACCACTCTCCTCTATTGATCACATCTTTTACCTTTATCTGCTTTAATAGTTAATTAATTAATTCCTTATCGAAATCATATTAAAATCTGTGACACCTAGACCTAGTATAAATCCACATACATAACTCTTGGGACGACCTCGGTTTTAACGAATACTACACTACACACGACCGGGTACACTGCCCGTTAGTGCATTACGGTAGACCATAGGTATAACGAGACTTATAAATATTAAAACCTGATCAGTAATACCTGCATCAACGGGGTAACAATTTGGCAAGTGTTAATTATGTGCAAGGTGAAAAATCTAAAAAGAGTCTCTCGAACCAATTCATACAAAGCCAAGATGGGAGTAACAAAGAACAACTTCAAGAAATCCGCTCCATCCAAGTGGTCCTTCAAGTGTCATGTTTGTGGAGAAACTGGTCACTTTGCTCGTGAGTGTAAAGACAGAAAATCGGGGACTAATGAAGTGAACTTGGTGAATACCGAGATAGACGAGATGGTGGCTCATGTTCACCTTGATGATGGAGATGATCTCGTGGGGTGAACACTTGAAGATCGAGTTATATCTAGCCTTTATTTCAGCACTAGAAAAGGCGGGCTAGCACCTCTTTAATACTCATTGTCATTTTGAGTTTCGTTGTTTTAATTCTAGCGTAACTGTTTACTTTGAATTCTAGTGTAGTCGTTTTGCCATTCGAGTCAAATTGTATGTCTGTTTTATTATTGGTATTGTTAATGAAAGCTAGTGTTTTATTCTCATGAAAGCTATATTTCAAATATTTTGTCTTTGTTGCATGAAGAGTGTTGTGATAAGCAAAAAAAAACTTATCACTGGTCTTGTTAAATCATGAATGGCTACACTGCTTTATCTCCACATAAGGATAGTTTGCTTGCATGATGGTTTTGCTTGAAGTGCAACACATGCTTTATATAAATATTTTCCATGTCACGTTTAATCACTGTCACGTGGGTTTAATACATTTGAATTGTGGTTATGTTACTCCAACTTTGTGTACATTGAGATTAAAAGTATATCTTAAACTTTTTAAGTGTGAAATAAAGTTCTAAATTAATACTTGAAATGTATAGAGAAATTTTCGAAAGATGTCGAAAATTAGTGATTCATGTTAATTCATGATATGAGATAAATAATTGAGAATGGTGCCATTATTGGCATGTTTATTAAGTAATCTAGAAACTTAATTGTTACATTTTTTAAGCCTCTAACGAGAGACTTAATAAGTGTTTAAAATTGATTGATAATCTCATTTTTCCTCTGACGAGAGACTTAATGAGAGTGACTAGAGACATGAGTATGAAGCCATATATGTAAATCGGTTAGTGATGGAAACCCGACTTGGTTGTAGTGTTCCTATTTCACGAGTTTAATGGGTAATAACGAACTAATTGATAGAAGGTACTATCGCATAATTGACTCATGTATAGTATAGATAGTATGGTGTTGCCGAGGAAAGGATGAGGTAAAACATCTTAACAAAGCTTTAGAGGCATCTTAGCAACGAAGATGTTACAAGCTTTGCCTATATGATCTAGAGGTGTTGCCTCCTTGAATGAAGAGTATTGGTTTCTCTTTTAGAGGGTCATGAAACAGGATTTAAGCGCATGGCCATATTCGCGCTTAGTGAGAAAACAATGGTCACAATAAGAAATGTGTATACGTATGCCATGAAATCGTAAGGTTCTTGGTTTAATTCCTTTGGACACCATTGAATCGATTTCAATTAATCCGCCTGCTTATATAATGCAAGGTTTAATCTTCGTGCCACTTTGCGACGTAACTTATTAGAGTAGTAGAAAACTATCCAACCCGGTGGAGGATTTTTGGATATTATAAGGTTGTATAGTTATTTAAATATTACTTACAACTAGGAGTATGGTTTAGCTAAATTATATTGGTTGTCACGTTTTATATGATGCTACAATATGTGACCGGTAGGAAGACGTCTTCAAGTATCACATGTTTCTCCTAAATTTCATGCATTTTGAAAACTTCCACATGCCACTACTTTTCATTCATGATATAGTGGGAAGTTGGAACTTATTTCGGGATGTGGTTACTTCCTTTTGCATATAAATAAATGGTCTCTTTCTCAAAGAAATAAAAGAACAAAAACGTGAATACCTCTGCAAAGCCATACTCAACCGTCTTCTACTACCGCCATTGTTTTGTGTGTTTTCGGTCGCTGTCGAATATACACGTGTTGGCTGCATCAAATCCTGGGGCTTGTACGAGTGTAGACTCGCAGCGAATATACGAGTTTGTATTAAGCTTAAAGGACATGAGTCATTCCGTGCAATTCGTTTGTTCTTTTGTTTCATTTGTTTCAGGTTTGCTGTCACACGTGTTTAGTGTTGTTCCAAGGTTCATCGTCTGTTGTTTGAGGTTTCAGAATTTGCTGCTGGTGTTATTTAACATTCAACACATGGTTTGATCATCTTCTCACTTTAATTTCATGGTTATCATCAATCGCAGAAACCCGGGTTGGGGTGTTTCATGCATAGTTTGTTCATTTTCTTACTCTTTATGTTTACCGTTAATCTTGCGTAAAAGGAACGCGAGGCGGGGTGTTTCATGCAAGTACGTGCTGTCTCCTGAAAAGCATTCGAAGCATGTTCGTTCTCGTCATAATACTATGTTTCAAATATAGCAATTTCTGATTAAGACCCGGTTCCCTCTGGTTATACGCTGCCAGAATCCATCTGGGCTTGGTTTGGTTGCTAGATATGGATGCCTCGTGCTAAAGACCACCATGACATGTTCGACGTCCTATTGACATTTCTATCTAATACTACGAGTATAACGCAACATAGGAAGATAAATACGTACACAGATGTGATGCGAACAGTTAACTCTTTTTACCTATATAGGTATGCACAATGATAAATTGATAATCTGTCATTGCAAAGTGTTGATTTTATTCATTCCGTCCTCAATTCATTGAGATTTGAGGATTACTGTGAACATAGAAGTTTAGAGTAAAATGTACAAACTTAGTCGGACATCCACAAGCAGCTTGTCATAGTTGTACGTGCATATAAGTCTGTATGAACAGACTCAAATTAATAGAAACACATGTTTTAGTTTCATCCAACTAAACAAATAGATTGGACTTGGGTTTTCTGATTGTATAATTTGGTCAACAGAGGATCCAACACCACCCAGTCCCAAACATATTGAGCAGGTGACTAAGGTCCTCCTGACTTATGAGACAATACCGGACGTTTTGAGGTTCCAAAATGTACAACCTTCTACCTACGTGGTACAACATCACATCGCACAAAGGGGTTATGGGATAGGTTAGTAAGGTCGCATAATTACATGAACCCTGCATCCGATATCCCTAACCCCGTAGAACACAAGTAACCAAAGCCAAGAATGAATTGCCCGAAACATGAACATGTATCGTGAAAAACAATATTTGTTGCATCCCCTGCAAGTTGGAGAGAAAAAGAAAAGAAACTGTCAAAAATTAATTACTTGGCCACTGTACCTCCTTTTATGATAAATTTTTTGCCCACCAGGAATTTCAAGAAAACAAAGACAGTTGCCTCAAAAAAATCGGACAAAAGTCGATTTAACTTTTTATATGATTATCCCTATATTAGAATGACGTTAGGTTAATCACTCGTAAAGGTAAACACGTCTCCAAAATGCTTGTTTTTTAAATTTAGCCAGAAAATGGGATAAGCGGCAAAAGGTAATGGACATGGTTCACAGCAACTAGGTATAGAGAGCCCGAAAAATTATATCCATAGAATACTGACCTTTTTTCAATTGTAATATGAGTCGCTTTCCGAAACTTGATTTAGCATATTACCCTTATCCCTTTTAAAGTAATGCACCCCCTCTTCCCTGCCCATCAAATGGAAGTTGTATGTCGATGATAAACTGCTGTGATCAATCTTATTGCCATTTGCGGAAGTGTTTCTTTTGAGCATATCTTCAAAGATTGAAGAATTTCCAGAGTAATCGGTAGACAGGTGATCTGAACCTGTTGAGTTGAATGACTTCATGGATATGGCAAGACCTGATTTTGGTCCCTTTTGTTGCGTGGAATTTGTGGTTTTGTCGCTATCCAGCTTTTTTGTATTGAGGAAACGGCCTCCACAGCCTCGAGCCCTTTTCATAGCATGCTGGTGTCGCGATTCATGTAGATATGGCTAAAATTGTGAAATAGCATTAGAATAAAGCATGAAAGTCCACATAAGTTGATATTTGTGAGTCGAAAGATGCAAATTGCGCTACATAATATGTATAACTGAAGGTGGCAATTTCATCTTATTTACTTATGAATGAGTCAGTCCAGGTTATCATATCTCTAGCTGGTCAAACGAGTAAAATAAAAATAAAAAAATCTTAAAAGGTAACAGGTCAAATGAGTCAAACATCGGTCGAAGTATAATTCTAATGGATAAAATGCTCAAAACGAATTTATTAAGATTTAGATGATCATTGAAAGATAATACATGTAAGAATGTTTGACTCACTGTTAATTGTATATAAGACTTCAAAATATTTGGAAACAAAACGTGTTTCAGGTCAACCCAAATCCTAAAAGAATTACCAATATAGATCCGGTACCCGCCCCGCATACTTTGCCACCTCTAAATAAAGCAAAACATTTCTTTTATTTGTAAAAAACTGAATCATAATCATTCACTGCTCTTTCATTTCCGCATCACCATTTGTAACCAACTTTTTCTGATCAAGCTTGTTTTAAAGTGAGTTATAGCTACCAGAAATGTTACCATCTAATGTAGCATATAAGGAGAGAATGTGTGTTGTCTTATTGTATGAAACAGGACATCCCATATTCCATATTTTCGTATACCAGAGGAATCATGAATTCAAGGATAAAAAAAAAGTGAGAATAAAAACTTATACCTTTCTAGATTTAACGACTTTCTTTTCCAATTCCGCTTTAGCTCTTGACTGTCTTCGCCTCAGGATCCCATTATATTGTTTTGCATTTACATAAACAGGCTCCTCTTCCATTTGAAGTGGCAATGCCATTCTACTCTGATGGATCCCAAGCAAGTGTGGGTGTGCCTGCTTCCAAAATATGGTCAGAAAAAAACAAAATTAAAAAGAAAATGCTTATAAAATAATTACAAAAAAGAAGAAAAAAATCGCCCAACACGTCTAACAACATACCAGCATGGATGATCTAGTAAAAAATGGGAGTTTTCAGATAAATATAATAATGAATGAACCTATGCTCTTAAATAGTAGAACATAACCCTCATTTGCCTTCCGCTTCCAGTTACCATCACACGCACTCCCTTTATCAAGCCATACCCTGTTATAAGTCACACGTTAACCACCAGTGGCTTGAACAGCATCTAAAATTTGCCTCTCCAACCCATAACTTTAGGCCAAATAGTATCACTCAACCATCTAGTGACCCAAAGTTTGACTTCACGTCACTCTCTCATGGCTATTCCAACCTCTGTTCAATCTTGTAAACTCAAAGTTACTTCTACTATGTTGATCTATTGGAATATTCCACATTACTTTTTAGGGGATGAGTTCTTAACAACATACATACAACAACAGCAACAACATACCCAATCCCACCGAAGCGGGGTATGGGGAGGTGAAATGTAGACAGAGATAAACCCGGGAGTAGAGAGACTGCTTCCAGGGGACCTCCGGCCAGTGTAACTGTGCAGGTGTGTTGTGCTCAAGATATAAGTGCGTGAAATCATAGATGCTGTTAACAACATACATGTATTCAAAATTACATTACGCTAACCTCGTAGATCTACTACAGGATACTACATTCACTTTGATGGCAATGAAATCATAGAAATTGATATGGTCCAAGTATTTAGTATTATCGATCTGTGACTCAAACTGCTTCCGAATTAGGGTGAGTATGACGTCTGACACAAGAGTCAGAAGATTTTTTGGCTTGAAAAAACGGAAGTGTATTGCAAAATGAGGGATCAATGCACGTCTCCAGGTATCAAAATTTTCATGAGATAACAAAACATATCAATGTTTCGATAAAAAAGAATATCAATGTCGACTATCATAATGAAAATGTATTGTTGCAATATGATGTGTGTCCAGTTCTCACCCGTGTTCCGTAAGTCATCATTCCTGCATAATGTGGATCCTGATATGGATTAGACGTCAAGACCTGCAAAATGCTTTTAATTAGTACACAGAGATGGTCATTTAATAATTTCTAGGCCTATTATCTAGTTAGTGGTTCCACATACCAGTGTTCAGTTAGGTCATTTTTCACAACTATCTACAGAATGCCGATATAAACATTTATGTAGAAAGAGAAAGATTACTATTGAGTGTCCTAAGAGCTCCATTGGTGAATTTGTTTCAACTTGTTTGGCTTGTTGATGCTCTTGGCCATTGTTCACTTTCAATCCTGAAATGTTAAATAATGTCATCATAGCAATTCTATAGGTTTCTAATTTTATATAGAATGATAGTTTAAATAAAAACTGAAGGCACACAAACGCATTATTGCTGAAGCAAAGAAAATGGATAACAATAAGAAGCACAAATGATATAGGTTCACATAGGAGTAAACTTCTGCATAGCTTATCGTGATTCACGAAGCCTATATGCTGACACTTCCAGTTCGGCCTAATAAGAATAATCTAAGCAACCGTAATCACCTTCAATATGGACAAATAAATGGTAACATTAATTCAAAATATATAGTCAATAAGAAGCGTTTTAGCAGATGCATACTGTGATATCACATAGTTTCATAGCTTTTTCAGCCAAAAGGAAGTCAGGTCAAGGTTTTTATATCTGTGACTCATTAGCATACCTATATCTAAACAACCTAGAGTGGCGAGAAAAAGGACGATCAGCTAAAAACCAAATTATCAAATACTTTGGTAAGGCAGGTATATGAACTTGATTGGCGTCTCTTCACTATCTGTTATATCGGTTCTCGTTTGAGCAACTAAAGATCAAGCATCTTTAAGGAGGCAGGTATATGAACTTGATTGGCGTCTCTTCACTATCTGTTATATCGGTTCTCGTTTGAGCAACTAAAGATCAAGCATCTTTAAGGAGAACCTCAAATTCAACCTGAAGATAGATTCTACAAGTATCATATTGTGCACTTGTTTCACCAAACGGAAAAAAGAGAAGTCAACATACCAGCCATGCTTTTGGGAACATAGGCACGTAGGTGTTTTAGCTTAGTAAAATTAGAGACAAGTTTACACATTGATGAAACAAGCAAATAAGAAACACTATGAGACTCTATTACACCAGTTTGAATTTTTAATTAGGAATGCAATATACGACACAATTATCAACTGTCATTAGACATGGGCAACTTAGTAAATATTTAATACTAATATATTACCAGACTGTGGAGCTGTGGATGAATCAGTGTCACCATCACTAGTGGTTTGCAATTGAGCTCCAACCTTTATTACCCCATTTGTTTCACCAAAAGCGCTTCCGACGCCATGCCACCAAGGTTGCGAATAGACGCCTGAAGGTGAAATAGTTTGCGCTTCAGCTTCACTATGCCGATCTCCATCTACAGTCTTTGTTGGCATTATTCTTGATCCCTTTAAAAAATTAAAACCCACGTAATCAAAAAGGTAGCTTGTTGTTAGTCGCATATTAAAACCTTAATCACACATAAACATGAGCAATGAGCATAATAACAATTAAGGGGGTGTTTGGGCATGTGTTTCAATTAGAATCAGATTATCTGATCATCGCCATTTTTTCGATAAAAACAATTTTACACATGCATATAATCAGATAAGCAGTTATAACAACTAATCATTTTCATCCACCTTATAACATCATCAATTACTCAAATTTATAAAAATTAATTAAAACACTTAATTCATCATTAATTAAAAATATATACGTAGTATAATAATTGCTAATTAATACAAATAACCAATTAAATTGAAAAAAAGGAAAGAAAGATGGATAAGACTGACTGACCTTATGAATTGTTGGAAGAAACTATAAAACTGGAATCTTTAAGATAACACTGAAACTGAATATAAATCCATTAATTTCATTTGTGGAATTAATTAATCACATATTAAACAATTATTAGGATTATAATAATATTGAACAAGAGATGATGTGTTGTCTTTTGTTTGTTTATTTTAGGATTTTTTTTTTTTTGGTGGGTTGAATATTAAAATGATTTTTTTATATTTATTTTTAGAGTTTACGCCAACGTTGCTTTCTGTGTCGCTGTTAAGGAGAAATTAATATCGGAGAAAACCGTCCTTTTGAGTGTTTATTATTTATTTACAGAAGTAGCCTTTAGTAGGTTTATTTTGTAACTTTGTTGGACAAAATTAATAAGCTAATGCACCTCGAACAAAATTAGTAAAGCTTACATCGGCCGACATAGGCGGAGCTATGTGAAAACTAAGATGAGTTGTGGTCCCTCTTATAATTTTATTACTTAGTGTAACATTTTAATGAATTTTATGTGATAAATTTCTTTTTTTAATATTTTGTCCGGTGTGTTTCGTATAATTTTTTATTCTGACCTTCTCACAATAAAACATCAGTTGCAGTAATGCATCTCATTGCGCGTGAGGCAGTTACGCCACCACGCTTGAGGGTTGATACAGAGCTTTCAAAATCACATGTAAAGTATGGATTTGGTGTGCAATTCGCGGTGATAACCTCCGGTCGAAGGTTTATTTTGTGTGTGTTTAGTGGGATAGAATTACGCTCTGTTCCCGAGTATAAAACGGAAAGAAGAGAGATGAAGAGGGAAAAAAAGAGAGAAGTAAAGAGGAGAGAAATAAGAAATGAATTTTTATCTTGTGTTCCTAAGTTGGAAAGAAAAGAGGATGATGCAAGCAAAAAATTGTTGGATTCGGTAGTTCCCATAACAGGGTTAAGACAATCAGTAGCAACTACAATACCACTAGGTGGTTACTGGATATCACTTGGAATCGTGTAATCACTTTCCAAAGTAAACTATTCGACCCTAATGTCTGGGTATCACGAATATCTACTTGGGATAAGACCAAATGTTTGTTATTGAATTAGGCACAAATCAATAACCCTTTGCTTTCAAGTGTTTATGCTTTTAGTGTTAGGTCACTAGTTTTACAAACACAAGTAATATAGAAAGAGATAAGGCGATTGAACAAGTAAAACACACACACACGTAAGAATGAGCCGGTTATGCGTAGGATGTGAATGAGAGAATAACTTGAACAACCAACCTTCAAATGAAGGTTTACAAGAGTATTTATAGGAGGAAAGCTAGGGCAACACTCCTAGTTTCCATCCTTTCCTTAATGGACTAAGGCCTAGGCTCATGGGCCTTCTACACAAGCCTAAGGCTAATTACAAACATAAAAACCATAATAAAGCTAACTATTACATATTAATTACTAACACTTGATTATGGTTTAGGAGTGATTCCAATAATCTCCCCCTCAAGTGTTGGTGATGAACGGTGAAGGCGTTGATGTAATAGTAGCTCTGACGTCTTCTGACATTCTTCTTTCTTGTGAGAAGAATTGCTTTGATTCGAACAATCTCCCCAGTGTAGAGAGATAGTTTTCGTTGAGCAGTTATGCTTTGACGTCATCATTAACTTTGTTCTTAGATTATTGTTCTTTGTGGTGAAAGTGATAGTATGTTGTTGTCTGCATCAAGTCTGCCTCAGGTCTGCTTCGCTGCTCCAGTGTCTCCACGTCATTCTTCAACATGCTCACACGCTCTTTGACGTTGGAATTCAATACTGATGAAGTTCTTTAAGTCTTTAACTTTGTAGATTCTTTGGTTTGACGAAGAATCATTCTGACTGTTGTGTTGCATCTGAATAGAACTTCCATTAGTGATGATTTTGGCGTGAGCATGAGAAGAATCTGCACGATCATCCCGCTCCGGAGCTTCCATAAGAAGAAAACATTTCAAACGGTTAGTAATAAGCGGATTCCGGCACTTACAGGTTTGAACTTCGAGAGAGTTAACAGCATAGTGTGAAAACCCAACTCTAATTCTTACAAAGGCCGTTCCTGAACTGGAGTCCCACAAGTGAGATAACGCGATGTACCGAAGTACATCTACAGTTCAGATGAGTCGCTGAGGTACACCGAAGCATCACCTCACGACTGTAGACCGTTTGAGACACACTCCGCGTAATCCACGGGGAGTTACCGAAGAGACCTGCTGTCAGGGCTGTTTGATGTTGACCCTGGCAGGAGTTTCCATTCAATCACTGAGGATCACAGATGTGAACCTCTCATAAATGTTCTAGACAGATTGCTAAGATCTGTGAAGGACTCGATAATGTATCACTGAAATTCTTATTGTTGAACGTCAAGTGATAAAATGTCAAGTGTACCTAAGAGATCTTTTGATGAATCTCGTGGCTCTAGACTCAATAGTGCGTTTTGGTTTTCCTGAGCGGAGACTAGGGAGAGGGTCTCCTTCTTCAATACCAGCGATCTCTAAGAGAAAGCCAATAGTTTACGTAGGGTTCCCTGTGAGAATGAAACAAGCTTCTGTTGAGAGAAACTTGAGTGGCTAAGAAGGTTTAGTGCATGCGTCAGTGGGTCCATGACGACTTTTAATCTTCAATACTGGTGTCACTAAGTGACAACCAGTAGCATATGAATTGAACCCGGTGTCTGCCCTAAGTTGAATAATCTGGAGGGCTATTTCTTTTCACCCTTTTCTTAGCATTTCTTTTTGATTCTTCAACTCCTTCTTTCTCCGATTCTCATTTTCTCCTTTTTTATAATCGTACCTAAGGACTTCTAAGTACTAACTATTTGTGATGTCCTTGGGTAGATCCCTCCGGCTCTGGCGGATCATCGGACGGTTATTCCTAACCTTAGTCACCTTATAACTTCATGACTAACCTATGTTGCCATTAGAACCACAGTTGTGAAGAATCTCTCAAAGGGTTTGTTAATGAAAATCATGTTTTAACCACTGTGAGAGATAGGATTTTGCATAAATACTCCCCCTCCACATGTGCTTAAGAGTTTTAATGGTTTAAATGCACAGTGAGGAAAGAGCGCGCACATTTTGAATTGATCCACTGGAGATAGACAATCCCCCGCGAGACACGGTTACGTTGCATAGTTAAAGAGTTACATTGTCAGCTTTTAGGTGACAACTAGCTCTAATAACTACCTTGAAGGTGTAGACAGACCTCGAAAGGTTGTCAAACCCGTCAGAGTTCATGTCTACCAAGAGTATCTCGAATGGTACTTTCTACTTGGACAAGTCCTTTGCGAGACACGTTTACATTACTAGCGAACTAGCTTGAAATTATTACCCGTCCAGGACAAGTCTTTTCGAGTTACTAACAGTTTTAGTACCGTCAATTCGTTGGTTAAGTCTGAAGTACACAGATTCATTTGCATTTTGCACAACATATTTCTTATCACACAATTTTCTCCCCCTCAAAAATGGCATATCAAATGTTATTTTTGAAAAGTTGACAATAAATATGACCATTTCGAGTGTTGCGGGAAGATGACCACTATGAACAATTTGTGAACAAAGTTTTAATGCAAATACTCCCCCTCAACAAGTGATATAAACGGTTGAGGTTTTGAAAAATCATATGGGGAAGTACTTGTCCTTTTGAGCAAAACCTTGAAAAATGAAAGGTTTGATAGGTTTTACTCAAAAAATAAGAAGCTTTCGCTCCTTTGATAAGGATTGTGGCACTGAAGCGTACCACAGGGTCCTTTCTTGCAAATTACGGGTTGTACACTGTTATGTGTGCACAAGCCATTAACATATTTAATCACACATCCAATATTTATAATGAAGGAAACAATTCAAGGGGTACCAGGAAGTCCAGTGATGTCGCCAGGAGTGCGAACAGGGCGTTGATAGCCGGTGATGTTAATCCTGGGTCGACCACCAACAAAGCTTTCCAATGTTCTGAACTGATCCCTTCGAAACAACCTTTCATCAATCATTCTGATGATCCTCCTCACATCCCTGCGATCCTGAGAATTCCATCGCTTAGGAGACCCAATCTTTTGGCGTATGTCCTTCAACCTATATGCCAATCCGTCCCTAACCATCTTCAAAGTGTGATCTCCAAACTTGTGAAGTTCACTACACGCCATTAAGCAATTTCTTTGTAGTTCACTACGGTAAACAACGCCGAAAGGTTTGCTGATGAGTGTGTATTGTGAGAGCTGGTTGATGTCGGGAAGATCTAGCTGAGGTGGTGTGAAGTTGACACGGGTCTGATAAGATTCAACAGCCAGTTGGAGATCTTCTACACGTTCCTTGATGACTATGCGTCTGATGAAGATAAGCAATGACTTGATGAATTCACGTTGTACTTCGGTTGAAAATTATCTCATGCGACCTTGTACTTTAGCAAGGTACATGTCTTCAATGTCGTTGATAGACAAATTCTCAAAGTCAGCTTCAGAGAAAGCATAGTCCCGTTCATCTTGTCGTTTGACGACGATATTCTTAAGGAAGGTGTAGTCCCACTTAGATGACAGAACAACATGTTTGATGGCAACGATATCCTTAGTACTGAACACCGCATGTTGAGACTTCTGAACCTGACAGCTTCTGTAGTAGATTCTTCAGCGTTCCGGCCAATGATGAATCCCG
The DNA here is from genome assembly GCA_019973895.1 of Chrysanthemum seticuspe. Lineage (NCBI taxonomy): Eukaryota > Viridiplantae > Streptophyta > Magnoliopsida > Asterales > Asteraceae > Chrysanthemum > Chrysanthemum seticuspe. The sequence goes on from BPTQ01000009.1 coordinate 255,584,381, forward strand.
TACATTGCATCTCGGTCGTATGCTTCCACTTTGTCAGAGAACAAGTGATTGGCACGTTCCTCGATGGCTATGCAGTTCGAGTATATAGCTGCTGGGAATGGAAGTGTCAACGATGTAGCGTATTTCCTTGAACTATCGCCACCGTGTAGAAGAAATTCTAGGTCTTTGTTGAAGAAATATCTGAATGGGATCCTAGGTTCATCTGGTTGGCCAATTGTTGGTAGAGGTTTTGACCAGTCGGTGTAGTATGGAGGGTTGTCCCGTTTGGTGAAGTCGATGTTTTCTTCTGGGTTGAGCCAATCCATGTTGTTAGACATGGCTCGAGCAATATTCTCAAGGTGATATTCGACCTCGATGGCACTTTCAGAGCTGTCTTTTAACAGTTGAAATGCTTCATTCTTGATTCGCCTCAACTCAGATTTCGTCATCTTCTTCACATGGAACTTTTCTTGCAAAAGTTTTGTATGCTCCAATGTGTTACCGTCTACCAAATCCTGACCTTCTTCAGGGTAGGGAGTGTTGTTAACAAGAGTAGAGAACCATTCAAATTCTTCAGTTTTATCGTCATCTAGCCAAGATACGACGTCAGTCTGAGGCGTCTTCTTCTTCTTCTTTTTCGAAGGCCTAGATGATGATGCTGGTTTCTGAACTTGTTTGGGAGATGTGGGTTGTTGTAGGGGCTTAAGGACCTCTTCATCGTCACCACCCGTATACTCAAAGTGATCTCCGGTTTTCTGATTCAGGGGTGGTAACTCGGAATCGTCCTGAGGTTTATCTGTAGAAGAACGGGGAGGAGACCTTTGTTGAGTAGGAGTCCGTTGGAGAGGAGGTAACATAGAAGATGATTCACCAGACTTCTTCTGACGTTTAGCTTTATCATGCTTATCCTGATCCTTGTCTTCATCGTCTCTAGGACGTTTAGACTTTTCAGCTTCGAATCTACATGCTTCTTTGAGTTGGTAGTCCAGCAATGCTTGAAACAGCTTTCCTTCCTCATAAGTAAATGTCCCAGATTGTGTAGACATTTGTGTGACAAGCTTGGCCACCAATTCATTATCCGAGAAAACTACAGGATCAGATGGATTGATTGTGACGGTTAAAGGTGTTGATCTTATAGTTTGCTTGGCTATCTGCATAAGATTTGGATATAGTTGTCTGGTAAACATCTCCTTTGTGATTTTAGGAACGATATCCTGAAGGTACTTGTTAGTGTAACCTTCGATCATTTCGTTCAGTTCCTCTTGACGATGATTTTTCATGAATTCCTGAATAAACTTCCTTTCTTCTTTCATCTTTTCATGCTCGTCATACAGATGTTGTATGTGATCAGCAAAGAAATTCAACTTCTTTTGGAGAATGTCTTTCTTTCTGATTTGTTTGACAACATTCCCAATTCGTTTATGAGCATGAGATATCCAAGAACGAGGTGGTTTCTTCACTGATTTGGATGATGATTTGGTTGATCTCTTTGATGGTGGTGGTGATGAATGAGAAGAAGAATCCGATGAGGATGAGACATGAGGAGACTCGGGGTCCTTGGGCGGTTCAGAAGTTTCCTTCTGTGAGTGTGTAGGACTTTCCAGAAGCAACTTGTCATAATCAGCATCTTTATCTTTCTCAGACTTCTCAGTTTCAGGGTTCTCAAACTCATATTCGATAGTATCCTCCACAAGCTTTTGTTGTTGCAGAAGAGTGGTGGCACCAGATCCCTTATCTGGTCGATTAACCGCATCAGGACCTGGTGAAGAGTGGGCAGCACCACTTGATCCTCCGGGGCCACCCATTTGGTCTTTTGCAAATTCTTCAGCTTTTTGAAGGTGTCTGACGATTTTAAATTTCTTCCTGTAGGATTGATCCAGTAGCTCTTCTTCTTCTTCTGAGCTCTCATCATAGGGCACAAGTGTAGGAGTCTTCCCTTTTCCTTTATCAGCTTGAGGACTTGGAGGTTTTGGTACTAATGGAGTGTCATCCTTTGCAGTTTCAGAGTAAGTAATCTCTTCTTCTGATTCAGTACCTTCAGAGCTTTCGTCCAAAAGCTTTCTTTGCGGTTCGGGTTTAGGGATTGGGATTGGTGTAGCTTCCTTAGAGGGAACAGTCCTTTTACGAGGAGGATTCCTCTTGGGAAACTTCCTATGACTTTCAGAACTTACTGCACTTCCAGCACTTCCTTTTCTGGTTCTCCGAGTAGGAGTCCCTGAAGGTTTTTCATCAAGATGACCAACTTTGCCTTCTTTTACTGCTACTAGATACCTTTTATACGTTTCAAGTTTCTTGAGTTCTCTAGATAGAAGGTGATCAGGAAGCACGGCACCCTGCTTCTTAGTTGTCGATTCCTTGATTCTGATAGAAAGGATAGGTTCGGACAACAAGTCGTGATTGTCGGGGTCATTGAGCCTCATGGGGATATCAGGATTAAGTCCAAGTGCTCTCTGGATCAAAAGCTTTGTGTATCTGACATAGGGAATCTTTGATCCAAGTTTCTTGTGAAATAGCATCATGTCCTCCCATATCAGTGCTTCGATTTCGATGTCCTTCTTATTGATCAAAGACCAGAAGATTTGCAGTTCCAGGAGCTTTGGATGCTCATAACCACTGTCACGACCAGAAACAGACTTGGTAATGATGATGTAGAGGGTTCTCCACGGTTGAGGAATGTTCTTAAGCTCCACGTGAGAATGCTTAGTAACAACCCCCGAAGCTTCATCATAGCCAATGTCAAGAAGAAATTGCAGAACTGTCTCTTCAGTAGGTGTGGCAAAGAAGTCAGTTGGCTCGATTTCAGGAATGAGAAGAACAGCCCATAAGTCAGCATGAGTGATGGTGACTTGTTTGTGATTAAGTGTCACTGTCACAGCACTTTGACCTGTGATCCTCTGCATAGAATTCCAGAATTGCTGAATGTAGATTTCTGGTACAGTTGCAGAGTGTGAGAGCATGTTCTGGTATGGATGATTCCTTATAATATCCACAGCAATGAGACAAGAAGATTCTGAGCATGTGAGGGTTTCAAAGTCAACCCTAAGGTTATTCTTTCCAATCTTTCTCGGATAGCCATTTGGGAAGATGTCAGCAATTGTGAGAACCTCAGGTGCATCCACATTCATTTGAGCAGCCATGTCGTGATCTGAAATAACATTAGCCAAAAGAACCAACATATCGAAAGACATAATGTTAGTCAACAGAAGGTTTTATTGTCTAGTTATTGAATGTACAGTGATAATGATTGTTATGAGTCCTAAGTCACTTGTTTGTCCAATAGTCCAATGACGTCGTGAAATGTTTCGTGAGTTAGTTAACTTTAAGTTTTAAAGTTTATGTTATCACTTATTGTTCACAACATATCAAACGATTAAGTTTATTAGTGACATTATTGGATTCGTGACGTTATGATTAGTTTATTTACAAGTTTGTACACGTAACAATTCATAATGAAGGTCAATCAAGGCTTAAGCGTAGTTTTGGCAAAGTTAAGCATAAACAGAAATGATATACGCGTAGACGAAAGCTTACGCGTAGGATCCTAACTTACGCGTAAGAAAAGTTACGCGTAGGAAAGGGGGCCTTATGCGTAGGGCTTACGCGTAGGCGTATAAAGACCTTACGCGTAAGAGTAGACCTTATGCGTAGAGTCACTGTTTACGCATATCCTTCACAGGATACGCGTAGTCCCATTGTAGAACCTTATGCGTAGTAGTTACGAGGACCTTGATTCTGAGTTTTACGAGTAACAAGCCTAAAATAAAACATTATAACATCAATTTTGACACTTAACATTCATTCAATTACAGATTTAATCATAGTTACTCATTTAAACTGTTAGGCGTAGAAGCACTTACGCGTAGGTCAAAACCCTAAGGGTTATGAATTACGCATAAGAGTTTTAACTATAGGATTAGCACCAATTCAATTCTGGTAGGTCATTGATGTTATGAGAGTCTAATAACGGAGTTATAACATCTAAATCGTGGTGAATCAAAAATACCCAAACTCAAGAACTTTAAACCCTAACATCCAATTTTTAATCAATGAGAGTTTCTGGGTGGTTATAGGGCCTGGAAAGCTTTAATTCAACATGATATAAACATAACACAACAATCTTTTTGACCAAGAACCTTCACATTTGAAAATACCCAAAATCACGCATAAACCCTAATTTCTTAAAATCATTCAATTCGTGATTCTGGGCGAGTTTTGATGATTAAAACGATATCATTGATGTATTAGAAACGTTTTGACACAATCCTTTTAACCATAAACACACAATCTTGATTATGTGAACATACACATACGCGTAGTCCACATAAACAAGATTATACAACGTTTTAGCTGTTGGATTTTTGAAAAATTCAAAACCATTGCTTAAAAACATGTTGTAAACACAAAATCACTTACAAAATGATGATCTAAAGCACGGATTTCTTGAACGAATTTTACGCGTAGGATTAGTTAGGTTAGGAGTATTAAATGTGAAGTGAAATGTTAGGTGGAGAGGTGTTTTTATTAAAATATCTTTAACATTTTGACAGTTTTGGTCCCTCCACCTTTTCCTTTTTCAAACAAAACCATTTAACTTCCATTTTGGTTACCAAACAAAGATTTTTAGGAAAGAAACTTGACGACACTCCCCCTCGACTTAAGAAAAATGATGAAAGGTTATTAATTTTAGTCCGAGGAGTGTCATTGAACCAGAAACTTCACCACCATTTATAAAATAACCAACCGGGATATGATAACATGCAAGTACACAGATGTTTTGAAACATTTAAGGGAAAATTTTCTCCCCCTCAACACTTGATCGTAAAAATACTGAATTTTGAAAGATTATAGTGTTGATGGAAGAAATGTACTTGCCATGTTTAGAGAAAAATAGATAGAAGAATATTTTTGTTGTTTTATCAGGTTTTATATTTTTGTATTTTGTTTTTTTGTTTTTTTTTTTTTTTTGTTTTTTTTTTTTTTTTTTAAATTATTTACAAAAGAGATTTTGGTGTTTGACAGGTTTTTAAGACTGTTTTAGGAGGTCATCTAATTCCTCTTGAGTCAAACACCTCATACCAATCCGGTGGACCAACTCATTAAACCTAGCGGGAGGCAAGGTTTTGGTGAGTAGATCTGCCAATTGGTATTCAGTACCCACAAAGTATAATTCAACGGTACCCTGTTCCACGTGGTCCTTGATGAAATGATAGCGTAGATCGATGTGCTTTGATTTCGAGTGCTGAACAGAGTTGCACGAGATCGCAATGGCACTCCGATTGTCGCAGTACATCGGGATTCTGTCAAATACGTAACCATAGTCTTTGAGTTGTGTTCTCATCCAGATGACTTGAGCACAAAACGCGGACATGGCTACATATTCTGCTTCGGTTGATGACAGCGATGTACAATCCTGCTTCTTTGATTGCCAAGACACCAGTTTATCACCGAGAAATTGTAGAGCTCCTGAAGTACTTTTCCTTGAGTCTAAGCATCCTGCGTGATCAGCGTCTGAAAAAGCGATTAGTTCAAAACCAGAATCCTTCGGATACCAGATCCCCAAGTTAATGGTTCCCTTGATGTATCGGAGGATTCTTTTAGCCTCAGACAGGTGGGTTTCAGTTGGTCGCGACTGATAACGGGAGCATAGATAAACGGCAAAGACAATATCAGGTCTGCTAGCTGTTAGATACATGAGAGACCCAATAATACTTCGGTATTTGGTAGGGTCAACTAATTTCCCATGTAAATCAGCATCTAGCTTCTTGGTATGAGCCATTGGTGTGGCATAAGTGTCACAGGTTGTCATTCCAAATTTTTTTAACAGTTCAAGGGCATATTTGGACTGACTCAAGAAAATACCACGGGGTGATTGATGAACTTGCAGTCCTAGAAAGAACGTGAGTTCACCCATCATGGACATTTCAAAAATTTTCTTCATTAGTTTTGCAAAAGCGGTTGAAAACTTTTTATGTGTAGACCCAAAAATGATGTCATCCACGTAAATTTGAACAATTAAGATATGTGCCCTGTGATATTGTATAAAAAGGGTTGGGTCAACTGAACCTTTGGTGAAATTATTAGCAATGAGGAAAGATGATAGCTTATCGTACCATGCCCGAGGGGCTTGTTTGAGACCATAAAGAGCTTTGTTCAGTTTGTAGACATAGTTCGGGCACTCTGGATCAACGAATCCTTCGGGTTGGCTGACATAAACCGTTTCTTTCAGTTGTCCGTTGAGAAACGCAGTTTTGACATCCATTTGAAAGACCGTCATATTCATATGAGCCGCGAACGCGAGAAATATCCGAACAGCCTCAAGACGATCAACCGGAGCAAAAGATTCTTCAAAGTCTATTCCCTCTTCCTGACGATAACCCTTAGCAACTAGACGTGACTTGTTTCGGATGACGTTCCCTTCAGCATCCAATTTGTTTTTCCAAATCCATTTAAGACCAATGACGTAGACCCCTGTTGGTCTTTCAACCAGTTCCCATACTTCAAGACGTTTGAATTGGTTGAGTTCTTCCTGCATGGATTCAATCCAGTTGTCTTTTGTCATTGCGTCTTTAATGTTTTTAGGCTCAGATTGGCAGACAGTGAGTGCATAAATGCAATGTTCACCATCTGTGTGAAGATGTTGTCTCGTAACGACTGGTTGATTCGGGTTGCCAATAATATTAGCCAGAGGATGGTCTTTTGTCCATCGATGTGTAGAGGGTTGATGTTGGTATACATTGTGCAGATTCTGAGGATTCAAATGGTTTGTTGATGATTCCGCGACATCAGGTGCAGCAGTGTCATTAGCAAACGGGTTAAAGAACGCATTTGGATCAAAATCTGCAGGTGGGGGTACTTCATTCAGAATATCATCAGCTGGTTCATCATTGTTGGAAGCGGTGTGTTCAACTGTTGTGTTGGAGTCAACTGGTGTAGGTGTATCTTCAACAGTAGTTGTTGTAGCAGGTGTATCAGGTATAGGAATATTATCAGGTTGTGCAGCGGAAACAGAGGATACACCTGGAGCACGTTCATCAATATCGTCACTGAACAGAGGAGCAACTAACCTTTCCATTTGTTGACGAGTTAGCTGGGGGCTTTGTTCAGCTGATGATGGGGTTAGAGGGAAGTTTAAACGGTTGTGACCGGGTTCTAAGCTGTTATACTCAGAAGCCATTTCCGTGAGTTCATCAAAATGAGCATGAATCGTTTCCATCACCTGTTTTGTACGACGATTCCAGATCCGGTAACCTTTAGAATTCTCACAATATCCAATAAAGACTCCAATGTCGGCTTTGGCTTTGAGCTTTCCATAATCATCACGATCATTATTCGGATAGCAAAGGGATCCAAATACATGAAAGTGTTTGAGATTTGGTTTATGGTTGTGGACAAGCTCGAAAGGTGTTTTGTTGTGGCGTTTTGTGATCATAGAACGGTTTTGAGTATAGCATGCAGTATATACAGCTTCTGCCCATAAGTAATCTGGAAGTTTAGCATTGATTAACATTGTTCTTGCAGCTTCCACTAACGTTCGGTTTCGTCTTTCAACAACTCCGTTTTGTTCTGGTGTACGTGCAATAGATGTTTGATGCTGAATTCCCACTTTCTCATAGAATTCACGAAGGGTTTGGTTAACAAATTCAGTTCCTTTGTCTGTTCTGATTAGCTTGACGGTGTTGCGGAGCTGAACCTGTATTTTTGTGAGAAAGGTGATGATCATTTGTGGAGCTTGGTCTTTGCTTCGAAGAAAGTAGACCCAAGTCCATCGTGAGTAGTCATCAACAATTACTAAGATGTAGCGTTTGCCGTTGATCGTTTGCACGCGCATCGGGCCACACAAATCCATGTGAAGAAGATGAAGCACATGCTGAGAGTTGTGTTCCACCTTTGAAGGAAAATGAGCACGAGTGCTTTTTCCTTGTTCACAGGCTGAGCAAAGGTGATCTTTTGAATACCGGAATCGTGGGAGACCTTCAACTAGTTTGTGTCGAGCAAGGTTGGTGATGGTTTGAAAGTTTAGATGTGAGAGCCGACGGTGCCATAGCCAGGATTTTGTTGATGTTGCCTTTGAAAGTAAGCAGATGGGAGATGAAGCAACCATGTCTTGCATAGAGATAGTGTAGAGACTAGAATTACGCGAACCAGACATAAGGTCATTTCCTTGTAGATCACGAATGAAACAAGTTTTCTCCCTGAAAGCAACCTCCAAATCTCCATCACAAAACTGACCTACTGAAAACAGATTATGACCGAGGCCTTCCACATAGTAAACCCTGCTGATTTCGATGTTCCCATTGACATAATCTCCGTAGCCCATGATAGCTGCGAAGTGATCATTCCCGAACTTGACAGTGCCAATGAACTTTGCAATAAAGTTTGTTAACAGTTTAAGGTTTCCTGTCATGTGTCGGGAACATCCGCTATCAACAATCCAGAGAATGATCTGTATCACCTGCATTACACACAGACGACACAGATGGAATAGAAGTAGATGTGGAACCCGAAATGTTAGAGGGTTCCGAAGCAGGTATATGAGACATGCACACATTAATGACTTTAGGCATCCATTTAAATCCTAGTGTGTTATATATCCATTTCTGCCATATATAACTACTCTTTGCTTTAGTCTTAGTGAATGCACTAGGTGGTACTACATTCTTAGGAGGTGAAACTGGAGCTACAGTGACAGCAATGTTTGCCATAGAATCTAAAGAAGGCGGTCTACCAAGCACAGACTTAGAATGATTAGTGGGCCTAGAGGTGTTCCGATTCTTAGGATTCCGTAAACGAGAGATTATAGCTTTAGCAACACATTTGTCATGACAATCAGAATTCATACTTTTACGACAAATAACACAAGGTGCATCAGACTGAATATCAAAAGTGCTTAAAGGTTTAGCATTCGTTACATCACTATTTCTATTACATTTGCCAGACGCAACATCTATAGTGGAAGCAACGTGAGTCTTATTCATAGTCCTAGGGTGTTCTTCTACTTTATCATTCCTTATTGATCTTTTCTTAGGTCGCAACTTCCTATTCTTCGATTGAGTGCTCCTAGGCTGTGAAGTGCGGACGTTTGGAAAAGACGCAACTATTCCTGTTTCAGTAGAATGAAGCACGTTAGCAACTTGTGATTTGGCAGTAGAGATTCTAGGTTCTCGATTACTAAGTGTTACTGGTGCTAATCTCTTAATGATGGTTGGCGGAAGTTGTTCATACTTTCCTAACATTTCTCTTAACTTAGAGATAGTGTGAATCAAATCTTGATTTTCAGACCGAATATTACCAGCAAAATTCATGACTTCTCTAGTGTGAGCAAGATAGTGATCAAGTTCGTTTGATGCTTCATGTCGAGTCTTATTGAGTAAATCAAATATGACACCATATTCCTGTTTAACTTTTTCAAGTTCTTGTTCATATTTTGAGATTTGACTTTTCAAAGACACGTTTTGATCATCCAGTTGCTCAATTTTAGGATCAGAAGATTTTGCACTCAACTGAGGGATTTTCTTTTGAAAACTAAGTTGATGATTGTGAATATCTTTTTCACACCAATGAAGACGATGTTTTGCATTGTAAAGTTCGTTTAGTAATCGTTTATTTTCAGCTTTTAAAGACTCTATCTGAAGCACATTATCAGTATTCTCAACAGTTACCACAGAGTCAACATTATCAGTTTATTTTCCAAATTCAACATATTTTCAGGCTTATCCAAGCAAGAAAACACGGAGTAAACCAGAAAAATGAAGATCAAACCAAGGAAAATCTTACGCGTAGTTTTAGGGTTTTGCTACGCGTAGGATTACTCGTAATTTTAATTTTGCCCAAATATGTTTCTAAACCAGTTTTTGTGTGATGAAATAGCTTCAATAACACCAAAAGACACAAAAGTGTGAAACTTGATGAACCAAAGCCTCTAAAACGGTTACGAGTAGGATGAAACCCTCGTTCAAAAACTAGATGAAAAACAATGATCTACACATAAAGTTCGAAACTTTTTGCCAAAAACAAGTATTTTAACACCTTAAAACGTTGAAAGTACAAGAATCTTGGATTAAAAAGTGTAAAAAACGAGTTTTTAAGAGAACCAAAGTATCAAACGTTGTTCTACGCGTAGGACCATAAAACCCACTTCAAGAAACAATGATTCACCCAACTATTTGGCGATTGATACCACTGTTAGGTCACTAGTTTTACAAACACAAGTAATATAGAAAGAGATAAGGCGATTGAACAAGTAAAACACATACACACACACGTAAGAATGAGCCAGTTATGCGTAGGATGTGAATGAGAGAATAACTTGAACAACCAACCTTCAAATGAAGGTTTACAAGAGTATTTATAGGAGGAAAGCAAGGGCAACACTCCTAGTTTCCATCCTTTCCTTAATGGACTAAGGCCTAGGCTCATGGGCCTTCTACACAAGCCTAAGGCTAATTACAAACATAAAAACCATAATAAAGCTAACTATTACATATTAATTACTAACACTTGATTATGGTTTAGGAGTGATTCCAACATTTAGTTTGTTTCTCCTGGTATTGTATGTTTCAGTGTGTCTTCAAGCTGAAGATGACAATCTCTATTTATAGTAGAGAACACTCAACACTAATCAATGGACATTATGTATGATTAACGGCCAATTAATCACCCATAATAAACCTCTATTATCATAGAAATAGTGGTTACATGACCAATTAAACGTGGTCATAAAGCAGTCATAACAGCCAATTGAATGAGTCAAAGCTGTTACAAATTTATCTCTGCAACACTACTAGTAGGAACCATTACACTAGCAACAGGAACCATACACTACCAGCAGGAACCATTACACTATCAGCAGGAACCATAACACTACCAACAGGAACCATCAGTTACTACACTAACAGTAGAAACCAACACTACCAGTAGTAACACTGCCTATCAGTACTAACTTAGCACTATCAATACTAACTTAGCACTGCCAGTACCAACCACTATTGAGTCAGGGTGTTCAGTGATCTTATGGGTGTACTCTCAGTACCTCCTTACCCATTACCAGGTGTGAACTAATTCCACAAGTGCACTAAATTTTCCAACAATCCTCCCCAAATTTAGTTCACTTCCTTTTCAAGAAAAACAAGCATCAAACAAAACATGTGCATAAACGAAAATATCCCGAGGATTGAATTTCCATCTTAGTAAATTACACGTTCAAATATTCGAGAATCAGGGTGTTCTAAGAATTGAACCCTTCAACTCATTTGAATACCTGAAGATAAAATACACACAAGTTTTCAAACACTTAAAGGCTCCTGACACTATACAAGCCATGTGTCCATATCCAAATTCATAAATGTTGTAAGAGCCAAAAGTCCAAAGCTCCCTGAAGCGGCAAAACTTCAACATTCACATAGGTGGTTCCTCTTTATTCATGCTCCTGCCAAGCACTTTTTCAAAGAAAATTAACCATTAAGAAGTAAAGACTTCATCCTCCTTTCAACAGGATCTGAGCACAACCTTGGGATGTAAATAAAATATGTGCTCTAGTCCACTGAATGTTCAGCTTTCCACATTGAACTCAGCTCCCAAGTTTCCTTAGGAAGGAGTTGGGTGTCCTAGCATTCAGTGACTAAATTGGACTTAAACCCATCCCTTTAGCAGACTTTATAACCAAGTCTCTAGCCAAACCCTTCGTCAAATGATCAGCTAAATTTTGTTGAGATCTAACAAACTCTATAGATACCACCCCATTCATGATAAGCTCACGAATCATGCAATGTCTGACACCTAAGTGTCTAGACTTACCATTGTACATCTGGCTATAAGCCTTAGCCAATGTAGCTGCACTATCACAACAGATAGAAATAGGTGCTATAGGTTTAGGCCACAATGGAATCTCAAGAAGCAAGTTTTTCAACCATTCAACTTCTTTACCAGCAGCTGCTAAAGCCACAAATTCAGATTCCATTGTTGAACTCGTAATGCAAGTTTGCTTCTTGGATGCCCAAGAAATTGCACCTCCACCAAGTAGGAATACCCAGCCACTGGTAGACGAATTGTCTTCAGTGTTACTGATCCAACTTGCATCAGTGTATCCTTCCAACACTAAAGGATAACCAGTATATGAGAGACTATAATCCATAGTTCTCTTCAGATACTTCAGTACCCTCTGAACTGCTTTCCAGTGATGAGCAATAGGATTACTAGTATACCTGCTCAGTTTACCCACTACAAAAGCAATATCAGGTCTTGTACAAGTCATGGCATACATCAAGCAGCCAATTACCCTAGAATACTCAAGTTGAGATACATCCTTGCCATTATTAGGCATCAGCTTCTCACAAGTATCCATAGGTGTACTCACAGGAGTACAATCAAAGTAATTGAATTTCCTCAACACCTTCTCAATATAATGAGACTGAGATATAGAAATTCTTTTACTTTCATGTTTAATCCTTATACCAAGGATAACATCAGCCTCCCCCATGTCCTTCATGGAGAACCTTGATGACAAAAATTCCTTTGTCAAGTCAACCTGATTTTGGTCAGTGCCAAAGATCAACATGTCATCAACATATAGACAAATGATGACTCCTTTACCAGATTCATCAAATTTACTATACACACATTTGTCAGCTTGGTTAAGAACATAACCACTAGACAAAACCACTTCATCAAATTTTTGATGCCATTGCTTAGGTGCCTGCTTAAGTCCATAAAGAGACTTAATCAGTTTACACACCTTGTTTTCATTGCCAGGAAAGATTAAGCCCTGAGGTTGGTTCATATAAACCTCCTCATCCAATTCACCATTCAAGAAATCTGTTTTCACATCCATCTGATGAATGATCAGATTGTGAATAGATGCCAAAGCAATCAGCAGTCTTATGGTACTGATACGAGCCACAGGGGCATAAGTATCAAAATAGTATATCCCTGACTTTTGTTTAAAGCCCTGAATGACTAGTCTAGCCCTGAACTTTTCAATAGTTCCATCTACCTTCATTTTCCTTTTGAAAATCCATTTGCAACCCAGAGGTTTGCAACCAGGTGGTAGATCAACCAACACCCAAGTGTTGTTGCCCATGATGGAATCCATCTCATTATTTATTGCTTCTTTCCAGAAAGCAATATCCTGGGACTTCATTGCTTCTTCAAATGTCTTGGGATCATCCTCAACAATGAAGCAATAGGATTATTGGTCAGAGACCTCATCCCTTGTTCCTTCAATTAAGTATAATTGAAACTCAGGTCCAAATGATTTTGGAGTCCTGACCCTTTTTCTCTTTCTGAGCACAGGTTCAGGTTGTTGAACCACAACTTCATCAGGGACCTCTGATGATACTTCATCAGGGACCTCTGATACACCAGTGTCATGAGTTCCATTAGGAATCCTCTGACTTGGTCTAGGGACTGATGAGAATCTATTCTCATCAAAGTTTGCATCCCTTGATTCAATTATAGAATTAATTGAAACATATTCATTAGGTTCAATAACATAGAACCTAAAAGCCTTGGAATGCTCAGCATATCCAACAAAGATGCAGTCAATACCTCTTTCACCCAAAGTCTTTAGCTTTGGATCAGGGAGTCTTACAACAGCCCTACAACCCCAAACCCTGAGATAGTTCAGGTTGAGTTTCCTTTTAGTCCAGAGTTCATAAGGGGTAACCTTGTTTCTTTTGTTGGGAACCCTATTTAATAAATAGCAAGCTGTTAACATAGCTTCACCCTAGAACCCTTGACTCAGTCCTAAATAGGACAACATGGAATTAACCATCTCCTTCAGCACCCTGTTGTTTCATGGATTATACATGGAATTACCATTTTGCTGAGGAGTATAAGGGGCAGCCGTTTCATAGATTATACCAACAGACTGAAAATACAGAGTATCCATGTACTCACCTCCCTTATCAGTCCTTAATCTTTTGATCAAAGACCCAAGTTGTAATTCAACTTCCGTTTTAAACACTTTGAATTTATCTAATGCTTCATCCTTGGAATGTAACAGATAGACATAACAAAACCTAGAAGCATCATCACTAAATGTCACAAAGTACTTCTTATTCCCCAAAGAGGAAGTGGCATACAAATCACACAAGTCACTGTGTATTAGCACCAAGAGCTTAGTCTCACGACTAACACCCTGAAAAGGTTTCTTGGTTATCTTGGTCAACGTGCAAGTTTTACACTTTTCAGTGTCCATGTCAAATGTTGGGATTAACCCATCCTTAGACATATCTTGCATCCTTTTATAATGTACATGGCCAAGTCTTACATGCCATAGGGTAGAGTCAGTCAGGTCAATGGTGGTCACAAAGGATGAATTAACACTATCAGTGACAATATTAAGCCTGAACATTTGATCACACAAATATCCAAAACCAATAAAATACCATGCTTAGAAAGAACAAATTTATCAGACTCAATAACTTGTTTATATCCATGATTATTCAAAATACTACTTGAAACCAAGTTCTTCCTGATATCAGGAACATGAATAACATTAAACAAAGTTACAATCTTTCCAGAACTAAAATTAAGATCTACACAACCACAACCATGCACCAAGGCTGTTGACTCATTTCCCATGTGAAGAATAGAACCATCATTCAGTGACTCATAAGTCTTGAACCAGCTTCTATCTTTACACACATGAACTGTTGCACCAGAGTCAACCCACCACGCAACATCATCATCCTGTACATAATGAGATTCAGATACATATGTAACATAACAAATCTGAAAAGACTTATTAACCATATTCTGACCTTTCAGTGAGTTGGAAGAACCACCACTCCCTGAACCATTATTGCCTGATTCATTGGCTTTACCACCAACCTTAACACCTTTACAATCCCTTTTGATGTGACCAGATTTGCCACATTTCCAACAAGTAGGTGTTTCCTTCTTGTTAGGATCTGCCCTTGTGTTGTCATGATATTTGCGTTTGCCTTTATTGTCATTGTACCTGGTGGAGTTGTTATGCTCCACCATATTGACAACAGATGCACCTGTAGCATTGCTACTCTTTGGCTTCTCATTATCCTGCACCTTGAGAGATTCCTCAATGCGCAGATGACTGCCCAACTCAACCAGAGTTAATTCCTCCTTCTTATGTTTCAAGGTATGCTTGAAATCTTACCAAGAAGGGGGAAGTTTGTCAATGACACAAGAGACTGAAATAGCCTCATCCATATGCATATTGTGTTGTGTAAACCTTCCAAGTATACCAAGAAGTTCATTGTATTGTTCCATAACTGGTCTTGAATCAGTCATTTTGTAATTTGTGAAATTACTTACAAGGAACTTCTTACTTGATGCATCCTCAGCCATATATTTGGCATCCAAGGAATCCCACAGTTCTTTGGAAGATTCAAAGTTCTGATAAATATCAAACAGAGAATCAGACATACCATTGAGAATTAGACCTCTGCAAATGTAGTCATCATTCTCCCATTTGCTCCTCCTCCTGATCTACTCAACAGTAGCATCATCTCCATCATCAGGAATAGGAGTGGTTAGCACATACACCACACTCATGCTGGAAAGCAAGAAGTGCATCTTCTTCTGCCATCTCTTGAAGTCCACCTCTTCAAACTTGTCCAGCTTGGCAAAGTTTGAAGCCATGTGTTTCATTGCAGCAGCAGCCATTGATTATCACAAATAGTTTACTTTGATTGTTGGTTTCGGTAGCTCCCAGAACATGGTTAAGACAATCAGTAGCAACTGCAAATACCACTAGGTGGTTACCGGATATCACTTGGAATCATGTAATCACTTTCCAAAGTACACTATTCGACCCTAATGCCTAGGTATCACGGATATCTACTTGGGATAAGACCAAATGTTTGTTATTGAATTAGGCACAAATCAATAACCCTTTGCTTTCAAGTGTTTATGCTTTTAGTTTGTTTCTCCTGGTATTGTATGTTTTAGTGTGTCTTCAAGCTGAATATGACAATCTCTATTTATAGTAGAGAACACTCAACATTAATCAGTGGACATTATGTATGATTAACGGCCAATTAATCACCCATAATAAACCTCCATTATCATAGAAATAGTGGTTACATGACCAATTAAACGTGGTCATAAAGCAATCATAACAGCCAATTGAATGAGTCAAGGCTGTTACAAATTTATCTCTGCAACACTACTAGTAGGAACCATTACACTAGCAGCAGGAACCATACACTACCAGCACACTACCAGCAGGAACCATCAGCAGGAACCATTACACTAGCAGCAGGAACCATAATACTACCAGTAGGAACCATCAGTTACTACACTAACAGTAGAAACCAACACTACCAGTAGTAACACTGGCTATCAGTACTAACTTAGCACTATCAGTACTAACTTAGCACTACCGGTACCAACCACTATTGAGTCAGGGTGTTCAGTGACCTTATGGGTGTACTCTTCGTACCTCCTTACCCATTACCAGGTGTGAACTAATCCCACAAGTGCACTAAATTTTCCAACAAAAAAGACTTTAATATCAACTTCACTCCATTTCATCCCAATTTGAGAAGAATAGTAGGAGAGTAATTTTGGTGTAATTTACCATTCTTTACTTTCTTCTCCTCTTCTAAAAAATCTCAGAAACACAATTTTTTTTACTTATCATCCCAAAGATTTCACTTTCACTCCAAAAAATAAAGTTGGGAACATAATGTAAGTGTTGAGAGATGAGTGATTATAGGTGAAGATAATGAGAATGTGAGAGAGAAGAGAACTAATATGACGATTAAGTAGAGGTGGTGAATCTCTTCACCCATATTCATTAAATTCAGTCTCATGAGAGCCCGAACTTATAATTTTAGTTTGTATATAACATACATAATCTAAGAATTTAGATAATGACATTTAGATTATGAGAGTTTTTGTTAAATGTATCATATTTTATCACTACTTGAGTTAATAAAATAAGCTTTTTGCATCATCTTCTTTTTCGAGCGATTAAAGGTCTCTTTTAGAAACTCAAATTCTCATAATCTTTTTATAAAATTTGCACAAACGTATCGGTGCTTATTTGAAGTCACATGCAAAACACAAGACTTCACAAGACCTTAAACAAATTTCTATGCGATTAAAAACCAATTAAATTAAGAATCACATTTGATTTTCTACTGGAAATTATTGAATCGTTGCTTTTGAAAGGCCCCGCATCACACAAGAACACAAAAAATATTCGTACACCAACAAGAAATAAAATATCTATGTTTTCTGGGACCCCTTCTTCGAGTCTAGTTATTTTCTAATATATCTTTGCCTAATAAAAACAATAAGAGCACAAGGTATGGTAGACGTTTAACATGTCATTCGTCAATTTTCTTCGTGTCATTCGTGAGCCATTATACCTGTCAACATGCCAAAGTTGAGCCAAATGAATTTGAGTTAGTGAAATGGCTTAAGGTAACGATTTTTTTTTTTTTTTTTTTTTTTTTTTTTTTTTTTTATTTATTATTTTTTTTTTTATAATTTCATGTTTTGTGAGTGAGTGACTATTTTTAGTGAGGTATTTTGTGGGACTCAATAACATATTAGTGATATGTTATAAGGGAGATGTGTTTTAGTTATTGGTATGTTATTGGATGGAGATGAAATGACGCTGATGTGGCATACCAATAACGTATTATCGGATATCATCATACCTAGTGCTCTAATAATATCAAGCAAGCAACACAAGACCTTAATATCAACTTTAAAATCCATGTTTTCGAATTCCATAGTTACATTTATTCGATATACGCAAAATTTACCTTGAATTGTTGAAACCAAAAAATAAAATTATGTTATCAGACTAGACTAATTAAAGATTAGTCATGTACATTTTAGTTTTCGGATCATGGTATAGATAGCGGTTCTTGGTTTACAACACGTCCTATTCAATCCAAACTTATACATTCTTGTTTCTATTGATGCCAATCAAAACGTCATTATTTGATTCAGATACACAATCCAATTTGGACTCTAACATGAACATTTTGATCTAATTTTCAGTTGCAATATTTTAAACCTTTTTTTGTCCAACACCATCCATTCATACCCTTAGATTTAAAGGGTTGATACCCACATCATTTTTTTTTATATATACACCACACTGTACAAATTATAATGTACATTGTACAAAACAGTAATACACAATTATAGTGTATGTATAAAAAAAATAATGTAAGTATCAACACCCATAGATTTATCAAACATTACATAACTCAAATCTACATCACACGCTACTAAATTAATCTTAACCACGCGAAGCCGCCAAGGTGAGGTGTGCAAAAGGGCAATACGTATTTGTTAGGTCACAATTAAATTTAGTAAGGGTCCTTCTATTGCTACGGGGGCTACCCGTAGCCTGCCACCCTTGTCCCCCCTTTGTCCCCCCGCTTTTTCCAGTACAACACAGTTTTTTGTCAGTTTCTGTTCCGTATTTTTGACAGTTTTAAGCGTTTGGCTTATTAAACTTTATATTTACAGTTCCGCATTTTCAGATTTATAGCTTTTTGATATAAACAAAATTATAAAAAAAAAAAAAATAAAAAAAAAAAAAAAAAAAAAGGGGAGGGGTATTAATAACCAAATGGGGGGTATTAATAACTCAACCCTTTAGTAATTAATAATTCTTGAGTTAAATAACTTTAAATTTGTGGAAAGTGAGGACCACTATGACTGTTGAGTAGTTGAGTGGGATAGACAGGTGTTAACTGGGGCAGGTAAGTTTGATGTTGACTAATTAACGGGCAGTTCGGGCAGGAGTTAGCTTGGCTTGATCCTAGGTAACAACCGAAAATCCATAAACCACGTTTCCTCTATACGTATCCCTTGTTCCCCGTCACTTGACATTAACATTTTTATATCTTAACCACATATTTATATTCTTACGTATGCAATGTTTAGATGTGCGTTTTAATTATGACGTTTGACAAATTAAAGAAAATATAGTATAGATGATACCTTCCAATCAATTAGACTCCCCAAAATGGAAAATGTTTTAATTTTCAAGATATAACGAGTGAAGGAGTTAATTTATTTTGGGTTTTGCTAATCTCTACCCACTGGGCAAAGTATTAAGCGCAATTAATGAAGATAATTTTTTTTTTTTTTTAAATCAAAAAATGCATTTAATGAACATTTATTCATTTCTAAAATCACCGTAATTGATTATCATTTTTATATTAATTAACTCAAACATTCCTTATATGTATAGCTAAACAAATACCCGTGCCCACTGGGCAGATATTAGCAAAACCCATTTATTTTAACAAAAATTAGATAACAAAATTTAATATGTATACATCAATTATGTCCATACAGGGCCCTTCCAGTGGATCCAACTTAACATGGCATGGCAGGATGAAGATTGCTCTAGATACAGCAAGGTGGGACTTATTTAAAAGCTGATAATGGCATCAATTATTTTTCTTCTAAATATATATTAACATATTTGAATTGTTTGACCAGAGGATTAGAATATTTACATGAGAACTGCAAACCATCTGTGATCCGTAGAGATCTGAAATCATCTACTCCCTCCGTCTCAATTTAATTGTCATGAGAGAGAAATCACAAAGTTTAATAAAAGTGGGGTCACTTTAATTTTCAACCACACGAATAGAATATTCCCTCTTTAGATTCTTTAGTTTTTACTAAAAAAGGAAAGTGGACAATTTTTTTAAGACATCCAAAAATAGAAATATGAACAATTAAATTGAGACGGATGAAGTAATATTCTTCTAGATTCCAGCTACAATGCCAAGGTACTTTGGGCATCATATCACTTTATTAAACATTTACACTACTTACTTATCTGTTCGAATTCTCAATAATGCATCCGACACCTACTCTTAATTGTTTGAGGTTGGCTGGGGCGTACATAGTAGGACCTACATGTGGATATTATTAACGAAAGTGGATATATAAACAACCATAACTCGAATACTTTTGGGCCCGATGGACGCCATACCTCCCACTAGGGGTGTTCATCGGTTCGGTTATCGGGTTATTCAGTTTATTCGGTTCAATTAGTTCGGTTAATATTTTTTTTTATGAGTCAAACTGAAAACCGAACCGAACCAAATTATAATTTGACTCAACCGAACGAAAAACCGAACCGAATAACTGAAAACTGAACCCCTATAACTGAAAACCGAACCGAATAACCCGAATTACATAATTTTAGTTATTTTTTTATTTAATTATATATATTTTTAGTACAAAATTTATTTTCAAACTTAAATAATGATATATTTATACTCCTCCAAAAGGTGAAGATCGGTGGGATCACCCTGGTCCCATGCATCATAAGGATGCCAACCGGACCCTCCCTCAAGGACCCGGCCCCAGGCAATGAGCACCTGTCCCAGTGACTGTACTTATCAGGAGGTGGGCTTTGAACCCTGGCCATTTTCTCCAATAGGCCCCTCGCTGACCAGTCAATCTGAGCATTTGCGGTGGGAGGATGGTACCAAATGATCTTTTGTGCCATGGAAGAGATTTGAACCCGGGTCTATTGACCCAAGCCCAAAGCTCTTACCAATGGACTAAAGCATCATTGGTATATATTTATACTAAAAAAGAGTTTTAGTAATTTTTTCATATAAATACATAGAAAAATGTTATATTTATACTAACAAAAAGAGTTTTAGTATTTTTTTTTCTTCATATAAATACATAGAAAAAATATATATTTATAAAATTCGGTTTTCGGTTTTCATTGCCATAACCATATCCAAACCGATAAGCGAATATTTAGTTCGGTTCGGTTACGACCAATTCGGTTCGGTTACGAATTCGGTTCAGTTTTTTTCGGTTCGGTTCGATTTCGGTTTTTGGTTACTGTGAATATTACCCGATCCGTGAACACCCCTACCTCCCACCGACCCCTCGAAAATTTTGATTGATGTATAAGCATAAACTAAGAAATTTTTGGACTCGGGAGGGTTTTGTTTTTTTTTTTTTGTTTTTTTTTTTTTTTTTAATTTTTAAAAAAAAGAACTTTATTAACACCAACAAAAAAAAGGCAATAAGCCAAATACCTTAGGCCACCAAGCAAAAGAACAAAACGAAAGCCAGAAAAGAGCAACACCAACAATAACTAATCTACACCATCTACTATAAGATGAATACGAGAAGGATTTGTGATCCAAGCTTTCGAATTGAATTGGGCCTTAGGAAACCGGTTGGAAATCCATAAAAGAGCGTAAGACTAAATGAGCGCGAAAATAACTTCACTAACCACAACCAATTTATCCTCAGCTTTAGAATTAATCGTACTGTTTCTCCACATCCAAACAGCCCACATTGTAACAAAGCAAACGCCCTGAAATACTTTATGAATATGAGATCGGATATTTTGACAGAACGACCCGTTTATCACATCAGTGAAATCCATTCTACCATCAGGAAACTTAACCCCCACCAACGTAAACATTTGCGTCAAATGAGCTTTACCTTCGGACAAGCAATTAAAATATGATCCAAGGATTCGGGAACCTCTTCGCATAAAGGACATAAAACAATAGGAATGTCGATTCCGCGTGTGTCAATATTTGTCAAAATTGGGAGCCTATCCAAAACTGCCCTCCAAACAAATATGTTGACTTTCTTTGGTACAAGAGGGTTCCATGAGTGAGTTTTTTTACCCAGGAAATGACCAATGAACAATCGAAAGTCAATAATATTTGAGAGCTTCTTCACTGAAAATAAGTTATTTGAGTCTGGTTTCATAACCTGCCATCACAACAACCTTCACAGATGGTTAAATTTGTGACAGGATTGGTTAAATCAACGTAGATGAATTTCTAGCTAAAAAAGTTGGTAAAGACTTTTTAATTTTCAGAACCCTGATTAACTTATCTAGGCAAAATAAATACGGTAACAAAGATGGAACAAAAACTACTAAATATTTACATTCTATAGATGTTATATGTAATAAACCACGTTGATGTGATAGTTATAAAACATTTATAGATTGATTGTCTGATGTTTTGATTTATGTAGTTCTAGCTTATACATTTCCTGGGTGTATATCATGTTTAGCTTCCTTCTTTATCGTTCTTTTTTGTATTGTTTCATGTTATCTTTTCGGTGAGTATTTTGAGTGTTAATTGTCCATCGACAGTTCAGATTGTTGGTACATCATTTTAGTTCACGTAGTTTTTTGTTTTTAGTCTTAAGTCAGATCATTATACAGAAGGTTTGAGGTTACACCTTATATTTAAGGTTCATTTTATGGCAGGTGATTCAGGTCAAGTGGTTTTTGGTCGTGGTTCAATGGTTTTAAATAGTGAGTCAAGTTGTCAGGTTTTTGTCGTCGTTGGAATAGTGGTTCGGATCTTGGTTCGGGTGAGGCAATTTTTCGGTCATCGTATTTTGACCTTTGTTATGTTATGTTGCGTTTCGTTTCAGGTGTGAAAGAAGTCAGATGTCGATTATCTACTTGTTTCTGTAGTTTCTAACAAGTGATTTCTGTCAAGTGGTTAAGCGTGTTGTTAGATTTGATTGGTTTAATCTTCTCATTTGTTTGTTATATTCCTATAGTTGTAGATCAAGGGATCAAAGTCGAAACTTCCACTACTTTGCTAGAAGGGCCAAAACGATGTTATTTATTAGTGTTCACGAATAGGGTATTACTTAAAGGAACCAAAAACCAAAACTAAATAGAACCAAATTTGTCAAAACCGAACCGAAAAATGAATTCACATAAATAATTTTTTATATATATATATACATAAAAAATCACTAAAACTCTTTCCAAGTATAAATAAAAACATTTTGTAAGCTTGAAAATATTTTTTTTTGCTAAAGAACTATATAATGAAATAAAATATAAATTATGTAATTAAGATTATTTGAGACAACAAGAAATCCGAACCTAATTTAATTTCGCTTTTCGATTTTGTTTAATCCAACTTGAATTCGGTTCAGTTCGGCTTCCGGATTTACACAAAAAGAAAAGTTAACCGAAGTAACCGAACCGAATAAATAGATAACCGAACTCATGAACACATTTATTTTAGGGGTGCTAAAGGTGTTAATTGATTTATATTAAAATTTTCGTCGAGTAAACAGCTCTACGCATTTCATTTATTTCATTTTATTTTTTCAAGAAAAAAATAAATAGCAGCTTGCTAATCAATAGCACCTTGCTAAGCTTCATGTAATCTTGTTATTTGAGAATATATTAGCTATAATTTTGTGTAGAAGCTACCTATAATTTTATGCTATAATTTGTGAGTCCTTAATTCATTTTTGTGAGTCTCTAAATTCTTTTTTTGTGTAATTTTGATGAATGATTGTAGCCAATTGGCTATTTTTATTGTAGCCAAAATATCCTTTGTTATTATATCTATACTACATAATAATGTATTTAGGACTTCCTATAAAAGGAAGTCTTAAAAATATAAGCCTACACATGTTACTATAATTAGTAATTTATATAATTAAGAAAAGAAACATAATGTACAACACTTTAATGCATATAATTTTCATAAGTACAAGACAAGAAGCATAACGTACACCACTTTAATGCACATATTAAAAAAAAACAAACACCACATTAATGTTATTTAATATAGTCGATTAATTAACTGATTAACAAATACAATTAATACAGTTATTAAAACACCCCTAACATAATAAATACAAATTATCAAGCATATTGTACAACCAAATTAAACACAATTCCTACATTAAATGTCACTAATACAAATAATATTATACAAATAATATTCAAGCCCGAACGGACAACAGGCCAAATGGGCTTGAGGCCGAACATGTGCAGGCAAGCGGGCTCGAGCCCGAACGGGCACGGGTTAAACGAAATTATTGAAATCCGTAAATTTATTGTCAAAAAGAACACAATAAACTAAAATACATGATTCACTTGAAAGTTTTATTTCAGGGTACCTGCCGCCACAACGCGCGGGTACCCTGCATTAAATGTCACTAATACAAATAATAAAGCACATTATACAAATATTAAAGCCCGAACAGGCAATGGGCAAAATGGGTTTGAGCCCGAACAGGCGCGAGCCAAACGGGCTCGAGCCCGAACATGCGCGGGCCAAACGGGAGCGGGCCAAATGGGCTCGAGCCCTAACGGGCACGGGCCAAACGGGCTCGAGCCCGAACGGGCACGGGCCAAACAGGCTCGAGCCCGAATGAGCACGGACTAAATGAAATTCTTGATATCCGTAAATTTATTATCAAAAAGAATATAATAAACTAAAATACATGATTCACCGGAAAATTTTATTTCAGGATACCCGCCGCCGCAACGCGCGGGTACCTGCTAGTATACATATTAAAGAGCGTTGTCGGCGCTATTTAAAAATATGTCTGGTATGATGGTCGGTGCTATATTTTAATACGTCCGGTAAGATGGTCGGTGCTATCTTTTTGACGTGTGATTTTTTTAAGTTTGGGCTGCTGTGGTGTTGTACTGGGCTTAGATAGAACGTGGCCCATCTCTCTATGCAAGTGATATTTGTGACGTGTTTTGGTTTCCATCTCATTCCAGAAATTACCAAAGGTTGCTTCCAAGTCAGGTATGCCTTTATTTGGTTTAATTTGGGGAAATTGGTTGATAGGTTGTACAATTGGATTGATTTTGTGAAGTGGGTCGTCGATTAATTGGTGTTGGGTTTGTTAGTTCGTGTGAATTTTAGACCTAATTCTGTCATGAGCTAACCCTAATTTTTGGGGTTTTTTTTGTATGGGTTGAATTGAGGAAATTGGTTGATGGGTTATGCAATTCGATGTGTTTTATGAACTGGGTTGTTGATTACTTATTTAATTGTTGTTTGGTTTGTTAGTTTGTGTCGATTTAATACCTGACATGTTGATGAAATAACCCTAATATTGTTTTAATTTGGGGAATTTGGTTGATGGGTTATGTATTTCGTTGTGTTTTGTGAAGTGGGTTGTTGTTAATGTTTTATTTTTATTTTTATTATTTTTTTGAGCTTATTATGTGTTTTGGACTTTTGGATGCTAATAAAGCTGGAATTTTCATGGTTTGAAATGTTAGATCTGTTTTGGGATTGTTAAAAATTTGATCAAATGAGAATGTGATTATATGATAGTGAATAGTGAGCTTTAACAAATGCGTTGCAGTTAAACAAATTGCATATGCTTCTGCTTCTGCTGAAATTTATCAAATGAGATTGTCATTATATGATAAGGTGTCTACAACGCTCTTCAATATACTCATGGCGAGGCGTTGATGTTAACGTACCCATGGGAGCTTTTGTGGATTTTTGATATCAATTGTTGCTTTGTTTTATATGCAATGAGGTCTTTACCCGCGTCTTGGCTGGGCAACGACACTAACAATATCATTGCAGCCATGTTGGGTGTTTGCCACCACCATCATACTATATTCTAAAAGCCTTTTAGAACGACACGTTGTTATGTCATATATACCAATGCTATTTAAAACGGAAAGGGTTGTGATGATTAATTGATGTTCTCTGAGTGAAATGATACATGCCATTGGAGGTCTGATTCATAACCTGGCAGGGCGGTGATCGGTTGGTATCATATCATGGTTGCTATTATGCAGCTGCGACTCTTTGCAACCAGGGTGTAATACAGACCTCCTTGACCCTTTTCCATCTAGAAATCTGAGCCTAAATATTATATTATATATATACTGAAGAGCGTTGTCGGCGCTCTTTAAAAATACTTCCGCTGTAATGGTCGGTGCTATATTTCGTTCGTGTGTTTTTTAAACTCTGCGCCGCTGTGGTGTTGTACTAGGCTTAGATACAACCTGACCTTTTTCTCTATGGAAGTGATATTTGTGAGGCGTTTCGGATTCCATCTCATTCCAGAAATTACTAACAATTTAGATTCAGGCAAGTTATTATTGGTGTATTATTTAAGTAAGGAAATCGTTTTGATTTGACTTACGTTAGGGAGATTATTTCACTCATGGCGAGGCGTTGATGCTAACGCAGTCATGGTAGCTTTTTTGGATTTGTGATATCGATTGTTGCTTTGTTGTATGTGTAGTGAGGTCTTCACCCCATCTTGGCTGGGCAATGACACTAACAGTGTCATTGCAGCCATGTTGGGTGGTTGCCACCACTAACGTACTATATTCTAAAAGCCTTTTAGAACGACACGTTGTTATGTCATATATGCTGTTAGGAATCAGAAAATTCAGTCATTAAAGTGTCGGTCACCTCAAGTATATGTAATCATTAGAAAGCTCGTAGTCGTAGTTATTTAATGTTAGTAAGTAGTTACTCAAGTAAAACCGTGGAGGACGGACGGGTCTTTACCCACTGTATGCCTGATCCACAGCCCGTAGGTGGCGATTATGTGTAAGACTATCAATACTCTCTACCTCCCAAGGTAGAGAGTTGGAGCTCATAATAATATTTTTCACTTTCTCTCACTAAGTTCCCAAACCTCTAACTCTTTCTCTCTCTAAAACCTTAAGTTGTACGCCTAGTTTGATCATGGTATGATGTGTTTGTGAAATCCAATATGTTACAATTGGTATCAAGAGCCATGGTTTGATCATCTCTCTTACTTATCCTTGGATTTCTAGTAGTTTTATAAGGTTTTTGGGTTTGAAAAAGTTTAGTGGTGTTTGCATCATTTGGATCATTTCTTGTGTTAAAGTTTGAATTTTGTGTGTACTTTTGTGTTTAGAATCATTGTAAGTGCTTGGGTTTTGATTTGAAAAGCTTGAATCACTGTGGTTGAGCTTGTTTTGGATTGAAAAGTGTGGTTTTGAAGTTTTTCATCTTAGCGACTTGAGTCTCGGTGTGTTTTTCTTCGTAGCGACTTGCTTAAGTAATTTCCAACGAGTTGTAGTTTAAGTCGTAGTGACTTGATCTTAGCGACTTGTCTATTGAGACAAGACGACAAACAGTACAAGTTAGTGGATGTTCCACTTCGGCTAGCGACTTTGTTGGCTTAGCGACTTGTTTCTATTATTTCTAGCGACTTGTCTTTATAGTTATTAGCGAGTTGTTCTCAGCGACTTGATCTCAGCGAGTTGTTCTTTAGCGACTTGTCAGCTTAGTGATTTGTTGAGGTAGCGACTTGTGTTTAACGACTTGATTCACAGCGACTTGAGTCTTTAGCGAGTTGTTATTTAGCGACTTGGCACACAACGAGTTGTTCTTTAGCGACTTGTCTACCTAGCGATTTGGTGCTTTAGCGACTTGCACTTAGCGACTTGGTGACTTAGCGACTTGTCTCAAGGGTTATAGCGACTTGGTAGATTTCTGTTTCTAAAACGGTTTTTTCTTGATTTAGTAAAATCCCGTGAAAGAATCTATTTCCCGGTTTAATCATAGAGTTATAAAATCCCGTGAAATCTGTAAACATGTCTACCAACGTGCCTACAATCATCTCTACTATAGCTGAGGATGTTCAAGCAGCTGGTTCAGACACTCGTCCACCCATGATTGACAGAACTGACTACGACTCATGGGCTCAAAGAATCAGACTGTACTGTTTGGGAAAGGAAAATGGAGTCAACATTCTCAAGTCAATTGATGAAGGACCGTATCAGGTTGAGACAACCAGAGACATTCTTGATACTATTGCTGATGGCTCGGTGATATTAGGACTGGATAGACCTAAAATGTATGATGAACTGACTGATAAGGAGAAGAAGAGATACGATGCTGATATCAGGGCTTCAAACATTATACTTCAGGGTCTTCCAAAAGACATTTACAAGCTGATCAATCACAACACTGAAGCCAAGGCGGTTTGGGATAATGTCAAGATGCTTCTCTCGGGTTCTGAATTAACTAAGGAAGACAGAGAATCACAACTGTATGATGAATTTGAGCACTTTAAGATGAAGCCAGAAGAAACTGTCTATGAGTATTACGTGAGATTCCACAAGCTTGTGAATGATATGAGGAATATCAAAATGACCATGCCAAATATTCACCTGAATTCAAAGTTTGTGAACAACATGAATCTCGAATGGCATAAATTTGTCACATCTGTGAAGCTAACTAAAGGATTGAAGAATACCAACTATGAGCAACTGTATGCATTCCTTCTTCAGAATGAGAGACATGCTATGTTTGAACGAAGGATTCTTGAACAGTTCAAAACTAAACAGGGAGAAACAAGTTCTTCAAATGATTTAACAACTTTTTACACAAATATTGGAATTACCACCAAAGCTTCACAAGTCATACCCACGGGTAATGGTAATTAAAAACTCATCCCTGATGCAGCATATAAGCCTCCAGACTCGAACACATTCATGGAAAACTTCATCAATCAACTGTCTCTCATGGTTAGTCAAAATATGAATTCCACCCCACACACCAACAATAACCTCAGAACTGCATCCAATCCACACAATCAAGCTACTGTCAGAGATGGAAAAGTTATGGTGCAACCGGTTCAAGGAAGGCAATATGAACAGGGAAGAGGTGGAGTAGGTGGAGGTTATGTTGCAAATCAGAATCGGGGAAGGAATGGAAATCAAGGTCAAGCAAAGCCAATTAAGTGCTACAACTGTGGTGGTGATGGACATATAGCAAGGAACTGCACATCTCCAAAACATCCTCAAAATGCAGAGTACTTCAGAGACAAGATGTTACTTGTGCAAGCTCAGGATAATGGTGCTGTTTTGGATGAAGAGGAGTTGCTGTTTCTTGCTGAGGGAAATGCCAAGACATATGATACAGATGTGGATGAGCAGCCAATTCAGGAGATAGGTCATAATCATCAGAATGCCTTTCAAGTCGCTGACTGTAATGCATACGACTCTGACGTCGATGATGAACCTAATGCACAGAAAATTTTCATGGCTAGCATTTCTCCAATGGTCTCTCCAAAGGTCTCATCATCACAGCAAGCTGGTCCATCCAAAGAATCAATCATCTCAAAGGTATTAAAACTATATGATGATGTTGATCAGCAAAAGATGCATGATAAAGTGCAATCACAGGAAACTTGTGACTCAGATATTTCTAATATGGGTAATAATAATATTGTCCCATATGATCAATATGTGATCCAAAGTGAGAGTGTGATTGAACCAAGTGATGCATCTTCTGTAGTCAATGATGACTATGTTTTTGATGAATACACTGGATGTGCCCTGATGATTCTGTTACCTCTGAACTGAATGCCTATAAAGAACAAGTTGCTATTTATGAACAACGTGCTAAGTTTGAGTTAACTACCCGTGAGCAGGAAGTGGATGACCAAATGCGTACAATTATTAGAAAAAGTAATTTTAGAGAAGAAGTGTTAAAACAAGAGTTAAACTCCTTACAAGAAAAGCTTTCTAAAACTGTTAAGCAAAAGCAAGAGCTGCAAGATAATGTTAAAGTGCTTAAACAAGAATTCAGTGCTAAGGAATCAAAACTTTTGAATGATTTTTCTAATCTAAAAACTTTAAAAAACAAGCTTGAAAGTAAGTTGTACGTACAAGGGAATACCATTCAGACTGCTCACATGATCACTAAGCATAGAGTTCTCAGCGATAAGCATAGTATTCCCATTGTAGAGAAACCTAATCCTGAGTATGGTAAGATAGCAAAAGCTGCTCAAAATGTGATCTATGATGGTAATGAAATCCTTAAGCCTAGGCAGAAACCTAGTTGCGCTGAGTGCAAAGAAGAGGATAGAAAGTTAGATGATGCATCTAGGGAGAAAATGGATAAGAAGCTTAACGATCCTGCGTGTAAAAAGAATAACATAACGATCAAACCCCATGATTACACTAAGGAAAATTGGATCTCCCTGAACATGTTTAAGCCTCAAACTCAATTAACCCCAGAACAGATCTTTTGGAAGAAAGATATGGATAAGCTAAAAGTTAATGTACTTGTTGAAACAAACACTCCCTTTAGGAAAATGCCTGCAGCTACTGTGTATCCTCAAAATACACCAATGTACTTAGTTCCTAGAACTATTGCCACTAATAGCAAGACCTTAATCAGTCAGTATGTCATATATCAATTATTTTTTGATTTTGAGAAGACATATAAGATAAGGATCACACCTACTGGGATAACTGAAGGGGAAAGGGGTTTTGAGCAAACTAAAGAATGCTATTTAACTGAGGTCGTGCCTTTCTTTAAACAATTAAAAGGTCAATTTGATAGTCTTAAAAAGGAGATGGATTCAGATATTAAAGAAATGGAAAAGGAATTTGATGCAATGATAGTTGAGGTCGATGACTATGAGCGAAAATTAAAATATAATGAGATTGAGAGGAAAAACTTGCATACCTTAAATGAGAATCTGATTTCTGAATGTATCACTGAAGATGTGTTTTACACTGCCACGAACTGTTCAATTAATGCATCTCAATTTCATGAATTATCTATTGCTCTGAAAGTCTCCCATGATCGTGACATTGAGCTTGAGAAAACTAACTCTAAATTGCATGAAAAATTTGAATGGGATGATCATGATAACCTGATGAAACAGTTTTCTAAATTAGAAGTTGAGCATCTTGCTCTGCAATTAAAATATCAACATCTAAAAGAAAATGTTAAAACCTCAAATGTCAAGACATCCTTGGATGCTCCTGAATTTGATGCAGTTTTTGAAATTAACAAACGTGATGAACAGATTCGAGCTCATTGTAACATGATTAGAAAAATGAGAACCCAAATTGCACAATTAAAGGGTGAAAAGAACAATGTGACTAGCTCTCAAATGCCTCCTCCTTTAGATTCTTAGTATTCTCATACTTTTCATCTTCAAAACTTGGTTAATGTTTTACAAAAGGAAAATGAGAGTTTTCTAGAAGAAAATGAAAAAGTTAAACTACACTTTAAAGAGTTATATGATTCAATGAAAGTCACTCGTGACAAGAAAAACGAAAAAATAACGTCTTTACAAAAGGAAATTGAGAATATGAAGAGTCAGGAAAAAGGGAAAATGCCACTTGTCTTCAATGAGAATGTTGCATCGAAGTCATCTACAAACTGAAAATATACTGTGACTGTTAAATACATTCCTCCTCATCTTAGGAATAACGAACTTGTATTTCATAATTATCTTGCTCGCCTTAAGGATAGTCTTGAATGTCTCCGTGAGATTGTGGAAGAGGACTTCATAAATAAGCCACTTGATAGTGAAATTAGGTTTGCTTGCATTCAGGCCAAACGATCTCAGGAGATGTTAGAATGTTTAATAGCAACATGTCCTAAATCCTTAGGTGCGAAAGGTAAAGCTGTGATGCCTTGTGATAAGTATGCAACTCATTCCATGCCCAATACTAAGCATGTAAACTCTAGAGTGCCTTCAAATAGTTCAGATCCCTGCACTTCTAGTTCAGGAATGCAAAAAGTAGCAAAACCAACTAATGTTCCAATTCCCTCTACAGGAGTAAGAAGTGACACCAAAGCAAGCGGGTCAAAGCCTCAAGGCAACACAAAGAATGATAGGACCTTGCATGCTAGGAATGTTCAGTGGAAGAGAGTAGAAGATCACCTTAGGGAGAATTTGAATAAAACAAATCGTGTTGATTCTAGTGTTAGCTCTAAGCGTACTGTAATTAATGCGAATTCTGCTACTTTTGGCAAAACATGTAATGTTGATTGCGTGGTTTCTGTTACTAATCTTGAATGTGGTGTGAATGATTTGATTAATGCTGTTAAATGCCCTGTTAAGATTGTTAATGCAAATAATCAAGCTAAGAAGGCTAGAAAGCAATGGCAGAAGAAGGTTAGGAAACATTGGAAACCTACAGGAAGGAAATTTAGTAACATAGGTTATCAGTGGATACCTACTGGCCGAAAATTCAATCTTAATAAGATGTGCCCTAAATTATCTAGATCAATGCCCATTAGAAAATGGATGCCTACTGGTAGAACTATTCCCTTAAGAAGTGAACATACTTTAAATAGGTCAAATACGGACACTAGCATTGCATCTATCCCTGATGATTCCATTGTTTCTACTTCTGATGTGGGTGGTCCAATCAATGTTACTAACCAAATGGAACCCATTCTTGCATGGGGATCCCAATTATCCAGTTATCCATTCTTGTCTGTGTTCAACTGCAGATCGTTCAAATCATTTTGTGGTACCTGGACTCAGGCTGTTCCAAGCATATGACTGGAGACTGGTCACGGCTCATGAACTTTGTGAGTAAATTCATCGGGACTGTTAGATTCGGGAATGATCATTTCGGTGCAATTATGGGTTATGGAGACTATGTTGTCGGTGATAGTGTTATCTCCAGGGTATATTACGTTGAAGGTCTTGGTCATAACTTATTCTCTGTCGGTCAATTATGTGATTCTGATCTTGAAGTGGCCTTCAGAAAACATACTTGTTTCGTTAGAGAACTTGATGGTAGAGAACTTTTAAGAGGAACACGTGGTTCAAACCTATACACCATCTCTATCGAAGATATGATGAAATCTTTTCCAATTTGCTTGTTGTCAAAGGCTTCGAAAACAAAGTCATGGTTATGGCATCGTCGTCTTAATCACTTGAACTTCGACACCATAAATGATCTCTCCAGAAAGGACTTAGTTATAGGCTTACCTAGACTAAAGTATGAAAAGGATCATCTTTGTTCAGCATGCCAATTGGGAAAAAGCAAAAAGTATGCCCACAAACTCAAACCTACAAACTCAGTTATGGAAGTTCTTCATACCATTCACATGGATTTATGTGGACCCATGAGAGTGCAGAACATTTATGGGAAGAAATATGTGTTAGTTGTGGTTGATGATTATTCTCGATTTACATGGGTTAAGTTCTTGAGAACAAAGGATGAAACTCCAGATATCATCATCAAACTTATCAAACAGCTGCAGGTTCGACTTAACAAAACTGTTAGAATCATTCGAACAGACAATGGAACTGAGTTTGTTAGTAAACAACTTAGTGAGTTTTATGAAAGTGTTGGAATCAGTCATCAAAGAAGTGTTCCACGAACTCCTCAACAGAACGGTGTAGTTGAAAGACGAAATCGAACTCTTGTGGAAGCTGCTAGAACAATGCTGATTTACTCAAAGGTTTCAATGTTTCTCTAGGCTGAAGCCATTGTCACTGCATGCTATACTCAAAATCGATCCCTTATTCACACTTCTCATGGAAAAACTCCATATGAACTTGTCCACAACCGAAAACCTAATCTTTCATTCCTTCGTGTGTTTGGTGCATTGTGTTATCCAACTAATGAGGGCCAAGACTTAGGAAAACTTAAAGCTAAAGCGGACATTGGAATATTTGTAGGATCTGCACCAAGCAGAAAAGGATACCGAATCTACAACAAAAGAACCCGAAATATCATGGAAACAATTCACGTTACGTTCAATGAGCTGACCGGTCCAATGGCTCCAGGACAACCCAGTTCTGGACCCGCATCATCAAGTAGTCCCATCAGTTCTACTCTTGTATACGATTGTTCGCCAACAACTCCTTATGTACCTCCTTCAGAAGATGACTTGAAGAAACTATTTGATCCAATGTTTGATGAACACTATGAGCCAATTGCTAATGATATGTCAAATCCATCAACAGAGGCTGCTCCTATCCCTGTCAATGAAGTTAACCCTTCAGTATCTATGTCGTTAAGCCAAGAAGCGCCTGCTGCTGATCACTCTATATCATCAACAAATCATCAATCATCGAGTGTACATCATGGAATTGTTTCTGGCACCCCTGATGGAGAGAATCCCTTTGCCACTCCTGAAGATGCCCCATTTGAAAACATATTTGCTCCTGAATCATCATCTGAACCATCTTCATCAGGAGAAATCGACTCTACTACTTCAGTTCCTCAACAACAACCACACGAACACCTTAGAAAATGGACACATGATCATCCATTGGACAACATCATTGGAAATCCCTCTCGTCCATTATCCACTCGCAAACAACTTGCAACAGATGCCTTATGGTGCTTCTTCAACTCCGTACTATCCAAGGTCGAACCAAAAGATGTTAAAACTGCCATGAATGAAGACAGCTGGTTCAATGCCATGCAAGAAGAAATTCATGAATTCGATCGACTAGATGTATGGGAATTAGTACCTGCTCCTGACTGTGCTATGATCATTGCTCTAAAGTGGATCTTCAAAGTAAAACTTGATGAGCATGGTGATGTTTTAAAGAACAAGGCTTAATTGGTTGCAAAAGGATACCGTCAAGAGGAGGGTATTGACTTTGTAGAATCATTTGCTCCAGTTTCTCGTATCGAGGCAATCAGAATCTTCTTGGCTAATGCTGCAAGTAAGAACATGGTAGTCTATCAGATGGATGTAAAGACGGATTTTCTTAACGGAGATCTTAAAGAAGTCGTATACGTCTGCCAACCTGAAGGTTTTATGAATCCAGAGCATCCTACTCATGTATATCGCTTGAAGAAGGCTCTTTATGGTTTGAAGCAAGCTCCAAGGGCTTGGTATGATACGCTATCAAAGTTTCTTCTATCTACTGGATTCAGCAAAGGAGCAGTTGATGCGACATTGTTCACCAGAAAGTCAGGCAAACATTTAATCCATATTCAAATCTATGTTGATGATATTATTTTTTCCTCGACTGACCCCAATGAATGTGACCATTTTTCAAATGAAATGGGTTCCAAATTTCAAATGTCAATGATGGGACAAATGTCATTTTTCTTGGGATTACAAATTTCACAAAGTCCCGGAGGCATTTTTATAAATCAATCTAAATATGCTAATGAGATTTTAAAGAAGGGATTTGACTCTTGTGACCCTGTTGACACCCCCATGATAGAACATACTAAGCTGGATGAGGACCACTCAGGGATCATGGTAGATCAAATGAAATATCGCAGTATGATTGGATCCCTGATGTACCTCACAGCCAGTAGACCAGACATCTTGTTCGCTGTATGCATGTGTGCTAGATATCAGGCTAAGCCTACTAAAAAGCACCTTGAAGCGGTTAAACGGGTCTTTCGGTATCTCCAAGGAACCATCAATATGGGACTTTGGTACCCGAAGGATACCGGTATGTCACTAACAGCCTATGCAGATGATGATCATGCAGGATGTCAAGATACACGTCGAAGTACGTCTGGACGTGCTCAGTTTTTGGGCGATAAGCTTGTGAGCTGGTCTTCAAAGAAGCAAATGAGTACTTCTATATCCTCTACAGAGGCTGAATACATAGCCATGTCATCTTGTTGTGCTCAAATCCTATGGATGAGATCCCAATTATCTGACTATGGCTTTGAATTCAACAAAATCCCTCTGTACTGTGATAATAAAAGTGCTATTGCTCTCTCATGCAACAACGTTAAACACTCAAGAGCAAAGCACATCGACATTCGACATCATTTTATCAGGGAGCAAGTGGAGAACGGTGTGGTGGAACTATATTTTGTGAGGACTGACTACCAATTAGCAGACATCTTCACCAAAGCTCTTCCTAGAGAACGTTTTGAGTTTATCCTTCCACGACTTGGGCTAAAGAGTCTACAACCGGAAACACTCAAACGTCTTCAAGAGGAAGACGAGGAGTAAAGGTCTTTCTTCATCCATATCTTGTAATTAGTTATTCGAAAAGCAAAATACAAAATTGCAAAACCAACAAAAAGCAAATAGAAAAATATAAAATTTTCAAAATCCATAAAAATTAGAAAATCTTGAAAAATTCCAAAAAATTATTGTTATTTTGTCATGTTTTCCTTATTCGATATCATCTACGAACTTTGTGTTGACATTCAAAGAATGTCACGGGCTTTTAGATGTTCTTCGAATGTACATATATTTTTTTAATATATATATATATATATATATATATATATATATATATATATATATATATATATATATATATTTTGGAAGAAAGTAAACTATGGTTTATTGTCATTTCAGGCAGTAACCCGTTTTAAAAAGAAAGAACAGAGCCATGCTTAATCTTATTTTTTTCAAATCTCATGCTCTGATTCTTAAAACAAATATTTGTCACCAAAAAGACAAATGTTTTCTTTCCAAATATTTTTCCGTCTAATGATTCTTCTGAAAAATATTTGTCATCTAATGAAAACAAAATTGTTTTGAAAATACCTCGTACTCTATTATTCTTGTAAATCATCTGTGCTTATCATCTGTCAAAATCTCTATCTCTCAATCAACAACTTGTGTCATTGATTGAGGGGGAGAATGATTTCAATCGAATTAAAAAGAGTATTTTTAAACAATTGGGACGTAAATGAGCAAGGTTTACTTTTGGAAAATCAAAATGAACAATGTTTTATACAATTGATTCAAAACCTTTGCAAATATTATGTTCTCAAAAGATACTCATGCATGTCTGAGCAATGGAGTTTAAAGTCTGAAGATTTGATCCTTATCGGTTAAATGTTTTCATAAGCAAGTCACAATTCTTCTCAAAAGCTTTCAAAAACAATTTAAATCTATAAAGATCACAAATTTCAAATGATTTGAAAATTGTGATCGGGGGAGAATTTGTGATTTAAATTGGATTTAAACTGATAACTCGATAATTGGTTTTATAATTGTTTAGCAATCTCTCCTCCATACATGCGCCAAACGATTTCAAATTTTCCATGCACATGTTAAGGGGGAGCATCTATTTCAAACCAAAAAGGGATTGAAACATGATTAATTTATTCCAAAGTGCAGGCTTTCCCTAATATGTGCAAAACTCTTTCAAAACTCGATGCACATATTGAGGGGGAGCAATTTTTATTGAAAACCACATTCTTTCCCGAAAATATCTTTAACTGTATGTGAATCACTGATTTTTGATCGGGAAAGTAATGTCGATATTTTTAGAAAATATTTACCAAAAGAAGTGAATTCTTCCTCTTGCCTCCATTTGCCAAAATGGTTTTAAACATATGTTGCACATGTTGAGGGGGAGCCGTTTTTCTAAAATATCAAAAACAATTCAGGTATAAAATGCTTTGATTATATATCACAAGGAACTGGATTGATTTTCAATTGGTTCCAATGGCTGATGAACAATACCAAAAAGACCGACCAAATTTACTTTATGCATGGTGATATAAGGATGGTTAGGTTAGGTATTCGTTCCCACGATCCCGCCAGATCCGGAGGGATCTACCCAAGGACAATCCACTAGATAGTGTAGAGTCCTTAGGTATGATGAAAAAAGGAGAAAAGTGAGATATGGGAAGAGTGCGGACTGAGATAGAGCTAGAACTGGAATAAACCCAACAAGGTTCTAGTAATGAAATCTCGGTAAGCACTAAAGCGGTTGAAGAATGAAAAAGAAATAAATGAGAAAAGGGTGAAAACAAATAGCCCTCCATTATTTTCAACCTTAGGGCAGAAACCGGGTTCAATTCATATGCTACTGGCTGTTACCGAGGTAACACCGGTATTGAAGACAAGACGTCATGGACCCAGTGACGCACTGCACTACAACTTCCCAAGCTACTCAAGTTCCTCTTAAAAGGACTTGTTTCATTCTCACAGGGGAACCTACATTATCTATCAACTTTCTCTTAGAAATGGTTGATATTGAAGAAGGAGACCCTCTCCCTAGTCTCCGGCATAGGAACCAAATGTGCACAATTGAGTCTAGAGCCTCGAGATCATCAATAAATCTCATTAAGGACACAATCAATGAAGACTCTCAGTTTTACACAATGTGGAAAGAGAGAATATAATCTTAGAGTCCTACGCATTATCCTTGTGGTATTGCCAGAACATCTGAGTGATATGCAAACATATTCACAATGAAGATGGAAAGCCTTCTAGAGCCAACATCAAACAAGCTCCTGGTAGGTGGCATGTGAGATCTATCATATAGATCAACCATGTGACAACTGAACATAAACAATGGGGCGATTCAAATCTATGAATCAATCCTGGTTCAGGTTATGGATTGACGGATACCTTTGAAAAACCGGTTGTTGTGCTTAAAAATCTTTTCTCTAGCACATCGACCGTGTATTAATATTTCAAAATTAAAAGGTGTTTATGATTGATAATTGATTTTCGTTAAAACCTTCGTTGTATTGCAAAAACACTTTATCTTGAGCAGTTCACGATTGTTTTTCAAATCATTTTCCATCAATCAGTGAATCTCTATTCACTGGTTCACTCACTCCATGTTGTCTTTTTTGAGACGTTTCGGTTTGAGAACAGCTAGAACTGCTGCGAAACCCTGTCAAGGAGATTCTTAGGAATTATACCTGATCACAGGCAGTACTTGTACTGATCAACGGGGAACCGTGGGCCGTGTACCTCAATTCAACGAAAGTGATCAAAGACACTTTCGTGCGCTTTATTGCTAACTGTTGTATGTAGGTACACCCGACGCTTGCAGCTGATCAGAATGGAGAGGTCAATCCATAGCAGCATGCTCACACATTACATTCATTTCAAAAGAAATCATGATTAATGCATGAATGACTCTGATATTCTCACTCCATGCTTCTGCTACGCCGATGCAAATATCATGAATCATCTAAAGCTTCCGCTACTCTGATAAGAAGAAATCATGATCCAGAATGTGAGCATGTCGGTCCACTGTCATAACATCACATAATGTCAACACCACAATGGAAGAGTCAGAAATTTATGCAAGCTGATGATCTCAAAGCTGGCTCAAAACTCATCATCACGTGGATCAGTTAAAGACCTCCACTTGAATTATCCAAACATGCAAAACATGAAGAATCAAAGACTACGAGCTACAGAGCCATGAAGTTAAACAAGAATTTAAGAACAATCTTAATGTAATACCTGTTTGTATTCTGTGTAAATTGAGGTGACCTCCCTTAGGGGGAGATTGTTAGGAATCAGAAAATTCAATCATTAAAGTGTCGGTCACCTCAAGTATATGTAATCATTAGAAAGCTCGTAGTCGTAGTTATTTAATGTTAGTAAGTAGTTAGTTAAGTAAAACCGTGGAGGACGGACGGGTTTTTACCCACTGTATGCCTGATCCACAGCCAGTAGGTGGCGATTATGTGTAAGACTATAAATACTCTCTACCTCCCAAGGTAGAGAGTTGGAGCTCATAATAATATTTTTCACTTTCTCTCACTAAGTTCCCAAACCTCTAACTCTTTCTCTCTCTAAAACCTTAAGTTGTACGCCTAGTTTGATCATGGTATGATGTGTTTGTGAAATCCAATATGTTACATATGCCAATGCTATTTAAAACGGA
Source organism: Chrysanthemum seticuspe (assembly GCA_019973895.1). Classification (NCBI taxonomy): domain Eukaryota; kingdom Viridiplantae; phylum Streptophyta; class Magnoliopsida; order Asterales; family Asteraceae; genus Chrysanthemum; species Chrysanthemum seticuspe. The sequence continues at coordinate 255,623,468 of BPTQ01000009.1, forward strand.
AAGGGCTGTGATGATTAATTGATGTTCTCTAAGTGAAATGATACAGGGCATTGGAGGTCTGATTTGTAACCTAGCAGGGCAGTGACCGGTAGGTATGATACCATGCTTGCTATTATGCAGCTGCAAGTCTTTGCAGCCAGGGTGTAATTCAGACCTTCGTGACCCTTTTCCATCTAGAAATCTGAGCCTAAATATTATATATATATATATATATATATATATATATATATATATATATATATATATATATATATATATATATACGAAAGAGCGTCGTAGGCGCTCTTTAAAAATACCTCCGCCGTAAAGGTCGGTGCTATATTTTATACATGTGGTTTTTTAAACTTTGGGTCGTTGTGGTGTTGTACTGGGCTTAGATAGAACCTGGTCTTCTTCTCTATGGAAGTGATATTTGTGAGGCGTTTCGGATTCCATCTCAATCCAGATATATATATATTAATCTGCGTTGTCGGTTCTTTTTTTTATGATTTCAAATGAATGGTCGGTTGTATAATTTAATGGTGTGTGTGGTGGCCCATGCTCTATACTAAAACTGTATCACACAAATACTGTCATTCTTATCTGTTTCTTCTTCACCGCCTCATTTTTGCTCATGGATCTGGCTTTTCAATACCTCGAAGAACACACATACCCTAAACACAAAATCCGTATTTCTTTAATCTTCAATCGTATTCAAATTTCCTTTCATCACAGAAACAATCAAAACCCCCATATGTAACACCCCCAATTTCGTGATACGTAGCGGAATTCAAACTGGGTGTTACTTCATGGCACAACAGTTATAACAATAGAAAACGAACTCTAATTGAGTCGTGTTAAAAGATTTATCATTCGAATTATATAAATATTAGAGTTTACAAAATGAGGTCCAAGTTGTTTCACAGTTTATTAAATAAGTTTTCGAATGATAATATAGCTTTCTTGAGTATCTGTGCCCTTCCGTGCCATCTTCGTACATTATGGACCTGAGATAAAGATGCTAAAAAGTGTCAACACAAAGGTTGGTGAGTTCATAGATTTTATAGATAAAACAGTTGAGTTCAGTAGTTTCGAGTTTGAGTGATAATTGTAATAAATACAGAGATCGATAAAATAAGTAGTGGGCTACGTTGTTATACACCCATAGTTCGTTTGTTTAGTAATCAGTTGAACATAAGTTTCAAGGTTGGGTCATGTTGTTGTACTGCAACATTAGTATCATTGTAGTACCGTATTATTGCTCTAAGCCTCATGATACGCAAACCTTAACAGTACGACATCATAGTAATGAACTAATGATGCAAGTTACTGACATCATAGAGATGATGTAAGTAACAAGGCCCTCGGGTAGGAGTTTGCCAACTTCCTATGGGGTTCTCAAAGAAAGTGCACTTGGCTACTTATCCAGCAACACAAGTGGGGCGTCAACTGCCAATAGATCTATTCACTATATTCGCGTTCACTCGCAAGTGATTAATGGCTCATGATAGAGGGATTTTTAGTGGCAATAGTATATAACTTAGGCAATAACAATCAGGATCCCATACAGATAGTACTTGTGTTTAGGTTTGTACTTTGTAGCAAAACGGATAAAGTGTGATTATGAACTCATAGTAGTATGTAAAAGCTTTAGAGTACTTGTGAAAGTAAAAACGAGTAGTTAAGCATGTATCTCCCTCAAAACAGTTTAAAAGCAAATAAAGGTAGGGGCCATGAACTCACCTTGGATGGAAATCTGATTGATGTCAAAAGTAAATTCAAACTGAAATGGTAAATGGCTCCAACACGTGACCTGAATCGATATGTCAAGTTTAAGTATTCGTATTCATCTATATGTGATTTTAATATTCATGTTACAAGTGTTTTGTTAGCGTTTGAATGAGACAACATGAAGTCTCTTCAAAAGTTAGTGAATAGTAATGTTTATCATTTTTCCTTTTTATGGTTCGGCCGATCGTTTACGATATAGATAATTTTTATCGAAGCCTCGTAAAATATATTTCTTATAATTAGTTTTATCGAAATCTCGAAAAGTTAAGTAGTAAAAGTATATTATTAAAGTAGATATTAAAAATATACCCTTATAGTTTGTAAGCGGTGACGGTTTATACCCCTGATCTTTCATGAAATAACAATTTATACTCTTCAACTTTCATAAAATGACAACTTTAACCTTTGTAGTTTCAAAAATGACACGTTATACCCTCAACTATAGATCATTGGCAAAAACAGCCCTTGTATTAATAACTTTGAAGAAATTACACTTTTGGCCCAAGAAAACTCTATCTTTTAAAAATTACAAATCATTCTAGTTTTCTAAAGATTATTGAAAGGGTGCGTTTGATTTGTGGTTAACTCGACCTAAACAAAAATAATAATAAGCGAGGCGTTTTGAAGTTTTTACTACGTTCTCATTCATTTCAATACTTTGCTGGGTGGTCTTTGAAATGAATCAAATTCGAAGTTCTAAGCCCGTGTGGTTTGGTTGCAATAGTTTTCCAAAGTGATGGTGTTGAGCGTTTTTCAAAAAGAAGGTGTTTGTTTTTAACGCGACAAGCCCAAAAGAATGTCAAATTAAAACGAGGCGAGTCAAGGTTTTCATGACGCTTTTGTTCCTTTATTATCTTTGCTGTGAGGACTTTAAATTGACCAAGTTTCATATTTTATAAGCTTCATTTGATGGTCAAAATAAATGACACAAAAGGGTCATTTGGGGTGTTTTAACAAAGAGAAAAAAAAAAAGAACTCGACATCTAGCTTAGTGTCGGAAATAGTGTGTAAGCGAAGTGTAAAGGTTTCTCCGCCGGTGAAAGGAGTTTGTTAACTAGTGAAGTTAAACTCTCGAGTGTGAGACTCGGGGAGTGGAGTAGGGCAAGGAAAAAGAGTCCTTGTAGACCGAACCACTATAAACAACTTGTTGTGGTTTGATTGTTTCTTTCCTTATCTACTCTTTATATATATTGCTTTCATATTGATTATCATTCACTTACATATCAAAGATCAATATCAATTGATCTTTCAATAAGTTTCAAAACAAAGTTTTTAATCGGTAAACTATTCAACCACCCTTCTAGTTTTCCACAATTGGTACCAGAGCCTCGTTGCTCAAGAATTTCTAAAATATATTGTATTTTATAAACTTGAAACGATCCATGGATTCCGAAAACTTTAAAGAAGGGCAATCTATGCAAAGACCACCACTCTTTGAAACCAATGGATTTATCTATTGGAAAAACCGTTTTGAAACATATGTAAAATCAAAAGATATAGATATTTGGTTTGTTATAATTAAAGGAGACTTTAGTTCTACAACAAAAGATATTTCTGTTGATGATCAAAAGAAATTAATAGCTAAAAATAATGAAGCTAAAATGATGCTTTATAATGCTTTGCCTAGAAAAGAATATGAAAGAATTTTTATGTGTGAAACCGTTAAAGACATTTGGGAATCTTTGATTATTACACATCAAAGAAATTCACAAGTCAAGGATAACAAAATTGATCTCCTTGTTCAACAATATGAACAATTTGTTATCCCTGAAGATGAAACCATTGATTGTGGCTTTGCTCGCTTTAATACTATTATTACATCTCTTAAAGCACTTGATGAATCTTTTCGTAGTAAGAACTTTGTCAGGAAATTTCTTAGAGCACTTCATCCGAAGTGGAGAGCTAAAGTGACGGCTATTGAAGAATCAAAAGATCTCTAAAAAATGTCACTAGACGAGCTAATCGGAAACCTCAAAGTACACGAAATGGTGATGGAGAAAGATTCGGAAATCATCAAAGGAAAAAGAGAGAAAGTCAAATCCGTTGCTCTAAAGGCAAGAACGGAATCAAGTGATGATGACGAATCTTGCTCTTGTAGTAAAGATGAGGAGTATGCCATGGCCGTTAGAGATTTCAAAAAGTTCTTTAGAAGAAGAGGAAAGTTTGTAAGGCAACCTCGAGAAGAAAAGAAGCCATTCCGAAAAGACCGGGATGACAGAAAGGGTAAAGATGCAAGAAAGTGTTTTAGATGCGGTGATGTAAGTCATCTAATATGACATTGTCCCAAGCCACCTAAAAGCAAAACTCAACGAGCTTTTGTAAGTGGTGCTTGGAGTGATAGTGAGGATGATAAAGAATCAAGCAAAGATGAGATTGCTCTAATGGCACATGAATCAAACGAGGTACATTCCGACTCATCTTATTCTTCTATTGATGATGACACTTTGCAAAAACAATATAATCAATTGTGTGAGCGTAGTTTAAAAATCATAACTAAAAATAAGTTTTTAAAGACTAAAAAGGAATTTTTAGAAAATGAAGTCTATGAGTTAAAAGAAAAGGCAAAACGATTAGAAAAGGGAAAAGCAAATGACAATGGTTGCAAATCATGTTAAGAGCTTAGTCTTGAAATAGAAAAACTAAAGCTCACACAAGAAGTTCTAATCGAACATAATTCTAAATTTACAAAAACATTGCTTGTGCCGATGAAATAGTTAGAATTCAAAAAACACCAGGAAAAATGAATGGACTAGGATTTAATGAAGTATTATTTCCAAAGAGTCAAACCAAAACGGTCGAAAAAGACAAACAAAATGTCAAAACTGCTGCAGTACAGCACAGACCAGACGGACCCAAAAAAAGAGTTCCGTCCGTTGTAGAGTTTGGTGCCGTGGGGACTGCAGCAGGACATAATGTTTGTAATACGGACCGTAGTGAATTTGTCAAAGTAACAAAGAAAACCAAGGATAATGTTAAACTAAAACCTGCTGTTACATCAGGAGTAAGACTTGCTAAAAATGAATTTAGATCTAAAACTACTCAACAACGATATAAAACACCTATTGCCAAACGCCCCTTTCCTAAGAGCAACCACAACATACAATCCAACTATCAATATATCGGTTGGAATCAAAACTTCCCTAGACCATATCAAACTCCAGATTACATGTCATGGAACCCTTACCCATCATTACCATATATGAACCAAGTAAATGGTATGTTTAACCCAAACGGACCCATGAGATATTGGGGGCCAAACGCTTGATTTATTTGTGTCTTAGGTATGCTTGAAAGTTGGATTAGAACCTGATGAATGGATAAAAGATAGTGGATGCTCACGACACATGACGGGCAACAAAAACCTCTTCTCTATATACCAAGAGTATGACGGAGGTAATGTCACTTTTGGTAGCAATCTCAAAAGCAAAATCATTGGCAAAGGTACGATCGCTCATAACTCCTTAACTATTGAAAATGTTGTTCATGTCGATAGGTTAGGATTTAACCTACTTAGTATTATCCAATTATGTGATAAAAGGTATAAAGTACTATTTGAAGAAAATGGTAGTAAAATACTAAAAGATGGTATCACCATAGCCAAAGGAGTTAGGAAAAATAACATATACATCATGAAAATAGATAAAACATCTAATGACAAACTTTGTCTAACAACCTTAGATGATAACTCAACTCTTTGGCATAGACGCTTAGGTCACGCTAATATGAGACTTATCCAAAACCTATCTTCAAAAGAGCTAGTTAGGAATTTACCAAAACTTAAATATGACCAACTTTTTTTGCGATGCTTGCAAAATTGGTAAACAAACTCATAGTAGCCATAAGGCTAAAAACATGGTGCCCACATCTAAGTGACTAGAACTTTTTCATATGAACTTGTTTGGTCCATCCGCTATAAGAAGCTATGGAGGCAACTTATACACTTTGGTCATAGTAGATGATTACTCAAGGTTTACTTGGACGTTATTTTTGAAAACTAAAAATGAAGCTTTTGATAAATTTGAAATTCTTAGCAAGAAAATTCAAAATCAACTAGGTGTTAACATTGTGTCGATCCGAACGGATCATGGTCATGAATTTGACAATGAAACACAATTTGGAAACTTTTGTGATACAAATGGTATAACACACAACTTCTTGGCTCCTCGAACACCTCAAACTAATGGAGTTGTAGAATGCAAAAATAGAACCATTCAAGAAATGAGTAGAACAATGCTAAATGAACAAAACAATCCTCAAAAGTTTTGGTGTAACGCCGTTGACACTTCTACATATATTTTAAATAGAGTCTCAATACGTCCTTTCCTAAACATAACACCATATGAATTATATAAACGCAAAAAACCAACTTTAGGATATTTTAGAGTGATTGGATGTAAATGCTTCATTCTTAATACTAAAGACTATCTCACCAAGTTTGACCAAAAGTCTTATGAAGGTGTATTTCTTGGTTACTCACAAAGCAGTAAAGCTTAAATTGTCTTAAACAAAGAAACAATGAGAGTCGAGGAATCGTTGAACATAACATTCGACGAAAGTCCACCTCCCTCTAAGACATCACCTTTGGTAGATGATGAATTAGTTGAAAGTCAACTTGTAGAATGTCAAGAAATAATTGAGAATGACAAGGAAGAAGAACCATTAAATAATGAAATTATAAATATCAAAGAATCCAAAAGTCATCCTTTAGAAAAGGTCATAGGACAACTAAATCAAAGAACGTTAAGATCACAAGCCCAAAATCAAAGTAATCACTTTTGCTTTGTATCAACCATTGAACCGAAAAACATAAACGAAGCAATAAAAGATGAATCTTGGGTAATTGCTATGCAAGAAGAATTAAACCAATTTGTTAGGAATGATGTTTGGAAGTTAGTTCCAAAACCTAAAGATCAAACTATAATTGGAACAAAATGGGTTTTTCGAAATAAAATGGACGAAAATGGTATAGTATCTAGAAACAAAGCTAGGCTCATCGCACAAGGTTATAATCAACAAGAGGGGATTGATTATGATGAAACTTATGCACCGGTAGCTAGGCTCGAGTCTATTAGAATCTTACTTGCATATGCATGTGCTTATGACTTTAAATTATTTCAAATGGATGTTAAGAGTGAATTTCTTAATGGGTTTATTAACGAAGAAGTATATGTTGCTCAACCTCCCGGTTTTACCAACTTTGAGAAACCACATCATGTCTTCAAACTCAAAAAGGCATTATACGGTCTTAAGCAAGCACCAAAAGCTTGGTACGATCGACTTAAGACTTTTCTTGTTGAAAACAAATATACCATGGGATTAGTAGATAATACTCTTTTTACCAAGAAAAAGGAATCACACATTATCATAGTTCAAATATATGTTGATGACATCATATTCGGATCAACTTGTCAAAAGCTATGTGATGATTTTTCTAAAATCATGCATGATGAGTTTGAGATAAGCATAATGGGCGAGTTAAACTTCTTTCTAGGACTTCAAATTAAACAACTAGAAGACGGCATATTCTTTAACCAATATAAATACATAAAAGATATGCTTAAGAAATTTGGTCTTGAAGATTCAAAACCAACAAAGACACCCATGTCTTTGGACACTAAACTCACCAAAGATGAGGAAGGTGAATCAGTAGATAACACTAAATATAAAGGAATGATCGGTAGCCTACTCTATCTCACGGCTAGTAGACCCGACATTATGTTTAGTGTTTATCTATGTGCTCGCTTTCAAGAAAATCCCAACGCATCACACTTAGAAGCCTTAAAAAGGATATTTAGATACATTAAGGGAACGACATGTTTAGGATTATGGTATCCCAAAGGAACGGGCGTAGAAACTATAGTGTATGCCGACTCGGACCATGCCGGTGACTATGTCGATAGAAAAAGTACTAGTGGTATTTGTACTTTTGTTGGACATTGTCTCACCTCATAGTTTGCAAAGAAGCAAACAACTCTAGCTATCTCAACTACTGAAGCCGACTACGTCTCAGCTGGAAAAGCATGTAAACAAGCTCTTTGGATGAAGCAAGCTCTCGTGGATTACGGAATTCATCTCAACGATATCGTTATACTTTGCGACAACAAAGGAGCTATTGATCTCAGCAAAAATCCCGTCCAACATGCTCGTACAAAGCATATTGAAATACGCCATCACTTTCTTCGCGACAATGTTCAAAAAGGAAACATCTCAATTGAGAAAGTATCCTCCGAAGACAACATTGCCGACATCCTAACTAAGCCTCTCAAACGAGAACCATTTAATCTTCTTAGACTTGGTTTGGGGCTAATGGAACCAAACATGTAGTTAAAATATAGTCTAAACCTTAGAACAAACAAAACAAAACAAATTAGTTTAAGTCTGCTACTGTTCCCACGACACCAAACGACAACAAAGACGGAACCAATATTTTGGTGCCGTCTGGTCTGTGTGACGACAGTAGCAAAAATACCACTTACAAAACATCTTCTTCCTCACAACCCACTTTACCAAAACGTTTCAACAACATACCTAATTCATTGTTGATACTTTCTCACCCACTAATCACTGAAGATAACATCATTGTAAGTATCCTAACTACATTAATTCTCTTAAATCTGAGTCTAGGATTCTAATTTGTGCACAAAATCATTACATGGGGATTATGTATATTCTTGTACAAAACATGGATTCAATTGGCAAATTGCATAACTAGTCATTGAAATTAGGTACTACATTGTCACATTGCATAAACAAATCATGTTTCCCACTAATTAAAAGATATTGACTATAAGGCCTTATTCTAAGTAAACAAACACCCCATGTCAAAATTTTTGAAAAGCTTCTCACTTGTAGGAAAACAATTTTTCATTGTTAATACAAATAGAAATGTAAATTTTCATCACTTGGATAATGCTCTTGAATACTAAAGGTAATTCATAACTAATATGTATTCCCAGGTATATTCAAATGAAGCCACATTGAATTAGGAACGTTTGGGTTATCTCATGCCTTTTGCCAAACACCCCCACTAAAAACCATTTTATGCATAAAATGAGTCGAGATAACCGCAACTCCAAATTGTTTACATATAGGCACACACTAGAACCAAAACGCTAAGTTTATTTTATTTTTAACATGTAAACTCTTGCTCATAGGAACAACCATGGTAGCCACAAAATTATATGATCACAAGGATACTCTTAGCTACATCCCTAAACACCACAAAACCAAGGGCCTCTCCAAAGAACAAGTCAAAATCTTTAAGAGTCTAGAGCAAAGGTACTTCCATGAGGGTAGGACCATTCACTCCTCCTTTGTCGACGGAACTAATCTCCGTCAAGAGCTTACCACCATTAACTTCGATTATCTCCTTGACATCGATGAACCCATTTGTCCTAGGTTTGTCTTAGAATTCTATGCTAGTGTTACCTCTTTCACTAATGAGGACGATGAAATGGCTCTTAGGTTTAGGATCAATCAAACCGACTACTCCATCTCCCTACACCAATTTGCTCAAGTGTTAGGAATTCCTAACTGTGGTACATGTGTCTACTCGGATAAGTGGTCACTCACTATCCTCGATGCAATCAATGACTGCTCTCTTCCCTGCCAAACTCCTTTGGAGGATAAGGATGTCATCCATGAACACCTGATACGCTTACGCAGCGCGTTCGGGGTCAAAGGAACTTCCTTTTCGTCGAGCAAGTTTTTCAACACCCTAGGCAGTGAACCTAATCGTTGTAGTGTAGTATTAGGGTAAGCCACGGGTATTGATATCGTTCTCTAGGGGAATAGGAATGCTAGTGAGAAGTTACTACGCTAAGGTTAAGGTTGAGGAAGATTATTTTTTATCTTTTTTATGTTTTTTTTAGGAAATTGAAAGGTACGAATCTCGGGTATTGGATTTGGGGGGTTGGTATTTCTACCGATTACTCTACTATTATCTAATTATCTAAACTAAGGTGGTGGTAGTCTATGTCTAATTAATGTGTGCTCGTATGATAGTTTAAAGATGTGTTTACTTAGGTTTTATTACTCCTTAATTATCTCCTATTGATGGTTGAGTTGTCACGTCCTTATTCTTAGTTGCGTTGTGTGTCTAAAGTTGTAGGGTATGCGTTTCTCCCTAACTCTTTGAACTTACCAAAGGGTCTCGTCTACAAAACCCACTAGGGATAATAAACTCTTACTCTAAGGCACTCTTTGGATGGTTTAGCTTACAACTACTCAGGTAATTATATTCTAAGGTTCACAAAGATGAATCAAGCATTAAGTACACAACGAATGACCTATCGCATTACTAGATCATTAATCAACTAAGATAAGAAACAACCAATCAATATTTAATAATTAAGTTTCATACTCCCTAAGCAAACACACAAATAAATTAGCCGGACATGGAGAACATGCAAGCATACACACAAATAATCAAAGACATAATTGAATTGATGAAGTAAATACTTATCTTGATGTAAGATAGGGTTTGGAACCCTAAAATACTGTACAAGACACCCTTGGTTCGGTTTTAGGTTTTTACTCCAAAAAGACTCTCCTAAAACTGAAAAATTCGGATTCTATATATAATATTACATATGCGACGGCGTCACCTTATGTTGTGTGACGCCGTCGTGTCGCCGTCATTAGGGTTTCGTCTTGGCCATGTTAACCTTGCGACGGCGTCACCTTATGTCTGTGACGCCGTCCTCTTCAGCTTCTGACGTCGTCTGGGTCGCATCTAGGCCGTCTGAGTAGCGACAGCCTACTCTTTTAAAGTCCGACGTCGTCACTTGAAAATAGGGTTTTTGGCTTCTGTATCGTTACAAAAATCCGCCGACGGCGTCGCAGTTAAGCAGTGACGCCGTCGCCTTCTGTTTTCAGCAGCTTTGAGTGTCTCGATTCTGACTTTGGCCATTTTCTTCGTATATTCGCGCCTTTTCGTCCAAATAAGTGCCATTCCAGCATTTTGCCTTCAAGAGACCTAAAAAGTGAAAAGGAACGATATTAAGCAATAACGGATACAAAAGTGATCAAATAAGGGCTTAAACGACCCCTCAAAATGGTACCTTTTAAAACCTTATCAAATATCCCTACACTTGTTATTTGCTTGTCCTCAAGCAAATGTGCTTTTAGCCAATTAATTTATAAGTTAGGGGTCATGAAGCATTGATTTAAAATGGTCCACAACACATATAAGCCCCGCAAAAGTCATAACAAGCACGGAAATTAGATACTAGCACCTCACATGGGGTGTTTGGATACTCACATCTCTCTCGGGTGTATATATAAAATATAACAAATAGGAAATGGAAGATAAACACTCATTAACTGGTCCTAGTACATAGATTACCATAGGCTTGAGAATAGATCAAACCTCCATCGCTTTGGCGTAAGCACCTAGGAAAGACTATCAAAGAGGTCTTTTAAAGGGTTGTAATGTTAGGCTTACGGTAGGGAAACAAGGGTTTGGTGGGATAGGCTATTTAGTGGTGGCGAGTCAAAAGTCTCTATGTTAAATGCATACGAAGAATGGCGTTGCTAAGCCAAGACTCGACACTCTAAAACTCTAGGTAACGAAAATAAACAAACATAAATTTAAAGGATAGATGTAGGATGGTAGCCCGTATGTTTTTTTTTTTCATACACTTTTACTCTACCATCCTCTACGGTAACATCAAAATGATAGGGATTTATAGGCACATCCCTACACTTGAGTTTTTTTATTACTCTAACACTAATTTGACCCGAATTGAAAAGATCAAAACACTTGGGGTACATTATTACGCAAACAAAGGGAATTTGAATTTAACGTTCCCTTCCCGTCATTTCATAAACTTTAACTTTTCCCATGAATCCCAATCGTCCCAAAACTGTATACAAAGGATATGACTCGACTTAGCAACTCATGCAAGCAACCAGATAATTGAACTAAGGGTTTAGGGTGATAACAAACATTTGCACTAAAAGTGAGTGCATAAGGGGTAGGCTAAGGCGATTTGGGTGTATATTTGGGGGTGGGGTGTAAACAATGCTCTTCATTGATATTCCGGATAAACCGAAACATCACGAGAACCGCGAAAAGGATAGGCTCTGAGGGGTTAACTAGGGGTATCGTGTACTAAAGATGAGTACAACGCAAAGGGTGTGGGGGAATTACTCAACCGATGTGGAAGAAGTAATTATATTACGGGTATCAAACAAGGGTTATCCTAATGCCTCTTATCATCTAGTTATTCCTAACTACACAAGTGTAGTCTCACTTGCGATCTCGGAATGCATCACAAAACAAGTTCTAGAATCTAATATACTACCGGTTCACACTCTAAGCATTGAAGATGAATGCTTTTAATTCCTACTAATCTAAGGGCGATCCTCACATTTTGGGTGGAATTTGGGTGGTAAAGGGTTTTTTGTGCTAGTCATATAACTTCCTATCCGTGAGACGCTTTTGTTAAGACTAATGGCCCACTCCTATATGTCATGAAAAATTTTAAATTTGGTGCCAAAATTACCCTAACCGACATTTTCTCATGGTTTATTACAAAAGTGCAATTGGACAAAGCAAATAATCAAGGATAAGCATAGTTTCAAAGTTCCCGTTTTATTTTCCCTCCCTACACTTAAACTGAACATTGTCCCCAATATTCACCGAAAGTATCAAAGTTATGATAAAAGAAGGTAATCAAAAACAAAAGAAACTAATACTCCCCTGATTAGCTCGGTAGGATCTGTGTAAAGTGGTGGTTAAATCCTTTCCAAGAAGAATTATTGCGTGAAAAGCTCCTTCCAATCTTGTGTAACTTCTTCTTGACAAACTAAACCTGCACACTTGAACAAAACAAACGAAACCTTCGCGTAAAATCGGCGGTAATAATATATATAAGACTCGATTTAAACTAGGATATAATGCTTGTGGAATGGATGTTTACAGAATTTCTAAGAAAATTAAGACCTGGAAAATTCCAAAAATTTATAAGTAGCTCAGAAAATGAGAAAAAGTGATCTGATGTTTTTACTCCTTCCTGACGCCGTCAGGTTGCAATCCTGACGCCGTCAGGTTATCCTGACAAAAACTGTTCTGTGATTTTCTGAAAAAAAAATTCTGGAAAATTTACATCTTTAGAATCTGGAAAAATTTCTGCAAAAACATCCATTATGACTCGATACAAGCATTTGACTCGAACAAACAAACATATATATCTTTTGGTTAATTGTTATTCTCATGTTTACGTTTCTTTTGAAAACGTGTGTAATCCTCCCTACACTTATCCCTTATGTAAAATACCTTTATATGCAATTAAGACGAGGTTAAAAACAAAATAAAGCATTTTTAGAAATTTAAACATGAGGATAAACAATTAATAAAAGATATATGACACTAACAAGCAAACAATTAAGCATGGGTTGCCTCCCACGAAGCGCTTTTCTTTATTTAAGAGTCTTGTAGCTAGACTCGTAGTCGTACTCCTACGTTACTGCGTTACCGCCCTCTTCACCCTTTGTTTTCCCTTCATCAAAAGGGTGTAGACGCTGTATGCTCACCGTGGATTCCTTGCCAACGCTTTCAATTATGGTGACGGTTTTATCTTTTAAATTGGTCTCCTTAACTGTGAAAGGCCCAAACCATCTTGGTTTGTTTCTTCCTCGTAATGCCCTTATCCGAGATCTATACAAGAGCACTTTTTCTCCCTTTAGAAATTTCTTAGGGTCCTTTTGTACCTTAGGTATTGAGGTGGGATTGCTTCCTAACTTTTTATCGGGTTTCCACAACGTCGCATACAATTCTTGAACCATAAAGTCTCTAAGACCTTTTTCTCAGTCATTCATCTTCTTCTTAACATTGTTGCCCGGGGCTTTTCGATTTCCACCCGTAATCATTTCCATGATCTTAAGAGGGTATCTTGGAATGATGGGTATCCTAGCGTACCCCTTCCCGCTTTTGAGTATCATGATGCATTCTCCGCATTTGATGGTTGCCTTGGCGGTGGCCAGGAACGGTGTCCCAAGAATGAGGGGTACGTTTTTATCTTCCTCAACATCAATGATCACGAAATCCACCGGATAAACGATGTTAGCCACCTCAATTAGAACATCTATAGCGATTCCTACGGGGTGGACATAAGTATGATTAGCTAAGGAAAGTCTAAGGTCGGTCTTGGCTGGTTTCTCCTTAGTTAACTTATTATAGATTGACAATGGCATTATGTTCACATCGGTCCCTTGATCGGCCAAGGCATTTATATTATCAATGTCACCGATGCTAACTGGTATCACGAAATTCTTTGTGGTGTCTCGTTTTCTTGTTAACGTTTTTTTAATAACCAACTCATACAGAGGTTCCATAGGTAAGGCGTCATATTCTTCTTCCGTCATTTTTCCTTCAAGAGCATCCCTAAGAACTTCATTGTACCTAAAGTTGTTTACTTGGTTTGCAATGGTTTTCTTGTTAATTTCGTGCTTAAGGTAGTACTCAATGGTCTCAGGTTCATCATTAGGCACAGACTCCTCCTTCTTGCTTTCCTTAGTTTTCCACATCTCAACCCTTGCATTCTCGGGCATAATGGAAACGGCGTTAACAAATGAAGTGGGAGGGCAATCGTTGCTTCTTACGAGCACCTTTTCGGGAACCTTTGTTTTGGTAAATTCAATTACCAAATTCATCATTTCTGTCATTTTTGCTTGCATTTCCTCTCTCTGCCTATAAACCTCCTCTTCAAATCTGGCTAATCTCTCCGTATGAGCTGCCATGTACTCCCTCATTTGATCCTTGAAGCTTGGTGAAAGTGGTATTGGGGAAGTAGAACGGAAGCACCTTTCGGAACTTGGGTTTTGCTCACGACTTGGGGACTCCGAAGAAGGTGTGGGGCGGTTGGTGGAGTTGGCGGATTTGACAGCTTCTCGAGGAATTTGTACGGGGGCTCTTTTCTGCCTTTCCATAAGATAATCCATTCCTCTCTCAATGGCACTCAATTGCTCCTCGAGGGTATCAGAGGATTCAGAAGGAGTTGATATGGCATTAACACGTTAATCGGAGTTTCGGGAGATTCATTCCAATCTTTGTAGCTTTGATCGGCAAGCTCCTCTATAATACCCCAAGATTTCTCTGCGTTAAAGTCGCTGAGCCTTCCGCCGGCGGCTCGATCAATGGATCGTCGAGTGATGAAATCGGTATGATCATAGAAGATTTGGATTTGAAGCCAAAGATCAATGCCATGGTGGGGGAGTCTACGGAGTAGTTCCTTGAATCGAGTCCACGCTTTGTAGAGAGACTCACCTTGGAGTTGCTGAAACATCAAGATGTCTCGCCTAAGTTTGGTGGTTCTCCCCGGTGAGAAATATTGAGCAAGGAAGCGAGAGGTAAGATCATCCCAACTTGAGATGGAGCCGGCGGGAAGTTGCTCAAGCCAATTACTAGCTTGGTCCCGTAGAGAGAATTGGAAGAGACGCAGGCGCGTGGTCTCCCGAGTAGTAGCATCAAGGTCGATGGAATCGACAATTTTGAGGAAATCCCTCAGATGCTGATTTGGATCTTCGGAACGAAGTCCATGGAATGCACATCCGTTTTGCACCAACCGGATGGTGTCGGATCGCAGGGTCGTAGTTTGGGCTTGGTCGGGAAGCTCAATGGTGTTCCTATAGCCTAGGTGGCTTGGTCTTGAGTATTCACCAAGAGTACGGGCTCTTGGCGGGTCATTTGGTGGTGGGTTGATGAGTGGTGGTTGGTTATCACCTTCCATGATGAAAAGTGATGGGTGTTACGAACAAAAGTCACGAAGAAGGGGGATAGACTAAGAGGAAGCTAAAAATGAGAAAAAATTTACTTGATAGGAATCAAGCAAAGAACCTAAACGAGGTGGACTACTAACTAGCTATTCAATTCCCCGGCAGTGGCACCAAAAACTTGATACGCTTACGCAGCGCGTTCGGGGTCAAAGGAACTTCCTTTTCGTCGAGCAAGTTTTTCAACACCCTAGGCAGTGAACCTAATCATTGTAGTGTAGTATTAGGGTAAACCACGGGTATTGATATCGTTCTCTAGGGGAATAGGAATGCTTGTGAGAAGTTACTACGCTAAGGTTAAGGTTGAGGAAGATTATTTTTTATCTTTTTTATGTTTTTTTAGGAAATTGAAAGGTACGAATCTCGGGTATTGGATTTGGGGGGTTGGTATTTCTACCGATTACTCTACTATTATCTAATTATCTAAACTAAGGTGGTGGTAGTCTATGTCTAATTAATGTGTGCTCGTATGATAGTTTAAAGATGTGTTTACTTAGGTTTTACTAGTCCTTAATTATCTCCTATTGATGGTTGAGTTGTCACGTCCTTATTCTTAGTTGCGTTGTGTGTCTAAAGTTGTAGGGTATGCGTTTCTCCCTAACTCTTTGAACTTACCAAAGGGTCTCGTCTACAAAACCCACTAGGGATAATAAACTCTTACTCTAAGGCACTCTTTGGATGGTTTAGCTTACAACTACTCAGGTAATTATATTCTAAGGTTCACAAAGATGAATCAAGCATTAAGTACACAACGAATGACCTATCGCATTACTAGATCATTAATCAACTAAGATAAGAAACAACCAATCAATATTTAATAATTAAGTTTCATACTCCCTAAGAAAACACACAAATAAATTAGCCGGACATGGAGAACATGCAAGCATACACACAAATAATCAAAGACATAATTGAATTGATGAAGTAAATACTTATCTTGATGTAAGATAGGGTTTGGAACCCTAAAATACTGTACAAGACACCCTTGGTTCGGTTTTAGGTTTTTACTCCAAAAAGACTCTCCTAAAACTGAAAAATTCGGATTCTATATATAATATTACATATGTGACGGCGTCACCTTATGTTGTGTGACGCCGTCGTGTCGCCGTCATTAGGGTTTCGTCTTGGCCACGTTAACCTTGCGACGGCGTCACCTTATGTCTGTGACGCCGTCCTCTTCAGCTTCTGACATCGTCTAGGTCGCATCTAGGCCGTCTGAGTAGCGACAGCCTACTCTTTTAAAGTCCGACGTCGTCACTTGAAAATAGGGTTTTTGGCTTCTGTATCGTCACAAAAATCCGCTGACGGCGTCGCAGTTAAGCAGTGACGCCGTCGCCTTATGTTTTCAGCAGCTTTGAGAGTCTCGATTCTGACTTTGGCCATTTTCTTCGTATATTCGCGCCTTTTTGTCCCAATAAGTGCCATTCCAGCATTTTGCCTTCAAGAGACCTAAAAAGTGAAAAGGAACGATATTAAGCAATAACGGATACAAAAGTGATCAAATAAGGGCTTAAACGACCCCTCAAAATGGTACCTTTTAAAACCTTATCAACACCTTTTTAACGAAAGGGCCGCTCCAACCCATGTCACCCGAAAGGGAAAGAAAGTAAACCGAGATCCATATGGTATGGAGCTCAATGAGCTTAAACCCAGATTTAAGAAGTGGGAGGAACTCCTTAGAGCCAATGTCATTTGCACTATAGGAAATAGAGACCATATCAATGCTTGCCTTTGTCACATGCTCTACAACTTGTCCACTCGTCAACCATTCAATCTAGCCTACTACATTGCTAGGAGAATGGTAGATATTCCAACTCAAGGATCGGTCGCTCTTCCTTACGGGATGCTCCTCACCCGTCTCTATCGAGCATTTGCACCCATTCCACCAAGCCCAAAAGGGTTGAAGCTAGACGATACTCTCATCCCTCACATATTTGTGCCCTTGAGTGACTAAGACTAAAGGCAAAAGGGCAAAACCTCCAACTCCTTCATCATCATCATCAAATAGCTCAGAAGATGGTCTCCCAAATTCTCGTCTTTCACCTCAAGAGTACTATGCATCTCTCCCCAAGATTGAGAATGAATCGGCGGATTTCAAGCAAACCAAGGGGATGTTCAAGTGCCTTGGTAGGATGATGACAAAGATCTATAAGAAGTTGGACAAGTGAGGTTTATTTAAAGGAGTGTTTGGAACAAGACAAAAACTATGGTGTATGATACAATTTGGTTGTTTTTACTTTGTAAGATGATAAAATAACTTAAAACAATGTTGTATACTAACCGGTTTATGCAGGGGGATAGCACAAGTGTGTTATCAAATTTTACCCATTTTCACTTTTATGTGAAAATCGTTAGCCCTTGGTCAAAGTCTATGCTCCACTATGTTTATATATGTGTTATCAACTTTTCCTAACTAGAAATAATTAATGTCATATGTTTTAAGCAAAATTTCAGGTTTCGGAAAAGTCCTTGATACTTAAAAAAGGGGTCTGTGAAGATTTCTGGTCTCCACGAACGAGACGACACCATTTATTTGGTTCTGTTTGTTATGAGTTTTGGTACCGCCATACCTGTACAGGCGGACCAGGCGGACCAGGTGGAACCAATTTAAGGGTTCCGCCTGTGCAAATAAATGGTGCCGTAGATCCTACAGGTAATTTTCTAAATTTCACTTATTTCAACATTCCAAATTACCATACATTGCTTCTAGGATAGTCTTAACTAGTTTTTACCCATATTAGAACTAGTTTAACACACTTAGGCATATAGGATATCCATTTCCCACCAAAATTCAAAAAAATTCAAAAACTCACCCAAGGAACCCTTTTCCATAAAGGAAGGAACCAAAAATTTGGTTCTTGCAATCCGTAGGTGATCTGATTCTAAAGATCCCATAATCATTAGGACACATTTATTGAAAATCTTTGTCACTTCACTCCATCCTACTTGTATGGATTGACTTGGGTGATATGACTAGCATTAAACCCACTTCAAAATCATTAGGAACCTCATCTCTTCTATGGTTTAACATCAAATCAAACACATTTCTCCATAATTTCACAATCCTATAAATTAAGAGCTTCTAAGATGATCATCCTCACACTTTCTCAAATCTTATCATCTACTAGCAAAACCTTAAGCTAAAATGACTAAGTCTTCTCTATCAACCAAGCCTTGCCAAAGAACCGCTAGAATGAGCGTAAGACCATGTTGTTTTGTCAAAATAAGCTCTTCTTCCGAGTCCTCTCCTTTAACCATCTCATCTCCCATAAGAGATGAGAACTTCCTCACTTTGGCTACACCTACACCACCTCCAAAATCACCTATCATTGTCACTACTCCACCACCAACAAAGACTCCTATCACTAGCTCACCACCACCGGCTCCTATCTAAACATCAAAGTCACCATCACCTCCAAAATCTCCAACACTCATCTCATTAGAGCTATTCTCTACACCACCTACATCTCCAAATCCATTTTTGGAAGACTTGGAGGACTTGCCTCCTAGGCCCAATCATCCACCACCACTACCATCCTTTGGTACTATTGAGCGAATAGCTCATGAGTCTCCACATCCATCCTTTGACCCAAACGCCCCGTTAGGGCCAAAACCTCTCCTTTTCCATCCTATCCACAAAGAAATCCATGGTCCTTTGTATGGGGATCAACTACTACCTACAACATCCATGCCTCCTCATTTAGAGGACATTGAGGAATCCATGTGGGATGATCACCCCACTAAAGAAGAGATTGAAGCCGAGCTCAATCATCTCCACCAATTTTCCAATATGGTGGATTCACATCTTAGTGAGACCATGCAAATGCAAAGTGCTTTGCTAGCCTCCATAATTACCACTCCAATCACCAACACCAACAACTCCACCATTCCACCACCACAAAATCATGAACCATACTACCCTCCTAGACACGGTTGCTCAAATTGTGAGCGGACCGCCCAAATTACCGAAAGGACCCGGGTGATGGTCCATGAGCTTCAAGACGAAATGAGGTTCATCCTCAATCACATCCTAGAGCGCATCAATGCTCTAGCTCTTCCACCACCTCAATAGGAGGGTCATAGTTTATTTTCTTTAAGCATTTTATTAGGATTTTCTTCGTAATTTTTTTATTTTTCTAGGATTATTTTTTTTATGTCTTCTAGGATTTTATTCTTGTACTAACACTTCATTGTGTTCCCTTTTCATGATTTTCATATCATGAAATTTTTTAACAAATGAATGGTGTTTCTTATATTTGTTGTTGATTGTTACATGGTGTTTGGAAATGCTTGTGATGATGCTTATTACTAACATTTTTCTTTGTAGCCTTTTCACAATCCATGTATCTTTCTCTTGGCACCCAATTTAGGGGGAGCATGGGTCAAGGGGGAGATAATGGCTCGGGCTCATTACATATTTCGCCTCGCATCTTCTTTTTGTTGAGACAAAAAGGGGGATAAATATTATAGAACTTGGTTAAATTTGACTTTTATAAAAAGTCAACATCATACTCTAACTTTCTGAAAAGTCAACATCATAATTCAACTAATGAAGACTTTGACTTTCTAATAAAAAGTCTACTGTATACTTTGACTTTCTGAAAAGTCAACATCATGTCTAATTTGGACATACTTGCATTATCATCTTTATCTTTCAAGTTCTAAAACTAATATTTTTATAACTCTTGTACAATTTTTACATCTTTTATAAAATAAAATTTATGTTTTGTCCTTAACAAAAAGGGGGATATTGTTAATACAAATATCATCATTAAACGTTATTTATATTTTATGAACTTTACCTAAGTTTTGTTAACAACAAAAGTAAATTTAATTTTTATAAAGCTTAAAGCTTGTCAAGTTTAATAGATATTAAAACAAGCTTTTCAAATAATATCTTCATCACTCAAGCATTTACATTTTGATTAATCATATTTTTTGATATGACTCTAAACCATAATGTATGTTAATATTTTTAGATCAAGAATTTTTTAGTTTCTTAAAACAAAACATTACATATGTATTTACATTTTAAACATATTTCTAAAAATAGAAACAACACATGACATCATGTAGTGCATCATTGAAATCCTTAAAAGATTTCACTAGATACTTTGTGTAGATTTAGACTCTACATATCTTACAAAATCTTGGATAGATATGGTTGACTTTGGTAAGATTTTGGTGATCTTGCTGTCAGACCCCGGCGGCACCAAAACTTAACACGGACGGAACCCTTTTGAGGGATCCGTGGTCCGTGGTGCCTGCTGATCATTTTGGCTATAAATAGCAAAGCCAAACCAAGTTGTTTTTCATCCCTTTCTATTATATTCACATACATTCCTTCTCTCTAACATTTTTAACTCAGTTTCATATCATAATAGTTATCTCTTTTGTAGCAAAGAAGATCAAGGCATATTCAAGCTTCAACAAGTTGTTGGAAGTCTTGTTTGTTTGTTGTTGTATGATCTAGTGTTGATTCATACATCATTGTTGTACCAAACCATCATAATCTTGTGAGTGTGAGTGTTTAGCATTTTAGTCCTTAAAATACATTGTGTGTGGGAGTGGTTGTACCCTTGAAAAGAACTCGACATTTAGCTTAGTGTCGGAAATAGTGTGTAAGCGAAGTGTAAAGGTTTCTCCGCCGGTGAAAGGAGCTTGTTGACTAGTGAAGTTAAACTCTCGAGTGTGAGACTCAGGGAGTGGAGTAGGGCAAGGAAAAAGAGTCCTTGTAGACCGAACCACTATAAACAACTTGTCGTGGTTTGATTGTTTCTTTCCTTATCTACTCTTTATATATATTACTTGCACATTGATTATCATTCACTTACATATCAAAGATTAATATCAATTTATCTTTCAATAAGTTTCAAAACAAAGTTTTAAATTGGTAAACTATTCAACCCCCCTTCTAGTTTTCCACAAAGCTTTTCCACGGCTTCGTGGCTTCATTAAAGATCTCCTTCTCATTTATTTGGACTTAATTATCAGTAGGGAAGAGTGTGTGTGTGTGTTGTGGGTTGGAAAGCAAAGGATGAGTGAAAAAGTGTGTATGTTTGCTAGTTTATATAGGACTAAGATCAATAGGAACATGATGAGGTGTTTTGCTAAGTTGCCATAAGTTTGTTAGTTAGTTTTAATGGATTATAAGGAACCACATAGTGTATTACTTGTTCTAATTGTATCCTTAGAATTCGAATGGTTTGGAGACAAACCGTGTGTCGCCCTTATTGACCAAGGATAGAAGAAGAGGTATGATGTGGTGATGGTGGCTAAAATTTAGCCATGGAATTTGCCTATAATTTTTGACCATGGTAGATTTTCAAGGGACAAGGTGATGTGTAAGTAAAATGTAACTAGTTAGGAGTTTATGGCTTTGGATTTAGTTAAGAAATCTAGTTAGGATTTGTTTAGTCTAGGTTTAGTTGTAATTGAACTAGAAAAACAAGGTAGGATCGATGTGGGCTTTAGGTGCTTGTACCATAGGCTTGTGATTGTTGTACATGGAGTTTAGAAGTGTAAGAAACTGTTAGGATTTAGTAAATCCAGTTATTAAAGTGTCGATCACCTCAAGTATATGTAATCGTTAGAAAGCTCGTAGTCGTAGTTATTTAATGTTTAGTGGTATTTAGTTAAGTAACACCGTGGAGGACGGACGGGTCTTTACCCACTGTATGCCTGATCCACAGTCCGTAGATGGCGATTTGTGTAAGACTATAAATACCCTCTACTTCCCAAGGTAGAGGGTTGGAGCTCATTATAAGATTTTCACTTTCTCTCACTAAGTTCCCAAACCTCTAACTCTTTCTCTCTCTAAAACCTAATAGTATACGCCTTGTGTGATCATGGTTTGATGTGATTGTGAAATCCAATGTCTAACAATTGGTATCAAGAGCCATGGTTTGATCATCTCTCTTACATATCCTTGGATTTCTAGTGGTTTTATATGGTTTTTGGGTTTGAAAAAGTTTAGTGGTTTTTGCATCAGTTGGATCATTTCTTGTGTTAAAGTTTGAATTTTGAGTGTACTTTTGTGTTTAGAATCATTGTAAGTGCTTGGGGTTTCATTTGGAAAGCTTGAATCACTGTGGTTGGGCTTGTTTTGGATTGAAAAGTGTGGTTTTGAAGTTTATCATCTTAGCGACTTGAGTCTCGGAGTGCTTTTCTTCGTAGCGACTTATTTTAGTCATTTCCAGCGAGTTGTATTTTAAGTCGTAGCGACTTGATCTTAGCGACTTGTCTTTTGAGACAAGCCGACAAACAGTACAAGTTAGTGGAGGTTCCACTTCGGCTAGCGACTTGGTTGTGTTAGTGACTTGTTTCTATTATTTCTAGCGACTTGGCTTTATAGTTCTTGGCGATTTGTTCTAGTAGCGACTTGTTTACTTAGCGATTTGGCGCAGTAGCGACTTGTGTTCAGCGACTTGATACATAGCGACTTGTAATTAGTGAGTTGTTATTTAGCGACTTGTGCTTAGCGACTTGGTTCCCAGCGAGTTGTTCTTTAGCGACTTGTACTTAGCGACTTGGTGACTTAGCGACTTGTCTCAAGGGTTATAGCGACTTGGTAGATTTTTGTTTCTAATGCGGTTTTCTCTTGATTTAGTAAAATCCCGTGAAAGAATCTATTTCCCGGTTTAATCATAGAGTTATAAAATCCCGTGAAATCTGTAAACATGTCTACCAACGTGCCTACAATCATCTCTACTGTAGCTGAGGACGTTCAAGCAGCTGGTTCAGACACTCGTCCACCCATGCTTGACATAACTGACTACGACTCATGGGCTCAACGAATCAGACTGTATTGTCTAGGAAAGGAAAATGGAGTCAACATTCTCAAGTCAATTGATGAAGGACCTTATCAGATTGAGACTACAAGAGACATAATTGATACTGCTACAGATGGAACAATGATCTTTGGATTGGACAGACCAAAGACGTATGATGAGCTCAGTGATAAGGAGAAAACGAGATTCGATGCTGATATTAGGTCTTCAAACATTATACTTCAGGGTCTTCCAAAAGACATTTACAAGCTGATCAATCACAACACTAAAGCTAAGGCAGTTTGGGACAATGTCAAGATGCTTCTCTCTGGCTCAGAACTTACCAAGGAAGACAGAGAATCACAATTATATGATGAATTTGAGAATTTTAAGATGAAACCAAAAGAAAGTGTTTATGAATATTACGTGAGATTCCACAAGCTTGTAAATGTCATGAGGAACATCAAAATGACCATGCCAAATATTCAGCTGAACTCAAAGTTTGTGAACAACATGAATCCCGAATGGCACAAATTTGTCACCTCTGTGAAGCTAACCAAAGGATTGAAGAACACCAACTATGAGCAATTGTATGCCTTCCTTCTTCAAAATAAGAGACATGCTATGTTTGAACGAAGGATTCTTGAACAGTTCAAAACTAAACAGGGAGAAACAAGCTCATCAAATGATTCAACAGCCTTTTACAAAAATGTTGGAATTAACACCAAAGCTTCACAAGTCATACCCATGGGAAATGGTAATTACAAACTCATCCCTGATCCAGCATATAAGCCTCTAGACTCGAACACATTCATGGAAAACTTCATCAATCAATTGTCTCTCATGGTTAGTCAAAATATGAATTCCACCCCACACACCAACAATAACCTCAGAACTGCATCCAATCCACACAATCAAGCTACTGTCAGAGATGGAAAGGTTTTGGTGCAACCAGTTCAAGGAAGGCAATATGAACAGGGAAGAGGTGGAGTAGGTGGAGGTTATGTGGCAAATCAGTATCGGGGAAGGAATGGTAATCAAGGACAAGCAAAGCCAATTAAGTGCTACAACTGTGGTGGTGATGGACACATAGCAAGGAACTGCACATCTCCAAAACGCCCTCAAAATGCAGAGTACTTCAGAGACAAGATGTTACTTGTGCAAGCTCAGGACAATGGAGCTATTTTGGATGAAGAGGAATTACTGTTTCTTGCTGAGGGTAATGCCAAGATATGATGCAGATGTGGATGAGCAGCCAATTTAGGAGATAGGTCATAATTATCAGAATGCCTTTCAAGTTGCAGACTGTGATGCATACGACTCTGACGTCGATGATGAACCTATTGCACAAATAATTTTGATGGCTAGCATTTCTCCAATGGTTTCTCCAAAGGTCTCATCATCACAGCCAGCTGGTCCATCCAAAGAATCAATCATCTCAGAGGAATTAAAACTATATGATGATGTTGATCAGCAAAAGATACATGATAAAGTGCAATCACATGAAACTTGTGACTCAGATATTGCTAATATGGGTAATAATAATATTGTCCCATATGATCAATATGTGATCCAAAGTGAGAGTGTGATTGAACCAAGTGATGTATCTTCTGCTGTCAATAATGACTATGTTTTTGATGAATACACTGCATGTGCCCCTGATGATTCTGTTACCTCTGAACTGAATGCCTATAAAGAACAAGTTGCTATTTATGAACAACGTGCTAAGTTTGAGTTAACTACCCGTGAGCAGGAAATGGATGACCAAATGCGTACAATTATTAGAAAAAGTAATTTTAGAGAAGAAGTGTTAAAACAAGAGTTAAACTCCTTACAAGAAAAGCTTTCTAAAACTGTTAAGCAAAAGCAAGAGCTTCAAGAAAATGTTAAAGTGCTTAAACAAGAATTTAACGCTAAGGAATCAAAAATTTTGAATGACTTTTATAATCTAAAAACTTTGAAAAACAAGCTTGAAAATAAGTTGTACGTAGAAGGGAACACCATTCAGACTGCTCACATGGTCACTAAGCATAGAGTTTTAAGCGACAAGCATAGTATTCCCATTATTATGGAACCCAACCCTGAGTATGGTAAGAAAGCAAGGGAAGCTCAGAAGATAATCTATGATGTCTTTGAAATCCTTAAGCCTAGGCAGAAACCTAGTTGCGCTGAGTGCACTGAGGAATATAAGCAGTTAGAAGAGGTTACTAGGAAGAAATTGGATGAAAAACTTAAGAGATCCTCATGCATAGAAAACATCATCAGTTTTAAAACACCCAACTATGCTAAGGATAATTGGATTGCATTTAACAACTTTAGACCTCAGACACAGCTGACCCCTGAACAAGTGTTCTGGAAAAAGGATATGGACATGAAAAAAGCTGATGAGTTTGTTGAACAGAATCCCCCATGTAGGAGAATGGTCCCTGCCACTGTATATCCCCTTAATACACCAATGCATTTAGTTCCTAGATCTATTCCCACTAAGAGCAAGACCTTAATCAGTCAGTATGTTATTTATCAGTTATTTGTTGATTTTGAGAAAACATGTAAGAAAAGGATCACACCCACTGGGATAACTGAAGGGGAAAGGGATTTTGAGCAAACTAAAGAATGCTATTTAACTGAGGTCATGCCTTTCTTTAAACAATTAAAAGGTCAATTTGAGAGTCTTAAAAAGGGGATGGATTTAGATATTAAAGAAATGGAAAAGGAATTTGATGCAATGATAGTTGAGGTCAATGACTATGAGCGAGAATTAAAATATAATGAGATTGAGAGGAAGAACTTGCATACCTTAAATGAGAATCTGATTTCTGAATGTATCACTCAAGATGTGTTTTACACTGCCACGAATTGTTCAATTAATGCATCTCAATTTCATGAATTATCTGTTGCTCTAAAAGTCTCCTATGATCGTGTCATTGAGCTTGAGAAAACTAACTCTAAATTGCATGATAAAGTTGAACAAGATGACCATGATAACCTGGTGAAACAGTTTTCTAAATTGGAAGTTGAGCATCTTGCTTTGCAATTAAAATATCAACATCTAAAAGAAAATGTTAAAACCTCAAATATCAAGACATCCTTGGATGCTCCTGAATTTGATGCAGTTTTTGAAATCAGCAAACGTGATGAACAGATTCGAGCTCATTGTAACACGATCAGAAAAATGAGAACCCAAATTTCACAATTAAAGGGTGAAAAGAACAATGTGTCAGGCTCCCAAATGCCTCCTCCTTTAGATTCTCAGAGTTCTCAAACTTTTCATCTTCAAAACTTGGTTAATGTTTTACAAAAGGAAAATGAGAGTTTTCTAGAAGAAAATGGAAAGGTTAAACAACACTTTAAAGAGTTATATGATTCAATGGAAGTCACTCGTGACAAGAACAACGAAAAAATAACGTCTTTACAAAAGGAAATTGAGAATCTGAAGAGTCAGGAAAAAGGGAAAATGCCACTTGTCTTTAATGAGAATGTTGCATCAAAGTCATCTGCAGACTGCAAATATACTGTGACTGTCAAATACATTCCTCCTCATCTTAGAAATAACGAACGTGCGTTTCAAGACTATTTTGCCTACCTTAAGGATAGTCTAGAATGTCTCCGAGAGATTGTAGAAGAGGATTTCATTAATAAGCCACTTGATAGAGAAATTAGGTTTGCGTGCATTCAGGCCAAACGATCTCAAGAGTTGTTAGAATGTTTAAGAGCAACGTGTCCTAAATCTTTTTGTGAGAAAGGTAAAGCTGTGATGCCTTGCTCGATGCCTAGTGATAAGTATGCAACTCATTCTATGCCCAGTATTAAGCAAGTAAACTCTAGAGTGCCTTCAAATAGTTCAGATCCCTGCACTTGTAGTTCAGGAATGCAAAAAGTAGCGAAACCAACTAATGTTCCAATTCCCTCTACAGGAGTAAGAAGTGACACCAAAGCAAGCGAGTCAAAGCCTCAAGGCAACACAAAGAATGATAGGACCTTGCATGCTAGGAATGTTCAGTGGAAGAGAGTAAAAGATCACCTTAGGGAGAATTTGAATAAAACGAATCGTGTTGATTCTAGTGTTAGATCTAAGCGTACTGTAATTAATGCGAATTCTGCTACTTTTGGCAAAACATGTAATGATGATTGCGTGGTTGATAACGCTACACGCGTCGTTCGGGGTCAAAGGAACTTCCTTTTCTTCGAGCAAGTTTTATAACACCCTAGGCAGTGAACCTAATCGTTGTAGTGTAGTAATTAGGGTAAGCCACGGGTATTGATATCGTTCTCTAGGGGAATAGGAATGTTAGTAGGGAGTTACTACGCTAAGGTTAAGGTTGAGGAAGATTATTTTTTATCTTTTTATATTTTATGAAAAATGGAAAGGTACGAATCTCGGGTATTGGATTTGGGGGGTTGGTATTTCTACCGATTACTCTACTATTATCTAATTATCTAAACTAAGGTTGTGGGAGTCTATGTCTAATTAATGTGTGCTCGTATGATAGTTTAAAGATGTGTTTACTTAGTTTGTATTACTCCTTAATTATCTCCTATTGATGGTTGAGTGTCACGTCTTATTCCTAGTTGCGTTGTGTGTCTAAAGTTGTAGGGTATGCGTTTCTCCCTAACTCTTTGAACTTACCAAAGGGTCTTGTCTACAAACTCACTAGAGATTATAAACTCCTACTCTAAGGCGCTCTTTGGATGGTTTAGCCTACAATTACTCAGGTAATTATACTCTAAGGTTCACAAAGATGAATCAAGCATTAAGTACACAATGAATGACCTATCGCATTACTAGATCATTAATCAACTAAGATAAGAAACAACCAATCAATATTCAATAATTAAGTTTCATACTTCCTAAGCAAACACACAAATAAATTAGCCGGACATGGAGAACATGCAAGCATACACACAAATAATCAAAGACATAATTGAATTAATGAAGTAAAGACTTATCTTGGTGTAAGATAGGGTTTAAAACCCTAAAATACTGTACAAAACACCTTAGGTTCGGTTTTAGGTTTTTACTCCAAAGACTCTCCACACAAAGACTGAAAAATTCGGATTCTATATATAAGATTACAATTGCGACGGCGTCACCTTATGTTTAGTGACGCCGCCATTAGGGTTTCGTCTTGGCCACGTTAACCTTGCGACGGCGTCACCTTATGTCCGTGACGCCGTCCTCTTCAGCTTCTGACGTCGTCTGGATTGCATCTAGGCCGTCTGAGTAGCGACGGCCTACTCTTTCACAACTAGACGCCGTCTCTTGAAAATACGAGTTTTGGGTTCTGGCCCGTCACAATAATTTTGGGACGGCGTCGCCAATAGCACCTGACGCCGTCGCCTTCTACTTTCAGCAACTGTGAGTGTCTCGATTTCGACTTTGGCCATTTTCTTCATATATTCGCGCCTTTTTGTCCAAATAAGTGCCATTCCAGCATTTTGCCTTCACGAGACCTAAAAAGTGAAAAGGAACGATATTAAGCAATAAAGGATACAAAAGTGATCAAATAAGGACTTAAACGACCCCTCAAAATGGTACCTTTTAAAACCTTATCAGTGGTTTCTGTTACTAATCTTGAATGCGGTGTGAATGATTTGATTATTGGTGTTAAATGCCCTGTTAAGATAGTTAATGCAAAAAATCAAGCTAAGAAGGCTAGAAAGCAATGGCGGAAGAAGGTTAGAAAACATTGGAAACCCACAGGAAGGAAATTTAGTAACATAGGTTATCAATGGATACCTACTGGCCGCAAATTCAATCTTAATGAGATGTGTACTAAATTATCTAGATCAATGCCCATTAGGAAATGGATGCCTACTGGTAGAACTATTCCCTTAAGAAGTAAACATACTTTGAATAGGTCTAATACGGACACTAGCAATGCATCTATCCCTGATGATTCCATTGTTTCTACTTCTGATGTGGGTGTTCCAATCAATGTTACTAACTAAATGGAACCCATTCTCGCATGGGGGTCCCAATTATCCAGTTATCCATTCTTGTATGTGTTCAACTGCAGATCGTTCAAATCGTTCTGTGGTACCTGGACTCAGGCTGTTCCAAGCATATGACTGGAGACCGGTCGTGGCTCATGAACTTCGTGAGTAAATTCATCGGGACTGTTAGATTCGGGAACGATCATTTTGGTGCAATTATGGGTTATGGAGACTATGTTGTTGGTAAAAGTGTAATCTCAAGGGTATATTATGTTGAAGGTCTTGGTCATAACTTGTTCTCTGTTGGTCAATTCTGTGATTCCGATCAAGAAGTGGCTATTAGAAAACATACTTGTTTCGTTAGAGAACTCGATGGTATGGAATTGTTAAGAGGAACTCATGGTTCAAATCTATACACCATCTCTATCGAAGACATGATGAAGTCTTCTCCAATCTGCTTGTTGTCAGATGCTTCAAAAACAAAGTCATGGTTATGGCATCGTCGTCTTAATCACTTGAACTTCGAAACCATTAACAATCTTTCCTGAAAGGACCTTGTAAGAGGCTTACCCAGATTAAAGTATGAAAAGGATCATCTTTGTTCAGCATGCCAATTGGGAAAAAGCAAGAAATATGCTCACAAACCCATACCCACAAATTCTGTTATGGAAGTTCTACATACCATTCACATGGATTTATGTTGACCAATGAGAGTGCAAACTATTAATGGCAAGAAATATGTGTTAGTTGTGGTTGATGACTACTCCCGATTCACTTGGGTTAAGTTCTTGAGGATAAAGGATGAAACTCCAGATGTCATCATTAAACTTATTAAACAGCTGCAGGTTCGACTTAACAAGACTGTCAGAATCGTCCAAACTGACAATGGAACTGGGTTTGTTAATAGAGAACTCAGTGAATTTTATGAAAATATTGGAATCAGTCCTCAAAGAAGTGTTCCACGAACTCCTCAACAGAACGGTGTAGTTGAAAGACGAAATCAAACTCTTGTGGAAGCCGCTAGAACAATGCTGATCTACTCAAAGGTTCCAACATTTCTATGGTCTGAAGCCATTGCCACTGCATGCTACACTCAAAATCGGTCCCTAATTCACACAACTCATTGAAAAACTCCGTATGAACTTGTCCACAATCGAAAATCTGATCTATCATACCTTCGTGTGTTTGGTGCGTTATGTTACCCAACTAATGAGGGTCAAGATTTAGGCAAACTGAAAGCTAAAGCAGACATTGGAGTATTTGTAGGATATGCACCAAACAGAAAATGATACCGAATCTACAACAAGAGAACTCGAAATATCATGGAAACAATTCATGTTACGTTTGATGAGCTGACCGGTCAAATGGCTCCTGGACAATCTAGTTCTGGACCCGCATTTCTAAATAGTCCCATTAGTTCTTCTCTTGTATCATACTCCTCACCAGCAACTCCATATGTACCCCCTTCAGAAGATGAATTGAAGAAACTGTTTGATCCAATGTTTGATAAACACTATGAGCCAATTGCTAATGATCTGTCAAATCCATAAATAGAGGCTGCTCCCATACCTGTCAATGAAGTTAACCCTTCAGTTTCTATGTCACTAAGTCAAGAAGCGCCTACTGCTGATCACTCGGTCTTATCATCAACGCCTCGATCATCAAGTGTACACAATGGAAATGTTGCTGCAGTTACAGATGATGAAAATCCTTTTGCTCCTCCAGAAGATGAACCCTTTGAAAACATATTTGCTCCTGAATCATCATCTGAACCATCTTCATCACCGTGAAATTGACTCTGCTACTTCTGTTCCTCAGCAACAACCACATGAACACCTTAGAAAATGGACACATGATCACCCATTGGACAACATCATTGGAAACCCTTCTCGTCCAATATCCACTCGTCGACAACTTGAGACCGATGCCTTATGGTGCTTCTTCAACTCTGTACTCTCTAAGATCGAACCAAAAGACGTTAAGACTGCTATGAATGAAGACAGCTGGTTCAATGCCATGCAAGAAGAAACTCATGAGTTTGATCAACTAGATGTATGAGAATTAGTACCTGCTCCTGACTATGCTATGATCATTGCCCTAAAGTGGATCTTCAAAGTAAAACTTGATGAGCATGGTGATGTTTTAAAGAATAAGGCTCGATTGGTTGCAAAAGGATATCGTCAAGAGGAGGGTATTGACTTTGAAGAATCATTTGCTCCAGTTGCACGCATCGAGGCAATCAGAATCTTCCTGGCTAATGCTGCAAGTAAGAATATGGTTGTCTATCAGATGGATGTGAAAACGGCTTTTCTTAACGGAGATCTTAAAGAAGTCGTATACGTCAGCCAACTGGAAGGCTTTGTCAATCCTGAGCATCCTACTCATGTCTATCGCTTGAAGAAGGCTCTTTACAGTATGATACGCTATCAAAGTTTCTTCTATCTACTGGATTCACCAAAGGAGCAGTTGATCCGACATTGTTCACCAGAAAGTCAGGCAAACATTTAATTCACGTTCAAATCTATGTTGATGATATTATTTTTGCCTCGATTGACCCCAATGAATGTGACTGTTTTTCAAATGAAATGGGTTCCAAATTTCAAATGTCAATGATGGGACAAATGTCAGTTTTCTTGGGATTACAAATTTCACAAAGTCCCGGAGGCATTTTTATAAATCAATCTAAATATGCAAATGAGATTTTAAAGAAATTTGGATTTGATTCTTGTGACCCTGTTGACACTCCCATGGTAGAGCATACTAAACTGGATGAGGACCACTCAGGGATCATGGTAGACCAAACGAAATATCATAGTATGATTGGATCCCTGATGTACCTCACAACCAGTAGACCAGACATTCTGTTCGCTGTTTGCATGTGTGCTAGATATCAGGCTAAGCCTACCAAAAAGCACCTTGAAGTGGTTAAACGGGTCTTTCGGTATATCCAAGGAACCATCAATATGGGACTTTGGTACCCGAAGGACACCGGTATGTCACTAACAGCCTATGCAGATGCTGATCATGGAGGATGTCAAGATACACGTCGAAGTACGTCTGGAGGTGCTCAGTTTTTGGGCGATAAGCTTGTGAGCTGGTCTTCAAAGAAACAAATGAGTACTTCTATATTCTCTACAGAGGCTGAATACATAGCCATGTCATCTTGTTGTGCTCAAATCCTATGGATGAGATCCCAATTATCTGACTATGGCTTTGAATTCAATAAAATCCCTCTGTACTGTGATAATAAAAGTGCTATTGCTCTCTCATGCAACAACGTTCAACACTCAAGAGCAAAGCACATCGACATTCGACATTATTTCATCAGGGAGCAAGTGGAGAACGGTGTGGTGGAACTCTATTTTGTGAGGACTGGATACCAATTAGCAGACATTTTCACCAAAGCTCTTCCTAGAAAACGTTTTGAGTTTATCCTTCCACGACTTGGTCTAAAGAGTCTACAACCGGAAACTCTCAAACGTCTTCAAGAGGAAGACGAGGAGTAAAGGTCTTTCTTCATCCATCTCTTGTAAATATTTTCTTCGAAAAGCAAAATACAAAATTACAAAACCTACAAAAAGCAAATAAAAAAATATAAAACTTTCAAAAATCCATAAAAATTTGAAAATCTTGAAAAATTTCAAAAAAATATTATCATTTTGTCATATTTTTCTCGATTTGATAATATCTACAGTCTTTGTGCTGTCATTCAAAGAATGACACGGGTCCTTAGATGTTGTTCGAATGTTTAAAAAAAAAGAAAAAAAAAGAGAGAAAGTAAAACTATGGTTTATTGTCATTTCAGGCAGTAACCTTTTTTTTTTCAAAGAAAGAACAGAGTCATGCTTTATCTTAAATCTTCAAACCTCATGCTCTGATTCTAAAAACAAATATCTCTCGTTAAAAGGACAAATGTTTCCTTTCAAATATTTTTCCTTCAAATGATTCTTCTGAAAAATATTTGTCAACTTATGAAAACGAAATTGCTTTGAAAATACTTCGGACTCTACTTTTGAAAATCATCCGAGCTTTTCATTT
Organism: Chrysanthemum seticuspe; assembly: GCA_019973895.1. NCBI lineage: Eukaryota > Viridiplantae > Streptophyta > Magnoliopsida > Asterales > Asteraceae > Chrysanthemum > Chrysanthemum seticuspe. Next base: position 255,656,755 of record BPTQ01000009.1, read on the forward strand.
GTCAAAATCTCTATCCTTCAATTAACAACATATGTCATTGATTGAGGGGGAGAATGATTTCAATCAAAAAGAGTATTTTTCAAATCGAGAAAGGTCTAATCTTGAAAATCAAAAAGAACAATATTTTACAATTTTGTATACAATTGATACAAGACCTTTGTTATAATTATGTTTTCAAAAGATACTCAAGCATGTTTAATCTTTGGAGTCTAAAGTCTCAAACTTGATCCTTATCGGTTAAATGTTTCTCATAATCAAGTCACATCTCCCCACAAAAGCTTTCAAAATCAATTTAAATCTACAGAGATCACAGATCTCAAATGATTTGAAAATTGTGATCGGGGGAGAATTTGTGATTTAAATTGGATTTAAAATGATGATTCGATAAATGGTTTCACAAGTGTTTAGCAAGCTTTCCTCCCCACATGTGCCAAACTATTTCAAGTTTTCCATGCACATGTTGAGGGGGAGCATCTTTTTTAAACCACAAAGAATTGAAACGTGATTGATTTGTCTCTAAGTGCAGGTTCCTTCTAATATGTGCAAAACGATTTCAAATACATGATGCACATGTTGAGGGGGAGCTCTTTTTCTAAAAATATCAAAAACAATTCAGGTACAAAATGCTTTGATAATATATCACAAGTATCTGGATTGATTTTCAAATGGTTTTCAATTGGTTCCAATGGCAGATGAACAATACCAAATAGACCGACCGAATTTACTTTATGTATGGTGATATAAGGATGATAAGGTTAGGTATTTGTTCCCATGATCAGCCAGAACCGGAGGGATCTACCCAGGGACAATCTACTAGATAGTGTAGAAGTCCTTAGGTATGATGAAAAAAAGGAGAAAAGTGAGATACGGGAAGAGTGCGGACTGAGACAGAGCTAGTACTGGAATAAACCCAACAAGCTTCTAGTTATGAAGTCTCGGTAAGCACTGAAGGGGTTGAAGAATGAAAAAGAAATGAAACGAGAAAAGAGTCAAAAGAAATAGCCCTCCAATAATTCAACCTTAGGGCACTAACCGGGTTCAATACATATGCTACTGGTGGTTACTAAGGTAACACTGGTATTGAAGACAAGACGTCATGGACCCAGTGACGCACTGCACTAAACTTCCCAAGCTACTCAAGTTCCTCTTAAAAGGGCTTGTTTCATTCTCACGGGGAACCCACATAATCTATCGAATTTCTCTTAGAGATTGTTGATATTGAAGAAGGAGACCCTCTCCCTAGTCTCCGATATAGGAAACCAAATGTGCACTATTGAGTCTAGAGCCACGAGATAATCTATAAATCTCATTAGGATACATCATCCTTGAAGACTCACTGTTTCACACAATGTGGAATGTGAGAATATATTTTGAGAGTCCTACGCATTATCCTTGTGATATTGCCAAGACTTGTTGTGTCATCTGGACTTCATCAATGGAGTGATTCAAAATTGAATTGTTCCTTGTCCAGGAAAATGGATTGACGGATTCCTTTGAAAAACCAGTCGGTGTGCTAAAAAATTCTTTTCTTTAGCATGTCGACTGTGTATTATGTTTTCAAAATCAAAAAGGATATTTATGATTGATAATTGATTTTCCATAAAACCTTCGTTGTATTGCAAAAACCTTTATATTTAATACACGACTGTTTTCAAATCATTTTCATCAATCAGTGAATCTTAATTCGCTGGTTCACTCATTCCGTGTTGTCTTCTTTGAGACGTTCCGGTTTGAGAACGGCTAGAGCAGCTGCGAAACTCTGTCAAGGAGATTCTTCAGAATTATACCTGATCACAGGCAGTACTTGTACTGATCAACGGGGAACCGTGGGCCGTGTACCTCAATTCAACGAAAGTGATCAAAGACACTTTCGTGCGTGTTATTGCTAACTGTTGTATGCAGGTATACCCGACGTTTGCAGCTGATCAGAATGGAGAGATCAATCCATAGCCACATGCTCACACAACACATTCATTTCTAAAGAAATCATGATGAAGTGCATCAACGACTCTGATATTTTCACTCTATGCTTCTGCTACGCTGCTGCAAATATCATGAATCAACTAAAGCTTCCGCTATTCTGGTAAGAAGAAATCATGATCCAGAATGTGACCCTGTCGGACTAAAGTGTCACAACATCACATAATACCAACACTACAAAGGAAGAGTCAGAGATTTATGGTAGCTGATGATCTCAAAGCTGGCACAAAACTCATTATCACGTGGATCAGTTAAAGACCTCCACTTGGATTATCCAAACATGCAAAAATGAAGAATCAAAGACTACGAGCTACTGAGCAAAGAACAGGAACAAGAATCCAAGAACAATCTTAATATAATATATGTTTGTATTCAATGTAATTTGAGGTGACCTCCCTTAGGGGGAGATTGTTAGGATTTCGTAAATCCAGTTATTAAAGTGTCGGTCACCTCAGGTATATGTAATCGTTAGAAAGCTCGTAGTCGTAGTTATTTATGGTTTAGTAGTATTTAGTTAAGTAACACCGTGGAGGACTGACGGGTCTTTACCCACTGTATGCCTGATCCACAGCCAGTAGTTGGCGATTTGTGTAAGACTATAAATACCCTCTACCTCCCAAGGTAGAGGGTTGGAGCTCATAATAAGATTTTCACTTTCTCTCACTAAGTTCCCAAACTTCTAACTCTTTCTCTCTCTAAAACCTAATAGTATACGCCTTGTGTGATCATGGTTTGATGTGATTGTGAAATCCAATGTCTAACAGAAACTTAGTTAGGGTTTTTGGTTAGGTCTTGTCAAGTTTAGTTAAGTTTAGTGTAGTAAAACTATAGTTTAAGTTAATAAAAGTATAGTTTTAGGTTTTGTGCATTACATACTTGTACCTTGAGCATTAGGGTGTTGTACTTAGGTTTGAAAATCATAAGAAAGTCAATTTTAAAGGCTTGTGCATTATAGGGTTGTACCTTGTGCTTAAAAGTAGGTACATTGAGATTATAATGTAACTTATATAAGTATATAACCTTTATGCATTAAAGACTTGTACATGTGCTTGAAAGACTTGTACATTAGTATTTTATAAAAAAATCATGTATATACATTTTTGGGGCTTGTGGTTTTATTACATAAAATCATAGTTATAGTAGTTTAGGGTTTTGTGAAAACTCTAATAGGTAGAAAATGTTTAGTTTGTACGTTAACGAAATAACTTAGAGTGGCAAATGAAATATTGTAAGATTTTATACTTTGACATATAAAGATGTTTATAAAGTAGGTTGGTGTCGGTCGTGTGTTAGCACGTTTATTGAGGATGTGAGTTACGTCACATTGGTTGGTTGTGGTGATAAGAAAAACTGATAACGTTTAAAGAAAAAAAAAATATACGTGAAAAATGAATTAGTTTTCTCTCGTTAGAATATTAATACAAGTGGAAATTTACCGATAGTTACAGTCTCACCTCCTTAAGTGGAATCTCGTCCCAAGATTCAATCCGTGTTAGATGTTGAAGCGATGTTGACGATTAATTATGGTTTCTCGTTTCGATTGGTTTATGAGGTATTTCACTTGTCATTTTAAAAAAAAATGTGTAGTTTGTCTTTATCCTGATTTTCCCTTTTAGTAAGTTAAGGAATATTTCTTTTGGATTTAAAGTGAATAGTAACCAGTGAATAGTGAACACCAACGGTCAAGAATAGTAGCCCCCAACGTTTTTTTTTTTTTTTTTTTTTTTTTTTTTTTTTTTTTTTTTTTTTTTTACCCTATTTTAATCCTCGTCCTTTCATACCAACTTTTCCACCTATATATCTCTCATTAACAATTCAAGATGCCGCATGCTATTTCCATCGTTGCACTCGTGTAAGTCGTTGTAGCCGCGATCTATTTGGCCGTCATCCCTGAAGAGGAGGATTCCCAATTCTTGTCGGTGATTTTACCGTTTCTTGTACCACTCGTGGGTTTAGCATTTTACGTGGATAAGTTTTGGGGGTAATAGTTAGTTTTGCTAATAAAGTATTGTAATAAATCTTTGATTGTTGTTCTTATGTAACTTTATCTTATCCTTTCGGTAATAAAAGATTATGAGTATCCCGCATTGTTTTGTATATATTTAAACTTATAGTCTTTAATTTTTGTTTTTGAATGAAGCTGCTGGGCCGAAACTCAGTTAGACATGACAAATTGTTTTTGTTATTGGGTTGAAGCCTACACTTAAAAGAAAGAGTGTTAGTAGGTGGGATTTACTTTACAGGGTAAAGATATAGTAATGGTTCATTTTGTTATTGTGTTTAATCTGAATGAATTGTTTGTGATTTTAGAAAAATCAAGTAGGGAATCAATCAGAACATATCCTTAGTACAACTATTCTCTGTATTTGAAAAGTTTAAGTTGAACATAGGTAGTCAGACTATGTTCAATTGTCCCTAGGTTAAATATAGATGACTAGGCTGTATTTTACCGAGGTTACTTAAAATTTTCAAATACCTAAATTTGGTATACTTGTGATATGCCCGTTGTTGTGACAAGCGTGGAGTTCATATAAGTATTTTACATGGGAAGGGTGTAATAATCAATTCGTAGTATGAGGGTGTATCACGGGAAAATTAGGAAGATATGTGTGGAAAGGAAGCTTTAAGTAAATCTAAAACATTTTACACAGGGTTAGAATCACAGACTTTTAAGAATGAAGGTTTCGAAAGAAAACTTGATGAGTGTTTGCTTAAATTTAGCTTTTGTTGATGATGAATCGGTTTGTTCCTTAGAAATCATGTATCTTGTATTTTTAGCAGGGAAATCGATAGTGTGTGACATGTTTTAGGTAAAACAATATTACGTAAGGTCGTGAAACGTTTAGAGATCATTCTAATTAGTTACAATGTCCTAGGAAAGTTTCATAGACCGCAAAAGTGAAGGAGTAGGTGCATGATCGAGGAAAATGTGATTGGGTCATAATGCCTTAGAATAGGCATACGCAGGTATTTTTATTTCGTTGTTTGTATAAAGTGATCGAAAGCATGTCGAATGTAAATATATCAATATATTATAGTGTTTGTTAGCATAAAATACCTAGAAGTCACATAATCATCTGGAGGATGGAAGGCACGGAGAGCGAAAGGTTATAAAACATTTTTGTGAAAAAATAGTTATAGTTTAGGTCTCAATTAGACCCGTTTCTCTATAACTGTGGCTCTGATGCGAATATGTAACACCCTCAATTTCGTGATACGCAGCGGAATTCAAACTGGGTGTTACTTCATGGTACAACAGTTATAACAATAGAAAACGAACTCTAATTGAGTCGTGTTAAAAGATTTATCATTCGAATTATATAAATATCAGAGTTTACAAAATGAGGTCCTAGTTGTTTCACATTTTATTAAATAATTTTTCGAATGATAATATAACTTTCTTGAGTATCCGTGCCCTTCCGTGCCATCCTCGTACATTATGGACCTGAGATAAACATGCTAAAAAGTGTCAACACAAAGGTTGGTGAGTTCATAGGGTTTATAGATAAAACAGTGGAGTTCAGTAGTTTCGAGTTTGAGTGATAATCGTAATAAATACAGATATCGATAAAATAAGTAGTGGGCTACGTTGTTATACACCCATAGTTCGTTTGTTTATCAATCAGTTGAACTGAAGCATTAGTATCATTGTAGTACCGTATTATTGCTCTAAGCGTCATGATATGCAAATAATGATGTAATGAACTATTATTGCTCTAAGCGTCATCATAATAATGAACTAATGATGTAAGTTACTCACATCATCGAGATGATGTCAGTAACAAGGCCCTCTGTGACAACCGTAATTTTTAGACTATTATTTAATAAGTCATTTTTGTCAGAAAATGAAAATTTTTATTTTAGAAATTATTATGACTCAAAAACGAGAGGCCATCTCGTTATTCTTGGCTAGTGGCACCACACGCATACCGACACCATGATAGTATTGGCACGAAATCAAATTTTGAATTCAAGATAATAATAGTAGCATAATATTCCGCTCGTTAAAACGACTCCGGAAATATAAAATTTATAAAATACGGATACCCGGAAAATATTTTAAGTAGAAATACGTTATTTCTTACGGAACAGATTATACAGTACGGAGTACAATTAATAATAGAAATAATAAAACTAAAATTAAACACTACCTATTTCTTGTCTCCTCCTGCTACGTAACATCACCATCTACCTTTTCTTTTCCTTCGCTTCTTTTCTTTCTCTTTCGTTAAGTCCCACACAAACACAAAAGAGAAGTCTTTCTCTTTTCTAAACCACAAAGGATCATCAACCTCATTCCAAAAGTAGAGTCCTATCATCTTAGACCTCACACGACGGCAGTGGAAAAGAGAAGTGAGCCAAGAAAGGGTAGTTCCCTATAGACAAGGTCAAAAGGCGAGGAGGCTCCATCTTCCTTATTCCTATATAAATAAAGTGGGTTCTCTTCAGGTTTTCCTCAATTATCACATAACACAAAAATTAGGGTTTCCTTGAATCAAAGGGCTTTTAAAAATTTGTTTAGGGGTTTTGTTCGTAGGTGAAAGAGGAAGCTATTTCAAGAGCTAATTGTTCTAATTCGAGTCGAGTCTTCTCTAATTGGATTTTTGTGTTCGGGGACCATCCCGCTCGACTTGCTGATTCGATTTTGTAAGGATAACATTTTGTTATTTTTGATTTCTGATTTAATTGGTTAATTAAATATATACATTTTTTTATATATAATTATGTCGAATGAATTCATTGGGCTGAATTTGGTATTGGTTGATGTTGTTGTTGTTGTCGTGCTGCCATATGAGAAAAAAACGTCAAGAGCAAAGAAAAAAACTAAAACCTGTTAAATGCTATTGTGATAATTGACTCATGTTTGGCTTAATGTGGTAAGATTTGAGAAATCTAAAAATATAATCGACTATGTCAAAGTTCGACTCATGTGAATAATATTGCTTAATTTGGTCTCGGCTTAACATATTTTCGGCTCCATGATGTTTTATTTTCGTCATTTGATAAATGTAAGCTTGGTTCGTTTACAGCTTAATAGCCTGCTTGTTTTCCGACTCATGTCCAACTTTCACTTCATTGTGGTTGTTATTTTTTTTTTGATTTGTGTCTAAATTTTTGACTTAAATCCTGGTTTGTGTTAAAATTGTGATAGAATCTATTTGGCAACTAAGTCAATATTCAGTTTTGTGTCTTGGATGTATGTATGATAGCTTCACCTTCGGGTATTGTGTGGTTCTTTATTGTCACGATAGTGTCATTGTTATTGTCACTTTGTAAATCGCGTGTGTATCGATAGACTCAACTAGTCTATGTGGTTATGTGAAAGACTAAATCACGAGGGATATGTTGTTCGTTCATGTGAGTCTAGGTCATGTTCTACCCGCTCCATTAAAATTCGAGACCCGACCTTCCTGAAATTGTTCCACTGCAAACAACCATGCCCAAAAATTTAGATTCCTTTTGAATTTCAGTTCATTAAGATATCTTTTTTTAAAGACTAATCTGGGTCGTGAGGCCCAATCTCCTTAAGGGTCCGTTTGGCGTAAGAATGGGCCGAAGCCCACTCCAAGGTCCACAACAGTCCGTTGACTGTTGGTCCGGGCCAAAAGCCCGAGAACGACGTCCCACTCGCTCGCCTTTTCACAAATTCTCGTCGATTAATATTTTTACTTACGTCGTCACCGTAAATTACATATAAACACTTAAATTGAGTAATGAATTTTATGAACAAGATTTGTAATCATGTAAAACAATTAAACCAAATATGACTAAAACAACGAAAATGTTTTTATGAAGATTCTTCAAAAACTAATATTTCATGTACTTAGACCTAACACTTTTATACATAAAGCAAGGAAAACTATACGGACTCATCAAAAGATAATCTATAAACCTCGGTTCAAATATTTTATAAACATATTATTTTATTTTAAAAGGCGACAATGAAAATGTTATATATACTTGTAGATATATAAAAATACATGGACCTTACTCATATCGATAAAACATATACATATAATTTCATAAATAAAAATGTACTTTACTTATAACATTATTAAGCCAAACTTTCCTTATCGATCAATGGTTATATAGAGCTTTCGTTTAAATACTATATATAACCCATTTCTAGCCGAAATGTATACTTTTCAACATAGTTTCAAAACAAGTTCTATTACTAAAATATACACATTATTTTGAAAATGACATTTTTCCTAGCGTCGACACAACAACAACACTTATAAATTAAATAAAGTTAATTATATTTTAATTAACTTGAAATCAGAAACTAAGACTTGCCGTACTAATCTAGGTCGCGTGTCGGTGCCATCCAATAATTCTATTTGACTGCTGCTTTAGACTGCTTTTTGCCAGGTGAGTATTGACATCCCCCTTTTTACTGCTTTACCTATTTGGGGTGAAATGCATGAGCATAAACTTAAATTGTTTTTATCTGAATTAGAAATTTTAATATATTTGAACCCTTTGATTTATATTGAACCTTTTTTTTGACTTAATTTGAACCCTTTAATATATTTGAAACCCTTGACCTATATTGAACTCTATTTTGACTTGATTTAGACTATTTAATATATTTTTAACCCTTAGACTCATGGACTTAATTTTGAGCTTATGACCTGTTTAGACCTAATGGACCGTACGTCCTTGACCTAAAGTCTCCCTTGTTCGGAGCAATGCCGAGTCTCCCATGTTCGGAGCAATCTTAATTGATAGTATATAATAGTTGTTATGATGTACTGTTCGTACATTCGCATTGTTAGTCCCATATTGGTTTGCCGTTCGCACTCCAATTATACGTACCATTCGTACGGCTCCCTTGTGCGGAGCAGTAGGTAGTATGAATAGCGCTATTAGAGGTCGGCCAACCTCTCGTTCCCCTGTCTACGGAACGCATATTATTTATTTGTACGGCTTTGCCGCATAACTTTATTATATATGAGGCGTTAATATGACCCTAGGTGTATTTACTACCAGACTTACTACTTGAAATATGGAAATGTATGTCAACTTATATGTTACAAGTCTTGTATGGGCGGGACTTGTAACATGCTAAGTTGACAGGACATTTGCAAGGCAGACATACTCAAAAATGTTTTCGCACTATTTAAAGACTTTCTTATAATTGGATTTTATAATATGTAAAAGGACTTTTATTAAAATGGATTTTGTAATACATGCATAAAACCTGTGTACTCACCAACTATTTTTATAGTTGACCCGTTTTCTCATGCATTTCATGTGATCATCAATAAGCATGATTTATGAAGTCTTTTGCATAAAGGAGTCTTCACGTGTCGTCTTTGGTCATTAAGTATAAGAAGATGTCTTTTGGAAACCAAGTTTTAAGATTTTACTATCAAATTTGTCTTGAACAATATTGTAACATTTTACTATTTCCTTAAATTTAAAAGTGGTATTGTACTATATCTCTTTTGCGATGTATATTGATTATGTTACACCTCGCATTTCCGACTCTGGCGGGGTGTGATAGATTGGTATCAGAGTCGAAGGTTATAGAGAATGCCGGTTTTTCTAAAATAAAAACCTCAACTATAACCAGACTAAAGTTTTCATAAAACCTCAAACATGGTACAAGTCGAACAGCCCGAGCATTCCATCATTGTTCCTAAATTATGCATAGCCTGATGAACTATGCTTAATTCAGGAGGAATCATGGGATGATGGGGGTAGTTACCTTAGATCATGTTTGGTTGAAGTCGGAGTCTAGATGAGTCGGAGTCTTGATCACCTGAGAATGCATTGGTCTATGTGAGTGCATCTGCCTTGCATGTTTTTCTGCATATATGACTATACTGCTAGGCATTCTGTGTGCTAAGACTTTTTGCCTTTAGGACAATATATGAGCTTGAACTTAAGTACTTTGAATTGACTTGGCATGATGTGCATTGAACCCTGTAGTCAGACATATACCTTTAGCGTTAGGCATGCCTTCGTTTTTGTCATGTGGCGATCTCGACGTCATGAGCCTTAGTTAGACCTTTAGCCTTCTCACTAATCTGAACCGCCAGTATTTGTTGAATTGATTGGTTTAAAAAATTTCAAACTCGAGCCGAACTTTCAAAAGGTCTCTTACAAAGATGAGAAACCATCTCTTTCTGACAACTTGTTTTCTAGCTTGATCTGGTGACAGTTCTTGTTTGATGAGTTGCGAAAATCAAGTTAGGATCAAGATGTCACCAAAACTACACAACTAAACACATGACAACTCAGGTCGATAAGTTGTGAGAATTCACCAACTAAGAGTCTTTTGAGGGCGAAGCTCGAGAATGAGAAAGTTTGAACCATGAGAACGTACGCATGTTGGGTAGACGGACTGAATCTCGAGGACGAGATTCTTTTTAAGGATGGCAGACTGTGACAACCCGTAATTTTTAGACTATTATTTAATAAGTCATTTTTGTCAGAAAATGAAAATTTTTATTTTAGAAATTATTATGACTCAAAAACGAGAGGCCATCTCGTTATTCTTGGCTATGGCACCACACGCATACCGACACCATGATAGTATTGGCACGAAATCAAAATTTTAAGTTCAAGATAATAATAGTACCATAATATTCCGCTCATCAAAACGTCTCCGGAAATATAAAATTTATAAAATACGGATACTTGGAAAATATTTTAAGTAGAAATACGTTATTTCTTACGGAACAGATTATACAGTACGGAGTACAATTAATAATAGATATAATAAAACTAAAATTAAACCGTACCTATTTCTTCTCTCCTCCTGATACGTAACATCACCATCTACCTTTTCTTTTCCTTCGCTTCTTTTCTTTCTCTTTCGTTAAGTCCCACACAAACACAAAAAAGAAGTATTTCTCTTTTCTAAACCACAAAGGATCATCAACCTCATTCCAAAAGTAGAGTCCTATCATCTTATACCTCACACGGCAGCTGTGGAAAAGAGAAGTGAGCCAAGAAAGCGTAGTTCCCTATAGACGAGGTCAAAAGGCGAGGAGGCTCCATCTTCCTTATTCCTATATAAATAAAGTGGGTTCTCTTCAGGTTTTCCTCAATTATCACATAACACAAAAATTAGGGTTTCCTTGAATCAAAGGGCTTTTAAAAATTTGTTTAGGGGTTTTGTTCTTAGGTGAAAGAGGAAGCTATTTCAAGAGCTAATTGTTCTAATTCGAGTCGAGTCTTCTCCAATTGGATTTTTGTGTTCGGCGACCATCCCGCTCGACTTGCTGATTCGATTTTGTAAGGATAACATTTTGTTATTTTTGATTTCTGATTTAATTGGTTAATTAAATATATACATTTTTTTATATATAATTATGTCGAATGAATTTATTGGGCTGAATTTGGTATTGGTTGATGTTGTTGTTGTTGTCGTGCTGCCATATGAGAAAAAATGTCAAGAGCAAACAAAAAAACTAAAACCTGTTAAATGCTATTGTGATAATTGACTCATGTTTGGCTTAATGTGGTAAGATTTGAGAAATCTAAAAATATAATCGACTATGTCAAAGTTCGACTCGTGTGAATAATATTGCTTAATTTGGTCTCGGCTTAACATATTTTCGGCTCCATGATGTTTTATTTTCGTCATTTGATTCGTGTAAGCTTGGTTCGTTTACGGCTTAATAGCCTGCTTGTTTTCCGACTCATGTCCAACTTTCACTTCATTGTGGTTGTTATTTATTTTTTTTATTTGTGTCTAAGTTTTTGACTTAAATCCTGGTTTGTGTTAAAATAGTGATAGAATCGGTTTGGAAACTAAGTCGATATTCAGTTTTGAGTCTTGGATGTATGTATGATAACTTCACCTTCGGGTATTATGTGGTTCTTTGTTGTCATGATAGTCACATTGTAAATCGCGTGTGTATCGATAGACTCAACTAGTCTATGTGGTTATGTGAAATACTAAATCACGAGGGATATGTTGTTCGTTCATATGAGTCTAGGTCGTGTTCTACCCGCTCCGTTAAAATTCGAGACCCGGCCTTCCTGAAATTTTTCCACTGCAAACAACCATGCCCAAAAATTTAGACTCCTTTTGAATTTCAGTTCATTAAGATATCTTTTTTTAAAGACTAATCTGGGCCGTGAGGCCCAATCTCTTTAAGGGTCCGTTTGGCGTAAGAATGGGCCGAAGCCCACTCCAAGGTCCACAACAGTCCGTTGACTGTTGGTCCGGGCCAAAAGCTCGAGCACGCCGTCCTACTCGCTCGCCTTTTCAAAAATTCCCGTCGATTAATATTTTTACTTACCTCGTCACCGTAAATTACATATAAACACTTAAATTGAGTAATGAATTTTATGAACAAGATTTGTAATCATGTAAAACAATTAAACCAAATATGACTAAAATAACGAAAATGTTTTTATGAAGATTCTTCAAAAACTAATATTTCATGTTAGACCTAACACTTTTATACATAAAGCAAGGAAAACTATACGGACTCATCAAAAGATAATCTATAAACCTCGGTTTAAATATTTTATAAACATATTATTTTATTTTAAAAGGCGACAATGAAAATGTTATATATACTTTTAGATATATAAAAATACATGCACCTTACTCATATCGATAAAACATATACATATAATTTCATAAATAAAAATGTACTTTACTTATAACATTATTAAGCCAAACTTTCCTTATCGATCAATGGTTATATAGAGCTTTCGTTTAAACACTATATATAACCCATTTCTAGCCGAAATGTATACTTTTCAACATAGTTTCAAAACAAGTTCTATTAGCCAAAATATACACATTATTTTGAAAATGACATTTTTCCTTGCGTCGGCACAACAACAACAACAACAACACTTATAAATTAAATAAAGTTAAGTAGATTTTAATTAACATGAAATCAGAAACTAAGACTTGCCGTACTAATCTAGGTCGCGTGTCGGTGCCATCCAATAATTCTATTTGCCTGCTGCTTAAGACTGCTTTTTGCCAGGTGAGTATTCACATCCCCCTTTTTACTGCTTTACCTATTTGGGGTGAAATGCATGAACATAAACTTAAATTGTTTTTATCTGAATTAGAACTTTTAATATATTTGAACCCTTTGATTTATATTGAACCTCTTTTTTGACTTATTTTGAACCCTTTAATATATTTGAAACCCTTGACCTATATTGAACTCTATTTTGACTTGATTTAGACTATTTAACATATTTTTAACCCTTAGACTCATGGACTTAATTATGAGCTTATGACCTGTTTAGACCTAATGGACCGTACGTCCTTGACCTAAAGTCTCCCTTGTTCGGAGCAACGCAAAGTCTCCCTTGTTCGGAGCAATGCCGAGTCTCCCATGTTCGGAGCAATCTTAATTGATAGTATATAATAGTTGTTATGATGTACTGTTCGTACATTCGCATTGTTAGTCCCATTTGGTTTGCCGTTCGCACTCCAATTATACGTACCATTCGTACGGCTCCCTTGTGCGGAGCAGTAGGTAGTATGAATAGCGCTATTAGAGGTCGGCCAACCTCTCGTTCCCCTGTCTACGGAACGCATATTATTTATTTGTACGGCTTTGCCGCATAACTTTATTATATATGAGGCGTTAATATGACCCTAGGTGTATTTACTACCAGACTTACTACTTGAAATATGGAAATGTATGTCAAGTTATATGTTACAAGTCTTGTATGGGCGGGACTTGTAACATGCTGAGTTGACAGGACATTTGCAAGGCAGACATACTCAAAAATGTTTTCGCACTATTTAAAGACTTTCTTATAATTGGATTTTATAATATGTAAAAGGACTTTTATTAAAATGGCTTTTGTAATACATGCATAAAACCTGTGTACTCACCAACTATTTTTATAGTTGACCCGTTTTCTCATGCATTTCATGTGATCGTCAATAAGCATGATTTATGAAGTCTTTTGCATAAAGGAGTCTTCACGTGTCGTCTTTGATCATTAAGTATAAGAAGATGTCTTTTGGAAACAAAGTTTTAAGATTTTACTGTCAAAGTCGTCTTGAACAATATTGTAACATTTTACTATTTCTTTAAATTTAAAAGTGGTATTGTACTATATCTCTTTTGCGATGTATATTGATTATGTTGCACCTTGCGTTTCCGCCTCTGGCGGGGTGTGATAGATTGGTATCAGAGTCGAAGGTTATAGAGAATGCCGGTTTTTCTAAAATAAAAACCTCAACTATAACCAGACTAAAGTTTTCATAAAACCTCAAACATGGTACAAGTCGAACAGCCCGAGCATTCCATCATTGTTCCTAAATTATGCATAGCCTGATGAACTATGCTTAATTCAGGAGGAATCATGGGATGATGGGGGTAGTTACCTTAGATCATGTTTGGTTGAAGTCGGAGTCTAGATGAGTCGGAGTCTTGATCACCTGAGAATGCATTGGTCTATGTGAGTGCATCTGCCTTGCATGTTTTTCTGCATATATGACTATACTGCTAGGCATTCTGTGTGCTAAGACTTTTTGCCTTTAGGACAATATATGAGCTTGAACTTAAGTACTTTGAATTGACTTGGCATGATGTGCATTGAACCCTGTAGTCAGACATATACCTTTAGCGTTAGGCATGCCTTCGTTTTTGTCATGTGGCGATCTCGACGTCATGAGCCTTAGTTAGACCTTTAGCCTTCTCACTAATCTGAACCGCCAGTATTTGTTGAATTGATTGGTTTAAAAAATTTCAAACTCGAGCCGAACTTTCAAAAGGTCTCTTACAAAGATGAGAAACCATCTCTTTCTGACAACTTGTTTTCTAGCTTGATCTGGTGACAGTTCTTGTTTGATGAGTTGCGAAAATCAAGTTAGGATCAAGATGTCACCAAAACTACACAACTAAACACATGACAACTCAGGTCGATAAGTTGTGAGAATTCACCAACTAAGAGTCTTTTGAGGGCGAAGCTCGAGAATGAGAAAGTTTGAACCATGAGAACGTACGCATGTTGGGTAGACGGACTGAATCTCGAGGACGAGATTCTTTTTAAGGATGGCAGACTGTGACAACCCGTAATTTTTAGACTATTATTTAATAAGTCATTTTTGTCAGAAAATGAAAATTTTTATTTTAGAAATTATTATGACTCAAAAACGAGAGGCCATCTCGTTATTCTTGGCTATGGCACCACACGCATACCGACACCATGATAGTATTGGCACGAAATCAAAATTTTAAGTTCAAGATAATAATAGTACCATAATATTCCGCTCATCAAAACGTCTCCGGAAATATAAAATTTATAAAATACGGATACTTGGAAAATATTTTAAGTAGAAATACGTTATTTCTTACGGAACAGATTATACAGTACGGAGTACAATTAATAATAGATATAATAAAACTAAAATTAAACCGTACCTATTTCTTCTCTCCTCCTGATACGTAACATCACCATCTACCTTTTCTTTTCCTTCGCTTCTTTTCTTTCTCTTTCGTTAAGTCCCACACAAACACAAAAAAGAAGTATTTCTCTTTTCTAAACCACAAAGGATCATCAACCTCATTCCAAAAGTAGAGTCCTATCATCTTATACCTCACACGGCAGCTGTGGAAAAGAGAAGTGAGCCAAGAAAGCGTAGTTCCCTATAGACGAGGTCAAAAGGCGAGGAGGCTCCATCTTCCTTATTCCTATATAAATAAAGTGGGTTCTCTTCAGGTTTTCCTCAATTATCACATAACACAAAAATTAGGGTTTCCTTGAATCAAAGGGCTTTTAAAAATTTGTTTAGGGGTTTTGTTCTTAGGTGAAAGAGGAAGCTATTTCAAGAGCTAATTGTTCTAATTCGAGTCGAGTCTTCTCCAATTGGATTTTTGTGTTCGGCGACCATCCCGCTCGACTTGCTGATTCGATTTTGTAAGGATAACATTTTGTTATTTTTGATTTCTGATTTAATTGGTTAATTAAATATATACATTTTTTTATATATAATTATGTCGAATGAATTTATTGGGCTGAATTTGGTATTGGTTGATGTTGTTGTTGTTGTCGTGCTGCCATATGAGAAAAAATGTCAAGAGCAAACAAAAAAACTAAAACCTGTTAAATGCTATTGTGATAATTGACTCATGTTTGGCTTAATGTGGTAAGATTTGAGAAATCTAAAAATATAATCGACTATGTCAAAGTTCGACTCGTGTGAATAATATTGCTTAATTTGGTCTCGGCTTAACATATTTTCGGCTCCATGATGTTTTATTTTCGTCATTTGATTCGTGTAAGCTTGGTTCGTTTACGGCTTAATAGCCTGCTTGTTTTCCGACTCATGTCCAACTTTCACTTCATTGTGGTTGTTATTTATTTTTTTTATTTGTGTCTAAGTTTTTGACTTAAATCCTGGTTTGTGTTAAAATAGTGATAGAATCGGTTTGGAAACTAAGTCGATATTCAGTTTTGAGTCTTGGATGTATGTATGATAACTTCACCTTCGGGTATTATGTGGTTCTTTGTTGTCATGATAGTCACATTGTAAATCGCGTGTGTATCGATAGACTCAACTAGTCTATGTGGTTATGTGAAATACTAAATCACGAGGGATATGTTGTTCGTTCATATGAGTCTAGGTCGTGTTCTACCCGCTCCGTTAAAATTCGAGACCCGGCCTTCCTGAAATTTTTCCACTGCAAACAACCATGCCCAAAATTTAGACTCCTTTTGAATTTCAGTTCATTAAGATATCTTTTTTTAAAGACTAATCTGGGCCGTGAGGCCCAATCTCTTTAAGGGTCCGTTTGGCGTAAGAATGGGCCGAAGCCCACTCCAAGGTCCACAACAGTCCGTTGACTGTTGGTCCGGGCCAAAAGCTCGAGCACGCCGTCCTACTCGCTCGCCTTTTCAAAAATTCCCGTCGATTAATATTTTTACTTACCTCGTCACCGTAAATTACATATAAACACTTAAATTGAGTAATGAATTTTATGAACAAGATTTGTAATCATGTAAAACAATTAAACCAAATATGACTAAAATAACGAAAATGTTTTTATGAAGATTCTTCAAAAACTAATATTTCATGTTAGACCTAACACTTTTATACATAAAGCAAGGAAAACTATACGGACTCATCAAAAGATAATCTATAAACCTCGGTTTAAATATTTTATAAACATATTATTTTATTTTAAAAGGCGACAATGAAAATGTTATATATACTTTTAGATATATAAAAATACATGCACCTTACTCATATCGATAAAACATATACATATAATTTCATAAATAAAAATGTACTTTACTTATAACATTATTAAGCCAAACTTTCCTTATCGATCAATGGTTATATAGAGCTTTCGTTTAAACACTATATATAACCCATTTCTAGCCGAAATGTATACTTTTCAACATAGTTTCAAAACAAGTTCTATTAGCCAAAATATACACATTATTTTGAAAATGACATTTTTCCTTGCGTCGGCACAACAACAACAACAACAACACTTATAAATTAAATAAAGTTAAGTAGATTTTAATTAACATGAAATCAGAAACTAAGACTTGCCGTACTAATCTAGGTCGCGTGTCGGTGCCATCCAATAATTCTATTTGCCTGCTGCTTAAGACTGCTTTTTGCCAGGTGAGTATTCACATCCCCCTTTTTACTGCTTTACCTATTTGGGGTGAAATGCATGAACATAAACTTAAATTGTTTTTATCTGAATTAGAACTTTTAATATATTTGAACCCTTTGATTTATATTGAACCTCTTTTTTGACTTATTTTGAACCCTTTAATATATTTGAAACCCTTGACCTATATTGAACTCTATTTTGACTTGATTTAGACTATTTAACATATTTTTAACCCTTAGACTCATGGACTTAATTATGAGCTTATGACCTGTTTAGACCTAATGGACCGTACGTCCTTGACCTAAAGTCTCCCTTGTTCGGAGCAACGCAAAGTCTCCCTTGTTCGGAGCAATGCCGAGTCTCCCATGTTCGGAGCAATCTTAATTGATAGTATATAATAGTTGTTATGATGTACTGTTCGTACATTCGCATTGTTAGTCCCATTTGGTTTGCCGTTCGCACTCCAATTATACGTACCATTCGTACGGCTCCCTTGTGCGGAGCAGTAGGTAGTATGAATAGCGCTATTAGAGGTCGGCCAACCTCTCGTTCCCCTGTCTACGGAACGCATATTATTTATTTGTACGGCTTTGCCGCATAACTTTATTATATATGAGGCGTTAATATGACCCTAGGTGTATTTACTACCAGACTTACTACTTGAAATATGGAAATGTATGTCAAGTTATATGTTACAAGTCTTGTATGGGCGGGACTTGTAACATGCTGAGTTGACAGGACATTTGCAAGGCAGACATACTCAAAAATGTTTTCGCACTATTTAAAGACTTTCTTATAATTGGATTTTATAATATGTAAAAGGACTTTTATTAAAATGGCTTTTGTAATACATGCATAAAACCTGTGTACTCACCAACTATTTTTATAGTTGACCCGTTTTCTCATGCATTTCATGTGATCGTCAATAAGCATGATTTATGAAGTCTTTTGCATAAAGGAGTCTTCACGTGTCGTCTTTGATCATTAAGTATAAGAAGATGTCTTTTGGAAACAAAGTTTTAAGATTTTACTGTCAAAGTCGTCTTGAACAATATTGTAACATTTTACTATTTCTTTAAATTTAAAAGTGGTATTGTACTATATCTCTTTTGCGATGTATATTGATTATGTTGCACCTTGCGTTTCCGCCTCTGGCGGGGTGTGACACCCTCGGGTAGGAGTTTGCCAACTTCCTATGGGGTTCTCAAATAAAGTGCACTTGGCTACTTATCCAGCAACACAAGTGGGGCGTCAACTGCCAATAGATCTATTCACTATATTCACTTTCACTCACAAGTGATTAATGGCTCGTGATAGAGGGACTTTTCGTGGCAATAGTGTATAACTTAGGCAATAACAATCAGGATCGCATACAAATAGTACTTGTTTTCAGGTTTGTAGCAAAACGTATAAAGTGTGATTATGAACTCATAGTAGTATGTAAAAGCTTTATAGTACTTGTGAAAGTAAAAAAGAGTATGTAGGATCGTATATTTTATGTTGTTTGATGATTCGGGTGGTCTAGGGAGATGATTATACAAGTATGTTATGGTTAGAGAGTGAAAGAGATGATAGGGAATTCTAGAGAGATAAACAAAAATGTGAAAGGTTAGGTTAGAAGTTCCACCCCTTCCAAGGATGGAAGGGGTATTTATAGTTACAACTAATACGTCCTCCTGTCGGACTGTGGATCAGGCATACAGTGGGTAAAGACCCGTCCTTCTTCCACGGTGTTACTCTAAACTAATCTACGCTACTAACTAACTAATTAGCTACTAAATAATGTAAATAACGATATGTCTACGAGCTAACTTATGCTAGATTATATTTGGGGTGACCGACACTTCATTATGGAATTTCCAATTCCTAACAATCTCCCCCTAAGGGAGGTCACCGCATGATTTACATTTCGAATCCTAGCATTCTATTTAATCTTCAGTTCTGAGCTCTTAGACTTCAATTCTTCAATTTCTGCATTCTTTGTGCTTGAGTAGTGACTCTTCATAGTCCGATGATTTTGTACTTTCAGTGGAGGCCTTTAACTGATCCACATCTTTGATGATCTTCGAGCTTTCTTTGAGATCATCAGCCACAGTAAATCTTTGGATCACCCTTTGTTGTGTTGCCATCATGTGAAGTTGTGACTTAAGGACCGACATGCTCACACTTTTTGGATCATGACATCTTTTCATCAGAGTAGCGGAAGCTTTACTGGTTCATGATATTTGCAGCTATCAGAGCCAGATTATGTAGATAAGCACTTTTCATGATTTCTTTAATTAAGTGTGGATGCTGTAAGCATGCGGCTTTGGATTGACTTCTCAATTCTGATCAGCTGCAACCGTCCAAATGTACCTGCAAACAACAGTTAGCAATAAAACACACGAAAGTGTCTTTGATCACTTTCATTGAATTGAGGTACACGACCCACGGTTCCCCGTTGATCAGTACAAGTACTGCCTGTGATCAGGTATAATTCCTAAGAATCTTCTTGACAGGGTTTCGCAGTTGTTCTAGCTGTTCTCAAAGCGGAACGTCTCAAAGAAGACAACACGGAGTGAGTGAACCAGCGAATTGAGTTTCACTGATTGATGAAAAATTGATTTGAAAAACAGTCGCGTATTTCTTGAAGAAAGAGTTTTGCAATACGACGAAGGTTTTATAAGAAATATCGATTTTCAATCAGAAATACTTTTTGTGTTTGAAAATGAATACACATTCGATGTGCTAAATAAAAGAAGAGATTTACACATCGAATGGTTTTTCCAAAAGTATTTTTTCAATCAGAGATACTTTTTGTGTTTGAAAATGAATACACATTCGATGTGCTAGAGAAAAGAAGATTTGCACATCGAACGGTTTTTCCAAAAGTATTCGTCAATTCATTTCCTGGACCAAGGTTGATTCAAGAGTGAATCGCCCTATTGTTTCTATCCAGTTGTCACAAGTTTGAGCTTTAGAAAAGATCTCACATGTCACCTACCAAGAGCTTGTTTGATGTTGGCTCTAGAAGGATTTCCATCTTCATCATGAATATTTACATATCACTCAGATGTTCTGGCAATACCACAAGGATAATGCGTAGGACTCTCGATATATACTTACTTTCCACATTGTGTGAAACAGCAAGTCTTCATTAATTTTGTGTCCTAATGAGATTTTGTGGATGATCTCTTGGCTTTAGACTCAATTGTGCACATTTGGTTTCCTATGCCGAAGACTAGGGAGAGGGTCTCATTCTTCAATATCAACAATCTCTAAAATAAAGTCGATAGATTATGTAGGTTCCCCGTGAGAATGAAACAAGTCCTTTTAATAGGAACTTGAGTAGCTAGGGAAGTTGTAGTGTAGTGCGTCACTGGGTCCATGATGTCTTGTCTTCAATACTGGTGTTACCTTGGTAACAACAAGTAGCATATGAATTGAACCAGGTTTCTGCCCTAAGGTTGAATTAATGGAGGGATATTTCTTTTCACCCTTTTTACATTCAATTCTTTTTCATTCTTCAACCCCTTAAGTACTTACCGAGACTTCATAACTAGAACCTTGTTGGGTTTATTCCAGTTCTAGCTCAATCTCAGTTGGCACTCTTCCCATTTCTCACTTTTCTCTTTTTTTCATCATACCTAAGGACTCTACACTATCTAGTGAATTGTCCCTGGGTAGATCCCTCCGGTTCTGGCTGGATCGTAGGAACTAATACCTAACCTTACCATCCTTATAACTCCAATGCATAAAGTAAAAAGGTCGGTCTTTTGGTATAGTTCATTCCTTCTCGAAATCAATTGAAAAATCATTTGGAAAAACCAATCAAGGTACTGGTGACAAAATATCAAAGTATTTTGTACCTTAATTGTTTTTGATCATTTAGAAAAGTTCCCCCTCAACATGTGCATATGATTTCGAAATTGTTTAGCACATGGAGGCAAGAGTTCTTTGAAATGTATTCTTGATCACAATTTCCGTAGAAAAAGCCATTTGAATTTCTGTGGTAAATTCTCCCCCTCAATAGGTGCGTTGGATATTTGAAAATCATTTTGCACATAGAGGCAAGAGGTTTTTGAAGTACTTCCACGATTGTCATAAGAATCCATTAGAAAATCAATCAAGGTACTTATGTTAAAACATAAAAGCATTTGTACCTTGATAGTTTATTTTCTTTTGAAATGCTCCCCCTCAATATGTGCTTCGAGATTTGAAAGCGTTTAGCACATATGGGAGAGCAGTATGTACCTTTGAATCAAAATGATTACCTTTTATCAAATTTCATTATTAAATCACAAATTCTCCCTCGATCAAAAATATCAAACCCTTTGA
This sequence comes from Chrysanthemum seticuspe, assembly GCA_019973895.1. Taxonomy (NCBI): domain Eukaryota; kingdom Viridiplantae; phylum Streptophyta; class Magnoliopsida; order Asterales; family Asteraceae; genus Chrysanthemum; species Chrysanthemum seticuspe. Next base: position 255,678,633 of record BPTQ01000009.1, read on the forward strand.
GATTTTGGATCCCAAGTGATTTAATATGGTTTAGAAAACATGAGAGAAAATATGCCTGGTTTAAATTCTTTTCTGGTTTTTGGTTAAATACTCCTCCTCAATCATGTGCATCATGTAATTGAAATCGTTTGGCACATGAAGGAAGGAGTGCTTTTGAAACAATTACCCTTTAAAACCGATTTGAGATTTAAATCACGAACTCTCCCCCGATCAAAAATATCAAACCATTTGAGATTTGTGATCCCAAATGATTTAAATCATTTAGAAAATTTTAGGGGAAAGACGTGGCACGATTTAATTTTGAAAAATGATTGATAAGGAACAGTTTTTCGATATAAAAAATTGTTAGTGTCATGTATGATAGTTTTTTAAGAGATCTTTAAGTAAAATAAAACAATTTCACAATCAAACAAGAATAGAAAAAATTTCATTTTGAAAGATATTTGAGTTTTAAAGAAAATCATACCATGACATAACATTAAATCTTTAGATCACCACTTTATGTTGTACAAAACGGACTTTTATGAAGAAATATTGTTTGAAAATATTTTATTTGAAATCACTCTCCCCCTCAATCCATGACCGTAGTCGTTGATTGAGTGACTTAAGTTTTGATAAAATGAAGTCCGGTTGATTTCCAAAATTTAAGTTCAGTTTATTTTCAAAACAATATTTTTCCATTTTTAAAACAATATTTTAAAATTGTTGAAAAATGATATCATCACTATTATCCCTGCACAAAGATACGTTAGGTGGTTAAGCTGCTTTTGTTGTTGTTGCTGAAGGTTGGAAGAAAACCGTCTGCTGATGCAGTGAGACCTCTGATGTTGCATTTGTCATGCCAACTCTCCATAGAGGTTCAATTAAGCTCTGTTTCTTCATTTGTCGACCCAAGAAATAGTTTCCCTTTCCTTTCGGCATCCAATCATCTTCTATTGTGGGATCCGGATCGGGAACATTCTCATTAACCATCTTATCTGCATACGTTAGTGGACAGATATATGGTGGTCAACATCACCCAAACAACAATCGACTAATAAAAGTCAATTCACTATATCAATCAGATCATGCAAAGGCATGGGAATAATGTGTTCATCAAACTCTAATCATCTAATCCTAACAATCATATCCGAGATTCTAGTCCTTCAACATATGCAAATATCTTTTTCAGTTAAGCATGTAGGATAATTAGATAAGCTCGTTTAGATGATATAAATTTGAAAACATTCTCCCCCTCAATCAATGACTCATTTCATAAAAAAATATAACCATGTTGAAGTCATTGATTATGTTTTGCAAATTTAGGAAAATTCTGATTCTGATTAATTTTCAAGCAACTCAATTTCCACCATTTTAAAAACACATCAAATATTTTTCTGAAGAATTTTTAGAAAGAAAAACGTTTGTGTAGGAACAACAGTCCTTCGACATACTTTCCTCATTTAGTTTTAGGATACGTGCACGAATTATGTGAAAATCGTTTAAGCGTAGCACTTTCCTTCTTTGAAAAACGGGTTGCTATCAGAAATAATAGCAAACCATAGTTTAAGCACGGGTTACAGTCTGAAATAACTGCAAGCCATAATTTTAGACATGTTTTGAAATGAAATATTTACACCTTCTGCTCAAACTTCATCTATGGTCCCGTGCCATTGTTGAATGACATTTCTAAGACCGTAGATGTTATCGATACCAGAAGACATGTCTTTAGAAAAAACAATATTTTTGGTATTTTCTGATTTTTCAAATTTTTATGGATTTTTGATGGTTTTATATTTTCTATTTTGTTTTTGTTTGGCTTTATATTTTTGTATTTTGTTTTTGATAAATATTTACAGATATCTTAGATGATATAGTTTAAGAATATGATGATACGAGTACCGAGATAAGGATATCGAGCAGCCCCGTTGTAGAAGATAGAACTCATCATCTCTTAAACTTTCACCACCAAAGCTTTCGAGGCTCTTGAATCGAAGAGAGAAATTGAACCATCTGAAAGTGAGACTGTTAGGAATTAGAAATTCCCGGTATTAAAGAGTCGGTCACCTCAAGTATATGTAATCGTTAGAAAGCTCGTAGTCGTAGTTCTTTTAAGTTAAGTAGTAATTTAGTTAAGTAACACCGTGGAGGACGGACGGGTCTTTACCCACTGTATGCCTGATCCACAGCCCATAGTGTGGCGAATTATGTAAGACTATAAATACTCTCTACCTTCCAAGGTAGAGAGTTGAAGCTTTTAATAATATCTTTCACTTTCTCTCACTAAGTTCCCTAAACCTCTAACTTTCTCTCTCTAGAATTCCATCTATATGCTACTTTGTGTTATGGTTTGATGTGTATGTGAAAAGTTAATATCTAACAATTGGTATCAAGAGCCATGGTTGGATCATATCTTACACATCTTTGGATTTATAGTGGTTTTTAGGTGGTTTTTGAGTTTGAAAAAGTTTAGTGGTTTTTGCATCATTTGGTTGATCTCTTGTGTTAAAGTTTGAATTTTGTTGGTACTTTTATGTTTAGAATCATCAAAAGTGTTTAGGTTTTCATTTGGTAAGCTTGAATCATCTTGGTTGGGTTGTTTTTGGATTGAAAAGTGAAGTTTATTTGTTTTTTCAAGCTAGCGACTTAGCTCTCGGACTATTTTCTTGGTAGCGACTTACTTCACAGTTTTATAGCGACTTACAGTGTTAAAACTAGCGAGTTAGATCTAGCGAGTTAAAGTACAAGTAGTGGACTCTCCACTACAGGTAGCGACTTGTGGTAGCGACTTGGTCAGTAGCGAGTTGCTCTTTAGCGACTTGTGTTTCTAGCGACTTGTGTAGCGAATTGCTGCCAAAATTTGGTTAGCGACTTGGTCTGTAGCGAGTTACTACTTAGCGACTTGCTTTTCTGTTAGCGACTTGGGATTCTAGCGACTTGGCTGTCTAGCGAATTAATTGGTAGCGACTTAGTGCATTTGTTTCTAGCGACTTAGAGCTTTATCATCTAGCGACTTGAATGATTGTTTACGGTTTTCTCTTGATTTAGTAAAATCCCGTGAAAGAATCTATTTCCCGGTTTAATCATTGAGTTATAAAATCCCGTATAATCTGTTAACATGTCTACCAACGTCCCTACTGTCATCTCCACTGTTGCCGAGGATGTACAAGCAGCTGGTTCAGATACTCGTCCACCCATGCTTGACAGAACTGATTACGACTCTTGGGCTCAACGAATCAGATTGTATTGCCTTGGAAAGGAAAATGGTGTCAACATTCTCAAATCCATTGATGAAGGACCATATCGGGTTGAGACGACTAGAGACATACTTGATACTAATGAAGATGGTACTCCTGTTTACGGAATGGACAGACCTAAGATGTACGATGAGCTTGATGATAAGGAGAAAAAGAGATTCGATGCAGATATCAGGGCTTCAAACATTGTTCTTCAAGGTCTTCCTAAAGACATCTACAAGCTGATCAATCATAACACTGATGCAAAGGCTGTTTGGGATAACGTTAAGATGCTTCTCTCAGGTTCAGAATTAACTATGGAAGACAGAGAATCCCAACTCTATGACGAATTTGAGCACTTCAAGATGAAACCAGATGAGAGTGTCTATGAGTACTATGTGAGATTTCATAAGTTAGTGAATGACATGAGAAACATCAGAATGACTATGCCTAACATTCAGCTGAACTCAAAGTTTGTGAACAACATGAATCCCGAATGGCACAAGTTTGTCACAGCTGTGAAGCTCACTAAAGGACTGAAGAATACAAACTATGAGCAACTCTATGCCTTCCTCCTTCAGAATGAGAGACATGCTATGTTTGAAAAATTGATTCTCAATCAGTTCAAAACCAACCAGGGAGAGACAAGTTCGTCTAATGACTCAACAACTTTCTACTCAAACATTGGAATCACAACCAAAGCATCACAAGTCATACCCTTGGGTAATGGTAATCACAAACTCATTCCAGATCCTATGTTCAAACAAGCTGATGCTGATGCACGCGTGGATAACATCATGAATCAACTAGCTCTACTCATTAGTCAAAACATGAATTCTCTCCCACAAACCAACAACAACCTCAGAACTGCATCTAACCCACATAATCAAGCCACTGTTAAAGATGGAAGGATTGTGGTGCAACCAGTTCAGGAAAGACAGTATGATCAGGGAAGGGGTGGTGCTGGTAGAGGATATGTGGGCAATCAGAATCGAGGAAGGAATGGTAACCAAGGTCAAGCTAAGCCAATCAAATGCTATAACTGTGGTGGTGAGGGACACATTGCAAGGAACTGCACATCTCCAAAGCGTCCACAGAATGCTGATTACTTCAGAGATAAGATGTTACTGGCACAAGCTCAGGACAATGGTGCTGCGTTGGATGAAGAGGAATTGCTCTTTCTTGCTGAGGGTAATGCCAAGACCTATGATGCAGATGTGGATGAGCAGCCTATTCAGGAGATAGGTCACAATCATCAGAACGCCTTTCAAGTCGCTGACTGTGATGCATACGACTCTGACGTAGATGATGGACCTACTGCACACACAATCTTCATGGCTAGCATCTCTCCAATGGTTTCTCCCAAGATCTCTTCTTCACCACAAGCTGGCCCATCCAAGGACAAACTCATCTCAGAGGTATTAAAGCTATACGATGATGCTGATGTGCAACAGATGTATGACAAAGTACAACCATCTGAAACTATTGAATCAAATATTGAAAATATGGGTAATATCAATATTGTCCCATACGATCAATACGTGAAACAAAGTGAAAGTGAAGTTGTACCAAGTGATGCATCTTCTGCAGTCAACAATGACTATGTCTTTGATGAATTCACTGCATGTGCTCCTGATGATTCCATAACTTCTGAACTAAATGCATATAAGGAACGTGTTGCTATTTATGAACAACGTGCAAAATTTGAGTTGACCACTCGTGAGCAGGAAATGGATGACCAAGTATGTACAGTAATTAGAAAAAGTAAGTTTAGAGAAGAAGTATTGAAACAAGAATTACATTCCTTGCAAGAAAAACTTTCTAAAACAGCTAAGCAAAAACAAGAACTTCAAGAAAATGTGAAAATGCTTAAGCAAGAATTCAATGCAAAGGAATCAAAAATCTTGAGAGATTTTTCTAATCTGAAAACTTTGAAAAACAAACTTGAAAACAAGCTGTACATGCAAGGAAACACCATTCAGACTGCTCACATGATCACGAAACATCGTGTCTTAAGCGATAAGCATAGCATTCCCCTTGTAGAGGAACCAAATCCAGAGGTAATCAAAAAGGCTAGAAATGCTCATAAGGTGCTTTATGATGGTAATGAAGTCCTTAAGCCTAGGCAGAAACCTAGTTGCGTTGAGTGCACTGAGGAAGATAAAACATTAAATGAAATCACTAGGGAAAAGATGAATAAGAAGCAAAATGATCCCAAATGCAAAGAGAAAAACATAATCATCTCTCCTCATGATTACAAGAAGGAAAACTGGATTTCGTTGAACAAGTTTAAGCCTCAGACTTTTTTGACTCCCGAACAAGTCTTCTGGAAAGTGGATTTAGATAAGCAGAAAGCTGAAAATATTGTAGAAACAAACCCTCCCCTTCGGAAAATGCCTAGAGCGACTGTGTATCCTCCTAATACACCAATGCATCTTGTACCTAGAACAATTGCCACTAAAAGCAAGACATTAATTAGCCAATACGTTATATTTCAACTATTTGTTGATTTTGAGAAAACTTGCAAGAAAAAGATCACACCCACTGGTATAACTGAAGGAGAAAGAGGTTTTGAACAAATGAAAGAATGTTATTTAACTGAGGTCATGCCCTTCTTTAAACTTCTAAAAGAACACTTTGAGAGTCTTAAAAAGGGAGTAGAAACTGATATTAAGGGTATGGAAAAGGAATTTGATGCAATGGTTGTTGAAGTTAGTGACTATGAGCGTGCACTAAAATATAATGAGATTGAGAGAAAGAACCTGCATACATTAAATGAGAATCTTATTACTGAATGTGTTGCTCAAGATGTATTTTTCACTGCTTCAAATTGCTCTATTAATGCTTCCAAATTTCATGAACTATCTGTGGCCCTGAAAGTCTCCCATGATCGTGTCATTGAGCTTGAAAAAACTAATTCTAAACTAAATGAGAAAATTGAACTGGATGATCATGACAATTTGGTTAAACATTTTTCTAAACTAGAAGTTGAGTATTTTAATCTACAACTAAAATATCAACATCTCAAAGAAAATGTCAAAACTTCAAATATCAAGACATCTTCAGATGCTCCAGAGTTTGATGCAGTTTTTCAAATTAATAAACGAGATGAACAGATTCATGCTCAGTGTAACACGATCAGAAAGTTGAAAGCCCAAATCTCTCAATTAAAGGGTCAAACGAACAATATGACAGGCTCCCAAATGCCTCCTCCTTTAGATTCTCAGAATTCTCAAACGTTTCATCTTCAAAACCTAGTAAATGCTTTACAAAAGGAAAACGAAAGTTTTCTAGAAGAAAATGAAAAGGTTAAACGTCATTTCAATGAGTTATTTGAATCAATTAAGGTCACTCGTAACAAAAACAACGAACAAATAGCTTCATTGCAAAAAGAAATTGAGAATTTGAAGAGTCAGGTAAAAGGGAAAATGCCAATGATCAATGGGGAGAATGGTGTATCTAAGGCTTACTCTGGTAATAAATGTGCTTTATCTGTGACATATGTTCCCCCTCACCTAAGGAACAACAAACTTGCCATTCAAACATATTTCTCATCCCTTAAGGATTGCTTAGAATGCCTGCGTGAGATTGTTGAAGAGGATAAGCTAGAGAAACCTCATGATAATGCAATTGGACATGCATGCTCATATGCCAAACGATCTCAAGAAATCTTAGAATGCTTGATCACTATATGCCCAAAGACATTCGGTGAGAGAGTTAACCCTTTGATTCCATGCTCAATGCCTAAGGCCAAATATGATATGCACTCTATTCCTAATGTTTTGAATGAGAGCCGTAGTGTACCCTTGAGTAGTTCAGATTCTAGATCTGTCAATGCTAGGAAAGAGAACTCAAATGTGCCTTCTAGGAGTACTAATCTCAGTACATCTAGCTTTAAGAAAGTGAACCATAGTGCACCTGCATGTAGTTCAGATCCCAGCACATCTAAACAGGTGGTGCAAAGAGTAGTAAAACAAACTAATGTTCCCATTCCCTCTACAGGAGTAATCAGTGACATTAAAGGGAGCAGGTCAAAGTCTCAAGACAATACAAGGAATGATAGGACCTCTCAAGCTAAGAATGTGCACTGGAAGAAAGTAGAAGAACAATCTAGGAACCTTAAGTTTGAATCGAATAAAACGAATCGTGTTGATTCTAGTATTAGCCATAGGCGTACTGTAATTAATTCGAATTCTGATACTATTTGCAAAACTTGTACTGATGATTGCTTGAATTCTGTTTCTAATCATGGTTGTGATGTCAATGTTTTGCCTAATGATGTTAATTGTCCAGTTAATATTGTTAATGCTAAAATTCATGCTAAAAAGGCTAAAAGGCAAAAGCGAAAGAAAGTTAGAAAACAATGGAAACCCACAGGAAGAACATTCAGTAGAATAGGTTTTTATTGGATACCTGTTGGTCATAAGACCAATCAGATAATGCCCACTAGAAAATGGATGCCTACTGGTAGAACTATTCCCTTAAGAAGTGGTCACACTGTAAACAGGGCTAATACTGACACTAGTATTGCATCTACTCACAATGATTCCATTACCTCACTGTCTGATATGAATGCTTCTATTTCTGATGTGGGTGTTCCAACTGTTGCTACTAACCAAATGGAACCCATTCTTGCATGGGGATCCCAATTATCCAGTTATCCATTCTTGTCTGTGTTCAACTGCAGATCGTTCAAATCGTTCTGTGGTACCTGGACTCAGGCTGTTCCAAGCATATGACTGGAGACCGGTCGCGGCTCATGAACTTCGTGAGCAAATTCATCGGGACTGTTAGATTTGGTAATGATCATTTCGGTGCTATAATGGGTTATGGAGATTATGTTGTTGGTAATAGTGTCATCTCGAGAGTGTATTATGTGGAAGGTTTAGGTCATAATCTGTTCTCTGTTGGTCAATTCTGTGACTCTGATCTAGAAGTAGCCTTCAGAAAACATACTTGCTTTGTTAGAGATCTTAACGGTAAGGAACTGTTGAAAGGAACTCGTGGCTCAAACCTTTACACCATCTCTATCGATGACATGATGAGGGCATCTCCAATCTGCTTGTTATCTAAGGCTTCAAAAACAAAGTCATGGTTATGGCATCGTCGTCTCAATCACTTGAACTTCGGCACCATCAACGATCTTTCCAGAAAGGACTTAGTTGTAGGTTTACCTAGACTAAAGTATGAAAAGGATCATCTTTGTTCAGCATGTCAATTGGGAAAAAGCAAGATGTTTGCCCATAAATCCAAACCTACTAACTCTGTCACAGAAGTTCTTCATGTGCTTCATATGGATCTATGTGGACCAATGAGGGTGCAGAATATCTTTGGGAAGAAATATGTGTTAGTTGTGGTTGATGATTACTCTAGATTCACCTGGCTCAAGTACTTAAGGACAAAGGATGAAACTCCTGATATCATCATCAAACTCATCAAACAGCTGCAGGTTAGACTTAACAAAACTGTCAGAATTATCAGAACAGACAATGGAACTGAGTTTGTCAACAAACAACTTAGTGAATTCTATGAAAGCGTTGGAATCAGCCATCAAAGAAGTGTTCCACGAACCCCTCAACAGAACGGTGTAGTTGAAAGACGAAATCGTACTCTTGTTGAAGCTGCTAGAACAATGCTGATCTACTCAAAGGTTCCAATGTTTCTCTGGGCTGAAGCTATTGCCACTGCATGCTACACACAAAATCGTTCCCTGATTCACACTATTCATGGAAAAACTCCATATGAACTTGTCCACAACAGAAAACCTAATCTATCTTCCCTTCGTGTGTTCGGTGCATTGTGCTATCCAACTAATGAGGGTCAAAACTTAGGCAAACTAAGGGCCAAAGCTGACATTGGAGTATTTGTAGGATATGCATCAAACAAAAAGGGATACCGAATCTACAACAAAAGAACCCGAAATATCATGGAAACAATTCATGTTACGTTTGATGAGCTGACCGGTCAAATGGCTCCTGGACACTCCAGCTCAGGACCCACACTTCAAAACAGTCCTATTGGTTCATCCCTTGTTCCAAACTCCTCTCATGAAACGCCATATGTACCTCCATCTGAAGATGATGTAAAGAAATTGTTTGATCCAATGTTTGATGAACTGTATGAGTCTACTAATAATGAGGTGCTGATCCCTACAACAAAGGATGCTCATATTCCAGTGAATGAAGTCAATCCATCAGTTTCAATATCTGTAAGTCAAGAAGCACCTGCTGCTGATCCTTCAGTTTCATCAACAAATCAACATTCTTCAAGTGTACATCATGAAAATGTTTCTGGCATCAATGATGAAGTTAATCCCTTTGCGACTCCTGAAGATGCTCCATTTGAAAACATATTTGCTACTCCTGAATCATCATCAGAACCATCTTCTTCAGGAGACATCAACTCTGCTACTTCAGTTCCTCAACAACTGCCACATGAACACCTCAGAAAATGGACTCACGATCACCCCTTAGACAACAGCATTGGAAATCCTTCTCGTCCTGTATCAACCCGGAAGCAACTCGCAACCGATGCCTTATGGTGTTTCTTCAACTCCGTACTATCTAAGATCGAACCAAAAGATGTTAAAACCGCCATGAATGAAGACAGCTGGTTCAATGCCATGCAAGATGAAATTCATGAGTTTGATCGACTTGACGTATGGGAGTTAGTACCTGCTCCAGACTGTGCTATGATTATAGCTCTCAAATGGATCTTCAAAGTAAAACTTGATGAGCATGGTGATGTGTTGAAAAACAAGGCACGATTGGTTGCTAAAGGATATCGTCAAGAGGAGGGTATAGACTTTGAAGAATCTTTTGCTCCAGTGGCTCGAATCGAGGCAATCAGAATCTTTTTGGCTAATGCTGCAAGTAAGAACATGGTGGTATATCAGATGGATGTAAAGACGGCATTTCTGAACGGAGATCTTAAAGAAGTCGTCTACGTCAGCCAACCTGAAGGATTTGTGAATCAAGAGCATCCTACTCACGTTTATCGTTTGAAGAAGGCTCTTTACGGTTTGAAGCAAGCTCCAAGGGCATGGTATGATACACTGTCAAAGTTTCTTCTATCAACCGGATTCAGTAAAGGAGCAGTTGATCCTACATTGTTCACCAGGAAATCAGGCAAACATTTAACTCATGTTCAAATTTATGTTGATGATATTATATTTGCCTCGACTAACCAAATGGAATGTGATCGTTTTTCTAATGAAATGAGTTCAAAGTTTCAAATGTCAATGATGGGACAAATGTCATTTTTCTTGGGATTACAAATTTCACAAAGTCCCGGAGGCATTTTCATAAATCAATCTAAATATGCAACAGAGATTTTAAAGAAATTTGGATTTGATTCAAGTGACCCTGTTGACACCCCCATGATTGACCGAACCAAACTAGACGAGGACCTCTCAGGGATCATGATTGACCAAACTAAATATCGGAGTATGATTGGATCCCTGATGTATCTCACTGCTAGTAGACCAGACATTTTGTTCTCTGTGTGCATGTGTGCTAGATACCAGGCTAAGCCTACTAAAAAGCACCTTGAAGCAGTTAAACGGGTCTTTCGGTATCTCCAAGGAACCATCAATATGGGACTATGGTACCCGAAGGACACCGGTATGTCACTAACGGCCTATGCAGATGCCGATCATGCAGGTTGTCAAGATACACGTCGAAGTACGTCTGGAGGTGCTCAGTTTTTGGGTGATAAGCTTGTGAGCTGGTCTTCAAAGAAGCAAATGAGTACCTCTATTTCCTCTACAGAGGCTGAATACATAGCCATGTCATCTTGTTGTGCTCAAATCTTATGGATGAGATCTCAATTATCTGACTATGGCTTTGAATTCAACAAAATCCCTCTGTACTGTGATAATAAAAGTGCTATTGCTCTCTCATGCAACAACGTTCAACACTCAAGAGCAAAGCATATCGACATTCGACATCATTTCATCAGGGAACAAGTGGAAAAAGGTGTGGTGGAACTATATTTTGTGAGGTCTGAATATCAGTTAGCAGACATCTTCACCAAAGCTCTTCCAAGAGAACGTTTTGAGTTTATTCTTCCTCGACTTGGCTTGAAAAGCCTTCAACCAGAAACTCTCAAACGTCTTCAGGAGGAAGAAGAGGAGTAAAGGTGTAACTTCATCTATCTCTTGTATATATCTATTCGAAAATCAAAATACAAAAATATAAAACTTTCAAAATCCATAAAAATTTGAAAAATTCGAAAAATCTTCAAAAAATATTGTCATTTTGTCATGTTTCTCTCGGTTCGATAATATCTACGGTCTTTGTGTTGTCATTCAAAGAATGACACGGGTCTTTAGATGTTGTTCGAATTCTTAAAAAAAAAAAAAAAAAAAAAAAAAAAAAAAAAAAAAAAAAAAGAAAAAAAAAAAAAAAATTTTTGAGATAAAGTGAAATGGTTTATTGTCATCTTCAGGCAATAACCCGGTTTTAAAAGAAAGAACAGAGCCATGTTTCACCATGTTTTCAAATTCCATGCTCTGATTCTATGAACATTTATCTGCTGAAAACCAAAATGCTTTGAAAAATAACTCGATCTCTATTTTTGATAATCATCTGGACTCATTTGTCAATATCTCTATCTCTCAATCAACAACCTATGTCATTGATTGAGGGGGAGAATGATTTCAATTAAATTAAAAAGTTATTTAGCATTAAAATTGTTTTCAAAAGATGTACATGCATGTTTTATAAATGGAGTTTAAAGTCTTAAAATCCGATCCGTATCAGTTCAAACGCTTTCACAATCAAGTCACAATTCTCCTTAAAAGCTTTCAAATCAATTTAAATCTATACGAGATCACAAATCTCAAATGTTTTGATAATTGTGATCGGGGGAGAATGTGTGATTTAAATTGGATTTAGACTGATAATTCGGTAAATGGTTTCATAAGAATGTACATGCTGTCCTTCCCACATGTGACAAACGATTTCAAATTTTCCATGCACATGTTGAGGGGGAGCATCTATCTTAAAAACCTTGATTTGAAACGTGATCATTTATCCCAATGTGCAGGTTCCCTCTAGTATGTGCAAAACTCTTTTCAAACCTCGAGGCACATATTGAGGGGGAGCAAATTTATGGAAACCTCATCCTTCCCGGAAATGCTATACCCACTTGATCTGATGAGGGAAGTGATGTTGATATCTTTTAGAAAATGGTAATCAAAAGAAGTTAATTCTTTCTCTTGCCTCCGTGTGCAAAACATTTTTCAAATACTTGATGCACATGTTGAGGGGGAGTTCTCGTTCTAAAATTATCAAAAACAATTCAGGTACAAAAAGCTTTGATAATATATCACAAGTATCTGAATTGATTTTCAAATGGTTTTCAATTGGATCCAATGGCAGATGAACAATACCAAATAGACCGACCAACTTTACTTTATGTACGGTGATATAAGGATGATAAGGTTAGGTATGTGTTCCCATGATCCGCCAGAACCGGAGGGATCTACCCAGGGACAATCCACTAGTTAGTGTAGAAGTCCTTAGGTATGATGAGAAAAGGAGAAAAATGAGATATGGGAAGAGTGCGGACTAAGACTGAGCTAGTACTGGAATAAACCCAACAAGGTAATAGCTATGAAGTCTCGGTAAGCACTGAAGGGGTTGAAGAATTAAAAGGAATTGAATGAGGAAAGGGTGAAAACAAATAGCCCTCCATTTATTCAACCTTAGGGCAGAAACCGGGTTCAATTCATATGCTACTGATGGTAACATCGGTATTGAAGACAAGACGTCATGGACCCAGTGACGCACTGCACTTCAACTTTCCAGACCACTCAAGTTCCTCTTAAAAGGACTTGTTTCATTCTCACGGGGAACCGACATTATCTATCGACTTTCTCTTAGAGATGGTTGATATTGAAGAAGGAGACCCTCTCCCTAGTCTCCGTTATTGGATCCAAATATGCACAAATTGAGTCTAGAGCCACGAGATCATCAATAAATCTCATTAGGACACTTTCAATGAAGACTCTCTGTTTCACACAATGTGGAAAGAGAGATTATATCTTGAGTCCTACGCATTATCCTTGTGGTATTGCCAGAACATCTGAGTGATGTGTTTACATATTCACAATGAAGATGGAAAGCCTTCTGGAGCCAACATCAAACAAGCTCCTGGTAGGTGGCATGTGAGATCTATCATATAGATCAACCATGTGACAACTGAACAGAAACAATGGGGCGATTCAATCTCTTGAATCAAACCTGGTTCAGGTTATGGATTGACGGATACCTTTGAAAAACCGGTCTTTGTGCTTAAAAACCCTTTTTCTTTTGCACATCGACCGTGTACCAATCTTTCAAACCAAAAGGTGTTTTTATGATTGATAATTGATTTTCAATAAAACCTTCGTTGTATTGCAAAAACAATTTCTATTGAGCAATACACGATTGTTTTTCAAATCTCGTTTCATCAATCAGTGGACTTAAAATTCGCTGGTTCACTCACTCCGTGTTGTCTTCTTTGAGACGTTCCAGTTTGAGAACAGCTAGAACAGCTGCGAAACCCTGTCAAGGAGATTCTTAGGAATCCTACCTGATCACAGGCAGTACTTGTACTGATCAACGGGGAACCGTGGGCCGTGTACCTCAATTCAACGAAAGTGATCAAAGACACTTTCGTGCGATTTGTTGCTAACTGTTGTATGCAGGTACGCCCGACGTTTGCAGCTGATCAGAATGAAGCGGTCAATCCATAGCCGCATGCTCACTTAACACATTCATCTCAAAAGAAATCATGATTAGTGCATCACTGACTCTGATATTTTCACACCAAGCTTCTGCTACGCTGCTGCCAATATCATGATTCAACGAAAGCTTCCGCTACTCTGATGTGAAGATTACATGATCCAGAATGTGAGCATGTCGGTCTCAAAGTCACAACACCACAATGGATGTCTCAGAGATTGTTGATAGCTGATGATCTCAAATGATGGCTCAAAATTATCATCACGTGGATCAGTAAAACACCTCCACTTGGAACAACCAAACATGCAATGTGAAGAATCAATGACTACGAGTTTAAGTGCAAAGAACTACATCAAGAATGCAAGATCAAGTGTTAATGTAATATCTATTTGTATTCTATGTAATTTTGGTACGTGATTGAGGTGACCTCCCTTAGGGGGAGATTGTTAGGAATTAGAAATTCCCGGTATTAAAGAGTCGGTCACCTCAAGTATATGTAATCGTTAGAAAGCTCGTAGTCGTAGTTCTTTTAAGTTAAGTAGTAATTTAGTTAAGTAACACCGTGGAGGACGGACGGGTCTTTACCCACTGTATGCCTGATCCACAGCCCATAGTGTGGCGAATTATGTAAGACTATAAATACTCTCTACCTTCCAAGGTAGAGAGTTGAAGCTTTTAATAATATATTTCACTTTCTCTCACTAAGTTCCCTAAACCTCTAACTTTCTCTCTCTAGAATTCCATCTATATGCTACTTTGTGTTATGGTTTGATGTGTATGTGAAAAGTTAATATCTAACAGAGACTTTGGCAGCTTCCCCCCAAACCGAAAATCCTTTTGTTGAGCAGATTCAAAGCTTTCTTTCAAGCTAGTCTTAGCCAGGTATACAACTAAGCACACCATTATCAACGATATTGCTGCTCCTTTTAAGAATGATCTTTGTGATTCTTCGTTTGGGGTTATATCATCAAAAAGAACAGCAACGTATCATCCCACGCTTGAGTGAATCTTCTCATAATTTGGTTTCCACTGAATTCTGAAGCGATCCATACCAAAAAGGTGTCACGAGACAACTTCCCCCACGTAGTTGAATTGACGCAGTTAGTCTCTTAGACTAGAGCTCACGAACCCGAATACACATATACCCGAAGACAGAGAAACTTATACCATCGAAGTAGTAGATTAAGTCCGATAGCCAAAGAATAACCCCTATGTATACTTTTCTCTCCCTTGAAGAAAGTGTATGAAGCTCAAGAACCCGAAGTACCCGAATGCCCAAAGAGAGAATAACCGATAACATTGAAGAAGTAGGTCGAATCACTGATTATCTCTGCGGATGTCAACTCCAGAATAAGTGATTATATCTTTGAATCACTGATTAAGCTCTCAAGTGAAACAGCTGAGCATCCCCAATGTACACAATCTCTCTCCCTTGATAATTGCGATAAGATCGAAACCATCACACACTTGTGTACCTCTTTTATCTTCAGAAACTAACTATTCCATCTCTTCCCCCACATAGTTTGAATAAGGACACTAATGCCATGAGTCAAACCTTGAGTTTCTCCGTGGTAATGACATTTGTCTTCCCGGGATTTCTTCAATCACTTAGAAGTATTAAGTTCATCAAGTTTACTCGCGTTTAAATATTTTTCTCCTTCCCCCTTGCTGTTTTGATACTTCAAAATCAGCAACACACTGTAAGCCCAAGTACTAGAAATCTTTTGAGAAGAACATCATTAGCTCAGATGTATCTGTGAGAATCAACTTGCTAAAGATTGTGAGCAAGTCTAATTGGGGATTAAATCTGACATTTCACTCTCCCCCAATTAGTGCTCTCCCCAATACTGACAATCTTTATGATGAATGCCCGGATTAAGAAGAAGTCTTTAGATCGTTAAATGTAACTCGTCTTTAGTCTTCTAACACAGCAGAAAATGTAGAACAGACTGTAGACTCGACCTTCTTCTAGATTGTCCAGTTGGGGAATAGATAGTTAACATCTTCATCTCACCAAAAAAGCATCCCAATTAACTTACATCTTGCAAATCCCCTTAACTAAAATCCCTCCCAATCAAACAAGAATAGAAAGATGTTCATCAAGGAAATCAGCAATCAGCCCGCAACGAACACACGAAATGGTAACACCAAGCAAAAAATCACATCAAATAAGAACAGAAGGTTGTTCGGAATCATCATGTTGATGTGCACGTGAAGCATTAACTGGAAGCACTTGTCGTTAAACTCATCGGTCCGTGAGAAGATGTCAACCAACGGCTCTTAGAAGAAACATCATGTGAAGATGACCCGATAAGAAGAAGCTCGGTTCTTACATGAGTTTAGAGCCGTTTGACCATTTATTCTCATATATCAATCATCATGCAGTAGTTTCACACTTCTACTCCCCCTCAAGAATTGCATACGGAATTGCCATTCTTGATTGAATAAGTGAACATCATCCAAATGTAGTCTATTCACGCTTCTCCCCCTCAAAGGTAGCATAGGATGTCGCCATCGTCATTATAATTGAGCAAGTGGAATAAGAGAGCAATCAACAGTAGTCCGGTTCACTTGATGACTGAACGTGCATGGAAAAAGCATGAAGCATGTTGATGAGAATGGTCATAATAGAGAAGATTTCTTTTCTTTAGAGAACGAGGCTTGAATTGTTGTATTCAAACGTCATAAGAAGATTTCTCTTCTTTCGAAGATAATGCGCACTGAAACGTACACATTTATTTTCTTTAGAGTACGAGGCTTGAACTGTTGTGTTCAAACGTCATTAGAAGATTTCTCTTCTTTCGAAGATAAAGTGCACTGAGACGTACACTTTTCTTTAGAGTACGAGGCTTGAACTGTTGTGTTCAAACATCATAATCTCTCTCTTTTCAGCATCTCTTGGTAAAACTTGTAATCAACCCCATTATCATTCAGTAGGCTCTTTGTCGTGACAGCTGATGGAGAAAACCCAATATGATGAATTTGACCTTGAAGTAAACTAACCCGAACTCGTGACTTAAACTTGCACATATGTAACAAAGAGCGGTGCTGAGAATTCATGCCCATTTGAATCTCTAAGTACTCTATACTCTTCAACCAACCAACCATCAAGTATTAGACGTACATTACCTCTTGAAAATCCACAATTCAATGTGACACTGAGCACTACAACGTAACTCCTTAAAGTGATAGTTATTTTGTTGTGGTAAGAGCCCAATTCCCCCAAGTAGTAAAAGAAAAGGAAAAGTCACCCAAAAATAACTAGATTTCCAAGTCTTTGTTTTTGAAAATATTAAAAGCTCGAACAAGGATCTCGAAGAATATTCATCCAACCATCCCCGATACCTTCAGATACTAAGTACACTTGCCCGTGACATTTCACTTCAACCTCAAATAGATAATATTGAATTAACGCCGTTATCCCATCTTGTGGTTTAAAGCTCAAATCTAGCCTCCTTTGACGTTTTAAGTGAACTATGATAATGGTTTCATCCCGACCATGGTTAAAAGCACATAATCCCGTAAAACCTTGTAACAACCAAATTGAACACGTGTTGGTAATAACAATTTCTTACCAAAGCCCAACTCTTGATCCATTTTATTCATAGGTCCAGCCCAGTCACATGAATAATAACACGGCCCACAAAGATAACCCCTCATTGCCCTAAGAATACGGGTATAAGAAACACACTTATCACAAATCCTACCCTAGTATCCGCCCCCTCCTGACTTTATCATCTTACCAATCAATCCAAATCTCATCACCTATAATAGAAGACAAACAATAAACATCACAAACCCTAAAATAACTCACAATATAATCCGCCCCCTTTATCACTTCTGCTTCTTAAATCTCATATCAAGCATATATTCCACAAACATCAATACGGATCATGTACAAACCCTAAGCACCCACAAATGAACATTTGAGTCAATTACACTCGCCATAGTGAACGGCTTGAGGGACTTGTAACTGCCACAGTGATGGCATGAGCCGTATGTGATTCGACTTAGCCACAGGGATGGTTAAAGGTAGGTATTGATCTTGGTCTTTTTTAGAATTTAAACGAACCAAGAAACATGTATTAGCATTCTTGTGAGTCTTCTTTCTTGAATTCGTATATTATCACATACTTTGTTTTGATCTTTTAACGTATAACGAATCACGGATTTGATTCAACAATTTTGTTGCAATCATTTCTGTAAATTCGGAAATTATCAAAAGTATTAGATCAATGATGGAATTTTCACTTTCGTGTGATGGCCATCAAATGTCTCGATAAGAGCAAGAATGTCACGAAAGAGATGGAAAGACTGAGATCAATGAACTCTTGTACCATTTACGATTCTTAGTTGTTTGTAAATAAAACGAGCTAAAGATTTTGAGTTAACACACTTGTTAGACTCGTTTCTTTATAATCGAATATCATCAATTTTTTTATTATTATTTTTTTTTATGAATAAGGATTATTCATAGTGGTTGAATGGATCTCGAAAAAATTATTGATGATTCTTTACACCACGAAATCTGAGATTATTAAGACTTGGTTTAGTTATGATAGAAGTAGATTAATTTAGACATGTATCTGTGACGATGAATATCGAGGGAGTTGAAACATTGAGAGCTTGATGCACTTAACTAATCCTCGATACAAACTGAGATCCAATACATGCTTAAATTCAGTTTGAGGTGTTAGTTTTAGTCTTGTGGTTGAATGATGGAGTGGTAGTGTAGATCAGATGTTATGTGACTCTCGAATGTTGAATGATGTTGATGTTCATAGAAATTTGTTTGATTATATGATCGATTGTTTGATGCCAATGATGATAGTAGATTTTTTTATGGCAATGATGATAGTAGTTGATTATGATGAATGTTGAATAGTCTTGCATAGTTCTTGTGATAATTCGTGTGATGTTGTAGAATACTATTGTAGTCTTGATGAATCTTGATGATTGTGATTGGTTTGTGGTCACGTACAATGATGTTGATTGTATACCTTGATGATGATTTGAGAAATGTTTGCATTTGAACAAGTAGTCTTCTTGAGTCACTATCAAAACTGATTTCAAACCATTTTCAAAAATCAAATCGCTTCATTTACATCAAATCGCATTACCCCAAGTACACAAATCGCACCTATGTTGAACATGACAAACCGCTTAAGACTTCAACCTGAAAAACCGCATCATATTCTTTCATTCAATAGTTAAGTCAACAAACCGCATTTGACCATATTTGACAAACCGCATAGCAGATTTTGACAAACAGCATTGAATAAGAAGGCGTCAAAACGCACTTCCGTTAAACCGCATAAAGATACAAACCGCATCCAGAACATTGCATCTGGAAAAAGTTAGGACAAACCGCATATATATAATGGTCAAACCGCATTGATGAAACATTGAATCTGGACGAATTTGGTATCAAAACACACTGAATAAAACACCCCAAATCGCTCAGAAGAATTTGACTGCAAAACCGCACCTAAGAACAGAATCTGCTCATAATCGCGGATTCATCAACGATATTAAAAAAGTAACAAACATGTATCAAACATCACATAAACCATAACAACGCTGCAAAACACATACACAAACCGCATCAAACTCATAACAGGCATAACAAATACCACATCAAACCGCATGATCAAAAACCATACAAGTCACAAACCGCATCCAAAAGTCGTATAAATACCATACAAATCATCAAGAACAACATAACCTAGGCTCTGATACCATTTGTAGGATCGTATATTTTATCTTGTTTGATGATTCGGGTGGTCTAGGGAGATGATTATACAAGTATGCCATGGTTAGAGAGTGAAAGAGATGAGAGGGAATTCTAGAGAGATAAACAAAAATGTGAAAGGTTAGATTAGAAGTTCCACCCCTTCCAAGGATGGAAGAGGTATTTATAGTTACAACTAATACGTCCTCCTGTCAGACTGTGGATCAGACATATAGTGGGTAAAGACCCGTCCTTCCTCCACGGTGTTACTCTAAACTAATCTACACTACTAACTAACTAATTAACTACTAAATAACGATATGTCTACGAGCTAACTTATGCTATATTATATGTGGGGTGACCGACACTTCATTATGGAATTTCCAATTCCTAACAGAGTAGTTAAGCATGTATCTCCCCCAAAACAGTTTAAAAGCAAATAAAGGTAGGGGCCATGAACTCACCTTGGATGGAAATCTGATTGATGTCAAAAGTAAATTCAAACTAAAATGGTAAATGGCTCCAACATGTGACCTAAATCGATATGTCAAGTTTAAGTATTCATATTCATCTATATGTGATTTTAATATTCATGTTACAAGTGTTTTGTTGGCGTTTGAATGAGACAACATGAAGTCTCTTCAAAAGTTAGTGAATAGTAATGTTTATCATTTTTCCTTTTTATGGTTCGGTCGATCGTTTACGATATAGATAATTTTTATTGAAGCCTCGTAAAATATATTTCTTATAATTTATAGGACCTTAAATATCTCAACCTTATCACGTTATACCAAAGCTTACCACACGAGTTACACGTAAAACAATCACAAACACTTATGCGTAAAAGAAGAAAGAAAAATAAGAAAGGTGGTGACTTGATGATACTCGTATGTGTTGGAGAGAAATAGATGAAAACAAGAAACTTGTATTACTTGAAAGAAAAACACACACATACACACTCAAGCACACACCCCTCAAATGACCATTTGAGGGGTATTTATACTTCCTTACATAATGCCGAATGGGCTTGGGCTTGGGCTTGGATTGGACTTGGATTAGACAATAAGTTACATAAGGCTAGTTTAACATAACTATTACCGATTTAGCTTAGCCCGATCCACGAGCCTGTTGACTATTCTATCACGATATCTAACACACGTTACAAAGTTCCTAAACGTGAATGACCATCACTTCTATTAATTATTATTAAGGCTAACAATCTCCCCCTAAGGGGTGGTCATTCAAAAGATGCTCCACTTGATTAGGTCTTTACTTTCCTTGAGCTTGAACTTTGTGTGTTAATATAGAATAGTCTTGATTCTTTGTTCCTTCATGCTTTGTGATCAGTTAATGTGGTATTCTGCTATTTGTCAACTTCTTTGGTGTAGGTGTCTCCACGTCATTCTCCACCATGCTCACACTTCTTTTTGACTTTGAGATTTCCATGATGAAGTTCTCGAGTCTTTAAACTTTGAAGAAGAATCATCTTTAACTTTGTGTTGCCTATGAATTTGATGAGAACTTCATTTGTGATGTGGTTGGTATGAGCATGTGGAGAATCTGCACGATTTGTTCCTCTCGCGAGCATCCATCAGCAGCAACTTCCCAGGTACAGTCACGAACACCAATTGATCATTGTAATCTTTTCTTAAAGAATTGATTACTATAATTGTTCTACTGATGAATGTCTTGATTCCATTAACCTTGGCCGGGCGAATCAGCCGTCCTAATCCCATAAGGGACAGTTGGCATTACATTGAATAAATTCAAGTAACGACCCATATCTTCAGGATTCGATTCGTGAAAGGAATCTCCTTAGCGGGATTTACAGCACTTACAGGTTCGAATGTCGAGGGTGTAAACAACATAGTGTGAAAACACATCTCTAATTCTTACAAAGTCTGTTCCTGAAACTGGAGGCCCTCAAGAAGGCTAACACGACATACCGAAGTACATCTACAGTTCAGGTGAGTCGCTGAAGTACACCGAAGCGTCACTTCACGACTGTAGACTGTTTGAGATACACTAAGCGTAAGCCATAAAGAATTACATAAGTAACCTGCTGTCAGGGCTGTTTGATGTTGACCCTGGTAGGAATTTCCATTCAATCAATGAGGATCACTTTTGTGAAACCTCTCATAAATGTTCTGGCAGATTGCTAAGATCTGCGTAGGACTCTAGAATGTATCACTTGTGTCCTTATTGATGAACAACAAGCGATGAAATGTTAAGTGTTCCTATGATATCTTTTAATGAATCTCGTGGCTCTAGACTCAATTAGTGCATTTTGGTTTTCCTAAGCGGAGACTAGGGAGATGGTCTCCTTCTTCAATACCAACGATCTCTAATAGAAAGTTGATAAATTATGTAGGGTTCCCAGTGAGAATGAAACAAATCTTTTTAAGAGGAATTGAGTGGCTAGAAGGTTTAGTGCAGTGCGTCATTGGGTCCATGACGTCTTTTTCTTCAATACCAGTGTCATCTAATGACAACCAGTAGTAGATGAATTGAACCCAGTTTCTACCCTAAGGTTTATTATGGAGAGCTATTTCTTTTCACCCTTTTTCATTACATTTCTTTTTAATTCTTCAACCCCTTCTTTCTCCTTTCTCACATTACTCCTTTTTTCAATCATACCTAAGGACTTCTAATACTAACTATGGGGATTGTCCTTGGGTAGATCCCTCCAGCTCTGGCGGATCATAGGACGGATTTTCCTATCCTTAGTCACCTTATAACTCCATGACTCTTTGATCTGTGCTGAACCAGTCAAGTCTAATCACACAAGCTAGCCACTTGTGAATGGCTAACCATAATAGACTTTAAACTGCTTAAAACACAAATACAATGAAGTCCAGGAGAATACAGTGGATTCCCAGTTCGTTAAGTCCCACGGAGACTCAATGGTGTGCAAACACTTGATCAGACGATAGAATGATCACTAAGGATAGTGATCGGAAAGGATTTGGATTGAATATTACACTACTGAAAAAGTTTATAAATTAAAGCGACTTAAATACAAATTAAGAAGATTAAAAAGATAAAATATATTAAATAAACGCTATCACTATTTTTAAAATAATGAACGTTTAAAACTAAAACTTACGTTTAAATAAAATTACGTAACGTACAAAATAAAACGTGAAAATAAAGAAGGAAAATACCTACGGATATGAAAAATACATTTTTACAATCCTAATTATACTAGCAAATTTTTGGAAAAATAAAATTATTTTTAAAACTATTTATCTAATTATTATTAAATAAAAACTATTTTTACTTATTTAATAATAGATTAAAATACAAGAAAATATGAAATAAAGATAGAAAAATGAAATTATGACTTGGAAAAATCTAAAATATGATAAAACTTATTTTAAAACTGAAAATATATTTTTTAGAGTTTTTATGTATTTATTATTAATTTAATACTATTTAAAACTAATTAAAATGCTAGAAAATACTATTTAAACCAAGAAAATTATGGAAAAATATTTTTTTGACTTTTTATATTTATCTAAACTTAAGAAAAATGAAAAATTATTTTTTTGAACCTTTTCTTAATTTTTTGTATTAAATGCTAATTAAAAATGCTTAAAAACTGAATTAAATCAAGAAAAATACTAAACAGCACTGGAAAAATCTGAAAAATTCAAGTTAAGCTTAAAATAATGCAAGGAATCTAGGAAAAATATAAAAAACAGGGGTTGTGTGTAGGAATTTGAGACTGCTATACAAGTGCTTATTGAAATAAGCACTTGAATAAGCCAAAGTGACACAACAAGTACCAAACTGAAACAGAAGGTATAAACTGCTAAAAGAGCTAAAATGCAACAAAAAACAACAGGCCTACACCACTGAGATACAAGATTAACAGATTTGGTTATTTTGATTAATGTGCTCAAAACAGTGGTGAGGGGTCTACTTTAAGCCCAAGAATAAGCACTCAAATAAGCTAGAAACTAGAAAGCAATAGTGGGAACCTCAAGAGGACCTGGGTGAGTGTTTACAAACCAAAAACTAGACTATGACCAGCTCTTATGAGCTCTGTGCAAAGGCTGCACAAGATGAGAAAAATCAGCATAAGCTGATTTTTATGAGCAGGGGAAAAAGGACCTAAAAGAGAAGCTGTTTAGAGCTTGTAAAAAAATTCACAAAATTTGACAAAAATGACAATAAACAAGTAGACCAGTTGAACTTCTTAAACCTACAATTTCATGTAATTTGACCCAAGAATGACTCCATGTAAAATCACTCCAGTTTGGCTCAAAACATGTTTTTCAAGTTTGACTTTTTAAGCAATATTGAAAAGTTTGACTAATGTGAACTTTGATCATGATTTAAGGACTGATAATGATGTTAATGGCTAAATAGAAACTAAAGCAAGCAAGATCTATGAATTTGGAACACAAAACAAGCTTTTGATATTTCAAAATCTCAACAGTTAACTGTTAAGACAGATTAATGTATGATTTGACTTTTGAGCTTTTGTAGATGCAACATTAAGACAGCATTGAGTCAATATAAGCTAAACAAACATAAAGCAATAGGTACTATCTACTTAACAGTCCTCTAAGACAGATTAAGTGCCCAATCCAAACACCATTTAAAAACTGTTAAGCAAATTTAACTACACAAACTAATGAACTAGTTGAAGCAAACACTTAAACTGAATTAGACTATCCTAAATACAACTTAACTAGCAGGTTTGAACAGTTTAAGACTACAAATACAGTTACAAGTAAAATGTGCCAACTGATGTTAAAATGAAAGTGAGCTAATCACTCACCACTGTCCAGCTGTTATGCAAGCTAAAACCAAATCCCAAGATACTCTAACCTAGTCCATTTTAACCCAAATCAACCTCTGCAACACCCAAATCATCACCATTTCCATTCTTGGCCCAGTTTGACTTTTGTTGACTATAAATGAGAATTGTTTGAAACTGATTCCCAGGCTAATCAAAAGCTATAACAAGCTTAAATTAACTTGTTTGAATGAGAACAGAAGCTTTTGGAAGCTTAAATATAGGAACATGAGTTTGACATTTCCAACAGTAATCACAAGAACAAGACTTTTAACCAAACTTTAGAATTGATTCTTAAAAACATATTACAATGATAACATAACTAGAGTTTTGATCTTAGAAGCAAAAGATTACATAATTTAATCTAAACTAAGACATTTATAAAAAAATGACATAAAGAAAAACTTTTTAAAACTAACTACTTCCTTCTTTCTTCCAACTCTTCTCTCTTTTATATGCAAAATGCTTCTCCCACTTGTTCTGAATAAATCCCATCTTCTTTCTAGACCATTGGATGACTTTAGTGGATTATGGCCGTTTGATGCATTTTGGCGCCAAAATGGTTTTAGCCAGGTGGAAGGATTGAGTGTTAAGGGGGAGGGATCATTTAATGATTCTTGTTTTGTGGTGGAGGTGGAGGGGACAAGGGGAGTAATATGTTGAGCTGGGGGGATGGTTGTGTTGAGATATAGCAGGGAGCAGTTGAGAAGATGAGACTTTTGGCGCCAATGGTTTGTTTGACCAAAGTGGTTTGACCGGGTGTTTAATAATACAAGGGGGTCAAAAACAAAGGGAAGGGTCCAAATGGGGTAATGACAGGGTCAAAGGCAGTTATGATAGGGTCCAAAGGTGATATAAAGGGTTTAAAACACAAGGACTTCTTTTGCCATTTTCTGAAAATACAAGGACCATTTCTGCCAATTCTGAAAAGTTGCTCCAAGGACTAAAAGTGACAAGCTTCCATTCAACAAGGACCAAACTTGACATTTTCCAATTTTCCAGGGGCCATTTTTGCCAATTTTCAAACTTGAAGGACCAATTTTGTAATTTCTCAAAACTTTAGACATTTTTCACCAAAGGACTAATTTTGACAACTTATGATTTTAAAAGGACCTTTGGTGATTTTTCTTTTGAAATTATGGCTCAGGGACTAGTTTTGACAATTTTAGAAACTTGGGGGACTGAAACTGCCAATTATGCAAACTTTGCTCATTTTTCATCTGATTTTAAACATTTTGCATCTGAAACATATAAAATGTAATTTTGGAATATTTTCAGTATTTTGATGCATTTCTGAGCATTTTTAGACGTTTTGCAGTTCAGATTGACCCAAAAATGATGAGTATTTACACACTCATCACTCTTCCTATATTGCCATAAAACCATTTTCTTGAAAATCTCTGTTAATACAAATAAGCCGTAAAAACGTTTATTTATATTTTACGATCTTTTAATGTTTTGTCGATAACAAAAGTAAGATCATTTTAAGGAAACAAATAAAATACGTAAATGGTTTGAACTAATAGTTTTCTAACACACTTACGCTTTCACATAAAACACTAAAACTAGTATAAGTGATTTTATGATTTAGATACATATTGGGTTAAACATATACTTAAACTAAGTATACTAAAATGGGTAAAAACTAAGTGTATGCTAAATTGGGTAAATACAAGTATATACTAAAAGGGTAAATACTAGCAAATGGTTTTGACCCATAACCCATGGTTTTATATATACCACTTAACCAAGTACATTGTATCTAGAAAGAAAACCATGGATCAACCCATGACCCATAACCAAAAATACCCATGGGCAAAGAGGAGCGGACCACGGATCCCTAGCTTTGTGCTAGCCGGATCCCTTGAGGTAGGGATCCGTGAGATCCGGGTAAACAGAAGAGAATTTCTTCTATAAATAGAGAGCCATTTCTTCCTCTCTATGTGCGCTTTTCATATAAACTTCTCCAAAGTATTCTAACCCTCTAACCTCAGATCTAAGTGATCTATGTAGTGTGTCTTTTGTTTTTGTGTGATCTACTAGGTTCCTCCTAAAGGAAAGATCACCTCCTCTTGAAGACGTGCAAGCTCAAAGTCCATGAGTTGCCATGCTTCGTCATCATCAAGACTACTAAGGTTATCTTGTTGATAGTTCTTCCTTTCTCCATAGATGTTGGGTTGAAGGCATTAGTGAAGAATGTCGAAAGTGTCAAGATGAAAGCATTAGTGAAAGGTGCTCATCATCCGTGTCAAAGCATTAGTGAAGAATGCTAAAGGTGTCAAGACGAAGGCATTAGTGAAGGGTGCCAAGCGTTGTGTCAAAGGCATTAGTGAAGGATGCCAAAGAATCAAATCAAGTAGCATTTGGGAAGAATGCCTAGGTCGTATAATCGATGAGGTGCATCGTTATACATATATGTATTTGTTTATATACAAGGATGGTGATATCCTTGGTGGTGTTGTAACAAGGAGTAGATCTCCTCGAGACTAGTTGTTATGTCGTGAAGGTATTGTTCACCTAAGGTGTGAAAGAACTAGGTAATTAGCCTAGTACCTAATAAAGGGTGATATGTGCAAAAACACATATCATTTCTTTATCATATAAAACCCAAAATAACCAATAAAGAGCCGTTTATTGCTAATATTCGTTGTTTTCTTGAGTTTGTGCTTGTGCAGGTACGGATATGACAAAACATACAAAAGAAAGCCAAAACCAAAGAAAACCGAGCACGAGAGAAGGAAGAATGCAAAGAGCCGAGGCTGGGAAAGGAATTTGCAAGTTTGGACAATCACTTCTCAAAATGACAACTTTAGTCCCTGAAGATTCAGAACTGACATATTTGGTCCTTGGAATTTTCAAAAATGGCAAAAATGGTCCTTGGATTATTTGAGAAGAACAAGTTCAGCCCTTGAAAGATATTTTCAGAATTACAGATTTAGTCCTTGGATTTTCATATTCTACACTAATGGTCCTTATATCACTTAATGGATCCATTTCATGTCCAAAATCTATAACATCTAAACCCTTGGCCCAAGTTTAATCCCAAGCCCAAACCACTACTCTTTACCCAAACCCGTCCACTAAACTATACCCGGTAACCACTATAATAAACCAACCCGTTACCCATGGATCTTGGTCAAACTTCACTTAAACCCGGTCAAATAATCGAAATATAATAAACAAAAACTCACGCGCCAAAACGTTTCCCCAATTCCCACCCAGCTATGAACCCTAAAACACCCTTGAGCCTAATTGAGCAAACTGACCATCATTAAGGGTAAATTGGTACTTTCGTCTGACACCTACTGACACACGAATGCCATGTCACCAATCCGTGTGTCATTCCACTCTTATCCTGCTTCCTGATTGGCTACTCATACGTGGGGGTGTATATCCAATGGCTTAGATTGATTGAATGAGGTGGAGAATGATCTAAGGGCTAAAAGATGATCCAAAGAAGCACAAATGCCAAGTTCCAGATCCTTCCTAGAGGCTGAGCTCAAGTATAAATACCTCCCCATTTTCCACAGATGAGAAAAAAGGAGAGTAGGAGTAGAGTAGTAGTGTAGTTTTTAATAGTTTTTAAATGTTTTCAATGTTTTTAGTTTAAATTCAGTCATTCCATCTTTGTACTCAAGTTTCATTAATGAAGTAATTTTAGCTTAATATCTCATTGTGTTAAATTTCTGTTTTAAGTCTTGAATTCAATTGTTGATTAGTGATTTTCAAAGTTTTATAAGTTTCCTGATAGCTTAATCTTACACCTACTCAGTATCTACTCTTGAATTTCACTCAGTCAATATAAGTCAAATTTAGAATCAATATGATTGAATGGTGCTGAACTGCTGAATTGGTGTTATGGATCTGGATATGGGATGAATTTGGATTAGTTAATGGTTTAGGATAGTGGTACTTGAATTTCAGTGCATGCCATCGTGGCAGGACCTATTGTAAGTGCTGTTTCATCATCAGTTTTAGCTCAATATTGTAGGAGTAATTAGTGTAGCTTAATATTGTTTAATTTCATGTTTTTCATCATAATTTGGTTTGTTTAGATTGCTGGTTATCAGAGTTAGTTTAGTGAATCCATTAGTTGTCATTGTTGTTCATCCACTATTATCTGCATCAAATTGGAAAGTGCTAGGTTGTTGGTAATTACTGATTATTTTGCATCATTTAGGTGTTAATTGATCATTTGGATCTGAGTTGGTGATAGTGGTAGTTTAGATTATTATAAGTTCTATATCAGTTGCTTTAGGTGAGTTTGGAACAAAGCACAAATCTATGCTATAGGTTAGTTTGTTGGTTAAGATATGTTGATTTAGGTTTGCTAAGGTTTAGTTTTCTCATATCAGTCATCATTTTGCATCTACACACACTCTAAGTCAAAATCACTTTCATCTTGCTCTTATCATTGCATCAGTTAGGTATTTGTAGATCATAAGCTGCATATAGGTTTAGATTGTGATAAGCTAGCTTAATTCAGTTTAATTTGATCATAATTTAGCAATAGCAGTTCATCATTTGGATTCAAAACTCAATTTAGTCAACTATTTCAAATCCGTCATAAGAAGTCAAAATTAAGTGTTCATATTTAGAGCTGCTCTTTCTGAATTTATAACTTCTTCATTTCTAGTTCAATAATCATGTAATTTTGGGTTTCATAACTTCAGTTGGTGGCGATTTTCAAGATAGTTTTAGTTTATTTTTATAAATTTTCTAAAATAGCTTTTGAAGGGCTTAAACTTGGTCTCATTTTCTGAAAATGCCCTGTGCACAAGCCTAGTGATAATCTCAGTTACTTGCAGCATCTGTAGAAGCCTCATTTGGGCTAGTTTTAGGCTGAAATTTGGTACAAGTGTTCTTTGCTTGGTGATCTTGAGTTCTCAACTTTTGGTTTTCAGTTTGGTTCACTAAATAAGTTGTTAGTTAAGCTGAAAGTAGGTAGGTTAAGGCTGTTTGGCTTATTAGTAATTCATTAAGTCAAATCTTTATAATCAGAGCATTAAAGGTTTAGAGAAGTTGGAATAGATTGCTTTTAAGTAGTTTTTGCGTACTTTTACTACTGTGTTCACTTGGTGCCTTTTTGAGATTATTTGCTTATTTTGAGTGCTTATTTCTTAGCCTTTTCACATCAGCTTCTATTTCTTGCACACTAGCATACGTTTTAGTATTTTTCCTAGATTTAGAATATTAATTTAGAATTTTCCTGAATTTTTCATAATTTTCTGGATCTGTTTACTATTTTTTTCATTTTAAATCAGTTTTTAAGACTTTTTAAATAGCTTTTAATTCAAATAAATCATAAAATCTTCAAAAAAAATAAGTTTTCAATTTTCATAGATGAATAAAAATACAAAAAGTAATAAAATAATTTTTCTAGATTTTTCCTAGCTTATTTTATAATTTTTAGCCATTTATTAGTTTTAAATAGTTTTAAATTCATAGAAAATAGAAAAATCATCAGAAAAATACAAAATTAGTTTTGAAAGTTCTCTTTAGTTATTTTAGATTTTTGAAATATATTTTCATTTTTTTTTCCTTTGTTTTCATAATTCTTAGTATTTTAGTTTTGTTTTAAAAGTTAAAATTAGTTTTTAATTAAAATTAATTCAAGAAAAATCATAAAAATTAGTTTTAATTCTCAAATAGTTTTCAAATATCATTTTTAGTATAAAAATCTTTTTAGATCCTTTTTAGGACTTAGTTTGGACGTATTTGAATTTAATTCGCATTTCTTTAATTACGTTTAATCGCGTTTTAGTTTAATCTTTTATAATTTGTTGCATTTACTTGTTTTCATCATAGCTTTAGTTGTTATTATTGTTTCCCTTTACTTTCCCTTGCACCATAGATTAGAAAACATCAAATTATCCTCTTTTCCCATTCAAATCCCGATAATCGCGACGTGAGTTGAAAATTCCATTCAACCCTCGTTCGGAACGATCTCGGTGCTCAAACCTAACACGTTTGAGTTACCCAAAATACTACAAACTTATCATTATTGATTTTTATCGAATCAATTTTTGGCGCCGCTGCCGGGGAGGGCATGTAGTGAGTTTTCGTATTCCGTCTCGAATCGCGTGCATTTGAAGATCCTTCCCCCGAGTGAAGTTACCGTCGTTTTTGTATATATATATTTTTGAAAAAACCCAAAAACATCTAAAAACACCAAAACATTCTTCCTAGAGTGTTTACAAAACCATAAAAATTAAAAAAACCCAACAAAAGAAACTGAAACGTCAATTGTTACGTCGGCTCACCTCAGAAATACAACCTATACACGGGGTATAAGGAAAGTCTTGACATTAAATTGCAGACTGAAGAACGATCCACTCTTCGTTCCCGCTCCGCTGCGCGTACTTTTGAGAGCTACCGAGCACCGGTTGACGTGACGGTTACAAAAAGATTGTGTTTTCTTAAATATAAAAACCCAAAAAGATTTTCCTTTTCAAAATTAGTTTTAAAAACCCAAAAATATTCTTCTTTTATCCTCTTAACTGATAATTCTTTCTTCTTAACCCTCTATATGTTTAATTCTCATGGAAACAATCAAGTATCGTCATTTTTTTCATTGCAAAGGCCGTATGGAAGAAGATCAGTATTGTTGTCTTAATCCAAAATGTGTATGTGAGCGATGTGGACAACCTGGTTCTAAAAAATCTTGCTATTGGTGCGACTTAGCCGACAAACAATCTCTCGATGACTCTAAAAGTTTTTCTGACCATCCGCCACAACCCGAGATATGTTCTTATCATCGTTGCCTTCATTGCCAAAGCCATATGGAAGAGAAACAATTTCGGTGTTTGAAATGTATATGTGATTGGTGCGGAAATAATTGTCGGAATGGATTTTGTAATGTGTGCCAGAATTTTATTAATCCAAATCCAGATCTCGCTCGTCTTTATTCACGGCTAGAACAAAAGAGTGCTCTTATTAATGACATAATTGAAGAACCTTCAATTCCTACTCCTTCTCCGGTGAGGGAAATGAAATGTGTTTCTGAGCCCGAAGTGACTCCCGTTCAAGAATCAGAGCCTATCAAGGAATTCCTTAGCTCTTATCCGGATAATTCCTCGATGTCTTCATCTTTTCAACTACTTTGCATATGGTGCAGCGGACCCGAATATGGTGGGAATTGTCCCGGTTGTAGCAATGGAAAATCAGGAACCGAGTTTCACCACAATCCTGACAATGAGACAACCGATTTCCCTAACCAACCTCTGTACCATGATCCGGAATCATACTCTTGTGAGTACTGTGGTGGTCCTCACCAAGGTTTTCAATGTCAAGTTCAATTTAACAACTCAACCTTGGGTTATGAACCTTACCCTTATTCGTCACAACAATCATACTGTTGTGAGTATTGTGGAGGTCCGCACGTTAATTCCGATTATCAGATGCAAAATCCAATTGTTTACGAGCAAGTACCTTGTTACAATTACGATTATTCTTATGACCCACCTCCACAATACCAAGAAATTCAACCACAAACTCCGTCAGATGATCAAGAATCTCACCAAGGTTGTTTCGATATATTACAAAAGTTAAAGGAAATAAAAGAATTTCTTAATAAACCGGCTCAAGAAAAAGATCCTAATCAGAAAACCTATCGTGAATTATTAGCTGAAGAGGCCGCGAAAGTGATCCAATATCGTCCAACTTCCAATTATTATTACGATTCTGATTCTGATGACGAATATACGCCTCCGAGTGGCAATCCCACTCCCATTTCTGAGCCTTTCATTTCCGACCCTTCCCCTTCTCTCACGCCGGTTGAGAGAAGTGACGTCATTTTGGAAGAGGTCGATGATCATATTTCTTCGACTATTGTTGAACCCGTTGACTCTCTCATAATGGGGGATGAGCATCTTAGCATCATTCCGGAAATGGAAGAGACTAGTGTTGAGATCCTTATCCCAAGCCCAAGTGAGTCCGAGGTTGTTGATGATATTTGTGATGAGCCTTCTCTTGATAATTTGAATGATCATATGTTCTCCGATTCCGATGACGATTCTTATGGAGACATCGATTTCGTCGATGATTTACCTTCTGAGCCCGTCAATATAGAAGAAGAAAATGATTTTGAGCCAGAAGATGAAGAGATTGAGCCCGATGATATTCAGATCGAGGATGAAGCATTGCGTGAAACATTGTTAAATGTTCATCTTCTCATTTCCAAGATTGAAGCCTTGAACGATAATTCAAGTTCGCATCCTATCTCTGTTAAAGATAGTGATTTCTCTCCCGAGCTTGAGATTTTCCGATTTGATGAAGAGATTAGTGGCAATCCCACTATTACAGATGTTTATCCTCCGATTCTTGAGCGATTCTACTTCGATGTTGATATGAGCAAGGTTTTGAACGAGATTTCCGATACTCCGGCTGATTACCCGATCATTGAGACGAATGACCCGATCATTGAGGATGCTATTGATAACCCAATACCACCGGGTATTGAGGATGCCGTGCATGACCCCGAAGGGGATATGGTTATTCTTGACTCTCCTCTCTCTTATGAGTCCACCATCACGTATCCCGTTGAGCCCGCATGTGAAGACAAAATCTTTAAACCTGGGATATTCATTGATAAGTTCTTTGTTAAAAACAATTTTCGAGATAAGGATCCTCCGATGGATGCCTTCAGTTGTGAGCCTACATCTCTTATCCTTTACCATGAGCTCCCATCTTCCTTGGATTTTTCTCTTATCGATCTATCATTCTTTCGACCACCCGCAAAACCACCGGATGATGGATCATATTTTCTTGATATACCTCATATGATTTCGGGAGAAATTATCCCGTATGTGCTTGAGCCCGAAACTTTCTTCTCCACCCATCCCGCCCAGTCTCATTCCCATTACCTCAGGAGTGAGGATACCATCTTTGATCCGGGTATCCCTTCCGCTTGCTTCCCCAAGGACAAATGAATTCGGGGACGAGTCAGGCTAGCGACTCGGTGAACAAAAACAGTAGCGCTTCGTGGGAGGCACCCCATGCTTATCTCTATCTTCTTTCTATTTTCTAATAAGTGACGTGAAGGGGTTAGCCTCTTCGATTTCTCGTGTTTGGTTGTTTGTGATGTTGTGTGTAGGATTTTCCCGATATGAAGACTCTCGTGCTCGAAGTTTGTCTTTTCTCCACTAGAGTTTCATGTTCGTTGCTTATGGAAATCCGATATCCTAATCTTATCGACTAACGTTTATCTTTGAGCATACTTAATAAACGGCTTTTAGATTTTCGTTGATACCCTTGCCTTTAAACATTGAGGACAATGTTTCGTTTTAGTCTGGGGTGGGTAATCTTCGATTTGATTTGACCGCACTTGCTTGTTTTTTTGTCGTATTCTCTCGTAACCCCATTTTTCCTTAGAAAATGAAAAAATTGTGCAAAAATGAGAAAATTTTAAAAAATTCTGTAAGCTTTTGTTAGTTTTATGATCGAAAAATCCTTGCTAGTCTCTTAGAGGTTTCTTTAAATATGCGTTTTTCTTGAAATAGCCTTTGCTAATTGCTTAGACAAGAGACTATAAAACGCGATTCTAGCTCACAAGGCCAAGAATTTGCAAGTCTCCCTAAGTGATTTTAAATATGCGAAGCTTAAACAAGAATTTGCTAGTTTCTTATAAGTGACTTTAAAAATGCGAGACTTGAGATTATTTTACGAAGCATTGGCTAAGTTAATATATGTTTTGACACCTTGTTGACTTTCCGCTGGTGAGAGTAGGAATGAAATTCTGACTTGACCGGGCGTGTTGAGCCCTAGCTTGTTCCCTTAACCATAGATAATCTAAAAATTATCGGCTAAGCATCCGCGGATCTCATTATTTGGGATTTTAAATTTGCGGAGATCGAGAAATGATAGAGTTACTTATGAGTTTAGATGCTAAGCGTAGAGTAGTTGGTTCTCTTTAGAGCCCATCGAAGGTACTTATGGTTTTTTGTTCCCACAAAATTGTTTCACCCCATATCTGTGAATAAATAATTAGAGATGTTGAGTTTTTGGTGATAGTTAGTTCTTTATCTTCTTAAAAGAATATTTGTTTTAAAAATTGGGTACACATCAAGGATCCGTAATAAATAAGTAATAAGTGATAAATAAAGTTATGAGCTGCGGTTCGAGATCGGAGCCTTGGATCTTTAGCCGGGATTGGGTGAGGTCTTGGTCTAACCAACTGGGATCCTCATTTCATGAAGCCTATAGTCTTGGAATTACCCCGTGAAGCTCCGTAGTTCATAGCTCATATAAGAAAAAGTATAAGTGAAAAAAAAAATGAAAAAAAATGAAAAAAAAAGAAAAAAAAATGATGATGAAAAAAAAATGATTGAAAAAAAAAAAAAAAAAATGAAAAAAGTCAAAAATATAAGTGAATAAAAATTCCTTGATGTGGACCTCATTTTTGTGACAATGGTTCTTGAGAAAAGATGGATAACTAATTATCGACTTAGCTTTGTATCTTTATCGGAATAAAAGTTACGAAACGAGAAATTTGAAGAAATTCGTTTCTCACAAAAATAAAAAAATCTAGAGGAAAATAGGAAAATGGGAGCAAAAGGTAATTACACAAGTAACTTCCATGGGTAGTGTTAGCATCTAGAATCATATTTAACAATGATTTTGATTTTACGCTTAGTTTGGGGACTTGTGAAAAATCAGGGACGATGTATTCTATCCGTATGGTCACTTCACGCTGTGTTGTGTTTCCTACTCCGTGATCCTAACGTGTCGTTTGAAAAATGTTGGAGTTATTGATCGACATTAAAGTTCAACAAACCGTAACTCATAATCGGAATGTGCTTAATCGTAATATCTACATGTTAATTTAAAGGTAAACGGGGCGTTTTTAGAATTAAGGGTTCTTAATCTCTTTTGAGGAATCTTTGCTACTTCTTCATAGGTTTAGTAGAAAGAGATTGAAATCCTTGGTTTTAGAAGCGTGAGTTGATTGCATTGCGTGAGGACACGACAATGGTCTCGTCTGGGGTATTTTGATATGTGCAAAAACACATATCATTTCTTTATTAAATAAAACCCAAAATAACCAAGAAAGAGCCGTTTATTGCTAATATTCGTTGTTTTCTTGAGTTTGTGCTTGTGCAGGTACGGATATGACAAAACAGACAAAAGAAAGCCAAAACCGAAGAAAACCGAGCACGAGAGAAAGAAGAATGCAAAGAGCCGAGGCTGGGAAAGGAATTTGCAAGTTTGGACAATCACTTCTCAAAATGACAACTTTAGTCCCTGAAGATTCAGAACTGACATATTTGGTCCTTGGAATTTTCAAAAATGGCAAAAATGGTCCTTGGATTATTTGAGAAGAACAAGTTCAGCCCTTGAAAGATATTTTCAGAATTACAGATTTAGTCCTTGGATTTTCAGATTCTACACTAATGGTCCTTATATCACTTAATGGATCCATTTCATGTCCAAAATCTATAACATCTAAACCCTTGGCCCAAGTTTAATCCCAAGCCCAAACCACTACTCTTTACCCAAACCCGTCCACTAAACTATACCCGGTAACCACTATAATAAACCAACCCGTTACCCATGGATCTTGGTCAAACTTCACTTAAACCCGGTCAAATAATCGAAATATAATAAACAAAAACTCACGCGCCAAAACGTTTCCCCAATTCCCACCCAGCTATGAACCCTAAAACACCCTTGAGCCTAATTGAGCAAACTGGCCATCATTAAGGGTAAATTGGTACTTTCGTCTGACACCTACTGACACACGGATGCCATGTCACCAATCCGTGTGTCATTCCACTCTTATCCTGCTTCCTGATTGGCTACTCATACGTGGGGGTGTATATCCAATGGCTTAGATTGATTGAATGAGGTGGAGAATGATCTAAGGGCTAAAAGATGATCCAAAGAAGCACAAATGCCAAGTTCCAGATCCTTCCTAGATGCTGAGCTCAAGTATAAATACCTCCCCATTTTCCACAGATGAGAAAAAAGGAGAGTAGGAGTAGAGTAGTAGTGTAGTTTTTAATAGTTTTTAAATGTTTTCAATGTTTTTAGTTTAAATTCAGTCATTCCATCTTTGTACTCAAGTTTCATTAATGAAGTAATTTTAGCTTAATATCTCATTGTGTTAAATTTCTGTTTTAAGTCTTGAATTCAGTTGTTGATTAGTGATTTTCAAAGTTTTATAAGTTTCCTGATAGCTTAATCTTACACCTACTCAGTATCTACTCTTGAATTTCACTCAGTCAATATAAGTCAAATTCAGAATCAATATGATTGAATGGTGCTGAACTGCTGAATTGGTGTTATGGATCTGGATATGGGATGAATTTGGATTAGTTAATGGTTTAGGATAGTGGTACTTGAATTTCAGTGCATGCCATCGTGGCAGGACCTATTGTAAGTACTGTTTCATCATCAGTTTTAGCTCAATATTGTAGGAGTAATTAGTGTAGCTTAATATTGTTTAATTTCATGTTTTTCATCATAATTTGGTTTGTTTAGATTGCTGGTTATCAGAGTTAGTTTAGTGAATCCATTAGTTGTCATCGTTTTTCATCCACTATTATCTGCATCAAATTGGAAAGTGCTAGGTTGTTGGTAATTACTGATTATTTTGCATCAATTAGGTGTTAATTGATCATTTGGATCTGAGTTGGTGATAGTGGTAGTTTAGATTATTATAAGTTCTATATCAGTTGCTTTAGGTGAGTTTGGAACAAAGCACAAATCTATGCTATAGGTTAGTTTGTTGGTTAAGATCTGTTGATTTAGGTTTGCTAAGGTTTAGTTTTCTCATATCAGTCATCATTTTGCATCTACACACACTCTAAGTCAAAATCACTTTCATCTTGCTCTTATCATTGCATCAGTTAGGTATTTGTAGATCATAAGCTGCATTTTGGTTTAGATTGTGATAAGCTAGCTTAATTCAGTTTAATTTGATCATAATTTAGCAATATCAGTTCATCATTTGGATTCAAAACTCAATTTAGTCAACTATTTCAAATCCGTCATAAGAAGTCAAAATTAAGTGTTCATATTTAGAGCTGCTCTTTCTGAATTTATAAATTCTTCATTTCTAGTTCAATAATCATGTAATTTGGGTTTCATAACTTCAGTTGGTGGTGATTTTCAAGATATTTTTAGTTTATTTTTATAAATTTTCTAAAATAGCTTTTGAAGGGCTTAAACTTGGTCTCATTTTCTGAAAATGCCCTGTGCACAAGCCTAGTGATAATCTCAGTTACTTGCAGCATCTGTAGAAGCCTCATTTGGGCTAGTTTTAGGCTGAAATTTGGTACAAGTGTTCTTTGCTTTGTGATCTTGAGTTCTCAACTTTTGGTTTTCAGTTTGGTTCACTAAATAAGTTGTTAGTTAAGCTGAAAGTAGGTAGGTTAAGGCTGTTTGGCTTATTAGTAATTCATTAAGTCAAATCTTTATAATCAGAGCATTAAAGGTTTAGAGAAGTTGGAATAGATTGCTTTTAAGTAGTTTTTGCATACTTTTACTACTGTGTTCACTTGGTGCCTTTTTGAGATTATTTGCTTATTTTGAGTGCTTATTTCTTAGCCTTTTCACATCAGCTTCTATTTCTTGCACACTAGCATACGTTTTAGTATTTTTCATAGATTTAGAATATTAATTTAGAATTTTCCTGAATTTTTCATAATTTTCTGGATCTGTTTACTATTTTTTTCATTTTAAATCAGTTTTTAAGACTTTTTAAATAGCTTTTAATTCAAATAAATCATAAAATCTTCAAAAAAAATAAGTTTTCAATTTTCATAGATGAATAAAAATACAAAAAGTAATAAAATAATTTTTCTAGATTTTTCCTAGCTTATTTTATAATTTTTAGCCATTTATTAGTTTTAAATAGTTTTAAATTCATAGAAAATAGAAAAATCATCAGAAAAATACAAAATTAGTTTTGAAAGTTCTCTTTAGTTATTTTAGATTTTTGAAATATATTTTCATTTTTTTTCCCTTTGTTTTCATAATTCTTAGTATTTTAGTTTTGTTTTAAAAGTTAAAATTAGTTTTTAATTAAAATTAATTCAAGAAAAATCATAAAAATTAGTTTTAATTCTCAAATAGTTTTCAAATATCATTTTTAGTATAAAAATCTTTTTAGATCCTTTTTAGGACTTAGTTTGGACGTATTTGAATTTAATTCGCATTTCTTTAATTACGTTTAATCGCGTTTTAGTTTAATCTTTTATAATTTGTTGCATTTACTTGTTTTCATCATAGCTTTAGTTGTTATTATTGTTTCCCTTTACTTTCCCTTGCACCATAGATTAGAAAACATCAAATTATCCTCTTTTCCCATTCAAATCCCGATAATCGCGACGTGAGTTGAAAATTCCATTCAACCCTCGTTCGGAACGATCTCGGTGCTTAAACCTAACACGTTTGAGTTACCCAAAATACTACAAACTTATCAACATTGATTTGTATCGAATCAAAGGGTAGGCGACGTTGTGAAGGATTAGTTCTCCTAAGGTGTGAAAGAACTCGGTGGTTAGCCTAGCACCGTATAAAGGGTAGGCGACGTTGTGTTAGGTGTGGTTCGCCTTGGTGTGAAAGAACTCGGTATTTAGCTTTGTACCGGAAAAAGGTTAAGCGACGTTGTGAAGGCTTCTCCGCCATAAGGAGTTGGTGTAGTGTTTACGAACTCTCGAGTAGGTGACTCGGGGAGTGGAGTAGGGCAAGGAAGGTGTCCTTGTAGCCGAACCACTATAAATACTTGTGTCATGGTGATGTGCTTCTTACTCTTTATCTTTCATTATACGTTTATATATCTATCTATCAACGTCCAACATAAACTATCAAATAGATTGACATAAGTCGATCTAAATATTTAAAAGGAAGTTTTAAATTGGTAAAACTATTCAAACCCCCCTTCTAGTTTTCCACAATTGGCATCAGAGCTTCGTTACCAAGTTTCTTAGAGTATGTTGTACTTTAAAAACTTGATACGATCCATGTATGTTTGAAAACTACAAAGAATGATTATTTTTGTCATATTTTTAAAAATCACCATTTTGTTTATTGTTGAACAATGATAGAATGCTCTAACATTTTTTTTAAAGCATTATCCATACTTGGATTTGGAACTACCAAGATGATCATGAAGAATTCATCTAAATAGTTCTTCTCGCAAAAAGAATGTTTGAGTATCCTTACAACATTAATCTGGAGATTCCAAGAAACATCTAAATATTTCTTTTCTTTAAAAGAATATTTGGCAAAGGTATGATCTCTAATTACTTACCTCTATTTGTTATTATTAGTATCTTGACTGCATGACTTAGTAGTAATGTTTCTAGTAATTATTCTCTTATAGTTATTTTCTATTCAGTGCTCTCCGTTGGTTTTTTTTTCTTTATTACCAACACTTAATATTATCTAGTTATATGTTAACATCAATCATTATTCATCACAAAGGATTTATTGACATCTCATGCATATCAATAAATATCCATGTGAAACTCCTTATGTTATAATAAAATGGGATTTTATTATAATGTTTGAAAAGCTTCCCCAGAATTATGACTAATTCTTAAAAAGGGAACCTTGTCTAATAGGAATAGCATTAAATCATCAAAACCCCAAACCACAAGTTTTAGAACATTAACACCAAAACACTAGGTATCTTAGAACTCCCAAACCAAAGTTATCAAGGAATTTCTTGAGCTGACTTTTACTGTCATGCCGGATCCCTAAGTTTATACTAGACGGATCCCAAATGAGAAGGATCCGCGGGATCCGTGCAACAGAAGACAGGATAAGCTAAAAATGATCACTGTGGATGTTCCACCATTACTCATTTCACAGACTCACGAACAAAGACTCAGTTACTGTTCATAGGAGCTAATTGATCATTTTTCTCAAGCCTAACAATCACGTGTGTAAGTTTAATCTTCACTACATTGTTAATCTAATTCCTTGATTCTTAGAATTACAATTACTTCATCTTTAAGAGTTGGGTTCAAATGGGTTTTCCATAATTTGTCAATCACATTGTTTTCTAAGATAATCTAAATCAAAGATTTAACATTGTTAATACAAATTAAACACATTTCTTGAACCCAACAAAGATGATGAGAGCAAAATTGTGATGAAACCCTCTAGGTTACTATTCACCATTAACACCACATTGTGGTTACATTGTTTAGGAACATCATGCCTAGCAACAAGCAACAAGATTACCAAGACACTGCCCACTACATACCCATGTATCATAGGAAAAATGGCTTAAGTCCAGACGATAGGAAAGTCTTTAAGTTGCTTGAAAGAAGACTCTTTCATGAAGGTAGAGTGGTTGATCCATCATTCCTTGCAAATACCGACATAAGGGAAGTATTTGAAACTATTGGGTTTGATTGTTTATTGGATATAAACGAGCAAATTTGCCCGGTCTTTATGCTTGAGTTCTACAAGACTATGGGTATAATTAGAAATGATAATGGATCCATCTCAATTGAATTCACCATAAATGGACATGAGTACACTCTTTCACTTGAGGAGTTTGGAAGAATAATAGGGGTTCCATCCGATGGTGTTTGTATGTATTCAAATGAATATTCGTTACAGGAGCTACACTCTATGGTTGATCATCACGACATTTATCACACAATAATCCCGGAAGCAACCACGGTAAGGGACACCGTGTTTATGCCAAGAGCTTCTCCTTCAAGGGTAACTAGAAAGTCGAAAGTGATCTATAGGGATCCTTTTCAAATGGAGCTTTCGGAGATGTTTGCATTATATAGAAAATGGGAAAA
Organism: Chrysanthemum seticuspe; assembly: GCA_019973895.1. Classification (NCBI taxonomy): domain Eukaryota; kingdom Viridiplantae; phylum Streptophyta; class Magnoliopsida; order Asterales; family Asteraceae; genus Chrysanthemum; species Chrysanthemum seticuspe. Next base: position 255,719,885 of record BPTQ01000009.1, read on the forward strand.
TGTGATAAGGGAGAATGTGGTATGTCTAGTGGGAAACAAGGATCACCCTAACGCATGTCTAAGCTTCATGATCTATTGTCTTGTGACCGAGACCCGCTTCAACATTGCCTACTACATGATCAAAAGAATGGCAAGTGTAAGAAGCATGGACAAGATGGTGCTTCCATATGCAATGCTTCTAACCCGTCTTGCAAAATTCATCTTTGCATTAGATCCCTCTCCACAATCCTTGGATCATAGCTTCTGCAATAAGGTTATGGTACCATTAACCGAGGGTAGAACAACAAGGTTTATGGTAGAAGGCAAGAGGCCACACCCACCCACGGATTCCTCGGACGAAAGGGAAAGGCAAGGAGAAGGTGGAGGTGAAGGGAGTAGTAACAACCCACTTGATAATATCGATCTTGACCCCTTGGACTACATTAACCAATTGCCAAACATCCCTAATGAATCACCCGAATGGCAACAAACCAAGGGAGTCTTCAAATGCTTCGCCAATTTCTTGAGGAAGAAGAAGTGAAGATAGTTCGATAAAGAGTGGAGGACGGGTGAAGAAGTGAAGGAGGAAAAGAAAGGTAAGACCTTAGGAATCTAGTGTATGTTAAAAAATCTCAAACAATGGTTTGTAAACACTTTAAAACTACTTGTAGTATGTAGGTATTGCCATACATTGGCACTAAACATCCTAACTTGGGTGTTTGGAAAATGAGATTTTACGACCTCTTGGAGTGGTCGACGTCACTCATTTTAGTAATTTTAGTTCTTCCTACTTTGATTATTAATTATATTAGTTGTGTTCTTGCATTTAGTTCCCATAGAAACAACTAGGAGAAGCATTTACTAAGAAGTGCAAAATTGCACATTTGCTGAAAGCCTTCTGATCTGCAGTAGGCGGATCCCAGCATTCGTACTAGACGGATCCCTCCCAGAAGGGAACCGTGGGATCCGTGGTATCTGATATACAATACAGATTTAGGTACTTCAAAATAGTCTACTAGAACACCTCAAACAAGTCTAACACAAGATACTAGATCCAACTAAGTCTTTCTCTTATAGTTGAAAACCTCACTCGCATCCATGGCTTGTCTAGGATACATCTTTGAAATATCCTTGATTTTTTTTCAACTAGTCAAAACTCACCATATTTCCGCTCCAACACTCACACATTATCAATCACGATTGATAGCACTTAGTTAGATATATTTTTCAATTTTATCAAATTAATCTCAATCATTTTTAATCAAAATTAGGGTCAAAAATTAGCTTTTTCTTCTTATTTTTTTTTAAACCTATTAGGACATCATCTGACTTCTAGGACTTGTTATCACCATTACCCCTCATCGAATTAAATAGAATCATTATCTAACATATAGTTAGATTACCCAAAGTCAATTTTTCTTGGCCAAAACCATCATTAAGCACCATTACTTGTTATGGTTAAGGATTTGAGACATCCAACAGCTAAAGACTTCAAAATTAAGTCAAACCCTCGAAATCCATTAATAACAAACCTTACAAAAGCATAATAATTTCACCTAGACCTGTCTGATAGCCGGATCCCTGGTCCTTAACCAGGCGGATCCCTACTGAGAGGGATCCGCGGGATACGTAGATGCAGAGAGCATAAATCAGCTTCTAACCACTCTTAGCATACATTAATTGTTCACCTAGAGCTGATCAAAACCTCAAGAGCATGCTTAGTCTTCTAAGTGGTCAAGAATTTAATTCCCAAATTCAAATTATTCTTTATAAACTAAACAATCTTAGGTTTATGGCACCATCCTCAATTAGCATTCAAAAGTCAGAAATTAGAAGCTCACATTAGCACCTTCATCACCATGACTAAAGCTCTTAGCAACAACTCCTCAAACATAGGATCATCCAAAAGAAAGGGCCAAATGATTCATGAAATTTCATCCACCGAAACATCTCCCATTAGAGATAATGACTCTAGAATCCCACCTCATCAAACCCATCCAACAAAAGCTAAGAGAACCGCAAGGATTAGCATCAAATCTTTCCAACTAGAAAAGGGATCATCTAGTACCAAACCAAACATGGATAGTTCTAACAAGCCATCACAACCTTCATTCATTGAGAATGGACTACACTCATTGAATGAGCCTCTTCCACATCCAAACATATATTCATTGTTTCATTCATCACCAAGAACCTCCCATTCTCCAACCTTTTCATTGAATCGGGAACCACCTACAACACCAACTAGCCCATCATGGGAGACAAGGAACAACCTTGATCATACGGAAGAAGCTCCATTACCACCCTCATTTTTAGAACCTCTCCCTACTTCTCAAAATGAAGACCCTCAAACACACATTGAGTATCCTCAAAACATCCTTTTTTCTTCGGGGCCAAACCAAGACAATATTTGCCCAAATTGTCTAAAAAATCAAGGACTTGTTCAAGAAGTACGAAATGAGATACATTTCATGTTCAATCATCTTCTTGCAAAGTTGGATCAATTCAACAAGTCCACCCATCCCTAGACTTAAGAACATTGTCGCATTCTAAATCCCGATATAAGATTAGTATTAGTAGTACTTATATGGCTATAGTTCATTCTCTTAGTTTTAGAGATTTGGTTGTGTATCTCTTGTTTTATTGAATGAATACTTATATGCCATGATTATTATGTGTGTTGTGCTTGTTATATTGTACATTTATCTCATTCCCTCAAATAGCACCCCTTGACATTTCTTCACTGCTGAAGAAACTGTAACAGATAGCCGGATCCCTTCCAGATAACTAGACAGATCCCTCCTTGAAGGGAACCGTGGGATCCGTGGTACAGGAGCACAAATTTCTACTAACTTGAGTTTCTTTTTTAGGAAATTATGCACTATACTCTTGTTTCTCTAACCTTTGTTTTGTAGTTATTCAAAATACACATGAAGATATTGACACCATAAAGCTAGGGGGAGCTTTGTGTCAAATGACATTGCAAAATTAATTGAAAACTTAATCCTATTTTGGGTTACACTTCATGACACCCCATTGCAACATTGCAATATTTAAGGGGGAGCACGTTCTCGTCACTTAGACGAACCATTTGCAAACTTGATTGCAAACACAATTAGTCTATTTTACGTTATGTCCTTGACGCCCTTTCAAAGGGATGGACTCGTCAAGGGGGAGTTAAGACGAGTACCATTCCCGTCACTTGCTCTCTTTACATTTTTTTTCTCTTATAAAAATTGTGTTAGTTTCTTTTAACACTTTTTGTTTCGACAAAAAGGGGGAGAAGAAAGTAAAAACTACAAATTCAAACTTTTACGAATTTTAGATTTTTCCTTAAAATAATTTTATGTTTTGTCATCAACAAAAAGGGGGAGATTGTTAATACAAATAAGCCGTAAAAATATTTATTTATATTTTACGATCTTTTAATGTTTTGTCGATAACAAAAGTAAGATCATTTTAAGGAAACAAATAAAATACGTAAATGGTTTGAACTAATAGTTTTCTAACACACTTACGCTTTCACATAAAACACTAAAACTAGTATAAGTGATTTTATGATTTAGATACATATTGGGTTAAACATATACTTAAACTAAGTATACTAAAATGGGTAAAAACTAAGTGTATGCTAAATTGGGTAAATACAAGTATATACTAAAAGGGTAAATACTAGCAAATGGTTTTGACCCATAACCCATGGTTTTATATATACCACTTAACCAAGTACATTGTATCTAGAAAGAAAACCATGGATCAACCCATGACCCATGACCCATGACCCATAACCAAAAATACCCATGGGCAAAGAGGAGCGGACCACGGATCCCTAGCTTTGTGCTAGCCGGATCCCTTGAGGTAGGGATCCGTGGGATCCGGGTAAACAGAAGAGAATTTCTTCTATAAATAGAGAGCCATTTCTTCCTCTCTATGTGTGCTTTTCATATAAACTTCTCCAAAGTATTCTAACCCTCTAACCTCAGATCTAAGTGATCTATGTAGTGTGTCTTTTGTTTTTGTGTGAGATCACCTCCTCTTGAAGACGTGCAAGCTCAAAGTCCATGAGTTGCCATGCTTCGTCATCATCAAGACTACTAAGGTTATCTTGTTGATAGTTCTTCCTTTCTCCATAGATGTTGGGTTGAAGGCATTAGTGAAGAATTTCGAAAGTGTCAAGATGAAAGCATTAGTGAAAGGTGCTCATCATCCGTGTCAAAGCATTCGTGAAGAATGCTAAAGGTGTCAAGACGAAGGCATTGGTGAAGGGTGCCAAGCGTTGTGTCAAAGGCATTAGTGAAGGATGCCAAAGAATCAAATCAAGTAGCATTTGGGAAGAATGCCTAGGTCGTATAGTCGATGAGGTGCATCGTTATACATATATGTATTTGTTTATATACAAGGATGGTGATATCCTTGATAGTGTTGTAACAAGGAGTAGATCTCCTTGAGACTAGTTGTTATGTCGTGAAGGTATAGTTCACCTAAGGTGTGAAAGAACTAGGTACTTAGCCTAGTACCTAATAAAGGGTAGGCGACGTTGTGAAGGATTAGTTCTCCTAAGGTGTGAAAGAACTCGGTGGTTAGCCTAGCACCGTATAAAGGGTAGGCGACGTTGTGTTAGGTGTGGTTCGCCTTGGTGTGAAAGAACTCGGTATTTAGCTTTGTACCGGAAAAAGGTTAAGCGACGTTGTGAAGGCTTCTCCGCCATAAGGAGTTGGTGTAGTGTTTACGAACTCTCGAGTAGGTGACTCGGGGAGTGGAGTAGGGCAAGGAAGGTGTCCTTGTAGCCGAACCACTATAAATACTTGTGTCGTGGTGATGTGCTTCTTGCTCTTTATCTTTCATTATACGTTTATATATCTATCTATCAACGTCCAACATAAACTATCAAATAGATTGACATAAGTCGATCTAAATATTTAAAAGGAAGTTTTAAATTGGTAAAACTATTCAACCCCCCTTCTAGTTTTCCACAATCTCTCAAAGTGTTTATGAAGAAAACATGTTTGTAACACTTCGAGAGTTTTGCATTTTCAGAAACACTCCCCCTTCACATGTGCTTATATTGTTTTAACTTAAATCTGCACAGAGAGGGTAGAGTTCGCACTTTTTGAATTGATCGGCTCATGATAAACAATTCCCCACGAGACACGGTTATGTAGCTTAGTTAAAGAGTTCCATTTTCAGTTTTTAGGTAACAACTAGCTCTAATAACTACCTTGAAATTGTAAACTCTTCTTGAAAAGAAGGTTAGACCCATGAAAGTGCATGTCTCTCACGAGTTTCTCAAAATGGTGCATTTACTGACATTGATTCCTCGTCAATTCAATAGTTTCAACTGAGTCGAGCTCTTTTGAGATTCAAACAACGATCATTAAACTTTTTTATCACATTTTAATCACGTCTTCTCCCCCTCAAAAATAGCATATTCGTGATATTTTTTATATCATCGGATTAAACAATATTTTAGAATCTGTTGGGGAGACAAACGGATTTGATTTAAGCATGAATTTGGAACATTTTGGTTTTATACTCCCCCTTTAATAAAGCATAATCAGTAAAGGGTTTTAGAGGGAGTTATCTTGAGCACAAAATATTTTGAAAGATTTTGAACAATCTTGAAAAAGGTGCTCAAGATGATGATGATTTCTCACCAGTTTTAAATGTAGTGCACTGAAGCGTACACTGGATTTTTTCTTTAAAAACACGAGTTTTGATTTGAAATAATCAAAAGTCATCATTTTAGTCCTGGTTTCGTACTGAAGTATACGAAAACCATTTTTGAAGAAATTTTGAGAAGCGACATGTTTTAGAAAATTTAAAGAACTCTCGTTCAAGCATCTGTACATGTCCGTATCATTGTTGAATGACATTTCTAGAAACGTACAGAATATCGATTATACAAGAGACATGTCGTGAGAAGAATATTTTTGGATTTTTGATTTTATATTGTTTTTGTATTTTTTGAAAGTTTTATATTTTTATATTTTGCTTTTGTTGGTTTTTCAAATTTTGTATTTTGTTTTTCAAAAAAATTTTAAAGCGAAGCTTTTTGGAAAATCATTTTCAAGAAGATTCGAGAAGACGTTCTAACTCCTCAGGGGTTAGGCGTCGCATTCCAATTCGTCAAACCAAATCGTTAAACCGTTCTTTAGGAAGGGATTTAGTGAATAGATCGGCGAGTTGGTAATCTGTCTTCACGAAAAATAATTCAACAGTACCTTCTTCCACGTGTTCTTTTATGAAGTGATAGCGGACACGAATGTGCTTAGTCTTTGAGTGATGAACAGGATTGCATGATATGGCTATGGCACTTTTTGAGTCACAATACATAGGTATTTTATCGAAAGTAAAGCCATAATCTGTGAGTTGTGTTCTTATCCATAGAACTTGAGCACAACACGCATATAGAGACACATACTCAGCTTTAGCGGTTGAAAGTGCAGTGCAATTTTGTTTCTTTGAAGACCAGCTGACTAACTTTTCACCCAAAAATTGTGCTCCTCCTGATGTACTTTTTGCTGTAACTTGATCACCTGCGTGGTCCGCATCTGAAAAGGCAATTAGATCAAATACGGATTCCTTCGGATACCAAAGTCCCATGTGAATAGATGTATTCAGGTACCGAAAGATCCTTTTAACCTCTTTGAGGTGCAGTTCGGTAGGTTTTGCCTGAAACCTTGCTAATAAGCAAATAGCAAAATGAATATCGGGTCGACTAGCAGTGAGGTACATGAGAGAACCAATCATACTCCGATATTTCTTCGGATCGATAGGTTTCCCAAATAAATCGGCTCCAATTTTTTGTGAAGTTACCATTGGTGTACCGACCGAATCACAATTTTCCATACTATGATTTTTCAAAATCTCAGTTGTATATTTAGCTTGATTGATAAAAATTCCACGTGGGGATTGATGTATTTGTAAACCAAGAAAAAACTTTAGTTCCCCCATCATGTACATTTCAAATTTGCTTTTCATGAGATTTTCAAAATGTTTTGAAAGATTCGGATTAGTGGACCCAAAAATGATGTCGTCCACGTAAATCTGAACAATCAAAATGTCATTTTTGCATTTTTGTGTAAACAAGGTAGGATCAACCGCTCCTTTGGTGAAATTGTTTTTAATCAGAAAAGAGGACAGTTCGTCATACCACGCTCTCGGAGCTTGATTTAAACCATAGATTGCCTTTTTGAGTTTGTAGACGTAGTCTGGATGTTCCATACCTATGAAGCCTTCTGGCTGACTCACATACACTTCTTCTTTCAGAGTTTCATTCAAGAACGCGATCTTAATGTACATCTGATAAACCGTGATGTTTTTGTGAGATGCATAGGCTAAGAATATCCCGACTGCTTCAAGTCTAGCTACCGGCGCGAATGACTCTTCAAAGTCTATTTCTTCTTCATGTCTGTATCCTTTGGCCACGAAACGAGCTTTGTTGCGAATTACAGTCATTTCTTCGTCCCTTTTGTTCTTCCATAACCATTTGAGATCAATGACGTGAATTTTAGTTGGTCTTGGAACCAAATCCCAAGAGTCATGAAGACGATATTGGAGAAGTTCCTCCTGCATCGCTTCTATCCAAGCTTTTTCTACCATTGCCTCCCAAATGTTCTTTGGTTCTTTAGTGCTAATTGAGCAAAGGTAAATGCACAAGTCGTAGTCTGTGGCAAGTTGGCGTCTCGTGTGAATTGGCCGTGAAGGTTCACCAATAACTTGTTCAATTGGATGGTCTTTTGTCCACTTCAGAGTAGAAGGATACCGTTGGTTAAACGTATGCGAGCTAGATGGTTCTCGTAAGCTTGAAGATGATTCAGCTGATTCTGTATCAAACGGGTTTTCAAATAAGTCTTCATCTAACGTTGCGTCGTTCTAGTTTTGTGAAGGTTCTTCTTGAAATGATATGATTTGGTTTTGCTCATCAACTGCGGGTAAAACTGTTTCAAGAATAGGATTTGCAAAATTCGATGTAGATGACGTTGATGGAGTTGGTGCATTGGTTTCGACCGTTGTAGATGCATCTTCTGTTGGTGGTGGTGGATGATTTTGAGCGGGTGCAGCGGAATGATGGTTTGATGCATTTGTCGAAGTTCCACCATAGTATTCATTGAACATTAACTCGAAGAAATTCTCCCATTTTTGTTCATGAGGTGTGGCAGCAAAAGTTGATGGAGCTCTTTGTTGTATGAGTCCTGAACTGATGTATCCAGAAGTCTGCGGGTTTGGTGCGGGTTCTAATCTATTTTGATTAGAAGCCATCGGTTTAAGCGCGGGTTCTAGAGCGAGTCTCTCAGAATCCATTTTTGAAAGTTCGTCAAAATTCACATTCATCATCTCTATTTTCTTCCTAGTTCTTCTGTTATACACCCTGAATGCCCTCGAGTTTTCTGAGTATCCAATTAAGATTCTAATATCACCTTTAGCTTTCAGTTTTCCTAGATCTTCTCTGTCATTCGTTGGATAGCACAAATCGCCAAACACGTGAAGGTAAGTGATAAGGTTTTAAAATGTACCTTTTTGAGGGGTCGTTTAAGCCCTTATTTGATCACTTTTGTATCCGTTATTACTTAATATCGTTCCTTTTCACTTTTTAGGTTGAAGGCAAATTGATGTAATGGCACTTATTTGGACGAAAAGGCGCGGATATACGAAGAAAATGTCCAAAGTCAAGAATCGAGACACTCCAGCTGCTGAAAAGACAAGGTGACGGCGTCATTGCTTAACTGCGACGCCGTCGGAGGATTTTGTGACGGGACAGAAGCCGAATCTCTTATTTTCAAGTGACGATGTCAGGCTTTAAAAGAGTAGGTCGTCGCAACTCAGACGGCCTAGATTCAATCCAGACGGCGTCAGAAGCTGAAGAGGACGGCGTCACAAGCACAAGGTGACGCCGTCGCAAGACTAACGTGGCCAAGACGAAACCCTAATGAAGGCGACCCGACGACGTCACAAAACATAAGGTGACGCCGTCGCATATGGAATCTTAAATATAGAATCCGAATTTTTCAGTATTAGTGTGTGTCTTTTGGAGTAAAAAAACCTAAACCGAACCAAGGCTGTCTTGTACAGTATTTTAGGGTTCCAAACCCTATCTTACATCAAGATAAGTGTTTTACTTCATTAATTCAATTATGTCTTTGATTATTTGTGTGTATGCTTGCATGTTCTCCATGTCCGGCTAATTTACTTGTGTGTTTGCTTAGGGAATATGAAACTTAATTATTAAATATTGATTGGTTGTCTCTTATCTTAATTGTTAATGATCTAGTAATGCGATAGGTCATTCGTTGTGTACTTAATGCTTGATTAATCTTTGTGAACCTTAAGTTATAGCACTTAGAGTGGTTGTAAGCTAAACCATCCAAAGAGGCCTTAGAGTTAGAGTTTATAAACCCTAGTGGGTCTTGTAGACGAGACCCTTTGGTACCTTCAAAGAGTTAGGGATAAACGCATACCCTACAACTTTAGACACACAACGCAATTAAGAATAAGGACGTGACAATTCAACCATCAATAGGAGATAATTAAGGAGTAGTAAAACCTAAGTGAATACATCTTTAAACCATCATACGAGCACACAATAATTAGACATAGACTACATACACCTTAGATTAGATAATTAGACAAGTAGAGTAATCGGTAGCAATACCAACCCCCAAATCCAAACCCCAAGATTCGTACCTTTCCATTTCCTAAAAAACATAAAAAAAGATAAAAAAAATAATCTTCCTCAACCCCAACCTTAGCGTAGTAACTTCTCACTAGCATTCCTATTCCCCTAGAGAACGATATCAATACCAGTGGCTTACCCTAATACTATACTACAACGATTAGGTTCACTGCCTAGGGTGTTATAAAACTTGCTCGAAGAAAAGAAAGTTCCTTTGACCCCGAACGACGATTGTAGCGTTATCAAGTTTTTGGCGCTGCTGCCGGGGAATAGAATAGCTAGTTAGTAGTCCACCTCGTTTAGGTGTCTTTGCTTGATTCCTATCAAGTAAAAAATTTTTCTCATTTTTAGCTTTCTCATAGTTTATCCCCCTTCTTCGTGACCTTTGTTCGTAACCCCATCACTTTTCATCATGGAAGGTGATAACCACCCACCATTCATCAACCCACCACCAAATGACCCGCCAAGAGCCCGTACTCTTGGTGAATACTCAAGACCAAGCCACCTAGGCTATAGGAACACCATTGAGTTTCCCGACCAAGCCCAAACTACGGCCCTGCGATCCAACACCATCCGGTTGGTGCAAAACGGATGTGCATTCCATGGACTTCGATCCGAAGATCCAAATCAGCATCTAAGGGATTTCCTTAAAATTATCGATTCCATCGACCTTGATGCTATTACTCGGGAGACCACGCTTCTGTGTCTCTTCAAATTCTCTCTATGGGACCAAGCTAGTAATTGGCTTGAGCGACTTCCCGCAGGCTCCATCTCAAGTTGGGATGATCTCACCTCTCGTTTCCTTGCTCAATTTTTCCCACCGGGGAGAACCACCAAACTTAGGAATGACATCTTGATGTTCCAACAACGTCAAGGTGAATCTCTCTACGAAGCATGGACTCGATTCAAGGACTTACTTCATAAAGTCCCTCATCACGGCATTGATCTTTGGCTCCAAGTCCAAATTTTTTATGATCATGTCAACTTCCCCACTAAGCGATCCATTGACCAAGCGGCCGGTGGAAAACTTAGTGATCTCACCGCAGAAGAATCATGAGGTATAATAGAGGACCTTGCTCTCTATGACAACGAAAGTTGGAATGACCCCCTTGAGTTGCCAAAAACCGTTAAGGCAATCTCCTTGCCTCCCATTGACTCACAATCTTCCGACCGTAGGATGATCGAACTTGAAGATCAAATTAAATTCCTAATGAGTTCCTACGAAAATCCTAAGTCTTCATATCAAGTGAATAAAATCACTCTTCCTTGTGAGTTATGTAGTAGTCCCCATGACACTCGTGATTGCACAAGACTCCCGGAACAAGCTTTTGCGGACTACGCATCCATGCGTACTGACGGAGCGGGAGAGAAGTGGTGCACTTTCAAGCCCGAACAAAACAACTTAGGAAACTCTTACAACCCCTCATGGAGAAATCACCCTAACCTTAAGTGGAACCAAAACTCAAGCACACCCCAAAGCTCATCTAGTCCACCTAATAGGTTCAATCCTCTAAACACCGGGAACCCCACTAATCTTGAGGCAATTGCATCTAGATTCATGTCATCTCAAGAGACTCGATTGACTAAGCTTGAAGCCAATTTTAAGCGATGACAAGGCGAGATGACAAACAAGCTTGATGCCCTCTTAAAAGCCTTTAATGAACGAGAAATTGGAGCACTCCCAAGTGATACTATCAAGAATCCAAAAGTAAGTTCGATTTCATCAACTTCATGTTCTTGTTCACCATGGGAGAGTGCACATCCATGCCCCTCACACCCAATGGTTCACTCGGTAAATGCTATCAACAAGGGTTCCAAGCCATCCAAAATGAGGTACCAAGGCCCTGCACCATTGGTAGAACCTACTCTTGAGAAACCCATCAACCAAGAACCCAAACCTAGTCTAGAGGAGGAATACAAGGAACTCCATCAAGAAAAACCGGTTCTTGAAGTCTTAACTCATGCACCTTATTATAATGCTTTAAAAGAAAAATATGAGTTAGAACTTAAACTTGGAAAACATGGGTCCGCTTTTGTGCGAAATAATTTACCTAAGAAGTTAGACGATCCCGGGCTATTTACTCTTCCGTGTAGGCTTGGAACTTCCAAACCTCTCGATGCTCTAGCCGACTTAGGATCATGCATCAATCTTGTTCCGTTATCCCTCCATAGAAGCCTTAACTTAGGTAAGATAGAACCAACGGAAACCGTCTTAGGTCTAGCGGATGGTAGTGTTGCACATCCGGTAGGAATAATAAAAGACATGGTAGTACATGTAGGAGAGTTGACTCTTTTGGCCGACTTTCATGTGCTAGACATGAATAAGGACCCGACAGGCCCGTTATTAGTAGGAAGAGGATTCTTAGCTACCGCTAGTGCCATCATCGATTGTAAGATGTCCAAGATAGTGGTAGGAGAGGGGAGTGCTAGGTCAATTTATGATGTCAAAAGGTATACGTACTACAAAGAAGAGGAAATCCCACATGAGATTAGGTTGGATAGGACGCCTTCTAGATATGGACCTTGGATAGATAAGAACCTCATAGGTCCCCAGCGACCTTTCTACTTAGATGAAGCCTTTGCTAGTAAAGCAACTTTCCATGAAAAAGAGATGGCTAGGGACATGGAAGTGAACCCGTTCGAGGACGCCTTAGTATTTAGGAAAATGACCGAGTTCCTAGGAAGTTTGCCCGTCAACCTTGTCATGAATAGGTGGAAAATTAAAAAGCTTAAACATAAGTGGGATTGGAATAGACCACCTAGTGATGGTAATGGAGAGTGGCACATTAGAATAACAATCTATGATCCCAATGGAGAGAAGTTTGAAAAGGCATATCGAACCGAACGTACTACTAGGAACTTAAATGATAAGTTTGATCCTTATGACATTGTTAAGGATAGGCTTACTTATATCGGTACGTAGGAGCACGACTACGAGTCTAGCTACAAGACTCTTAAATAAAGAAAAGCGCTTCATGGGAGGCAACCCATGCTTAATTGTTTGCTTGTTAGTGTCATATATCTTTTATTAATTGTTTATTCTCATGTTTAAATTTGTAAAAATGCTTTATTTTGTTTTTAACCTCGTCTTAATTACATATAAAGGTATTTTACATAAAGGATAAGTGTAGAGAGGATTACACACGTTTTCAAAAGAAACGTAAACATGAGAATAACAATTCATTAAAAGATATATATGTGTGTTTGTTCGAGTCAAATGCTTGTATCGAGTCATAATGGATGTTTTGCAGAAATTTTTCCAGATTCTAAAGAAGTAAATTTTCTAGAATTTTTTCCAGAAAATCGCAGACCAGTTTTTGTCAGGATAACCTGACGGCATCAGGATTGCAACCTGACGGCGTCAGGAAGGAGTAAAAACAAAAGATTACTTTTTTTCTCGTTTTCTGAGCTACTTGTAAATATTTGGAATTTTTCAGGTCTTAATTTTCCAGAAATTCTGTAAACATCCATTCCACAAGCATTATATCCTAGTTTAATCGAGTCTTATATATATTATTACCGCCGGTTTTCGTGAAGGTTTCGTTTGTTTTCTTCGAATGTGCAGGTTTTATTTATCAAGAAGAAGAAACAAAAGATTGGAAGGAGCTTTTCACGCATACATTTTTTTTGGAAAGGATTTAACCACTACTTCACACACGGATCCTACCGAGCTAATCAGGGGAGTACTAGTTTCTTTCGTTTTTAATTACCTTCCATTATCATTACTTTGATACTTTCGGGGAACATTGGGGACAATGTTCAGTTTAAGTGTAAGGAGGGAAAATAAAAACGGGAACTTTGAAACTATGCTTATCCTTGATTATTTGCTTTGTCCAATTGTATTTGTGTAATAAACTATGAGAAAATGTCAGTTAGGGTAATTTTGGCACCAAATTTGAAATTTTTCATGATATATAGAAGTGGGCCATTAGTCTTAACAAAAGCGTCTCACAGATAGGAAGTTGCATGACTAGCACAAAAACCCTTTACCACCTAAATTCCACCCAAAATGTGAGGATCGCCCTTAGATTAGTAGGAATTAAAAGCATTCATCTTTAATGCTTAGAGTGTGAACCGGTAGTATAATAGATTCTAGAACTTGTTTTGTGATGCATTCCGAGATCGCTAGTAAGACTACACTTGTGTAGTTAGGAATAACTAAATGATAAGAGGCATTAGGATAACCCTTGTTTGATACCCGTAATATAATTACTTCTTCCACATCGGTTGAGTAATTCCCCCACACCTTTGCGTTGTACTCATCTTTAGTGCACGATACCCCTAGTTAACCCCTCAGAGCCTATCCTTTTCGCGGTTCTCGTGATGTTTCGGTTTTTCCGGAATATTAATGAAGAGCATTGTTTACACCCCACCCCCAAATATACACCCAAATCGCCTTAGCCTACCCTGTATGCACTCACTTTTAGTGCATTATTGTTATCACCCTAAACCCTTAGTTCAATTATCTAGTTGCTTGCAGGAGTTGCTAAGTCGAGTCATATCCTTTGTACACAGTTTTGGGACGATTGGGATTCATGGGAAAAAGTTAAAGTTTATAAAATGATTGGAAGGGAACGTTAAATTCCCTAATTTGCGTAATAACGTACCCCAAGTGTTTTGATCTTTTCAATTCGGGTCAAATTAGTGTTAGAGTAATAAAAACTCAAGTGTAGGGATGTGCCTATAAATCCCTATCATTTTGATGTTACCGTAGAGGATGGTAGAGTAAAAATGTATGATGAAAAAAAAAAAAAAAAAAAAAAAAAAAACGTACGGGCTACCATCCTACATCTATCCTTTAAATTTATGTTTGTTTGTTTCAGTTATCTAGAGTTTAGAGTGTCGAGTCTTGGCTTAGCAACGCCATTCTTCGTATGCTTGTAACATAAAGATTTTTGACTTGCCACCACTAAAATAGCCTATCCCACCAAACCCTTTGTTTCCATACCGTAAGCCTAACATTACAACCCTTTAAAGACCTCTTTGATAGTCTTTCCTAGGTGCTTACGCCAAAGCGATGGAGGTTTGATCTATTCTCAAGCCTATGGTAATCTATGTACTAGGACCGGTTAATGAGTGTTTATCTTCCATTTCCAACTTGTTATATTTCATATACACCCGAGAGAGATGTGAGTATCCAAACACCCCATGTGAGGTGCTAGTATGTAATTTCCGTGCTTGTTATGACTTTTGTGGAGCTTATATGTGTTGTGGATTGTTTTAAACCAATTCTTCATGACCCTTAACTTATAAATTAATTGGCTAAAAGCACATTTGCTTGAGGACAAGCAAATACCAAGTGTAGGGATATTTGATAAGGTTTTAAAATGTACCTTTTTGAGGGGTCGTTTAAGCCCTTATTTGATCACTTTTGTATCCGTTATTACTTAATATCGTTCCTTTTCACTTTTTAGGTCTCTTGAAGGCAAATTGCTGTAATAGCACTTATTTGGATGAAAAAGAGCGGATATACGAAGAAAATGGCCAAAGTCAATAATCGAGATACTCCAGCTGCTGAAAAGACAAGGTGACGGCGTCACTGCTCAACTGCGACGCCGTCAGAGGATTTTGTGACGGGACAGAAGCCAAATCTCTTATTTTCAAGTGACGGTGTCATGCTTTAAAAGAGTAGGTCGTCACAACTCAGACGGCCTAGATTCAATCCAAACGGCGTCAGAAGCTGAAGAGGACGGCGTCACAAGCACAAGGTGACGCCGTCGCAAGACTAACGTGGCCAAGACGAAACCCTAATGACGGCGACCCGACGGCATCACAAAACATAAGGTGACGCCGTCGCATATGTAATCTTATATATAGAACCCGAATTTTTTAGTATTAGTGTGTAGTCTTTTGGAGTAAAAAAACCTAAACCGAACCAAGGCTGTCTTGTACAGTATTTTAGGGTTCCAAACCCTATCTTACATCAAGATAAGTGTTTTACTTCATTAATTCAATTATGTCTTTGATTATTTGTCTGTTTGCTTAGGGAATATGAAACTTAATTATTAAATATTGATTGGTTGTCTCTTATCTTAATTGTTAATGATCTAGTAATGCGATAGGTCATTCGTTGTGTACTTAATGCTTGATTAATCTTTGTGAACCTTAGGTTATAGCACTTAGAGTGGTTGTAAGCTAAACCATCCAAAGAGGCCTTAGAGTTAGAGTTTATAAACCCTAGTGGGTCTTGTAGACGAGACCCTTTGGTAACTTCAAAGAGTTAGGGATAAACGCATACCCTACAACTTTAGACACACAACGCAATTAAGAATAAGGACGTGACAATTCAACCATCAATAGGAGATAATTAAGGAGTAGTAAAACCTAAGTGAACACATCTTTAAACCATCATACGAGCACACAATAATTAGACATAGACTACATACACCTTAGATTAGATAATTAGACAAGTAGAGTAATCGGTAGCAATACCAACCCCCAAATCCAAACCCCGAGATTCGTACCTTCCCATTTCCTAAAAAACATAAAAAAAGATAAAAAAAAAAATAATCTTCCTCAACCCCAACCTTAGCGTAGTAACTTCTCACTAGCATTCCTATTCCCCTAGAGAACGATATCAATACCCGTGGCTTACCCTAATACTACACTACAACGATTAGGTTCACTGCCTAGGGTGTTATAAAACTTGCTCGAAGAAAAGGAAGTTCCTTTGACCCCGAACGACGCGTGTAGCGTTATCAGTAAGAGATATCAGGTTTTATGTTGTTCACTAGCTTATATGGGGTTTTATTGAATCTTAGATGGATTAGGGATCAGTTCTGAGTGAAACAAGCAGTGGCAACAACATCAGCCCATAGAAATAACGGTGCACTAGAATAAATTAGCATTGTGCAAGCAGCTTCCACAAGAGTTTGATTTCTTCTTTCAACTACCTCATTCTGCTGTGGAGTTCTAACAACTGATGTCTGATGTGTGATTCCAACATCTTCAAAATAAGTTCTTAACTCCTGATTTGTAAATTCTGTGTCGTTGTCTGTTCTTACTACCCTTACTGGAGCTTGAAGAAGTACTTGAATACGCTTCAGAAAGGTGATGATGATGCCTGGTGCTTCGTCTTTTGATCTCAGAAACTTAACCCATGTATATCTTGAATAATCACCAACAATGACAAGAATATACTTTTTCCCATTAATGCTTTCAACTCTCATTGGGCCACATAAGTCCATGTGCAACATATGCAACCTTGCTTCCGAACTAGGTACGGGTTTGGGTTTATATGATGATCTTTTGCTTTTTCCTTGTTTGCATGATGGACATAGGTGATCCTTGGTGTATTTGAACTTTGGAAGTCCGTTGACGATGTTGTCTTTGGCCAGTTTGTTGATGGTGTCGAAATTGAGATGGGATAATCTTCTATGCTACAACCAGGACTTTGTTCCAGATGCTCGTGTCATAAGACATATTGGTGATGAAGAGGCCATTTGGTTAATGTCGATATCATACAAGTTTGTATCACGATTCCCAGTTAAGAGATCAGTGCCATCCAAGTTTCTAACGAAGCAAGCATTTTTCCTAAAAGCAACCTCTAAATTTGCATCACAGAACTGCCTGATTGAAAACAAATTGTGTCCCAACCCTTCGACATAGTAAACCCCGAGTGATCAAATAATTTCCAAAAGGTAGATCTCCATAACCCATGATAGCTACTACATGATCATTTCCAAAACGTACGGTTCCCATGAATTTCCAAACGAAATTGATCAGCAGCTTCAGATTCCTGGTCATGTGCTTGGAGCAACCCGAGTCGACGATCCAAAGACATATTTCGATAGCCTGCCAAGAACAGAAGAAGAGGATTTTGGAAACCGTTTTGATTTTGGTTCCTTTGGGTTAGAGGTAAAATCTTGATCACACTCATAGAAGTTTTCTACTGGGTATACTGGTGTATCACTCATTCCACCATTCTGGAGTGTAAAATTTCTACCCGTTGGTTTCCAAATATCATCCCTAAAGTAAACAGTATGCTTCTTATCATTAGTGTAAGACCTAAATCTTGCAACTAGTCTTCCTAGAGGTTTAGCATAAGTTCTTTTTGGAATGTTCTTCTGAACAGGCTTAACAATCTCATTCTTAGAAACACAATCATCATGAACATTAGTTAAAGATTTCTTGCAAGTTACACAAACAGAATCAACACATTCATTAAACTTAGCAAGTTTCATAGGTTCAGTACATTCAGATGAAATGTCTTTCTTATTCCGAGGGTGTTCTTCTACTTTCTTCTCTTTATTCAAGCTATTTCTCTTAGAGGCACGCGAGACTCTATTGTTCCTTGTATTTCTCCTAGGCTTTAGTCTGCTGCTCCTAGAGGTGCTTTCTAGTCCTGTAGAAGGTAAGGCACACGCATTAGGATTCATATTTTTATCAAGAGAAGTGGTTTCGGCTTTCCTAGTCTCTTTAGAGTGCTTGTTTAAACTTATGTCGTTTGTTCCATTTGGTTTAGATGTGGAGGCAGACGCATTAGTGGTACTCATCTTAAAAAGGCCAGGTGCTAAAACTTTTGGTTTCTCGATAACCGCTTTTTCATATTCAATAATTTTTTCTTTTTGCATAGGCAAGGCAGATGGAGTGACTGGTTTTGACAAATCATTTTTCTCATTGACTTTTGGAGGAGGCATAGAAATAGACATTTTTGGTTTGAAAACCTGTTTGGGAACATTTTCCTTCTCCTCAGTCAATGGTTTTGCAATCTTAGTATCCACAGCCTTTCCTTTTTGACATTCCAGCTGAGCCCTCAAAAGATCATTTTGCTCTTTCATGTCTTTGTAGGCACGCTCATACGACAGTTTATCATACTTGCATTCCTTCGTTTTTCGATGAAGTTGTTTAAAATATGAGACATTTTCTTTTTCAAGTTTTGCAAGAGCATTTTCATATTTAGAAACAATTTTGGAGGTCTCAGACTGGAGTCTTTCGTGATCTTCAACAGAATATGTTTGTAAAACAATGGACATAATATCGGTACACAGAACATCTTCGAAGAGAGAATCATTTAAATTTTCCAAAACTTTGATGTGTTCAACACTTTTATTAGCTTTCTTTACCAGGGATTTATGGTCCTTGACAAAGTCAACTGTTTCTTTAAAAAAATGCTTGTTCAAAATAAATTACCCTTGAATTGATGTTATTCAGCTGATGGGCAATTTGAGTTTTAAAAAACTTTTTATTTTCATCATCAAAACTAGAAAACCAGATGTTAGTTGTAATATTGGTTTTAGATTTGACAGTCTCTTGAAGTCTCCCAATTCTAGTTTTAACATCTTCTAAAATGCTTCTGGCATCACTTGTGTTAAAAGGATTGTTTGAAGACATTTGTTCCATGTTTGACAATGATTTTGATTCAACTACAGGTTTTGAAACTGGTTTTGAAACTTGTTTTGAAACAGGTGTTGACTCTTTGTTTGAAATACTTGGTGTGATGGAAAACTTTGATTTTTCTTTTTGTGTAACAAAAGTAATTCCATTAATTTTGTTCCATTTGTTATAATCAATTGGTTTTAGATCTGGGTTCTTTTGTTGCATTTTTGATCTACTCTCATCAGATAGTTCTAATGTTTCAAGAGAATCATGAACAATTATGGGTTCATGCAAAGCTTTTCTATTGTTCAAAACATTCTGTTCTTTCTAAGCTTTCTTGAGGAAATAAGGAGGTGTGTTACCAAGAGCCATTTTTTGTGTTGTATGAAAATACGGGTATGTTTGATTAATTAGCATATCGGTTGATTTGGCTGAATGACCCGTTGTAACAAGCAAATTTTCCAATTTTTTGATTTTTTCATTTTTATCAAGAATTTCATCAAGAAGAGAATCTTCACGTTTTGAAAAATCAGCAATCAACTGTTTCTTCTCTTTTTCAAGATCAGAATAAGTTGCTTGTTGTTTAGAAAGTTGGTTTTTAAGATCAGAAATTTCCTTGTTTAAAGATTTTATTTTCAAGTTCAAATTAACATCAAGCGTGTTATACTTGATTTGCAATTGTGTTTCTCTTAACACGGAATCTCGATAACCAATTTCTAATTCTGACTCTTTGTTTTTATGAAATTCAAAGGCTTTTGCATTCTCCTTGTACCTCTCAAGCTCAGCGGTCAATTTATCATTCGCGGCCTTAACATCGCGATTGACCTTTTTAACTTTCTCAATTTCAATGCCACAGTTATTGATTAATGTTTCAAATAAGGCACGTGTTTCCTCATCAGTCTCTGTTAGGAATTAGAAATTCCATGTATTAAAGAGTCGGTCACCTCAAGTATATGTAATCGTTAGAAAGCTCGTAGTCGTAGTTCTTTTATGTTAAGTAGTATTTAGTTAAGTAACACCGTGGAGGACGGACGGGTCTTTACCCACTGTATGCCTGATCCACAGCCCGTTGTGTGGCGTTTTATTGTAAGACTATAAATACTCTCTACCTTCCAAGGTAGAGAGTTGGAGCTCATAATAAGAATTTTCTTTCTCTCACTAAAGTTCCCTAAACCTCTAACTTTCTCTCTCTAGAATTCCACTTATACGCCTACTTTGTGTTATGGTTTGATGTGTATGTGAAATCCAATATCCTACAATTGGTATCAAGAGCCATGGTTAGATCATATCTTACATATCTTTGGATTTCTAGTGGTTTTTAGGTGGTTTTTGAGTTTGAAAAAGTTTAGTGGTTTTTGCATCATTTGGTTGATTTCTAGTGTTAAAGTTTGGATTTTGATAGTACTTTTGTGTTTAGAATCATCTCAAGTGTTTAGGTTTTGATTTAGAAGGTTTGAATCACAGTGGTTGGGTTGTTTTTGGATTGAAAAGTGGTGTTTATGTGTTTTTTCATGCTAGCGACTTGAGCCACGGAAAAGTTTTCTTGGTAGCGACTTGCTTTACAATTTGGTAGTGAGTTGTAGTTGAAAGTCGTAGCGAGTTAGGGTTAGCGACTTGTCTAGTGAGACAAGCCGACAAACAGTACAGTTAGTGGATTCCCCACTACGAGTAGCGACTTGGTTTAAGTTAGCGACTTGTACTTTATATTGTTAGCGACTTGGTGTTAGCGAGTTGGTACCTAGCGAGTTGCTATTTAGCGACTTGAATATTTAGCGACTTGGTGCTTAGCGAATTGCTGCCAAAATTTTGTTAACGACTTGGTTTGTAGCGAGTTGTTATATACCGACTTGGAACTCTAGCGACTTAGCACTTAGCGACTTGGTCCACTGTTTTGTCCTAGCGACTTGGGTGATTTCCTTTGAATACGGTTTTCTCTTGATTCAGTAAAATCCCGTGAAAGAATCTATTTCCCGGTTTAATCATAGAGTTTTAAAATCCCGTTTAATCTGTTAACATGTCTTTCAACGTTCCTACAATCATTTCCACTGTTGCCGAGGACGTTCAAGCTGCTGGCTCAGATACTCGTCCACCCATGCTTGACAGAACTGACTATGACTCTTGGGCTCAACGAATCAGATTGTACTGTCTTGGAAAGGAAAATGGTGTCAACATTCTCAAATCCATTGATGAAGGACCGTATCGGGTTGAGACGACTAGAGACTTAATTGATACAGCTGAAGATGGAACAATGATCTATGGAATTGACAGACCAAAGACATATGATGAGCTCGATGATAAGGAGAAAAAGAGATTCGATGCTGATATCAGGGCTTCTAACATCGTACTTCAAGGTCTTCCAAAAGACATCTAAAAGCTGATCAATCACAACACCGAAGCAAAGGCAGTATGGGATAATGTCAAGATGCTTCTCTCAGGTTCTGAATTAACTATGGAAGACAGAGAATCACAACTCTATGATGAATTTGAACACTTCAAGATGAAACCAGATGAGAGTGTTTATGAGTACTATGTGAGATTCCACAAGCTTGTTAATGATATGAGAAACATCAGAATGACTATGCCTAACATTCAGCTGAACTCAAAATTTATGAACAACATGAATCCCGAATGGCATAAGTTTGTCACTTCTGTGAAGCTCACTAAAGGATTGAAGAATACAAACTATGAGCAACTCTATGCCTTCCTCCTTCAGAATGAGAGACATGCTATGTTTGAAAAAAGGATTCTTAATCAGTTCAAAACCAACCAGGGAGAGACAAGCTCTTCAAATGACTCAACTGCCTTCTACTCAAACATCGGAATCACAACCAAAGCCTCACAAGTCATACCCATGGGTAATGGTAATCACAAACTCATTCCTGATCCTATGTTCAAACAAGCTGATGCTGATGCACACGTGGGAAACTTCATTAATCAACTAGCTCTTCTGATTAGTCAAAACATGAACTCTCTTCCACACACCAACAACAATCTCAGAACTGCTTCCAATCCACATAATCAAGCCACTGTCATAGATGGGAAGGTTATGGTGCAGCCAGTTCAAGAACGACAGTATGAACAAGCAAGAGGTGGAGCTGGTAGAGGTTATGTTGCAAATCAGAACAGAGGAAGGAATGGAAATCAGGGTCAAGCAAAGCCAATCAAATGTTACAATTGTGGAGGTGAGGGACACATTGTAAGGAACTGCACATCACCAAAACGCCCTCAGAATGCAGAATACTTCAGGGATAAGATGTTGCTTGTGCAAGCTCAGGATAATGGTGCAGCTTTGGATGAAGAGGAACTGTTGTTTTTGGCTGAGGGAAATGCTAAATCATCAGAATGCCTTTCAAGTAGCTGATTGTGATGCATACGACTCTGACGTTGATGAAGAACCCACTGCACAAACCATCTTCATGGCTAGCATTTCTCCAATGGTCTCTCCTAAAGTCTCTTCATCACCACAATCTCGTCCATCCACAAACAAACTCATCTCTGAGGTATTAAAATTATACGATGAAGTTGATGAGCAAAAGATACACAACGAAGTACAATCAACTGTGTTTATTGAATCAGATATTGAAAATATGGGTAATATCAATGTTGTCCCATATGATCAATATGTGATTCAAAGTGAAAATGAGATTGTACCAAGTGATGCATCTTCTGCAGTCAATAACGATTATGTTTTTGATGAATTCACTGCATGTGCCCCTGATGATTCTGTAATTTCTGAACTTAATGCCTATAAAGAACGTGTTGCTATTTATGAACAACGTGCAAAGTTTGAGTTGACCACCCGTGAGCAGGAGATGGATGACCAAATGCGTACAACTATTAGAAAAAGTAGGTTTAGAGAAGAAGTATTAAAACAAGAGTTAAACTCCTTACAAGAAAAGCTTTCTAAAACTGCTAAGCAAAAGCAAGAACTTCAAGAAAATGTTAAAATGCTTAAGCAAGAATTCAGTGCTAAGGAATCAAAACTTTTGAATGATTTTTCTAATCTAAAAACCTTGAAACACAAGCTTGAAAATAAGTTGTACGTACAAGGAAATACCATTCAGACTGCTCACTTAATCACTAAGCATAGAGTCTTAAGCGATAAGCATAGCATTCCCCTTGTTGAGGAACCAAATCCAGAGGTCATTAAAAAGGCTAGAAATGCTCATAAGGTTCTTTATGATGGCAATGAAATCCTTAAACCTAGACAGAAACCTAGTTGCGTTGAGTGCACTGAGGAAGATAAGAAATTAGATGAAGTCACTAGGGAAAAGATGAACAAGAAATTAGATGATCCTAAATGTAAAGAGAAGAAAATAAAGATCACACCCCATGATTACAAGAAGGAGAATTGGATTTCCTTGAACATGTTTAAGCCTCAAACATTGTTAACACCCGAACAAGTGTTTTGGAAAAAGGATTTAGATAAGCAAAAAGCAGAGAATCTTGTTGTAACGAACCCTCCCTTTAGGAAAATGCCCTCAGCGACTGTGTATCCTCCCAATACACCAATGCATTTAGTTCCTAGGACTATTACCACTAAAAGCAAGACCTTAATCAGTCAATATGTTATTTTTCAACTATTTGTTGATTTTGAGAAAACTTGTAAGAAAAGGATCACACCCACTGGCATAACTGAAGGGGAAAGGGGTTTTGAGCAAACGAAAGAATGTTATTTAACTGAAGTCATGCCTTTCTTTAAACAGCTAAAAGATCATTTTGAAAGTCTTAAAAAAGGAATGAACTTAGACATTAAAGAAATGGAAAAGGAGTTTGATGCAATGATAGTTGAGGTTAGTGACTATGAGCGTGCACTAAAATATAATGAGATTGAGAGGAAGAACTTGCATACATTAAATGAGACTCTTATTACTGAATGTGTTGCTCAAGATGTGTTTTTCACTGCTACAAATTGTTCTATTAATGCTTCCCAATTTCATGAATTATCTGTTGCCCTGAAAGTCTCCCATGATCGTGTCATTGAGCTTGAAAAGACTAATTCTAAACTAACTGATAAAATTGAAATGGATGATCACGCCAATTTGGTTAAACATTTTTCTAAACTAGAGGCTGAGCATTTTAATTTACAACTAAAATATCAACATCTTAAAGAAAATGTCAAAACTTCAAATATCAAGACATCCTCAGATGCTCCAGAGTTTGATGCAGTTTTTCAAATTAACAAACGTGATGAACAGATTCAAGCTCATTGCAACACGATCAGAAAGTTGAAAGCTCAAATCTCTCAATTAAAGGGTCAAAAAAACAATATGACAGGCTCCCAAATGCCTCCTCCTTTAGATTCTCAGAATTCTCAAACGTTTCATCTTCAAAACTTAGTAAATGCACTACAAAAGGAAAACGAAAGTTTTCTAGAAGAAAATGAAAAGGTTAAACGTCATTTCAATGAGTTATTTGAATCAATAAAGGTCACTCGTAACAAAAATAACGAACAAATAGCTTCATTGCAAAAGGAAATTGAGAATCTGAAGAGTTAGGTAAAAGGGAAAATGCCAATGACCAATGGGGAGAATGGTGTATCAAAGGTTCACTCTTGTAATAAATATGCTTTGTCTGTGAAATATGTTCCCCCTCATCTCAGGAATAACAAACTTGCTATTCAAACATATTTCTCTTCCCTTAAGGATTGTCTAGAATGTCTACGTGAGATTGTTGAAGAGGATAAATTAGAGAAACCACTGGACAGTGCAATTGGGCATGCATGTTTATATGCCAAACGATCTCAAGAAATTCTAGAATGCTTAATCACAATATGCCCAAAGTCCTTAGGTGAGAGAGTTAATCCTTTGATTCCATGTTCGATGCCTAGTGCCAAGTATGATATTCATTCGATGCCCAATGTTTTGAATGTGAACCTTAGTGTGCCTTTAAGTAGTTCAGATTCCAGATCTGTCAATGCTAAGAAAGAGAACTCTAGTGTGCCTTCTAGGAGTACAAATCCCAGCACTTCTAGTGTTAAGAAAGTGAACCTTGGTGTGCCTGCATGTAATTCAGATCCCAGAACATCTAAACAGGAGATGCAAAGAGTAGCAAAACCAACTAATGTTCCCATTCCCTCTACAGGAGTAATCAGTGACATTAAAGCAAGCAGGTCAAAGTCTCAAGACAATACAAGGAAGGACATGACCTCGCAAGCTAAGAATGTGCATTGGAAGAGAGTAGAAGACCTACCTAGGAACTTTAAGTTTGAGCCGAATAAAACGAATCGTGTTGATTCTAGTATTAGCCATAGGCGTACTGTAATTAATTCGAATTCTGATACTATTTGCAAACCTTGTATTGATGTCTGCTTGAATTCTGTTTCAAATCATGAATGTGGTGTTAATGTCTTGCCTAATGATGTTAATTGTCCAGTTAATATTGTTAATGCTAAAAATCATGCTAAGAAGGCTAAAAGGCAAAAACGAAAGAAAGTTAGAAAACAGTGGAAACCCACAGCAAGAACATTTAGTAAGATAGGCTATCATTGGATACCTGTTGGTCATAAGACTAATCAGACAATGCCCACTAGAAAATGGAGGCCTACTGGTAGAACTATTCCCTTAAAAAGTGAGCACACTTTGAATAGGGCTAATACAGACACTAGTACTGCATCTATTCATAATGATTCCATTGCTTTAATTTCTGATATGAATGCTTCTATTTCTGATGTGGGTGTTCCAACCATTTTTACTAACCAAATGGAACCCATTCTTGCATGGGGATCCCAATTATCCAGTTATCCATTCTTGTCTGTGTTCAACTGCAGATCGTTCAAATCGTTCTGTGGTACCTGGACTCAGGTTGTTCCAAGCATATGACTGGCGACCGGTCGCGGCTCATGAACTTCGTGAGCAAATTCATCGGGACAGTTAGATTCGAGAATGATCATTTCGGTGCTATTATGGGTTATGGAGATTATGTTATTGGCAAAAGTGTTATCTCCAAGTCCCGGAGGCATTTTCATAAATCAATCTAAATATGCAACTGAGATCTTAAAGAAATTTGGATTTGATTCAAGTGACCCTGTTGACACTCCCATGATTGATCGAACCAAACTAGATGAGGACCACTCATGGATCATGATTGACCAAACGAAATATCATAGTATGATTGGATCCCTGATGTACCTCACTGCTAGTAGACCAGACATCTTGTTCGTTGTTTGCATGTGTGCTAGATACCAGGCTAAGCCTACTAAAAGGCACCTTAAAGCGGTTAAACGGGTCTTTCGGTATCTCTAAGGAACCATCAATATGGGTCTCTGGTACCCGAAGGACACCGGTATGTCACTAACAGCCTATGCAGATGCTGATCATGCAGGGTGTCAAGATACTCGTCGAAGTACATCTGGAGGTGCTCAGTTTTTGGGTGATAAGCTTGTGAGCTGGTCTTCAAAGAAGCAAATGAGTACTTCTATTTCCTCTACAGAGGCAGAATACATAGACATGTCATCTTGTTGTGCTCAAATCCTTTGGATGAGATCTCAATTAACTGACTATGGCTTTGTATTTAACAAAATCCCTCTGTACTGTGATAATAAAAGTGCTATTGCTCTTTCATGCAATAACGTTCAACACTCAAGAGCTAGGCATATCGACATTCGACATCATTTCATCAGGGAACAAGTGGAAAAAGGTGTGGTGGAACTCTATTTTGTGAGGTCTGAATATCAGTTAGCAGACATATTCACCAAAGCTCTTCCAAGAGAACGTTTTGAGTTCATACTTCCACGACTAGGCTTGAAAAGCCTTCAACCAGAAACACTCAAACGTCTTCAGGAGGAAGACGAGGAGTAAAGGTCTATGCTCATCTATCTCTTGTATATATCTATTCGAAAATCACAAAATACAAAAATATAAAACCCTCAAAAATCAAATAGAAAAATATAAAACCTTCAAAATCCATAAAAATCTGAAAATTTCGAAAAATCTTCAAAAAATATTGTCAATTTGTTTATTTTTTTCTCTTTCCCGGTTCGACTATATCTACGGTCTTTGTGCTGTCATTCGAAGAATGACACGGGACTTTATATGTTGTTCGAATTCTTAAAAATAAAAAAAAAATAAAAAAATAAAAAAAAAATTGAGAGAAAGAGAAAAATGGTTTATTGTCATTTCAGGCAGTAACCCGCTTTTTAAAGAAAGAACAGATACATTCTTTATCATGTTTTCAAAATTCCATGCTCTGATTCTATAAACATTTATCTGCTGAAAACTAACTGCTTTGAAAAATAACTCAGTCTCTATTTTTGATAATCATCTAGACTTATTTGTCAAAATATCAATCTCTCAATCAACAACATATGTCATTGATTGAGGGGGAGAATGATTTCAATTAAATTAAAAAGTTATTTGGCATTCAATTGTTTTCAAAAGATATTCATGCATGTTTAATCAATGGAGTTTAAAGTCTTAATATCCGATCCTTATCAGTTAAAACGCTTTCATAATCAAGTCACAATTCTCCTTAAAAGCTTTCAAAATCAATTTAAATCTATAAGAGATCACAAATCTCAAATGATTTGACAATTGTGATCGGGGGAGAATGTGTGATTTAAATTGGATTTAAACTGATAATTCGGTAAATGGTTTTATAAGGATGTACAAGCTCTCCTTCCCACATGTGACAAACGATTTCAAATTTTCCATTCACATGTTGAGGGGGAGCATCTATCTTAAACCTATGATTTGAAACGTGATCATTTATCTCAATGTGCAGGTTCCCTCTAGTATGTGCAAAACTCTTTTCATACCTTGAGGCACATATTGAGGGGGAGCAAAATTATGAAAACCTCATCCTTCCCCAAAATACTTTATCTACTTGATTTGATCAGGGAAGTGAGGTTGATATCTTTTAGAAAATGGTAATCAAAGAAGTTAATTCTTCCTCTTGCCTCCGTGCGCAAAACGATTTCAAACATTTGATGCACATGTTGAGGGGGAGCACTTGTTCTAAAAATATCAAAAACAATTCAGGTACAAAATGCTTTGATAATATATCACAAGTATCTGGATTGATTTTCAAATGGTTTTCAATTGGTTCCAATGGCAGATGAACAATACCAAATAGACCGACCAACTTTACTTTATGTATGGTGATATAAGGATGATAAGGTTAGGTATTTGTTCCCATGATCCGCCAGAACCGGAGTGATCTACCCAGGGACAATCCACTAATTAGTGTAGAAGTCCTTAGGTATGATGATAAAAGGAGAAAAGTGAGATATGGGAAGAGTGCGGACTGAGACAGAGCGAGTACTGGAACAAACCCAACAAGGTTCTTGCTATGAAGTCTCGGTAAGCACTGAAGGGGTTGAAGAATTAAAAAGAATTGAATGAGAAAAGGGTGAAAACAAATAGCCCTCCATATTTTCAACCTTAGGGCAGAAACCGGGTTCAATTCATATGCTACTGATGGTAACATCGGTATTGAAGACAAGACGTCATGGACCCAGTGACGCACTGCACTAACTTCCCAAGCTACTCAAGTTCCTCTTGAAAGGGCTTGTTTCATTCTCACGGGGAACCTACATAATCTATCGACTTTCTCTTATAGATTGTTGATATTAAAGAAGGAGACCCTCTCCCTAGTCTCCGGCACAGGATCCAAATATGCACATATTGAGTCTAGAGCCACGAGATCATCAATAAATCTCATTAGGACACTTTCAATGAAGACTCTCTGTTTCACACAATGTGGAAAGAGAGATTATATCTTGAGTCCTACTCATTATCCTTGTGGTATTGCCAGAACATCTGAGTGATGTGTTTACATATTCACAATGAAGATGGAAAGCCTTCTGGAGCCAACATCAAACAATCTCCTGGTAGGTGGCATGTGAGATCTATCAATTAGATCAACCATGTGACAACTGAACAGAAACAATGGGGCGATTCAATCTTTTGAATCAATCCTGGTTCAGGTTATGGATTGACGGATACCTTTGAAAAACCGGTCTTTGTGCTTAAAAAAAACTCTTTTCTTTAGCACATCGACCGTGTACTAATTTTTCAAATCAAAAGGTGTTTTTATGATTGATAATTGATTTTCAATAAAACCTTCGTTGTATTGCAAAAACAATTTCTATTGAGCAATACACGATTGTTTTTCAAATCTCTTTTCATCAATCAGTGGACTTAAATTCGCTGGTTCACTCACTCCGTGTTGTCTTCTTTGAGACGTTCCGGTTTGAGAACAGCTAGAGCAGCTGCGAAACCCTGTCAAGGAAATTCTTCGGAATTATACCTGATCACAGGCAGTTCTTGTACTGATCAACGGGGAACCGTGGGCCGTGTACCTCAATTCAACGAAAGTGATCAAAGACACTTTTGTGCGCTTTATTGCTAACTGGTTTATGCAGGTACACCCGACGTTTGCAGCTGATCAGAATGAAGCGGTCCATCCATAGCCGCATGCTCACTTAACACATTCATCTCAAAAGAAATCATGATTAGTGCATCAATGACTCTGATATTTTCACTCCATGCTTCTGCTACGCTGCTACCAATATCATAAATCAACGAAAGCTTCTGTTACTCTGATGAGAAGATATCATGATCCAGAATGTGAGCATGTCGGTCCGAAAGTCACAACATCACATAATACCAACACCACAATGGATGTCTCAGAGATTTTTATTAGCTGATGATCTCAAAAGCTGGCTCAAAATTATTATCACGTGGATCAGTAAAAGACCTCCACTTGGATTAACCAAACATGCAATTAGTGGAATCAATGACTACGAGCTTCGGAGCTAAGTACTACATCAAGAATGCAAGAAAAATTGTTAATGTAATATCTGATTGTATTCAATGTAATTGTAGTATATGTTTGAGGTGACCTCCCTTAGGGGGAGCTTGTTAGGAATTAGAAATTCCATGTATTAAAGAGTCGGTCACCTCAAGTATATGTAATCGTTATAAAGCTCGTAGTCGTAGTTCTTTTATGTTAAGTAGTATTTAGTTAAGTAACACCGTGGAGGACGGACGGGTCTTTACCCACTATATGCCTGATCCACAGCCCGTTGTGTGGCGTTTTATTGTAAGACTATAAATACTCTCTACCTTCCAAGGTAGAGAGTTGGAGCTCATAATAAGAATTTTCTTTCTCTCACTAAAGTTCCCTAAACCTCTAACTTTCTCTCTCTAGAATTCCACTTATACGCCTACTTTGTGTTATGGTTTGATGTGTATGTGAAATCCAATATCCTACAGTCTCAGTATTTTGGGTCACACAGCCTCCACTAGGATCCACATCTGGAGTTTCAGAGTTAGTATTGCTATAACTCGGATTGTCCAGGTATGTATCATAAGTAGGTGCTGATGTCACAGAATGTTGTTCGTCATGAGTAAACACATCAAATATGACATTGTTATAGCATGTATCAATGATTGGTACCTCAGATACTGCATTGGCGTCATAAACAGGAGGTGCATCAGAGTCAGTGTCGTACTTAGTCTCCTGAAGATTTGACATGAAGATGCAGTTCGCATTGATTTCCTCTAGGTCTTCCAAGTCATCCATAATAGCAAAAAAGTCATGTTCCTCAGCACTCAACTGCATCCTTGCTTCTGACTTCTGTGCTAACAGCATAGCTTTCTGAAGATACGCAGCATTTTTCTTTTTCGGCTTAGTAGGACAATTCCTTGCCATGTGACCCACTCCTTGACAGTTGTAACACGTAACCTGATTACCCTGATTCACATTTCCATAATTCCCAATGACTGGAGCTGGAGCATTCCCATTCTGATTACCCACTGCTCTATTCCCAACATTCTACCCCATCTGATTTCCAACATTCTGACCCAACTGATTACCCTAATATGGAACCGCCTGATTACCTATGTGAAATCCAGTAGCATGTCCATGTTGACTCCCAATAACTCCAACCATTTGTCCTTGATGACCCATATTCAAACCCGGCTGTGCAATTTTCCTGTTGCGAGTGTTTGATGAAATCCTTTGGTTGTTGGTGTGGAATAACGACCTCTGAATGCTTTAGTCAAAAAAGCAAATGCATTTGACAAAGCTTGTTCTTGTTCAGTTTCAAGATCAGTGATTCCTTGTTCTTGGTATTGTGGATTATGTTGTTGTTGAATGACTTGTTGTTCTGGAGAGTAGAATTGTTGTTGAGGGATAACAGCTTGTGGTTGTGGAATATATTGCTGCAAGTTGTTGTTATTGGAAGATGATGAAGCTTGTTGTTGTGAGTTCACTGGAGTTTGAGTCTTTGCAATTAGTGCCAATGGATCATGATTCTTTGCCAATCTTTCTTTCCTGACTCCATTCACTTCAGTTTGGTTTTGTTTCAGAAAATCGTTGAGTTGATCAAAGTTCACCTGATGTAAGTCTTTTGTTTGGTTGACAATAGTGACATATCGTCCCCATTCTTCTGGAAGATTGTTTAGGAATTTGATGTTACTCACGATAGTTCTGGGTGCCAACTTGTTTCTGATAAGCTCATTCATTAAAGTGCAAAACCTTCCATAGTAGGATTCAATGGATTCTCCTGGAGTAGATGTAAACTTCTCCCATGCAGTTAGCAGCTTATTCTCCGTGTCTTGTTGACCAATTTCTGTTCCATAACAAAGCCATCTAACACGTTCCCACATATCGAAAGCAGTTTCCCACCTGTCTACTGTAGCAAAGATGTCTCTTGGCAACCCCAGTTGGACAATGTGAATTTCCATGTCATCTGCTTCGACTTGCTTCTGATCCTCTTCAGTGTATTCTGATTCATTTTGAGCACGAAAAGATGGTGGGACGGGAGGTGTTGCATCAGGATTTCCAGGGTCTTGGACTGGTCGAGGCTTGAAGGGTCCATTCGTAATGGATTGAATCATGAGTTTTCCATTAGCTTTGGTCTTGATGTAGCGGAGTATACGACTTGTCCATTGAAGATATCCACCTTTTTCCAGCATAGGAGGACGGCTTTCGGCACCGACTGCATGAATGTCTTGTTGAGTAGCCATTAATGAAGGTATTTGATGATAAAGTTGATGTAGGATCGATTCAACGATAAAGGAGTTGTATTTAATGAAGATTAAGCTCGGTTGTTGTAGTGAAAATTGGGTCTAAAAACTTAAAAACCTCAATAACTTCTGTTCGGAGCGTTTTTAGGACTTGAAGGTTAGTTTATTCGGCGTACCAATCTCCTCGTTCTCACGGTCATTTTGATGGGTAGAACGCTGAAAACGAAGTTACGGTTCAAAAGTTATAGCCGTTTGAAGTTTTGCTGAAAATCTTACTTGTAAACCTTGTCCTTAGGCGTAAGATTTGGGTGCTTAGGCGTAAACTTTGTCCTTAGGCGTAAGATTTGAATCTTATGCGTAAACAGTGACCTTACGCGTAAAAATTAACTCTTATCCGTAAACAATATCCTTACGCGTAAGATTTCTCTTATGCGTAAAAATATCTTACTCGTAAGTTTTAATTCTTATGCGTAACCCAGAGTCTTATGCGTAAGATTGAACTCTTAGGCGTAAAAAACTTGCTTACGCGTAAAACAGAATCGTATCTCTCTAACTTGTCCAAGCTAGTGAGATTTCACAAGTCGAAGTATTCCACAAACTTATCCAAGTGAGGGAAGTATTGAGTAACCGTTGTTGCACGAAGATTCTTCACCAGATGCTTATGCGTAAACCTTAGGCGTAAACTCCACTTCTTACGCGTAGAAGCTTATGCGTAAGAATAGGGTTTTGACTTTCCTGAGGCGTAAAACTAGGGTTTTGACTTTTTTGTACTTGACAACCTTACGCGTAGAATGCCCAGATTATGCAAAAACACGAATTTGTTTACCCAAAAACATGTTTCCAAATGATTTCTTTTGCACAAACTTCTTCCAAAACAGTTAATGATTAATAAAAACTACAACTTTAAGCTTAAAACCACGTAAAAATCAAAACTTTATGCAAAAAGCTTGCGTTTTTATGTAAAAAGCGAAACTTGTTGAAAAAGTTTCAACAAAAAATGAACACAAACACTCCTAAACCATTGTTAGGCGATTGATACCAATTGTAGGACCTTAAATATCTCAACCTTATCACGTTATACCAAAGCTTACCACACGAGTTACACGTAAAACAAACACAAACACTTATGCGTAAAAGAAGAAAGAAAAATAAGAAAGGTGGTGACTTGATGATACTCGTATGTGTTGGAGAGAAAAAGATGAAAACAAGAAACTTGTATTACTTGAAAGAAAAACACACACATACACACTCAAGCACACACCCCTCAAATGACCATTTGAGGGGTATTTATACTTCCTTACATAATGCCCCATGGGCTTGGGCTTGGGCTTGGGCTTGGATTGGACTTGGATTAGACAATAACTTACATAAGGCTAGTTTAACATAACTATTAGCCATTTAGCTTAGCCCAATCCACGAGCCCGTTGACTATTCTATCACGATATCTAACATACATTACAAAGTTCCTAAACGTGAATGACCATCACTTCTATTAATTATTATTAAGGCTGACATAATTAGTTTTATCGAAATCTCAAATAGTTAAGTAGTAAATGTATATTATTAAAGTAGATATTAAAAATATACCCTTATAGTTTCTAAGCGGTGATGGTTTATACCCCTAATCTTTCATGAAATAACAATTTATACTCTTCAACTTTCATAAAATGACAACTTTAACCTTTGTAGTTTCAAAAATGACACTTTATACCCTCAACTATAGATCATTGGCAAAAACAGCCCTTGTATTAATAACTTTGAAGAAATTACACTTTTGGCCCAAGAAAACTCTATCTTTCAAAAATTAGAAAATTTATCCTTGTAGTTTTCTAAAGATTATTGAAAGGGTGCGTTTGATTTGTGGTTAACTCGACCTAAACAAAAATAATAATAAGCGAGGCCTTTTGAAGTTTTTACTACGTTCTCATTCCTTTCAATAGTTTGTTGGGTGGTCTTTCAAATGAATCAAATTTGAAGTTCTAAGCCCGTGTGGTTTGGTTGCAATAATTTTCCAAAGTAAGGGTGTTGGGTGTTTTTCAATAAGAAGGTGTTTGTTTTTAACGCGACAAGCCCAAAAGAGTGTCAAATTAAAACGAGGCGAATCAAGGTTTTCATGACACTTTTGTTCCTTTATTATCTTTGCTGTGAGGACTTTAAATTGACCAAGTTTCAGATTTTATAAGCTTCATTTGATGGTCGAAATAAATGACACAAAATGGTCATTTGGGGCATTTTAACAAAGAAAAAAAAAAAAAAAAAAAAAAAAAACGAGATTTTGACCTCGAAACCTTATGAGACTTTTCCAATAGTTCATTTACAGGTTATTAGGCTTATTAAAAGTTATTTTCTTAGTAACTTATGACTTATAATCGTGTAATTAATAATAATGAACAAAAAGAGGGGCGTTTGGTTTTATAAAACAATATAACAGATGTTAACGTTTTGACTAAAATTAGGCTTTGTTATGCGTTTTCTGGACCCGTGCACCTGATTTTTTGAAGAAAACGTCGTTCCGGACAACTTTCGAGTTTTAAATTTTTGATGAAACGGACCAGAATTGCCTCAAAAATACACATCAGTTCGTTATCAGAAGGTTTTTGACAGTTTCAGATTTTCAGTTTTGTAAATTTCTTTTGATCATAACTTTTGACTCGATAGCCCGTTTTGGGTAATTCAAAAGGCCACGGTTTTGGCTTGATCTTGTATATCATATACAAGAGCTAAATAAAAGTATGGAAAAGATTAAAAAGAATTGAAGACTTACAAATCCTATGAACTCGATTGGAAAGGAAATCGATCAAAGTGAATCCTAAGTGGAACAAAGCTTTTCCACGGCTTCGTGGCTTCATTAAAGATCTCCTTCTCATTTATTTGGACTTAAATATCAGTAGGGAAGAGAGTGTGTGTGTGTGTGTGTGTGTTGTGGGTTGGAAAGCAAAGGATGAGTGAAAAAGGGTGTATGTTTGCTCGTTTATATAGGCCTAAGATCAATAGGAACATTATGAGGTGTTTTGCTAAGTTGCCATAAGTTTGTTAGTTAGTTTTAATGGATTATAAGGAACCACATAGTGTATTACTTGTTCTAATTGTAGCCTTAGAATTCGAATGGTTTGGAGACAAACCGTGTGTCGCCCTTATTGACCAAGGATAGAAGAAGAGGTGTGATGTAGTGATGGTGGCTTATGGTGGCTAAAACTTAGCCATGGAATTTGCCCATAATTTTTGACCATGGTAGATTTTTATGGGACAAGGTGATGTGTAAGTTAAATGTAACTAGTTAGGAGTTTATGGCTTTGGATTTAGTTAAAAAATCTAGTTAGGATTTGTTTAGTTTAGGTTTAGTTGTAATTGAACTAGAAAAATAAGGTAGGATCGATGTGGGCTTTAGGTGCTTGTACCATAGGCTTGTGATTGTTGTACATGGAGTTTAGAAGTGTAAGAAACTTAGTTAGGGTTTTTGGTTAGGTCTTGTCAAGTTTAGTTAAGTTTAGTGTAGTAAAACTATAGTTTAAGTTAATAAAAGTATAGTTTTAGGTTTTGTGCATTACATACTTGTACCTTGAGAATTAGGGTGTTGTACTTAGGTTTGAAAATCATAAGAAAGTCAATTTTAAAGGCTTGTGCATTATAGGGTTGTACCTTGTGCTTAAAAGTAGGTACATTGAGATTATAATGTAATTTATATAAGTATAAAACCTTTATGCATTAAATACTTGTACATGTGCTTGAAAGACTTGTACATCAGTATTTTATAAAAAAAATCATATATATACATTTTTGGGGCTTGTGGTTTTATTACATAAAATCATAGTTATAGTAGTTTAGGGTTTTGTGAAAACTCTAATAGGTAGAAAATGTTTAGTTTGTACGTTAACGAAATAACGTAGAGTGGCAAATGAAATATCGTAAGATTTTATACTTTGACATATAAAGATGTTTATAAAGTAGGTTGGTGTCGGTCCGTGTGTGAGCACGTTTATTGAGGATGTGAGTTACGTCACATTGGTTGGTTGTGGTGATAAGAAAAACTGATAACGTTTAAAGAAAAAAAATTATACGTGAAAAATGGATAAGTATTCTCTCGTTAGAATATTAATACAAGTGGAAATTTACCGGTAGTTACACCATCAATTAAAGATCACATAACTCACAAGTGCTAATTATGTAGCATCAGTTTTTCAGGAGCAATAGAGAGGCTTCGGTTATAGGTTCTAACGATTGAGGGTGTCCGTTATTGTGTACCTTTAAATAGTTTGTTGTAGTTTAGTTGTGTCGATGACTTTTCTGATAGTGAACTGAAGATCGATTCCGGTTAAACTTTTTAGGTAATGTGACAGTAAGTTTTGGGCTTTATTGAATCAGTTATTGTGTAGATATAAACTTTCTCTTATTGTATAAAATATTTATCAGTTTAGGGATGAAAAATGTTTTTTTTTGTATTTTTGTATGAGATTAACGAGATGTCCGAAGAACAGTTGAAGCTAGACCTGTATCTTAGCGGGACAAACCTTCTTCATTTGGTAAGTTCGCAGCTAAGTTTTATTGTATTTCTGTTATTATTTGCTAATTCAAATGTAAATAATTGTAGGTTACAGTTACTAAGCATTATTGTTTCTTTGTAATTTTTTTGGCAAGGAAATTCGTTTGCATATCTAAAAAGTGTTCAACGTGGAGTACGACACAAGCGCCTACAGAGACCCGCATGCTCGCTATGGTGGACAAAGTAAGATCAGGCGGAAGAAGTTGAGATTTAAATACTACACGGTGCTAAGGCTGTGATCTTGAGGTAACACAAATTCTAACTTTGAAACAGAGGTCCATTTGATACAGGAAGTCAAAGCTTGCGACGTTTTCACTAATATAATTGGGTAAGTACAGATAAAAGTGAAGGAAAACTTGCTAGGAAAATGAAGTCCTAAATTGTTTTACTATAATCAGCGGGTAATAAAGTTGGTTCCTCCCGAACTACCTTCTTTTATTTCTCCGTCACACTTGTCAACCGCCTGTGAACGGTCAACCGTGACAGATTATAAAAGGGCGACAGCCCGGGAGAGAATGCAAGTTTACCAAAGATTAAAATATCCTTGGATCGTTTATGTCCTGATGAGGTGTGATGCTCTGGTACAATGACTGTGTGTGCTGAAAGGATATAGAATGTACAAAAAACAGGAGTCTGATTGACTAACACTAGGAATGTGAATAGTGATAGCTCTGTCACAGCTATGTCGTTAAAAACGTGCAATCAGAAACCTAAAAACGTAAAAGCTATACAAACGTCGTTATGATTCTGCTGAAGTTGAATTCACACTTCAGCAGATTCACTAAGAATTATTTGCTATTATTAATTACTAAAAACTATTATTGATTTATTATAAATAATAAATGAATAAAGAAAACTGAAACTTATTATGTACTGATTATAAACAAGGTTAATGAAAACAAAACTAAGCAAACCTAGAATTAAGCAAATTGCAAGGCTTATGGCTTATTCAGTTAAGACAGTCAAGCCATAAACTTGAAATAAGCTTGAAAAAGCTATAAACAGGAATCAAAGGGTAAAATAAGATATATCCAAGTCCAATGAATAAATATAAACAAGAAAATGGACTGAAATGGCGCACAAGTAATATGAACAAGTATAAACAAGCCTTCAGCAGAAATCGAGTGAATTCTGCTGAAGTTGTATGCTGTGGAGCTGTTGGTAACGGTGTAAGTTCACTAAATACTCGGTAAACTTTATGAGTGGGCAAACAACAAGCTCCTATAAACTTCTCAATTTAACTCATGAGAGCTCAACAATCAATAAAACAGTGAGTATGATAAAGATCACAAGCTCAAGGTTCAATGAGGAACTTTTCCTAAGCTAAAGAGAATTACTCAACCTCCACTGTTTGCTTCAGTGGAAGGTGGTTAGCTGAATAAAATAAGGGGGGGAAAAGCTATCTAATTTAAGCTACAAACTGAAAAACAAACTTACACATAATAAAAGAAACAAGTACTTCAGCAGAATCCAAAAATACTGAATCGGCAGAATCAAATGCAATTCAGCAGAGGCCAATACAATTCAGGAAAATTCAATTAGCGGATTAGCAGAATCAAATTATGCTTCGGCAGAATCAGATAAAGCACTTAAACTAAATATCAATAAAAATATACTAATGAATACAAGAAACATAACATTAAAACATTAAAAGCACTAAACATAAAACTAAGTAACAAAGACATAAGAAAATAAACAATTAAATCAAAAACAGGAAAACTAAAAACAGAATCAGCAGAATCAAAAATAATTCAGCAGAACTGTAAAGTTGACTAAACCGAATTTAAAACTTAAACTACTGATTAAATAAGTTAATATAAACTATAAGAACATAAAATTAACAAAGATAAACAACATTTAAACAAGTATGCAAGATTCTAGGATCTAACAACCTCAAAGTGCTCATAATGAGATTGTCAAGTGTCAAATTGACTTTCTACCATGCTACACCCTTTGGTTAGGATTTCACTGAGTCAAATAGGTTACATATAGTGTAAATCAAACAAAAACAACACCATTCACAACCATTTTCACAGTTTCATTATTAAATCCAAACAATCCTTTAATGGAACAAGATTGAAGTTTTCATAACAAATGACTGCATAAACCCATCATAAAAAAATCCAGAGGTCATATTGTGTCAAAATAGACCTTATTCAGCATAAACAAGATGTCAACCAAGTCTAAGCCTATGAACATCAAATACTGGCATATTAACAGTCAAGTGCAACATCAAACTACAATCAAATCCAAAACATAACAACCTAAGATTAAGCTATAACATCATAAACAAACAGCAAAGAAACACAGAAACATAAAAGTTAAAGCATATAAAAGACTGAAACGGTAAAATGCAAAAATGGTAAAAATTAAGCTTACAAGTGAAATCCTGCTTGAAACTGAGAACCATGGTCACATAACACATCCTAAGGCTTTCCACAAAGCTTCTAAACCAAAGGCAATCCACAATTAACCTTGCTCCATGCAATTTCACCAAGATCACTACATTATTTTTGGTTTTTCATTGTTTTTCTTGATTTCTATTATTTTTCTGAATTTTAAAGTCTAAAATTGTTTTAAGGTCTCTAAAAGCTTTAAAGCTTTGTCAGGAGCTTATGTGAGCTTATTGAGTCCTTTAAACAACTACTTAACAAGAATTTAAAGTGACATGAAAATTAAAGGTAATAAAGTAAAAGCTTGAAACTGAAATGATACTCGAAATTAAACTGAAAATAAAGTTTCATTACACTACAACATTAAAACAGTAAATGACAAGTAATTTAAAGAAAGCATTTTAAAATTACACTACGTGACCAATGGCTAATCCAAAGGTATTTACACTACATGACTAAGGCTAGATTAGCCGAAGTAACTTCTTCTCTTGCCTCTCCTCTGATATTTATAATCATTTGAGTTCCCACCATCTTCCTCGTAAAATCCCACTTTAATTTTTGACCATTGATTGAGCAGAAATGATCCTAGCCTTTGAAATCACTTTTGGCGCCAAAAGTGGTACTAGTTGATTGAGGCAGTTCTGCTGCAATTAATGCTTCTTGTTCACATGTAGAGGTGGAGGGGACATGTTTGGTAGGTTTAGAGGTCAAGTGGTGGAGTTGATAGCAAAAGCAAGGTATGTGATGGTATAGGGGAAGGTAAAGTTGTGGGCTGGTATAGGTGTGCAGGAAAAGGTGGTGAGAGTGGGTAAGCAAGTTGAGGTGGAATACCAGGGAGGTGGAAGGGTGGTATGGTTTTGGTGGGGTATGTGAGGGAGAGGGAAAACAGGAAGTTTGGTTTGACTGGTATTGACCAGATATTATTTAAGAACCAGATATTATTTAGTTGAAGTATCTGCTGAAACGTTAGTCTTCGGCAGAAACCATCAACGCATTTTTACTTAGGCAGAAACCATTGATTCAGCAGAATTAAAATAGGCTTCGGCAGAAACCATCAGTATTATCAGCAGAATCGAACTGTTTCACTCTTTTTGTACCTGGTTCACATAAAAACACA
Organism: Chrysanthemum seticuspe; assembly: GCA_019973895.1. Classification (NCBI taxonomy): domain Eukaryota; kingdom Viridiplantae; phylum Streptophyta; class Magnoliopsida; order Asterales; family Asteraceae; genus Chrysanthemum; species Chrysanthemum seticuspe. The sequence goes on from BPTQ01000009.1 coordinate 255,759,879, forward strand.
TTTTCATGATATTTGTAACATTTATAAGGTTATTTATGTGTTTTTGGTTGTTTTAGTGGGTTTAAACAATATAAAATATATGTGTTTTTAGACACACATCAAAAGTCCTAAATTGTCGACATTAAACAAAGAAAATAACTAAGTTCAAATGGAATATAAAAAAATGGATTCATCTCATTTTGTCATGAATAATGTGTTTGTAGTTTTTTATACTAGTAAATATGTTAGGATTTTGGTAATCTACACTAATGCAATGGAGCCGAAAGCTGATTTTCCTGTACATAAGTAGTTTCAAGAACATTGTTGTAACTGTCTTAAAGAACTAACTAATTTTGTCGAAATGAAATACAATTGACGATCTTTTTATTGTCTCAGGTTTTGTAGCCTCTAAGTGAAAGGAGATTGAATGTTGTTGAAAGGTACTTAGATTTGGACCATTTCTTAGTGACGGTAACATGATCAAATTTCTGCGCAATTTCTTTTAATCAATTATACAAGTGCTCCTTCAAGAGTAAGCACCACAAAGTTATTAGCTTTAGCACACTACCCGACCTGGGTATTGTGCATGAGCCTTGAAGTTCCATTATTAATCAGCATGCATATACGTGTAAACTATTGTTTTATAAGTATCCATGCCAACCCCTTTGCTTTTATCTTGGATTATAAGTGTAAATTTTTATTAGTTATGCTAGGATGGGAAGTTATTCAGTAGCTATAAGGATTCTAAATAGAGCTTGGTTTGATTTAGAATAATATCATAAAAAAAATGGCAGACTTTTACTATGGAAAATAGGCTGAAAATTAGATACTCAGTTTTCATAAGCAATACCAATTACCAAACACCTTCTCACTGCTCCAACCATCTATGGCACTAATTTATTGACTTCAGTGATATTGATCTTAACAGACAAGATGGTGATGAAGTTGAGGAATCTATTCACTGGAACGACCCGCAAAGAGCAAAAAGAGTTTAAAGATGCTATTCGCGATAAAGTTTTTAGCAAAAAAGATTGGGAGCAAGGTAAATTCTGATTAAATTAGGCAATACTTCTTGATAATGTCCTGTTAGCATATTTGTTAGTAAAAAAATTGCGCTTCTTTGTATTTGTTGTAGGTGAGATGGAAAGGAAAACTAATGCTCATCGAAGGTGACTACATTGATTCAAAAGCATGCTGGGATAATTTTTAAGAAGGGCTAATTCCCAAAAAGGGACAAAAAGTTGGGCATTGGTCACTTTGAGGTACAAAAATAAACCCTCTTCTCAAAATGGTCATGTGCGAATGTGCGAATGTGCGACTCCATTAGATGTGCGACACGTGTCCACTTATTTATTATTAAAGTACAGTGGTAGGTGAATTTTGTCTTATTATTGAGAGTATTAAAAGTCTAATATACCCTCACTTTAATTTTATCATTTCTCATTAGGCTATACAAAGAGAAATGAGTGTACTGGTCCAGTATTTGATGATCATGGTGCCAAAGTGTAAGCTTTTTTATCAGGTGAGCGTACGATTTCTGACTCAGTTGAGTTAGCTTGCACAGTGGTAACAAGTGAGATACAAAGTTCAGCCTGTAATGACACCTTCAATTTCTTTGTCTATCATTTTCACTTCTAATATATACAGTTAGCCTTAATATAAATAAATTGTTGCTTGTATAAAAATTCCGGGCACCCACAACACACACACTCTCACACTTTTTCACACATATCTCTCTCTCTCACCTCTCTCTACTTTTCCGGCGACCGGAAACCACCACCGCCATCTTCTCCGGCCAATATTCCGGCCACCCGCCACCGGAAAATTACACCACCTATACCAAACGATAGATCGTCGAAAGGTGATCATTCTGACATTGGGTACGCGCGGTGAAAACCATTGACGCGCCCTAGATCTAAAATTTAAGTTTCGGACTTTTTGGGTTTTTGTCTTGCATGTGTTACCGTGACTTCTCACGTGTATAACCGTGCTTAGTTTGTGGTGTCGAGAGTCTCCCGAGACTCTTTGGGATGGAATACTTGTTGTGGTGATATTGTTGTGGGCATCCCAAGTGACTGTGCGGATTTGATGATGGCTGGCTGGATATGGGAACCTCTTTACCATAAACTTGATCTTCGGGTTGTGATGAAGTCAAAGTCCCAAAGTTTATTAATGAGAAATGAAGTCCCAAAGTTTCTCATAAACTTGATCTTCGGGTTGTGATGAAGTCAAAGTTTTGGAATTTGTTTTTATATTTTAAAGAAGGGTATATTTGTCATTTAAACAAAAATTCAAAGTCAAAGTCCCACCTACCACTGTACTTTATTATTAAAAAAATGGACACGTGTCGCACATCTAATGGAGTCGCACATTCGCACATGACCATTTTAAGAAGAGGGTTTATTTTTGTACCTCAAAGTGACCAATGCCCAACTTTTTGTCCCTTTTTGAGAATTAGCCCTTTTAAGAAACAATAACAAATTCAGGTGACTACGATTTTGCATCCTGTGATCCACATAGTGCAACGGACCAACTTGAAAATCTTCATGCTAAACAACCAATGCAGGTAGTGAATGTTGCTGCAACTTTTAATTTTAGTTTCTGTTTTGATGTTGTCGGAATAAAATTCTTCATCGGTTTACGGTAATAAATGGGAGGTAAATAATCTTTCACTTTGTGGGACTCTTGAACTAATTGTAAGTACATTTTCATTGACTAGAGTAAGTTAAAAACGTGTTTTTCTATCTTGGTCTATATATAGTTCTAGGAAGTTTTCAGAGATTCACTGAATCTGAGGATGGTAGCAGTTGGGTGGCTGTGTAACGAGCAAACCTGGAAACTTCAGTGTTATCTGAAACGGATCGGGGTGTGGAACATTATTACCCATAAATTACATGTTGTTTCTTATTTAAAAACGTTGATTAGTTCGTCGATTACGATTTTAAAAGCTATTACTTTAATAATAATACACTTTTAGATCAAAGACATTAGCTAATAACTACGACAAATCTAATATTTTTGACAAAAAGGTTTTATTAGTCTTACCAAATATCCCATAAGCAGCAGCACTAATTTAATAATATCATTAGTACGCATGTTTTATCCGTAAGCGGTTGCTTATGGGATATATGGCTGGAAATTTTGTATGCAGACTTTACGAATATCGTTGTTACATGTTTTGGAATCGTGGCCTGATCTCTTTTGATTTCGTAACGGCTAGATTTTTTTTCTTGCAGGCTTGAAATAGTAGAGGGGAAGGATGGAACTTCACCAGCCAAATACGACGACAGGGAAAAAAAGGTATGGACCTTTTAAAGTTGAAACCATTGTTATTTCGATTACATTTGTGTGGTGAAAGGCATGATTACTTCGCTTAGATTTATGTAACTTTTAGAGGTATAAATCAAAGTATATACGCTACGGCAGTTAAAGCCATAAATAATGGTGCACCACTCTGCGTGATAAACAGCATATGTGATATTGAGGCTTACAAGTGGTTTAATTTAGGGTTGAGCATGGAAGGTTCAAAACTGAACCGGACCAACAAAACCGACCGAACTGACAAAAACCGAACCGACCCGACAACCTTTCGGTTCGGTTTTGGTTTTGGTTTTTTATGATTTTCGGTTTCGGTTCGGTCCGGTCCGACCCAAAACCGACAAAAACATGCACAAACACACGTAAACCGAACCGAACCGACGGACCCGACACTAAACCGAACCGACCCGACCACATTCGGTTCGGTTTCGGTTTAGGTTTTTTATGGTTTTCGGTTTTCGGTTTTTTCGGTTCGGTTCGGTTTTGGACCGACGCTCAGCCCTAGTTTAATTTTTAAGTGTTTATTAGTTTTACTTAGTAGGATAAGATGAGAGGGAACCTTGAGTTAATTTTTTACAGGTTTTTGGATGTTTAAGATCAAGGGGGTGTTTGTTTTGGCTTATTTGATGGACTTATTATGAGTTATTATATTGAAAATTCGTTAAGCTCATAAACTCAATTTCTATGGCTTCTGAGGTTATGAACTTATAGAAGCTATATGGTCAAGTTGATTAGCTCATAAGCCACTGAAAAGGAGGTTATAAGCTTATCAATTTTTTGATAAGCTCATAAGCCCATCAAATAAGCTATAAGACAAACATCTATCAACTATGGATATGTGGTCTTAGGGCTTCGAGGTGTACATCTGACTGTGCACAGGCCAATACTATCACATTTGAAATGGCAATGGAGTGACTAACGATGCAAAAGAAATTGGAACTATGTTGGGATGCATTAATCAGGTTGGTTTAATTTTGTATGCTGCTGTAGGTTTTGCGGCCTGCTGAAATAAAAGTAAGCCAAAGAAAATCACAGCGACCCCGTATTTGTTGGAGGACAAAATGGGTCAGCGGGCTCAGGCAAAAAAGTTTTATGGTAGTACAAGCTTTAGCGGCATTACGTGAGTAACGGAAAAAATTTGTTATTCCATTGATTCCCCTAATTAGATGAACTTAAATTGTATACTTTCTTTCGTGTTGTACGTGTCTTTCAAATGTTGGTATGATATTGTATTTGGTTGAATCTTATATGCAAAATACCCCGCTACTCAATAACTATGTATCCAAATGAAGTAAAAAAAATTCCGCCGCAACGCAGCAGGGGGTTTCCACCTTGTTATTATTATAGCCTTTCAAAAACAATATAAATTTGCTTTCTATCATAATAAACGACAGAAATAACAGAATACAAATGATGATGGGCTAACCCTCAAGATGGGCATGGATTTGGAAGGCCCATTCCAAACGAATTTACAGATCACCCTATGTCCCCAACACTCTAGAGACCCAAACATGAAAGTCTAGATGGACGTTTGCAATGATGGCACAACCTCACATTTATTCCGTTCGTATTTTTGGGTTGAAAATTCTAAGACAAAATTGGAAACAAATCGATGCTACGGCACTTTTCAAGTTATGCACCCGATTTTACAGAAAAGTTAAATTATTTTTTAAGTTACAGTTACAAAACACCAAATAAAAAAAGTATTAATATAATGAAAAAAATCACAATGTACAGATTTGCGGTTTTGAATTCATTTTCTCAAAAAAAAAATATATATATAACTTCACCACAGAGACAACATAAGCTATTCTAAACAAAATGTACTTTAAAACTGCAAGGAACTTGTAGTCTTTACTTCCTTTGGAGGCTATGCGGGTAATATGCAGAATAAATATTGACTTAGTTTGACTTTGAAATCATTTAACTTCAGATAACTTTAGCCTAATGGATAATTTGTTGGCTGCTAAACTTTAGACTGATGCTAATGGCAACTATAACTCTCCAACCGACCGAGGTTGTAATCACGCCCCCCACCAGCATAGTCTTAGGTACACACATTTACAAGCATAACTATAAGTTGAGTTAGAAACACGTTTTCTTAAAACTAATAATACCTTTAAAAAAAGAGGAATTTACGAAAATGAACTATACCTGTTACCCGTTTACGAAATAGGTTCTCGCACAAGGTATTTACGAAACTGAACTTTCCAGCCAGGCGAGGCCCTGGGCGTGGTACAGCTGCTGGGCGTGGCCCTGGGCGTGGCTCTGGGCGTGGCCTTGCTGCTGGGCGTGGCTGGGCAAGGGCGATTCCATGCTTCTTTGGCGAGTGCATGATTCCTGGGCGATGGATATGTGTATGAAACAGTGCATGATTATCTGAACATTTTTAAGAGTTGGATATATGTGTATGAAACAGTGTGAGATGGATATGTGTGAGAAAGAGTTGTTAGAAGAGATGCAAAGGGTATCTTATACTGTAAGTCTTATAATTTGTTTCATAGTTAAAGCAATTGATCGGATATATACATATGTGTTGTGAGATGAGAAGTGAAGCGTGGAGCTGAATGCTTTGGCAGATAGATGTTAGTGGGGACCATAGATTACTGAAGTGTGAGAGGCATATTAGTGGGGACCATAGATTGTTTTGGTAAACACAAAGATTTTGGTTCAGTTTGGTAAAGAGGGTAGTGAGATGGTCCTTTTTGGTAATTTGCTTTTAAAAAAAACCAAATCAATATATTAAAAGGGATGTGTTATAGGAACCCTCCATATAATCAATCGTACAACTCGCGATACAGAGAGTAAAACACCGCGATGCACACTGTACAACCCTTTGATGCATCCAATGATTGAAAACTCTCCCTATAAGGGTGGTCCGAATATCATGCCCCATATTAAAAACTCGATTTGAAGATAAATTAATCTTCCTACTTTTGTATGAGGTTATAAAAACCAAAATAACACAACTAACACAAGCGTATACCTTAATAAAGTATGAGACAAATAGTTATGACTCGAACAAACTTTGTTGTTACAAATGTACTTAAAAAATAAACATGAATGGAATTCAAGTATAAAAATGGAACATGTCACTTTTCCCCCTACTTTTTTTTTTTTGAACGGTGACTTTCATTTTTTGGGCAAGAGTCACACCTACCACACGGTAGGCCCTCATCCACCACATACCCAGACTATGTTGTCTGAACCGGGTCCACGCTGGCGCAGTGGGGATTATTGGCGGCGTCCGCCCGGAAACCGTACCGCCTCCACACGATTATTATCGCTGGAGTAACGGTCGGATGAAAACCGGGGCCGGCTTGGATTCGAACCTGCGCAGCTAATGGCTTACAGGCTCTCCTCTTCATTGCCTAAGTATCAGCGGAGCTTATGGGATTTAAAGTAATTACGCCAAAATATTAGATTGTCGATTTTTTTTTTCTTTCAATGCTAACTTGATCTAAACTTTATCTTAGTTTTATATTTCAAATGAAACGCTAATTGTAAATGCCGCCATAATACATGATCCACATATATCGTTGTTCTAAACAAATGTGTAATAATATATACATACACAATGAAATACCCACTCAAACACACAATATGAAAATCAAATAGAGATAAAGAAGCAACAAACCGTGATGAATAATAAAGTGTGAAAGGAACCACGAAAGGCAGCTCTCACAGGTACATATGCCCAACAACAATTATTCTTAATTTAATTGATTCTTGTTACTTTTAGCACAACTTGTTATTGATTAACGATATAGTGTAATTTTATGCTTAATTAGAGTACAATGTTTGAGTAATGTATAAAAAAAGGAGCCAATTGTTGCTCGGCGATGAACAAAGGAGACCAAAATATATGAGAAAGAAACTGTAACACAATTGTTTAGCCCTTCATAAACATCAACCCTCGATTTCTCCACCATTTTGGCCCTCCTCTGTTCGTTGTTGTGCAACATTAACACCGGTTTTATCTATAATAAGGTAAAACAAACACAACACCATAACTAATGATGAATTTACACTTAATAATATTAACCATTAACAAGAAGTTCCAATAATAACAAATTAATAACAATAATAATATATCAACAGTTAAAAGAAGTTCAACTACAATACATTTTTTTTTAAACTAAAATACACCATTGGTCTTTAAACTTGGCCAAAAACGTCGTCCTGAACTAAAACATGGCATTTTCATCGTCAGTAGTCCAAACTATGGGTTTTTTAGGCTAAACCAGTCCCTTGACCCATTTTCTGTTAGTCAACTTCATTGTTTTGGTTATACCATCACTACCACCACCCTCCCTTTATCTCTTTTCCTGCTTCCCTCTTTAAATTTTTGTTTCTCTATCTAAAATTAACATCATCATAAAATGAAAGAATAAACTTGTAAGCAATATTATCAAGTATACAATACAATTGTGTGTGTGGTAGATAGTGAGAAACCTTAGGAGGCAAATCAATACTACTGTAAAAGACTTTCGTGACTAAAACTTCTAATTTTCTTAGAACATTGTGAAAAACAAAAATAAAATACAATTGTACCATAGAAACTGCAGGTATTTCCATTAGCATGTTGACAAGGAAAGATGAAACCAACCAAACAACTTAAAACTGAATTCCTGAAGTAATACACGTTTTACATAAACTTACACAGTCAAGAAGCTGATGGAGTTGCTGGTGTCGAGTTGGTCGATGGTGGGTCCCTACGAAACTCCTTGACCACAGCTGCAAGAGCCTCCGGGTTCAGACCTAGGTCACAAAGTGCGATTAGTACAGAAAGGGTGTGTCTATCTAACCCTGTTCCGAGTATATTAGACATCTGAAAAACTAGCTCAAGGGATTCACGAGCAGTTCATGCAGCATCTTGATCCATGAATAAAACCTGAAACTTACAGAAATAGCTGCTAGAATTAGAACCATATTTCAAGGTGTTTGGCATGCATTTTGAAATGTATTATCTGATTATTATGGAGGGTGTTTAGCATTACTTGCTTAGGTTAGTGTTTGGAGAGTAAACAGTTTGTTGTCTGCTTATTTTCTAGGAGGACAAAAAGCATATCCCAAACAGTTCTAAATAAGCAGTTGCAAACAAGTAAATCTACTCCCTCCGTCCCTAAATAAATGTCCACTATCGACTTACAAAGTCTTCTTTTTTCAACTTTTACCTTAAATTATTTTGTTTGTGTTATGCAATACTTGATGAAAATTATTCCAATAAAAATACATTTAAAACTCAATCCATTCATATATTTTGCATCAAGTATTACATAACTCAAACAAAATAATTTAAGGTCAAAATTGAATAACAAAGACTTAAAAAGTCAATAGTGGACATTTATTTAGGGGCGGAGGGAGTAATTTTTAAGTCGCATATTATCATTTAGCGGAACTGATTTTGATAATTTGGTTATTTACGAGTCGTTTTAGACCCAAATCCTCAAATAATCAAAAATTAGCAAACACCTAGACAACTAAGTTGTTTGGGTAAGCTTAAGCGTTAATCTACTAGCAAAAAGTCCCGTGAGAAGGGTTTAAGCTTAAAGGGTGTTTGGGATTGCTTATAAATATGCACCCATAAACCGCTTAAAATAAGCACATTATGAAATAGTGTTTGGATTTGCTCCTTTTTTGAAAGAAGACCAAAAAGGATAATACTTGTTGCAGAAAACTTTAATCTAATCCATCTCAAATGCGTTTTACATTAGATATGATTTAGTGTCATCTTAAATTAAGCAATCCCAAACACCCTCTCATCAGCTTATTAGCTCACAAAAAAAAGGCCCATAAACTCCTTGAAATAACCTATACCCAAACACATTAAAGGAGCTTCTATTTCTAAATAAAAACGCAAATGAAATAGATCATAAGAATTAACATTCGTAGGTTAATTTGACCCTTAACAGTCAAACATTTTACAGAGCATCAAATAATTTAAGAAGAGATATAGTATAAAAATAACTATTAAAGAAGGGATATTAATTGACCCTTAACAGTCAAACATTTTACAGAGCATCAAATAATTACACTGTCATCCCATATTATATTGTGTCATCATGTAAATACTGAATTTGAGTGTGCAAACAGGTGCGACAGTAGAGCCATTTGGTTCATTTGTGTCTAACCTCTTCACAAGATGAGGGGATCTGGATATATCCATCGAGTTGGCCAATGGTTCATACATTTCTTCTGCCAGAAAAAAATGCAAGCAAAAAAATGTTGTTGGATGTTCATGAGTAACTTTTTTGGCCACACATATTAGAGGATGGATGAAATGATGAAAAGAGTATAGGATGAGTTTATATATGGGTAAAATAGTCATTTAACAAGAATAACGGGATTTGACAACATATAACGGGACGTTGACTAACGAAAAACAAGTCAAGGGACTCGTTTAGCCTCAAAAACCTATAGTTTGGACTACTGGCGATGAAAATGTCATGTTTTGATTCAGGACGACGTTTTTGGCCAAGTTTAGGGACCAACGGTGTATTTTAGTCTTTTTTAAATCTCACTTTCTTCAAAACGTAGTGTCAAATGCTTCACAATATTAATATTATTAAATCTTTAACCAAAAAACTGAACCAATAAATAACCAAGTAAACCACGTTCAGCAATAGTGTAGACATCAAAAAAGAAAGAATAAGGTAAATATTAAAAACACCAAAACCATCATATATACATCCCTCAGAATGCCTGGTATCAGCCTGACGTGTACGACATGTAGCCGTGGTTCCTCTACCGTATGCTAACAAAAAGCATAAGGGAGCACCACATTTGCAAGTTACATGTACATATTCAGATTACTAAATAATTCATCACCGGGTGTATTATGGACTATGTTAACAAAGTACAACAGCAAAGGAAATGATGGTAAAATATTTTTCATGATGTAAAATGTTACCAACAAGTGATAGTGGTAAGTATACCTTAACAAACAGTTTTTATAACGGTCAATGTATAAAATGGATGTACTTTTGCCAAAGTATCATTTTAGTAATTAAACATCCTTTTGGTATTATAGGTGGTTCTATAGACTCCAATTGTAATTATTTTCCAAATCTTTCAACCAGTAATCGACATGCCTGGCCAAATTGTATTACGTGAAATAATTTATACGCAAACACACCAACATGTATTTGCTAATGTGTAAGGGTAAAAGAGAAAATCTTATCTTACTGTAAGAACACTTGGAGTGTGAATTTTACCACGCAATACACCTTGGGCGTCTATATCGCCAATCAATGATTGGTAAATTGAAAAATAATCCTAGCAATTTTAGTCTATCAAAAGTTCATATAATAATTGAAAAAGTTTATTTACTAAAACAATCAATTGACAAAAGTAATGCCTATTCTATGACATTAGCCCTTTTCTATAATGATTTAAACCAAATATGTATTATTATAAAAACTACATATAATGTTAAAAGATACAAGACTTCAATGGGAATCCTATAGAAATGTATATCTGCTACTTGCATTATTATACAGCACATACTCAGATTGAGAATTTATAATATAGAAAGATAAACATCTATTTCAGTAAGCACAGATGCATATATATGTAACTTTAGTTACCTAATTAATTAATAGAAGCAAATCGCAGTGCAGATATGGATGCGAATATGAAGCCTGAGACGGCTATAACAAGTTACGGCGACAGGAAATTTTTTAGGGCGGTTGTGTTTTGAGGGTTTTTGGAAGAGTATACTTTTTAAGTATAGAAATGGGCTGAAAGAATGGTTTACTACAAAAGGACCACATATGTTTTAAGGCATTACAAAGATACCACTTTATCTTTTGAGTGATTACAACTCTTCTTTGGTAAGTTACACTTAAGTTTGATATTATTTCGGACGAACAAGAAAGGAGCATTGTTCATGTTAGTTTGTTTAATTTTAAGCCGAAATGAACAAATTTTTTTGTTCATGTTCATTCATTAAGAAATAAGTTTTCTTCGTATTCGTTCATGTTCTTTCATTAAGAGATTAAACGAACGTATACGAACAAACATAAATGAACGTATGAAGACAAACCAAAAATATATACAAAATATGGTATTTTACGTGTGTACATTTGTTTAAGTGCACTGATTTTTAAAGCATATAATAAAAATATACGATATAACAACCATAAACAAATAAACGAACATAAACACACATTAACAAACGTATAATCGGACATTTTTTTTAAACATAAATGAACGAACAAGACTCTTGTTTATGCTCATTTATTTAAATACATTGACATAAAATCTTGTTCATGTTTATTAATTTAATAAATAAATACACATAAACAATTATTGCACGGTTCATAAAATATTCACTAAATGTTTGGTTCATTTACGTCCCTAGATATTACCACTCCAACACAGAATACCTGCAAACAATGACGCTAGTCGAAATGTGTTTTGGTCAAGATCGAACGGTCAACATGTCCAAGAAAACTTTGGATTGCATTTAATAAGAGACTAGAGCCATCTGCCAAAAAATTATTTACTTATATTGTCCAAGAAATCAAGTGCAAGACATAACTCGACCCACCCGACTCAGAAGACGACCCTCACGTTACGAAGAACAACAATTGGTATCCTATCATTTGCACTCACGAGACTTGCCATCTCGAATTGGTATCTATCATTACACTCATGACGGTCAACAGAACAACAATTGTGATGTCCTGCAAATTTGTTTAAAGTGATAATCCAAGAAAATAAGTTTCAACAACTACCTATATACCTGGTCGACGCCTTGAGTACTAACTCTTGCACATATGTTATTTTCTGATCCATCCAGGTTGGTAAACACTAATATACTGGCACTGCTATGTTACCTTTTCTGTTATCAGAAAGTAAGAGTGATGTATGAACTATAGCCGAACATCGGATACAGATGACCTTACAAAAAATTGCATGAGGGGTACACGATATCATGTCAAACTTTTTAACTCTACTTGATATGAGAAATTAACGAAATTACACTTTAACAAGACATTTATATCATATAGAGTAATAAGTATTGACGTTTATACACATGGATGCATATTAGGATACTATGGAAGTGTATATAGCATATCACTGCTAAGATACGAAGTTCTGATACATGGAGTATGTTTTCTTTACAGTCCGCTTCTGCATTAACTTTGTTAACACTCCAAAAGAATCAGAATTTTGCTTGTTCCTGAATTTGCTCCTGTCAAGAGATTACAAAATAGCCACAACAATATTTTATTAGAATACCCAATTTATGCAAGATAACAAGGGTAAAAAGGACAATGTTTGAAAATGTTATTTACGAACCTCTGTCACAAAGAAAGCATGAAAACCATATGGAACTCTATGGGGCAATGGAACAACTGCAACAGGATCTGGAGACATTGTTTTCGCATCTATAACTGTCACTGATGATTTCCTGTAAACACAAACAATTATCATAATCATATATTTCAATACTCTTTGATATGATATAAAGAAATGTATGATATTTAGATGTATACTCTGTGTTCTCATCATGTGTAAAGAAGATCAAGTAGCCATCGTCTTCTTCAGAGTCAACTCCTGGTTGCTTAGGAACAAATATTGCCTCTGAACCATATCTACCGGGGCCCAGATCATACATGCCTTGAACATTTCCTCCAATTTCTATTTTTTCTTTTCCAGCCTCGGGTTCTGCATGTAAATCAAACTTTACAAACCCAGTAACCTTTGCAATGCTGTCAAGCCTAGTTGCATACACAAATCGTTGTTTCCTGAAGTCAAAATAAAAAAGAAACAGAACTTGTTACCTTACAGTTCAGAATATCTGAGAATTATATAGTTGATTAGGGCAAAATTCATATATAATTAAGTTCTTTTTTTGCTCATAATTGATAATTATTTTCTAGCAATTAAAGTTCTTAGCATGGAGTATCATGGCGAGAGGGCTCGCCGATTCCGACGTGGAGGCTCGCCACCTCTCGCCACTTGCTCGCCACCACACCAAGACCACTCACCAGTTGAGGGCTCGCCGAGTTTCCAACGAAGTAAACGACAAAGGAGAGTTGCAGGTATCCAAGTTTCCAACGAAGTAAATTGGGGGTGGGTGGGGCCCAAATGGCTTAGTTGTTTTGTGTTATGAGTGAGGGGTATTTTGAAGTGTGAGTGTTGAAATGATGTGGCACCCGGTGGGGCCCAAATGAAGAGCCAAAGCTCTTCATGATACTCCATGCTCTTATGTTGCAATCACTTTTGTACACTATAATTCCCAAACAAGCCAGTTCAAAAATCTTAAAACTACCAGTAGGGACATATAAATGTATCATTACCAAATTAGACCATTTTGAGCAGTATGTTGTTATTTAAGGGTAGTTTACAAAATAATCAATAGTAACATCTAACTATTTTTTTTGCACCTGCCAGTGTAGTACTCGTTCACCCTTGGAAAATCAACAGCAGACTCTGATAACTTTTTCTGAGTAGCAAGACCAGTTTCCATGTTGAATCTCATCTCATACCTGACAATTAGAATTTCAATCAGGAAAATTACTAGAATTGCCTATATCTCTTCATGCCTATAAAGGTTCAGAAGCTTACAGCTCATTTGAAAAATTTTCACGCTTTTCCTCAACACCTCCACCGACCTTATCCAAATTTGGATTTTGAACGCGACATGTAATCAAAACAACTTCCTCTCCTTCTTCCCATGCATTGGCTTCAAGAGTTATAAAAGTTCAATTTTAGATAACAAATTTCAATTCTGAGTACTCCTTCGAGAAATGGTGTACATAAATGGACAGAAGCGCTTCATATATAATCTTTTGCTAAGCAATATTATATGAAACTCGTTTAAGCATATAGTACAAGCTTTTCAACATATTGAAGTTATTAACATTCATCATGGCAAGAATTCTATCAAAAATACCACAACTTTTGTAAGTAATCCAGTAATACTTCAAGGAAGACTAGCAATGGAAACACAGAAAAAGTGTCTCACCGTTGTGAAATATAAAGCAATTTGGGAGCTCAAACCATTTAATCTGGAGCTCATTCTTTGCATACCGAGGAAGCATACCAAATCGAGCTTTCTTTGTTGCATCAAATGTGAAAACAAACTTTTTCTCCTTCACCATGTCCTAAGAGTAGCAAAATAGCAAAAATAAGACAAATCCTACCATACGATTTTCAAGCCTCCATAGACAAAGTCAAAAGATATTTTTATTTTTATTTTAATTATCATTGTAGAGAAAGTTGAACTGACAGATTAGAATAATATTTCATGTATATACCTATGATCTTTGTTGTTTATATCTAAATATATTTTTTCTTAAGGATATCAATCTATAAGATATATAACTAAAAGAGTGACAAGAATATAAAAGGTCACATACTTTTGGTCTAAAGTACAAAGGTAGATCCATGAAGATTGCATAATTCTCAGTAATAGCAAAGTCGTGCATCATCACTGATTCTGGTATTGTTATTGGCACCGGATCACTCATCACACCATCCTTTGAAATCACACGGTATGTGCAATATGGTGGTGTTTGTGCATATCCAAACGCAAACATTTCACCTGTAAGCAAAAACTATTTAGCGAGCTGAGTGATATTATTGCACAAGATCAATAACTGGATTAGTGGGGTATAAATGGATTTTACCAGTGACTGGATCAATCTTAGGGTGAGCGGTGAATGTGTGAGAAAGCCTCTTATCATAATCCATCAAGCCAAGAGTTTGCAGGTCACCATCCTCCAGAACTTTTATGGCGTCTGAAATAAATATTTCATGGTAAGATCATATAAAAATTTCCAACCAAAAAAAACCCATAAAGTAGCAATCTTCTTGTTTGTATGCTGAATACGAGTTAAATGCTTACATGGTTTATCTCCTTCTGATAGTGCCAATAGCTTTCCATGATGATATACGAGAGCTGTGTTACCTAAAAGAAATAAAAATGGATTTATAAGGTTTCTTTTAACAGCAACTACGGCGAACTATGAGAATTGTGCATTTGTAATTGACAACCAAATTGTTTAAATAAGATCGTGTAAACAGGAAGCCACAAGAGCTGAGAATATATTGAAAGTAATTCATCAACCAACCTGTCCCCTGGCCATATGTAAGATCTAGCACTTTCAACTTTGTTCTAAGCATTTGCATTTGGACCATCACTAATCCAAAAAACCCTTTAAGATCTCCAATCTGAAAAAACAATAATGAAAATGTAACTAGGACAAATTATGCAAGAACTAGGAAGTTAGTTCCACAAATTTCTTATCGGGCATATATAACGCATATATAACTCGAGGAATTATATGTTAATTCCACAAACTATGCAAGAACATTCATGCTGATGATATAACTTCACCAATATGTTTAGACAAATAATATGACAAGTGGGCTGTTAAATATATTATTGACTTTCGCCTTTATTATATCTGCATAAAAATTTTACAGCTTGTTGTACCACCTTTACGTCTACAAAGTTACATAACGATAACAGACAGAAACATATTTCAGATGGCCTACTGGAAGTGTTAGTTACCCGAAAAAAGCTATAGCAGACAACAGAAAAGATAAAAATGTTCCACGCCAACCTTCCTAAAAAGGGGAGGGCTTTACCCGATTTGAGTCTGTCTGGTAGTGGGCTCAAATCCCAGGTCGGAAACCATGGTTACCCAAGGAAAAAAAAAAAAAAAAAAAGGATAAAAATGTTTGGTAATAGTTTTAGAAGAATACCTTCATAAACTTTGCTCCTCCAAAATATTCTTCCTGTTCCAAACGGGATGTCTTCACATAACGTGAGAGATAAGTTGCTTTTCCATCTTTGATGCGCAAGCCATGGATCATACTGCAAAATAAAGTAGTTCAGACAATAGTTTTGTTTCACCATATAATATTTATTAAAAGCATCCGAGTGATCATCCCAATCCTTCACAGGTTTCCGTTAGCACTATACAGACATGGAGTTAAATATAGATGAAGAAACAAACAGCACGTACCCATCTCCATCAAACCTGCACAAAAAAATAACACAATATTAGTATGAGTTTTCTTTTTGTAATAGAAAGATATTAATCGGCCATAATCCTTTGGAGTAAAATAAGGAACAAGGTAACCATGATTAAGAGCTTTAAAAGAAACGTATTCTTTTATGGCAAGAACTATGTAAGTTTCGTACCAGTGATATCCAGCCACAGGAGCAAACTTCGGATTGGGACCTACTCTAACAAACTCTCCATTCAAGCACTCCTGTAAATCACAGAGATATTGAAATGCCTATTAGTACCAGAAGGCATATACATTAAATGTGAGAAGATTACAACTGAAACAAAACGACAACACAACTTAATCTAATATTTCAATCTAAGAACACAGTAACCAAAAGGAAACACAAATATCACAACAAACATACATTGACACCTCTATTTTACAAATTTCAAGCAGGATTTCAAATACTAGTATGCTAGAATAATGCTCAAGCAGGACAAAACACTGCTCCGTACTTGACAAAACTTCAACAACAAACATTGATCAAACTGATTTCATTAATCAAAAGATATTTTCTTTGTTCAATACTCAAAGCTATTCGAAATTAAAGTACGATTCAACATATAACCATAACATGCTCAATTGAACGTCTAAACTCTAATCACAACAAAACACAGATTAACAACTCAATGATTCAAAATTTACCGTACAGTTTAACATTCAAATGCTAACAGCCTAACATGCTAAAATCAACATTACTTCATAACAAAACACTATTTTATATAAACTTCAACAACAAAGACAGGTAATAAGTCAATATGATTCCGAAAGCAAGTATGATTCAGCATACAAGCCCTGGCATGCTTGAACAACGTCTAATCACAACAAAACTTATTTCGTACTTCAAGTAATACTCAGTGAATAATCCCAAACATGCTCAAACAGACACTACTTAACAAGACTTCATCAACACACAAAAATTAATAACTCAACATGATTAGTTAACACAAATACGATTGTAAATATAAACCTAACATGCTCAAATCAGCGTCTAACCACAACAAAACACTAATTATCAACACATCAACATGAAACACAAGCAACAACTCAACTTAATCACCAAACATCACCATATAAACACAAAAACTAAAAGAAAATCATCAACATGAACAAACTTACAGCAAATTTGCTTTAAAATCACTGATCACGTAACACAAGTACAATTCAACATTCAAACTGCAAGATTCTAAAATCACTGTCTAATCACAGCAAAACACTAATTATCAATAATTCATCAACAAAAACAAGTACAATTCGATATATAAACCCAAAAATGCTAAATTCTACTTTTACGCATCAGAAAACGCTAATTTTTAACACTCTACCAACAAACACAATTTTTAACTAATCGTCAGCTACAACAATATACAACTAACCATTATAACTTCAACAACAAACACAAATTAAATAGCTCAAAGCGATCCAAAAAAACTAACCGATAATCACAAAAAAAACACTAGTAACAAATATAACAATCAAAACAAAGAAAACAAATAAACAACAAAAGTCAACAACAAACAAAACTTTAATAGCTCAAACTAACTCAACAAATTAATTGATAATCAAACTAACTCAAACTGATACTTTAACAAATATAGCGATTAAAAAAAAAACAAAAAAAACACCTAACTGACCGATAATCACAATAAAACACTAGTAATAATAAAATTGATAGTATAACAATCATAGCGAAAAAAAGAACTAACTGGTATAAAACACCAGTGATAATTAAGTTAACAGCTGAATTTGATACTGAAACAAGCATGACGGTAAAAACAAGGAGAAAGGTAACTAACCGGTAAGTGACCGATAACATCGAGGTCTTTACAAGGAGGAGTTTCATCAACAGGTGCAAAGTTACCAAACAACCAATGATGAGGCTGTGATGAATCATACATTAGCTTCACTACTACCTTCTCAATCCAATCCACTGCTTTCGAAGTGAAGCCTTTGCTAGGCTTTGGATTAACTGTCACTACTCCGTTACCACTTATCTCCGTCGCCATTGACCCCATAGTGGATGAGTGTGTGTGTGTGTGTGAAATGAGAGGTGGTCGTTTTGATTTTGTTTAGTTTTGGTTTGTTACGTAATGGAATTTGTTGGAAGGAATAATTGGTTGGAGTGTGGAATGGACACGTGGAGGATTGTTGGACTATTTTGTGTTGTTAAGAAAATCTTTTTTTTACACATATTTAAAACTTTTATATTTGTAATATTATATTATTTCAAAAACAATGGAACCAATGTTGCAACTTTTTTTTTCTTGGTAGTGCCATGAACCAATGAACCACCATCAATATTATATTATTAGTTGGATACCCGCGCACAGCGACGGCGATAAATATAGTTATATAATAAATATAGTAAATGAATTGCTAACCCAACTCTCCTCGCAATTCCCTACCCGTTTAGTAAATTCATTTCACAACACTCCAAATATATATGTGTTAGTTGTATGTGTTTGTTTGGGTTTTCCGTATCTTTCCCGTGACATCATTATTCCCGCATATAAAAAGACTTTCACAATCTCTTACCCGTAAAACACTTTCCCAAAAGTAAATGATTTTGATAAATAAAGTTTGTATTGATTGAAATAAAGGTTAAAGTTATAAAAATTTGAATCAAAATAAAATAAACCTACTAAAAATGTAAAAACTAAAATCTTATAAAAATATATCAAAATTGATGTTAAAGAGCACAAAATTTTAAAAAATATGGTGAAATTAGATCATAAAAAAATTAAACGAATTAAAAGATATTTAAATATAAAAATAAAGGTGATTAATTAGTTAAGAAGTGACATGTGTCACCCTATTATTGGAGCTCATTATTTTAGTTTGTTAGAGCTTTTACATTTTTGTTATTTTTTAGTTAGAGAAATGACACATGTCACTCAATAATTGGAGTTCCTTATCTTAATTTTTTGTGGAGCCCACAACTTAAATGTTTTATATAGTAGTATAGATTATACCACCACAAAACCCCCGCCACCAATCTCCACTATCGTTAAAAATGTTAAATTTGAAAAAGCTAAAAAAAATTAATAAAAGGGAAATGATTTGGTAAGAAAAAAAACTAAAATGAAAAGAATAAAAACTAAAATAAAATGAATAAGACTGATTTTGAGCCACACATTTTAAATAGCAGAGAAAATTTTAAAGAGAAATGCATCTATTTTTATAGATGCATCTGAAATGAGTGGTTGTAATTTCTTCTCATTATTTTCATTTTAATTTTTCTTCTCGTTTAAAAATAAAAACCCATAAATCCAATTTCCAAAAATTGCAAATTGAAACCACGATCCAGTTGATGAAACCGAAAAAATATAGATCAGAATGAAAACATGATTGATAAGAAATATATGAAAAAAAAGGGTTCATGGGAAGGAAGGGTACGTTGTGGCGTCTATTTGCGTTGTCGGTGTGTGCTGGGTGCAGGGGTGCTGACTAGTAGGATGTCGATGCTCATCTGCTTTGCTGTAACACACAAACATAATTAATGGGTAAAAAACTATGAGGCTCGATCGTATATTGCAGTGATAAACTAAAATACCACATCATAAATTAGATGTCATGTCAGCCCATATTAGAAAATAAAAAGGTTAAACAAGAGATGCGATATTGTATACCGACTTATTTATAGCACAACTAAGTGTACTACTTAGATTAGGAAAATGTTAAAAGTAGAGAACTAATAGGAGTAATTTTGGGTAATTTTCCCAAAAGAAAATTACTCCATTCCTTGTACCCTTTGTTCTTCTAACTTGTTCATAAGATCTATTCAATGAAAATCCTCCATCTCTAAATTGACAATTGATTCACATAAAATTTTAAAGTGCCATTTATCAAATAAATAAATAAATAAAAATAAAAAAAATCCATGACACCTCATTAACCTTTTCGATTCACTTTTTGCCACCAAACTTCTCCACCTATTCAAAACCAAATAGCTGTTCTTATTAGTAATCCGACAATTATGTTATAAAAAATATCTAGTTAACATAAAATCCCTTTTTCCAACAAAAACAAATTAAACCCACAAAACTTCCTTTCAAATCTACGTTAAATCAAAGTCCCAACACCCAATTCAATTCAAGTCTATTAAACTTTAATCATGTGATTGTTATAAATAAAAAATTTAGTCAAAGAGTGACTGGAAATTGAATTGATGATGTTGATAAAATAATGAGAGTGTGATAGACAATTTAAAAATTAAATGATAGTATTTTGTATTTGAAAGATTTATTTATATATAAATTAGTTTTTTAGAGATCATTAAATGCTAATTTTTTAAACATGAAATGTTTAAACAACACTTAGTGGTTATTGTTAGCAAATCCTTTTGGATATATATGTTATTTTTAAAGTTTACAAAGGATATATATATATATATATATATATATATATATATATATATATATATATATATATATATATATATACTAGTGGTCGTAGCCCGCCCAATGGGCGGGCATGACTTATAAATATCGTTTGCATATTTTTATATAATGAAAGAGGTTTGGTAAAAAATGGTTAGAAAGTGTACATCAATTAGTCAAACAAATTCAGTTGCAAAAAGTATTATAATAAATCAATATGTATAACACACATTAAAACTACAGTAAAAACTATATAAGTTTCTTAAAATCGCAAATAATGCATATAGCTCTAGTTTAAAGTCATCTTGTATCTATAGATACTCCCTAACAGGTTATTTTCTCCTACAATAGGGTCATTCTATATATGTAAACAACAATGCCAAGGATTAGTACGGTTTTTTTAATGAAAGCCTAATGTTAAATTTAAGGAGTATCTATGTAAACATGAAAAAAGAGAATCAGAGGGAGGATCAATTCCTAATTAAGTGAACCTCTACAGACTCGGGTTCTTTTTGCACGAGCTAGTGATGCACTTGTCAAAGCTAAATCAGAGCTAGAACTTCAAGAGGTTGATCTGAAGGAGTTAAAGCATAAGCTCTCTGCTTAGGAGTCTGAAACTCACAATTGCAAAGATGTGATTGTTGAGCATGATAGGGACATTAAGAAAATCCGGAGCAGCATCACTTCCTTCTTTCAAGCAGACTTTGAGGATCTTGTTCGAAGGTTCCTCAAGAGTAGAGAGTTTAGCCAAGCACTTGTCAATGTTTGTTCTTTAGCTATCAATTCTGGTTTTGAGTGAGGACTGCGTATGGCTCGGTTGAATGAGCAGCTCTAAGAGATTACAATGAACATTTCTAAATTCATCCCTGGTGCTAAGGCCAAATTTCACTCCGCTGTTGCTGCTCTTCCGAACCAAGACTTGCCTTTTTTCTCCAAAGTTTCCCAACATGCTGAAGATTCATCGCCAGACATTGCCACCCTTGAGCCAGACAAGGTAATTCCTCCAGTCTAGAGCTCTTCTGAAGTAGCAAAACTATCTGAGACTTCCTTGACAAAGAGGCTAAGATAATCTTTCCACTCAGAGCTTTCTCGGCTTCAGGAGTAAAACTTGTACCAAAATGTATATTATTTGTAACAAAAAATATTTTGAGTATTTCAAATTTTCTTCAGCTGGCAATGAAAAAAACTTCCGAGTTGCGTCTTTGACATCATCAAGAACATGAATGGGGACTCCATGGTTCACTATTTGAAAAAAATCCCCACTTGCTTGCTGCAGCACATATGGCGTTTGCAACATTCGGGTCATCAAAGTTGGACATATTTATAACTGGGATGGAATCTTGATTCGGTTCTTCGTTGTAATTTTGAAAGTTGGCGGGGTTCACACAGACTATTAATTTTATGCATGACTTATGCATGAGTAGCTGTAGCTTCGGATTCTTGCACATCTCGTTGGCTGTAAAAGTATGTTTGACACCTTTGAAGTTGGTGGTGATTTCTATTCAAGAACCGCAATGAACATGTATCCTTACATCCGTGATGCAATTGAGAGCAAGGAGATTCTTCTTGAGTGACATCCCCAACCTGGTCAAGAAAGTCCCCCCGTTCCTCTTTTAAAGGTAAATAAAATCTTGTTCTTTTTTTAATTTTGTGAATGATGTACTCTTTGGATTTATTTGTCGGTACTGATTATCTGATTTCTGTAGGTCAACTAATCAGTTTCATACCAAGTGCAACACAACTTTTTCTATTAGAGTAAAAACTTACCTGTTATCCGTTGTAGAGTTTTTCTCCCATTTGAGATAACTAATGTATTTCACTTGACCTTGTCTGCGCCAAATCTCAGTGCACTGGATTTTCCTGCACTCTCCCCTAATGAGAACCAGAAGGTTGTGCCAACATTTTCCAGACATGATCAGCAGCAGAATCTCAATTCTTATCGTTCTTTGGAGGAGTTACTCATGTTCAAAACTTCCCCGACAATACATCTCCATCTGTAGGGGCTACAGAGTTTGCTTCTGCAGTTTGTAAAATGGAACCACAGGGTTCGAGCATATGGAAGTATGAGAGAAACCATTCTCCAAAGGAGTCCACACTCCACCTTGTCCTGCGTTTTCGTGGTGGTATGTAGATCTTTGTTAAG
Organism: Chrysanthemum seticuspe; assembly: GCA_019973895.1. Taxonomy (NCBI): domain Eukaryota; kingdom Viridiplantae; phylum Streptophyta; class Magnoliopsida; order Asterales; family Asteraceae; genus Chrysanthemum; species Chrysanthemum seticuspe. The sequence continues at coordinate 255,782,736 of BPTQ01000009.1, forward strand.
ACCCTCACTGGTAAGACTATCCCACTCGAAGTCGAGAGCTCAGACACCATAGACAATGTGAAAGCAAATAATTTAAACAAAAACATTTAGAAATAGATCATATATAACCAACATTCGCATCAGTTAAAAGTTAGAACAATAAACAATCAAATTAAATTATCCTCACCTTGTTACAACAGCAAATCATTTGCTTGACACCAAGGATGAAAGCAAGAAGTGCATGATCTCAGGTCTGACCATCCTTGGAAATACCAACTTCAAAACCATCAGTGGTCGAGTCGATAATCAAGACAGCACACTCAACCTGTGAAGTTCCAGTAATCATAGTCTTGATGAAATCACAATGTTCGGGGGCATCAATAACTGTGCAGTAGTACTTGGTGGTTTCAAACTTCCACAAAGCAATATCGATGGTGATATTAATAAGCTACACAATCTATGATTTAACAATAAATTATACCGTCAAATTCGTCACCCTGTTCGTTCCTTCTTGTTTGCTAATGGATTCCGTATATAGTGAACCCCATCTTGCTAGAATTACTTTCTCAAAATTTTCTGTTCTTTTAGTGAAATGTCACATTTTCAGCAAACATCAGGCATAAATGACTTGTAATACAACTTGCCTCGTATACAAACTGATTTACAGCCTCATTCTCTGGCACAGACCACGCCCTTTGCAGTTGATCTGAATGAGAAAAATATAAAAGCAAGAATAAGTGAATAATCATTATAAGAAGAAATAGAAGCAAAAAAAGACAGGGGATCACTTGCTCATACTCTATAAGTTGAAGATACACTATAAACTATCTCGTAAGTAACCTTAGTTATATAACTACATGCTGATCTTCAACTTGAACTGAGATCATTACCACATTGTAAATAATATAACATAAAATTCATGGCCCCAATAATTATTCAGCTAAAGAAGTAGGTAAACCCGATTTGCAACTTTAATTAACATGTTCAAATAAATAGGAATCCAAATGTAATACAGGAATCAATGCAGTATTTACAAATCAAGAACCTGATAAACAAAAGTATCATATCAGATTACAGCGTTTAAATCGTGTATTTCACGAGGCGACCCTCAAAAGAATTTCAACCTCGTAATCTCCGCAACTTTGCGCCTCTCAACTTTCACGCACTGCTCCTCTTCAAATGGGTTGGTGTCGCAAGAATCCTCTTGATTGCATTAACTTCTAAAGGGTTGTTCTTGCTCTGTTACAGTTGATTAAAACCAACATCAGTCACATATAAAGCGACAAACTTCATGACTTTGACTTGAAAAAAGTAAAATTAACTCACCTTTGAGCAGGTACCACGGCGCACATTGCAAACGGGGTAATCATGTGGGCAGCAACTGTAGTGGTCATCACAGCAAGATGCACCTTCCAATGGGCAGCATCCCCAAGCAAAACAGTAGCCATAGTACTCATAGATACAACAGCAAGTGGTGGCTTCAGGGCATGTGCTGTACTCGTCATAAACCACTTCAGGTGTGACCGGTGATGGGGGTGATGGACCAGGGTTGGGTGGGTTCTGACCAGTCTTGAGTGGGTATGAAGCCTCCATTGCGATACCACATTTACCTTTATTGTCTGCAATGTTTTTTTCCATTTTCAAGTAGCCTGATTCACCCCATTCTGCACCCCATGAGTTCTTCACTATCCAGTAATCTTTACCACCTTCTGACCCGTAACCAACGGTCAACACACCATGGTCCAACTCAGTTCCACATGAACTGGTGAAAATACCCTGTATACATTATGTGAGCTGCAAAATTATGTGATATCACAGGAACAAACAACACCTAATTCAAGTTGTTATTGAAAACGAAAGAAGACAATCAACATTAGTATACCAAAAAAAGTTCTAAGTTAATAGTAAGAGAACCTATTACACAAAAATTATTATTCACCTTGAACATTAACGTCAATTAACCTTGCATACTCATTCTCTGTATGGTAAGTTGTGTGCGTCCGAAAAGAAGATCGTTGTTCCTGGTGAGTACAAAGCCCCTATAATATACCTGCATGTAGTACGGTTAAAAAAAGACATGGCACTGGACCATAACACTAAAGACCAAAACTATATTTTAGAACCAAATATCCATTTTACCATTACATTCAGGATTACTTGTTAACGCTCTAGTGTGTGTCATCAATATAAGTCGTTGACTGGTTGCACGTCTTAAATTGCAAGAAGAAGAGGCACTTGTATGCAAAGTCAATTAACGTAAGCTGATAGCAGAAACTTATCATGCCCGACTCATCCTGTGGTTGCCATGTCATTTATTTTCAAACTTTATTTAAGGCAAAGAGACCGTGTAGATTATTCAAAAGTTAATGCTTGTAGAATGAACCTTTCGCAACATAGGTTTGTTTGGGATCAACACCTTTCAGAGAGGTGGCATTATCATCAAATTTCCTGACAATAGGACACGCTATCGGGTTCTTTTCAGCTTCAACATGGCTGAAAAAAATAAGATTATATTCTACATAGGATCCTTCAATTCACAGTCACGTAACAACAATCACATTTTTTTTCCTGTAATAGATGATTGTTGTTTTTCCTCACCTCTTTGTCAACATATCGGTCTTGTCACTTGTTTCTAGGAGAGGATCAACACACTACAAATAAATCACTGTATGCTTTGACTATGTAAATCTGTGGAAGCATCAAGCATGGAACCTCTTAAAAAAACTTTTAAGCATGTAAAAATAGGTAATCTTTTGTACATGGATCAACCATGGAAGCATCAAGCGAGTTGGGCAACAAATCAAAATGGAAAGGTCAAAACAGGTAATCTTTTTGTCAATGGTCAAAATGAATAAGCACATTTATACTCATTAAAAAAGGTTATACTCATTAAAACTGCTTTGACAGCTCTATACTCCTTTGAGCCATTAGTATTTTACATAGCTAAACCTTCTTATATAACCAATTTGTTTAGCTAAATCTTTCAATTTCACACCTATTTGAAATAAAATATTATCCAATTTAGCTATTCATTAGTAAGCGGGTAGACCTTTACAAATGAAATGATTTAAAGTAATACCCAAAATCTTGTTCGGTTTATTGGTGCAAATGCAAAAGGTGTTCACAAAAAAAAATGTACCTTGAATCTTGTTTGCTCAATCAATTCAAATACCAAAGCATCACCATCGTCAATTTTATGTTCTAGTGCAAATGCTCTCCATCCGCCACTGAGTCCAGTTTTGCTGCTAATAAACACAGCCTCGGATATATTCGTTGTATGATGGATGCTGACATTGAATCTATGAAATATATATATAATATATTTAAAATCTCAAACGCCATTTAAATTGAAAAAGATCAGCAGAATTTTAAACATATAAATAAACCTTTTGAAGCTCTCTAGCAAAAACTGCAATCTCATGTTGCTGAGTTGATAAGGTGCCCTGAATTTCATCAAATATAGATTTTCCTTCTGCAGCTTCTTCAGCCAAAAGCAAATATAAAAGAGATAATTCAAATTATGTACTGATTAACATTATGTTCAGCTTTTATGGATGCTAAGTCAATGGTATGTACTTACTTCTTCAACACAGCGAGCATTAGAAGAAGCCAAGCCTTTAAGATCGTCTAAACACCCATTGGCAGTTGCTTTAAGCAAACGTACGACATTTTCCATGTCCTCAATGTGGGAAACATACAAATTCTTTCCTAAAAAATGAAGAGATTTCAATTGTATTACACGTCTATGACAAGTACCCGAACTCATGACGCTCACAAAAGTCCGTTCAGTTGGACCAAGACCAACTCTTAACATGTTTTTAAACATAACAAACACATCTTCGTCTCTCCCTAAGCTCACCAAATCAGCAATCATAGCATTATAAGTAATCTCATCACATACATTCTCTTCCGCCTCTTCAAACAGTGCTATGAATGTTGCATTTTTACGAATTTTTATGTACTATTAAAAGCCGTAACTTATTAAAAAAACTACTATGAATTATTGAATCTTTACCACTAATAATAAAACATCATAAGGTAAAAAAATATTGACAGTTGAGCTAGCGATGTTACCTCAGCAATGCACTCGAGCTCATCAATGTTGCGCAACTTCTGATATTTTACCATCTACACACAACTGCAACACAATCTAGCATGAAGAACGCCAAATAACACAAACATTCTAATACATGACTACCTCAACAGTAAAGCTCCCAATAGTTAGCTGATGTTAAACGCTTCTTTAAGTTGTCCTTTGTTATCGAATGGAATAACCTGAAAGAAAAAATAACAAATGTATTGTAATGTCTAAAGGACCTCTGAAGTTGAAAATATATAAAAGTTACATCAGGTGCAACTACCTTAAATAGTCCATCATACAGACGGAGTCCAATGAGTCTGCAATCAGGATCAATTATGCCGATCTACAAAGCCAAAGAGGGTAGGAAAAGATAAGACATTAGAAAAATCAAAACTTGGCTAATTGTTTATAAATACTATTTACAGATAACACACTGTAATTCCCTCGTTGCATGCTTCCAGATATTTGGAGGTATTCCAGCACCGTCCTATCAGAAAAATGCACACAAAAATCAGTTACTTACGTTATCAGCAATGGTTATAATATTAGGATGAAGAGCATGCAATCACCCACGTATTTTGTATTAAATTCATTAATGAATGATATTAAATTCATTAATTCTATCTAATATAACATGATCACTTGTAAAGAGCACACATCCAGACACCCCGATAAGTAAACATTCTTAATAAAAAATTTCCTAATCAAATTACATTCATATAACTGTGATGCAATAATTGCAATCCAACCAGCTCGCACGGAAAAATCACATTACTACAGAACATCTAAAAAGCACACATATGCATACACTACCGACTAAGCAAACCCATCAGAATGAAGAATGTATATAATTTAAAGCCTACCTGCAGGAAGGCTGATGTAAGCATGTAATCGCTGTAAACAACAGCTAAAAAAGCAGAAGCAACAGGATGTTGTCACGTATTCCAGTCACTTATCCATATAAGACCAAATTAGCAAATACTTGTATCAAAACAGGCATGTCGAAGTGTTCATGGTTACAAACCTGTGATGAAGAAACACACAAACCATAGCTTAAAAAAAATTCCAAATCAACTACAGAATTAAAAGTCACGATCATTAGAGAAGATGATTCAGGAAAAGATGAAATTAGGGTTTAGATACATTATCAAAGCTCCAACAACAGCAAAACCTACACAAAAACACATTAAATATCGTTAAAACCCTAGTGATGGAGTTTTCTTCTTAGAGAGAGTTTTGATGATTAGGGTTTTTCTTTGTGAAAAAAAAATATACGTATGTTCTTTTAATAATGGTTTTGGATTATAATTTTTGTAGATAAATACATGACTTTTCAAAGTAATAAAAATGGTCAATGATTGGTTGTAGAGATTTATAAATTTGGTTTTCCAAGTTATAATCAAAAAAATGTCTTGGTCTAGTGGTAATCATGTTTGTTTGTAAACTAACAGACCCAGGTTCGAATCCTTGCAAGGCTCCTTTTTTATAAACAATTTTCAAAAATTAAAAAAAAATACATGAATATTAAAAACGAAATTTAATATTTCGAAAATTAAAAAAAAATACATGAATATTAAAAACGAAATTTAATAAAAATATTAATAGCTTAGGTGGACTAATGTGATGACATGGCACTAAAAACAATAGGTGGCATTGAGGTGGCATTGAGGTGGCATTGAGGTGTCATTGAGGTGGCATTGAGGTGGCATTAATGCCAAATGCCTCCTGTTATATATAATATAGAGATATATATATATATATATATATATATATATATATATATATATATATATATATATATATATATATATATACTGTTGTATTTTATGCAGTACTAATATTAGATACAGTACTTTATAGTACCATTAAAATGAATCTGGGCCACTAGATAATTTGATCAAAGGTTAAAATTAAAAGTGCCAAAATTGCAATTAAACAAAATATGAGGTTTATATTTGTAAAGGCAAAAGGGTATTATAGGAAGTTTATATTTCTTTAAAAAAATTAAAAAAAAAAATTGCCCTACATATGCTCCTTATCATAATGTAGATCTGAGATTTACACACCGGCTTTTGTTTTCTCTTAAAAAAAACCCTAGCCATCATCTTCATATTTTGTCACATAAAACCAGCCACCATGATCTAGATCTCCCCAATACCATCATGTTTTGTCACGTAAAACCAGTCCCCACACCCTTCATCCCACGTATGTGGCCTTGTTCCGATGTCTCCACTCACGGATGATGGGGCGTTCATGGTAGACACTGGAGATTGCAGAGCGTTTCTTTACAATGAATAATAACCGTTGCTCGATTCGACCACTGGCCGATTTAAGTTTTATATTACTTTGATAATGAATTCGAGTTTATACAAGTTGCTTGGGATGTTTCTGATTTTCATACTTTATAATACTGTTTTGCAATTTCATGAAACCCCTAAAATGATTTTGGTTCTTAAAAATGATTTTCTTTCTTTATAATACCCTTTTGTGGTTTTCGATTTTTATAATACCGTTTTGTAATTTGGGCGTGTATAATTGGATCCTTTAAAAATGATTTCATTTTTGTTATGCTCATTCTGTCATTCATATAGATTACTCTTTTTAAGCGATTACTCTTTCTAAGTGATTTTACATGATTACTCTTTGTAAGCTAAACAGGGTTTTTTTTTAAAGATTACTCATTCATATCGATTACTCTTTCTAAGCTTAAAAGGGGGGTTTTTTAATGTTAGATATTTGAGACTACTCTTTCTAAGTGATTAAAATAATGGTCATAGTCAAATGACTTGCTGCAACTGATTCAAATAACAACCCTGAAACCGATGGTTCATTGATAAAGGAGGGTTGGAGTGCTTTATATTGATAGGGCTACTTAATATAGTTTTGTTAAGTTCTTATTTTCTTAATGGAAATTTATGGTCACTTAAATGGATTTTAGTACTTCTAGAATATAGATATCTAGTTCATGGAAGATTTATATGCAAGAAAACTTCTCAACAAGATATGTAGCTAACTTTGTTGTTATTATATTGATTAAAATATGTTTTAGTATATACCTGTCATTGTCATGTTTACATAGAAAATTGGACAACAACACACTTCATGCAAGTAACTAGTTTTATAGTTAATTGAAGGGTGCATATATGTTTTAACCTTGATATAAAATCAAGGAAATATGTATGCATATATGCAAAGGGTGCATATATGTTTTGTGGCATGTGTAACCTCAATGAAAGTTGTATACATATATGTTTTAATTTGTGCGTGTCTGTTTAGACTGGGCATTTGCACATTATAATTGCTCTTAATAAAAATAATAATAAATGTTTATAATTTCAGGTATTGAACAAGTCTGGTAAAGATGAAGAGCAATACCAATATGAAGAGTGCATGTGTTTTCAACAAATACATCATTTGTAATGAATTTGATGAGAAAGTGAATCATGCACATATGTTTTGGAAAGGGTACACATATGTTCTAATGAATTTGATAGGAACGTGAAGTGTGTACATATGTTTTTGGAAGAGTGCACACATGTTTTAAATAACGTGCACATTTATATTTAACAAGATACATTTGTATTTGAATTATATTTCATTTGATATCAAATTTTATGTATACTATTTATAATTTTGGGTTTGTTATAAATTTAGATGTTACATATATATCTTTATGTTTTTTGTTATAAACTTCGAAGATTAGAGAATGTACACTAGAAACATATATGCAATTACAATTTTTATCAAAACAAGTTTGATGTTTTAACAATTCTACGTAAAAAACATATGTAAATTTATATTATTAAAAAAAACACATATGTAACTTATTTTCTCTGAAAAACATGTATGCTAAAAAATGTATATAAAAAAAATAATTCCGAAATTAGGGGGACTTAAAAAACGTTTTCTAAATAAAAAAAAAGTAAAAAAAAAATGAAAATGTGTTTTACTATTATACCCTTTTGAATTAAATAAAAATATTTAATAATGCTAAATTCTTATTGGTCTAAATGAGTACTGTAAAGTACTGTATCTAATATAGGTACTGCATATAACGTGCCCCTATATATATATATATATATATATATATATATATATATGTAATGATGAGTTTAGGTTGGATTATATATGTAATTATTGAGTTTAAGAGAGATATATATGTAATTCCCGCAGCTGTACAATTTTTTTTTTAAAGACATCATTTTATCATAACCACACAAAAAGTAAAATACAAAACAAGGCATCTCTCTTAATTAATCAAACCAATTAAGATAATGAGGACCCAAAATAACAAAACAAACTATATTAACATGAAATACCCCCCAATGTCCTAGCACAAACAAACTGCTAACCTACAATACCACAGGCCTACATGATACTAAAAGAGCATGCATTTGTAACACATCCCAACAGGGATCATATGAAATGCAGAGGCACCATTTGAAATATAAATAGATACTGTCCCAAACAGGCAAAATGCAGACCCCTTCTCAGCAACTTTAAAGTGTCACTCCGCTGTCCCGAACAGGCAACTGCAGCCACATCTCAGACACCTTAAAATACCAAATTGCACTCCCTGCACCTTAAAAACCAAACAACAACCATCAAACCACAACGTCTACTGACAAACAACGCCGAACTCATATTTTTTGACAGCACTTCCCAGGATCTTGTAGCTACATTTGTCAGTCGATAGCTTTCTTTTTTGATCTTCTGGTAATCCAGTCAAAACTTTTAAGTTGTATCTCTTGAACAATTTTATTAACGCTTGAAATTTTACCTTTAAACACATGATTATTTCTTTCTTTCCATATGAAGTACCCTGATGACCAAAGAACCACTTGCCAAAGTAATTTGGAATGCTTAGGAATATTAACACCCCCATTTAGCGAGAATATATCCCTAATAGAAAAGGCGTTAACCACTCCAAGTTTCCGCCAACAATACACCTTTTCCAAAACACCCATGGCCATACTAGTATACTACACATGACCAAGCTATGCTCGCACGATTCCACCACACTATTACAACAAGGACAAAGAACCGTATCTAAATCGATACCCCTTTTATTCACACTATTCCCCCCAGCTGTACAAATATCACTAAGTATATTTTTCATTTAAAAATTATTATATTTACCTTAAATTTTTTGATTGCTTAAAATATAAAGTATACACTTATTTTATAACAACACAAAATACAAAATTTCACACTTATTAAAAGACAAGGTGACTATCGCGATTTATGAGCTTGCTAAATGTTAAAACTATGAATCTAATACTAGAAATCACAACAACACCACTTATAAATCACCCAGCCAACCTCCTCTTGGTGATATTCTTTTATTACTCAATAGTAAAAAAGATGAGTCAACAAAACGTGTGCTCACCAAACAACTACAAAGAAAAGAGATAGTCCCCTTCAGAAGGATCCTATCTATCTCACTACAAGAATCTGAGACAATATACCTCACTACAACACTTTCAATACTAACCAAACAAACTAGACAATCTGATCAAGATGATCACAGAGTGATAACCAAGAAACTGTAACGAACTTGAGAGAGAGAGAGAGAGAGAACTTTGATGTGTGAGAGAAATTATGACAGAATGAGAGATCCAGGGATGGGTACCAGCTTTTATAAGAGCAAGATACACTTCAACCCTTGAAGAATATAAAACCTATCACAAGCTGCTAAACATACAAACATTAGCATAAAATGACACATTAAGTCCCTGGACTTAATATACCAACCATAAGCTTGCAACATAACACATATTTTCAACACCCTATCTCAGGGTCGGCCCTTGCTATAGGCAGCGTGGGCGATGACCCAGGACATCAAAATGAGAAGGGGCATCAAGTTTTTGGTCATGTGAATAGGTTTATGTAAAAAAATATAGAAAAAAAAAGTTTTTGAAAGTATTACTAAACTTCTTTGTGCTTCTAGTTTAGCTAAGAAAAAGCAAAAAAAAGATGAAAAAAAAAAAAAAAAAAAAAATGAAGTCAAGATATTGCCTGGCATGGACGTCGGAGTACTGCCCTACCTTTGGGAGGAAGATCGGTAGTATTTTTTGTATGGTTCCTATGTATCTATTAATTTATGATCTTTTAATTTCTCTTAGTTTTATTTTTCATTTATGTTATACTTCGTATACCCAATCAATTATTTTATTTTTTTAAACTACTTTTACTTTGTAAAAGTTATACCGCAAAATATATAAGGTATGTTTGGTAAAAATAGATGTTGTTTTTGTTGGTGTTGTTGTTTGTGCTGATGTTTTTGCTGATGCTGATGCTGGTGTTGATGCTGAAAAATATTAAAATTGTAGTATTTTTTTTATTGTGTTTGGCAAACTAGCTATACTTGTAGATTAAAAGTATAACATGACATAATTTGTGAAAAATAATCTTCATAATCTTTTAAAATCATGTTTTGGTAACTTATTTTTTGGAACATATTTTTGTAAATAATTAACAATCTTTGTCACCCAAACAAATATTATTTTGTAACCAAAGTTTATATTTTTTAACAAAATAAACTTAAGCCTCAATAGTTTTTCATAATCTTTTGCGCCAAACATGCCCATAATGTATTTACCTTTAATACAATAACAATATATATAAAATATTTGATTTATTTTTCAATTTTATAACAAATAAAATATGCTATTTCGCCAAAAAATATATGCATATTAATATCAGTTGTAACATGTTCCCTACTTTACATCATATATAAATTTCAAATATGGCACGAATTTCTAATTTTGTTGTTATCTTTTTTGTTAATGCACGAACTAACCTACAAAGTAGATTAAACTTAATAGTCGTCTTATGAACATTTTAAATTAATACACAAAGTTTGTTTATATGCAAAACCTCTTGGTAAGGGCATTATTCTGACATCTCGCTCAGGGCATCCGAAATCTCAGGACCGGCCCTGCCCCCTCTCAAGCTTATGGTTTGAACATATGAACCAAACCAAGTTTGCTACAAAACTACTTATGTTGAGAAATACTCGGCCCCTTTGTAAATATATCTGCAACATTATTAGCAGATGCAACTTTCAAAGTTTTAATAACCCCAGAAGTTACCTTTTCCCTTACTAAATGCAAATCTATTTCAAAGTGTTTAGTTTTCTCATGAAAAACTGGGTTACCAGCTATTTGAATAGCAGAACTGCTATCACAAAACAAGTTTGCAGGTAAGAGGTCATCTATTCCAAGGTCTTTAAAAATTTTAACAATCCAAACAAGCTCACAAGTAGTATATGGAACACACCTATACTCAGCTTCAACTGAAGACCTTGAAATAGTTGCCTATTTCTTACTTTTCCAGGAAATCAGATTATTACAAAAGTAAACACAAAACCCAAATACATATTTCCTAGAAACAGGACACTTAGCCCAGTCTGCATCTGAAAAAGCATACAGACTCAGCCTATTACCATACTCAAACTGAATACCTGTACCAGGAGCCTGTTTCAAATACCTCAACACTCTAAGAGCAGTTGTAAAATGAGAGTTAAGAGGAGCATGCATATGCTGACTTAAACAATGAACTGCATAAGAAATGTCAAGTCTAGTAACAGAAAAGTATATAAGCTTTCCAACCAACTTTTGATACTCAGCCATATTAGACAAAAACTTATCTATTTCAGTCTCAATATGACTCAAAACCACATTCTGCTGCAAAGGAATAGTAGCAGACTTACAAGCCAACAATCCATACTCATGTAACAAGTCTAAACAATATTTCCTTTGAGAAAGACAAATACCAACATTGTTTTCTAAAACTTCAATTCCCAAAAAATATTTAAGAGGACCAAGATCCTTGATCATGAATTTTGAGTTTAGAAAACTTTTAAACTTCTCAATTTCACCAAGATTATTACCAGTGATAACAATATCATCAACATAGACCAGTAAAGCAAAAAAAACTCCATTTTTATTCTTAGTGTACAAAGAATAATCATTAACACTTTGTTTAAAACCATTTTCAACCAAAGCAGTGGTAAGTTTCTCATTCCACTGCCTTGGAGCCTGTTTCAGCCCATAAAGAGACTTATTCAACTTACATACCCTGGTTTCATATTTGTCATAATAACTAGGAGGCAATTGCATATAAACATCCTCATACAAATCATCATATAAAAAAGCATTGTTAACATCCAATTGAAATAAAGGCCACTTATTAAAGACAGATAAACCAATAAGGCACCTAACAATGACCATTTTAACAATAGGACTAAATGTTTCCTCATAATCTATGCCTTCTCTTTGATTAAAGTGTTTGCCTACAAGTCTAGCTTTGTATCTATCAACCTCACCAGAATACTTGTGTTTAAGTTTCCAAATCCACTTACACCCTTCCGGTAATCCACATAACTCATAAGTCTTGTTCCTATGTAAAGCTTCCATTTCTGAATTCATAGCTTCTCTCCACATAGGATTTTCAGAAGCCTCAGCATGAGTCTTAGGCTCACAAGACTTATTTAATGTAGTAGAAAAACACATATTCACTCTAGACATATTAGAATAAGAAACATATTTCTCAAGACCATACTTCACATTACTACCAACAACAAAGTCATTAAACCTAACAAGCTGACTTCTATGTCTACTAGACCTTCTCAGTCTTGGTGATGCTTCCATTTGAACTTCATTATCCTCACCATTGAAAACATTTTGATTAATGCCCTCAGAGGTGATAGTTTCCTCTATCTTGGGTGTTTTGGTTGCACCTTCATCATGTTAACACAGTCATCTGAAGGTGTCATACCACTACCTTCCACATTAGAAGGGTCCCCCTCTTCATCATTGAGACTTTTAGGCCCATGGATATCAAAAAAGTTTAAAGTATTTACTCCACTTTCATCAAAATTTAGTTCAGTTTTATTAAAAAGCTTTTCAACATTATTAAAAACATCAGCAGACTCTTTTGAAATATTTGCATACTTCATTTTAAAAGGAAATGCAGTTTCATAAAACCTTATATCTTTAGCAAAAAAGACAGACTTACTTTCCAAACCATACAATTTGCCTTTTTAACACTAGAAAAACCAATCAAGACGCATTTTTCAGATTTTGAACTAAATTTATCATTTGAGTTTAAAACAGTGGAATAACATAAACATCCAAAAGACCTGATATGAGAGAGACTAGGATCCTTACCATATATTAAAAAATAAGGGGAAGCATCAGACAAGACTGAAGAGGGGAACCTATTAATTAAGTAAACAACAGTTAAAACACATTCAGGCCACATAGACAGAGGAATCCTCCCTTGAAACATAAGACTCCTAGCAACATTCAAAAGGTTTCTTTGTTTCCTCTCAGCAACCCCATTCTGCTGAGGAGTATAGGCATAAGATGTTTGGTGGATCATACCCAAATCATTAAACAGTTTAGACAAATGATTATTAACAAATTATGTCCCATTATCAGACCTAATTATCTAAACTTTCTTGTTAAACTGAGTAAAAATAATTTTTATAAAACTTTCAATATAGTTTGCAAATTCACTTTTTGATTTTAGTAAATAAACCCAGATAGCTCTCCTAAAATCATCCACTAAAGTTAAAAAAATATTTAAAACTATCTCTACTAGTAACTTTAAATGGAAAAGGTTCCCTAGTTTGTTTCGCCTTGTGACAAATATCACAAGGTGACACATGATCCACCTTTTTAAAACCAATTTTATCCCTCAAAACAGATAAGACCTGGTCAGCAGGATGACCAAGCCTTTGGTGCCATAACTCATTAGAAACATGTCAAACAAACATAGATTTACATATACCAAGATTAGATTCACCACATTTGTTCACATCAAATAAGTAGAGACCACCAGATTCACTACCAGTCCCCACAAGCTTGCCCAGATTCAAATCCTGAATATAACACTTATGCTCATCAAAACCAACAAAGAACTTACTGTCCTTAATAATTTTATTAACATATAACAAACTAACATTATACTCGGGCACAACAAGAACATCAAACAAGACAACACCAATGGTCAATCTAAGACTACCAATAGCAGTAATTTTGGCAACAGTCCTATTAGGATGCCCCACATTAAGCATAAGACTAGAAATATCAAAAACATTAAACATATTCTTAGTGGAATCAGTCATATGTAATTAGCACCAGAATCAATTATCCAACCCAAAGTTACATTATAACTTACAGAACCAATTTTAGCACAAAAATATTTTTCAATATTCAGATTAAACAAAATATTATTATTAACAAAACTAGGTTTTATACCTGCCATACTAGTAGAAACATTAGAAAAGGGTTTCTCATTAATGAGACTTAAGAGCTTCATCATTTGATCATTAGTAAAAGACCCAGTCATAGAACCAGAAGAAGTAGATGGAAGTTGAGACACATCTGCATTGGCATTAAACTTTTTGATAGCAAAAGACTGTTTTGAAAGATTAAAATTTCTTTTAAAATCAGTAAGATATCCATTTAATTCAAAACATCTCTCAATAGTATGACCAATAAGACCACAATGCTTGCAAACCAGATTAGGATTAGGTCCCATATTGTCACTATTATTATTGTTATTAACCCTTTTTATGTAATTATTTGAATTTGAATCAGTCTTAACAACAAAGGCAACATGTTGGACCTTACTACTAGTACCAAAGACAGAATGGAGTTCTCTATGAGACTCTTCTCAAGAAATCACATTGAAAGCCTCCTTTACATCAGGTAAAGGATCTCTAGCCAAGATATTACTCCTAATTGGTTGATAAAGCTCATTTAATCCCATTAAAAATTACATAAGTCTAATTAGCTAATTATGTTTCAAAATACCTTCACGAGCAACACAAGTACAAGCAGGTAATAGAGTCAAAGTGTCAAACTTTCTCCAAAGAGAGTTCAACTTATGATAATAATCAGGCGCATATAAGTCACCTTGTTTAACAGAATACATTTTATGTATCACATTGAAAATAACAAAACCATCCATCTTATCATAAGTCTCTTCTAAATGAGTCCAAACCTTAGAGGCAATTTCAGAATAGACCTGCCCTAAGTACAACTCAGGAGACAAAGACCCAAGAATCCAACCAAGAACAATAACATTGCACCTCTCCCATTGCTGGGATAAAACAACACTAGTAACAGGTTTAACACAAGAACCATCAACAAATCCCATTTTATTTTTACCTTTTAGAGAAATTTTCATAGCAATAGACCATATTTTGTAATTACCAGACCCAGTAAGTTTAAAATGGACAATAGGAACATTAGAATTATTATTAGAATGCAAATACAGAGGATTACCAGCATCCAGACTACTGATTAAAACTTCAGCCATAACACCAAATAAGCAGATAACAACAAATAAATGCAGACAGACAAATAAGAACCAACGACAAGCAAACCAAACAGTAACAACCAACAACTAACAAATAAATCCACCAGACTTCTAAGGCTGCCCAAGAACCTATCCTCTAATGACCTAGACACAATAACAATTAAATACTGAAAAATAAGAACTAAACTAATACTTACACCCAATCCAACTGCAGTACCTAGTCTCACACCTATCTGTGGGAAGAGAAGGTTTCCGTACTTCTCAAGGAAGTAGGTCAAGAAGTTACCAACATAGTTTGTAGTGAAAAAGACTAAATTACTCAATGAATTAAAGTAAGAATAAAACCTTACAGTGCTATGAAGATACGCATCGGAAAGAACAAGCCCCAATAACTCCTCAGGAAACCACCAGAATCAAGATCCCCAACCCTAACTGAAAAATCCAAGAATTACCACAAAAACAACAATTCATACCACGGCCGTTGAGATAATAGCCTTAATTGAGCCCAATTGCACTCCAATCAAGAAACCCCCAAATATGAGACCAAACCCTAATATCAAGAACCAACGGAGATCAAAGTAGTGGCTCTGATACCATGTTAAAACTATGAATCAAATAAAAAATCACAGCAACACCACTTGTAAATCACCCATCCAACCTCCCCTTGGTGATATTCTTTTATTACTCAATAGTCAAGAAGATGAGTCTACAAAACGTGTGCTCACCAAACAAATACAAAGAAAAGAGATAGTACCTTTCAGAAGGATCATATCTATCTCACTACAAGAATCTGATACAATATACCTCACTACAACACTCTCAATACTAACCAAACAAACTAGACAAACTGATCAAGATGATCACATAATGATAACCAAGAAACTGTAACAAACTTGAGAGAGCGAGAGAGAACTTTGATGTGTGAGAGAAATTATGACTGAATGAGAGATCCAGGGATGTACCAGCTTTTATAAGAGCAAGATACACTTCAACCCTTGAAGAATATAAAACCTGTCACAAGCTTCTAAAAATAAAAACATTAGCATAAAATGACACATTAAGTCCCTGGACTTAATATACCAACCATAAGCTTGGAACATAACACATAATTTCAACACCAAATTAGGCATATGATTAATTAGTGTTAAAAAATTAATTTCTAAACCAAAAAAATATTCTTATTAAATTTTAGACCTCATGTAGCCTCGTAAATCAACTAAATAAGCTAAAAAAATTGCAAACGAAAGCTTTGTAACATGATTTAGTTTTTTTACCCTACAATTTCGCTTGACTTTAAGATTCACAATTTTTCACAAGCTTTCAAGATTTAACATTCACAAATTTTATCCTTCCTTTCTCTCCAGCATTTTACACGAGCTTAAAAAATTACACACATATTCCTTTAAAAACTATCACAATATTCCACTACCAAATAGCCAAACACCGTCAAAAATCATAAAGAAAAACGTAACAGTATACATTTGGTGTTATCATTTCTTCACGTGTATCAAGTGAGTTTTACTAAAGGTTATAACAGTATGTTACAAAGTTCTATGTACACTATATCATGCGTATCTAGGGGTAGGTTATAAGGATCCTCTCTTTTTTTACAGTTTGTACCTCCTTGTTTTTTGGTTTTTCTTTTATTTTTTATTTATATTTTTATAATTTTGTTTATATTATAAAACTGTGAAACGGAAAATGCGGAATAAAAATTATAAAGTTTAATAAGTCAAAAGTATTAAACTGGAAAAAAATACGGAGCAGAAACTGATAAAAAATGTGCTGTATTGTAAACTGAAAGACAAAAAAACATGTTTTGTACTTTTTTTTAGGCCAGAGAGGGCATGTATAACATAACCCGCACATCTATATCCTGTGCACAATAGTTGATAAAGTTGTGTCTTGTGACAGGAAAAAATTCGATTGGATCAAAACGGATAATACCCGATCCTATATCATGTACATCTAGGAGTCATTGCATCTAACTGCAAAAGGTAATTGCATCCAAGTGCAAAAGTCATGTGCACATAACCTTCCATTTACTACTCACCGAGATGAAGTAGTTTTGGTCTAAGCAATCACTAATGACCAACAAATTGCCACTTATAGATCACATGAACTTATTATCTTCTGTTTGATGACTCACTAAACTTACTACCGCCATCTCAACTTTTTACACATTCATTAGATCCACAAACAACCGTAATAAGGATCACCAAATCCAGTTTTTTATTTATTTTTAAACACAAAGTTATTAAAGTTAAAATTTCATTAATTAAAATCCATTTATACGTTGCGTCATTAGCTTGAAACTCAACTTCTGGTGCTTTTCTGGCTTTGAGATTGTTGAACAACGACGATTGACATAAAACGTTAATGTCATTGTTCGCCCCGAAAACACCAAAAAACGCACGCCAAATCCATAAATCGTGTGAGGCAACCGTTTCCAACATGATAAATGGGTTCAAACTATGATCACCTCTCCAATATTGTTCGTGATATGCAGTTGGACACTTACCCAAATCTCAATCCATATAATAAAGGCTTCATAACATCCCAGAAACTAGTGTTTTTCTTTATTATAGGCATGAAGTTTCTCGACATCACAATAAGAAGGTTTCCTTAAAAACTTTGCTCCAGACTCATCCAGTGCATCAGTGGTGTCACGTACGGTGTTGTATGTCAATTGACGAACTCCGATTAATGAGGAAATCCCAATTCTTCCTGTACAATCTTTATCTTGTTGAAAACATGAACAATGATCAGTTACATCTCGAACAATGCGTGTGAATAGGGTCACCTCATTCGGAACCACTCTCGAAATGTATTTTTGCCATACATTGGGTTTTTGGAGAAGTAAGTGGCCACTAGATGACCACAAGTTCTAAAACGATCTCTGTTTATCTTCGTCATACATTAGGTTTACGGAACTGCTCACGGAATGTATCTTCGTCATTCACAAGCTTCAACGCCACATTTTTTATAAACTCTCGATTAATACTATTAACTTCTTCTTCTTTCAAAGACGTGTTTACATGAAACCGATGGGATCCATATGGACTAAGGCGAGAAATGAGGAATATGTATTTTGATAATGAGAAACAATGTGTTTTTCAAGGTGTGAATCAAGGATATTGGGGTGTTTATAGGTAAATAAAAATATTTATAATGAATAGTTTTTTTTTATTATTATTTTATAAGTAGCTAATGGATACTCTTTTCTTTCTGCAGTTTGGTGAAGAACCTGACCAAACGAACACTTCGAAACACCCACCACGCGTGGTGGTGATGGCGGTGATGTTATAGACCACCACGCATGGTTCTACCCTTGGACATGAGAAAACTGAAAACTTACACCATTAGGGGGAGTCTTACTAATGTATATTAACTTAATGATAAGAAAAAACTAATCAAATCAAAGTTTACTATGCATCAGAGTTATGAAACATCAATATATTACCTTTTTGTTATAAAAAAATAAAATGAAAAAAGAACAATGTATGAAACTGATACAAATGACCTTATAGATTTTTTTTAAGGAGTACACCTTATTATGTCAAACTTTTACCACTATACTTGATATGAGAAATAAACAAATCTCTAATTGTTGTATGCAGTTTGTTTCTTTGTATTTCTTTACCATAAGCTTCTGCATTCACTTGTTAGTCAAAGATTCAGAATTTTGCTTGTTCTTGAATTTGATCCTGTTCAAAAGTTACAAAATATCTTAAGACGTATACCAATTTATGCAAGATAATGCGATGCTTCTTGGATGCTAAATCATCCTTCCGACAAAGGTGAAGAGGAGAATATTTAAAAATATATAATTTACGGACCTCTGTCACAAAGAAGGCATGGAAACCATATGGAACTCTATGGGGCAATGGAACAACTGCAACAGGATCTGAAGACATTGTTTTCGCATCTATAACTGTTACTGATGATTTCCTACAAATGCAAACAATTATCATAATCATATATCTTAATACTCACTGATATGATATATCATAATGTATATGTATACCCTGTGTTCTCATCATGCGTAAAAAAGATCAAGTAGCCATCATCTTCTTCATAATCAACTCCAGGTTTGCTAGGAACAAAGATTGCCTCTGAGCCATATCTACCAGGCCCAAGGTCGTATATTCCTTTAACATTTCCTCCAATTTCAATTTTTTCTTTTCTAGCCTCGGGTTCTGCTTGTAAATCAAATTTTACAATCCCGGTGACCTTTGCAATGCTGTCAAGCATAGTAGCATACACGAAACGTTGTTTCCTGAAGTTACATACAAAAAAACAGATAATGTGTTACTTTGCAAATAGAAGTGGCAAAACGGGCGGGTATTGGTAATGGGCCAACATGAGGTTGGGTCAAAACTGTAACATTTACATGTTAATAATTTCACCTGCCAGTGTAGTACTCATTCACCTTTGGAAAATCAACAGTAGACTCTGATAACTTTTTCTGAGTAGCAATACCGGTTTCCATGTTGAATCTCATCTCATACCTGATAAAAAAGAATTTTAAACAGGAAAATTACTGTAATGCCTTTAACTTTTCACTAGCCTATAAAGGATCATAACCTTACAGCTCATTCGCAAAGTTTTCCAGCTTTTCTTTGGCACGTCCACCGACCATTTCCAAATTTGGTTTCTGAAGGCGGCATGCAATCAAAACAACTTCATCCCCTTCTTCCCATGCATTGGCTTCAAGAGTTACAAGTTTCTCATTAAATAACATGTGTTGTGTACACTATTCCACAACATAATTCTCATTCATTCGAATGTGCCAGCTTATTCAACAAACTAAAGTTTTGAACACTCTTAAATGTAAAAGTTATATTAAAGAATATAGTTTTCCGAAAGTAATTCTGTAATACAAGGGTAGAAAAGGAAACATTGAAAAAGTGTCTCACCATTGTGAAATATGAAGCAATTTGGAAGCTCAAACCATTTAATTTGGAGCTCGTTCTTTGCATATCGAGGAAGTATACCAAATCGAGCTTTCTTTGTTGCATCAAATGTGTAACTAAACTTTTTCTCGGTCACCATTTCCTAAGAGTGGCAAATATCATAAATAAGAAAATTTATACTAATAATCATTCTCATAATAACTTCCAAATTAATTCTAATATCATAAATAAGAAAATTTGTCTATTTTTTATTTATTGAGGATATCATTTCATAAAATATAACTAAAAAAGGGACAAGAATATTAATAAGTGTCATGTACTTTTGGTCTAAAGTACAAAGGTAAATCCATGAAGATCGCGTAATTTTCAGTAATGGCAAAGTCGTGCATCATTATTGATTCGGCAACTGTTATTGGCACAGGATCGTTCATCACACCATTCTTTGAAATCACACGGTATGTGACATATGGCGGTGCTTGTGCATATCCAAACGTAAACATTTCACCTGAAAGTAGATACTATTTAGTGAATTGATATTATTGCATAAGATTAATAAGCCGATTATCATGAAAAAGGGGTTTAACCAGTGACTGGATCAATCTTTGGGTGAGCAGTGAACGCATGTGAAAGCCTCTTATCATAATCCATCAATCCAAGAGTTTGTAGGTCACCATCCTCCAGAACTTTTATGGCGTCTGAAAAGATATATCATGATAAGATTAGGAAAAAAAAATCAGGAAACAAAAAAAAATACCTTAAAGTGGTAATCTTCTAGTTTGTGCGCTGAATGTGAGTGAAATGCTTACATGGTTTATCTCCTTCTGATAGTGCCAACAACTTTCCGTGGTGATATATAAGAGCTGTATTCCCTAAAAGAAAATAAAATGGATACTGTTTTACGGTTTTGTTTCAGCAGTAACTATGACGAACGATAAGAATGGTCTAGGGCTATGGGTCAAAGCAACACGACTAAATATATACTGTATATAAAAAGAATTTATCACCCAACCTGTCCCGTCGCCATATGAAAGATCTATCACTTTCAACTTCGTTCTCAGCTGTTGCATATGGACCATAACTAATCCTAAAAATCCTTTGAGATCTCCAATCTGAAAATACAATAGCTATTATTGTAACTAGGTCCTTAATATAGAGCTATGCAAGAAATAGCATGTTCGGAGATACTCATATTGTTCACTAAAGAGTCTTGAAGGTAGAAAACATGATTTACATCCGTACATTGCAACTAAAACAATACATTTTTTGCTAGGAAATACATACATGCTAAGATGATATAAAAACTTAACATTATGTTCTAAAACTAAGTTATAAAAATGATATTGCATTTATAAAACAGACACATATTTTAGCTGGCCACTATAACTGCTAGCAACCAGAGGATACATATTTTAGAGATATTTGGTTATAACTTTAGAAGTATACCTTTCTAAACTTAGGTCCTCCAAAATATTCCTCTTGTTTCAAACGGGATGTCCTCACATAACGAGAGAGATAGGTAGCTTTTCCATCTTTGATGCGCAAGCCATGGATCATACTGTGAAAGAACGTAATTTAGACTAAAGTTACATTTCAGTGTAAATTCTTTGTCATACACATGTTGCAGTAATTAACCCACTCTATCACATGCTTTCCTTAGCTACTTTACAATATACGTACCCATCTCCATCAAACCTGCACACAACATAAGAACAAGGTATTATAAAACACATAACCATAATTAAAAGCGTTGTAGAAAACATCAATTATTATTTGGAAAAACATTAGTATATATGTTTTGTACCAGTGATATCCAGCCACAGGAGCAAACTTTGGATTCGGACCTACCCTAACAAACTCTCCATTCAAGCACTCCTAAAAGTTACAAAGACTTTGAAATGTTCATGAAACCACAAAACATAAACATTTAACACCACCATAAAAACAAAACAAAAACTAACCGGTAGATGACCAATAACATCAAGATCTTTACATGGAGGAGTTTCATCAACAGGAGCAAAATTGCCAAACAGCCAGTAATGAGATTGTGATGAATCATACATTATGTTCATTAGTACCTTCTCGAGCCAATCAACTGCCTTGGAGGTGAAGCCTTTTCTAGGTTTTGGATCGACTACCACTACACTGCCAACATTCTTTGTCTCTGTTTTGCCCCTCTGTTTGAGTAAGTGTGTGAGATTATGGTGTAGTTTTTTAGTTATTAAGGTTGATTTTTTTATTTTATTTTTTTTTTTAGCTTGAAGGTGAACTTTTAAAAATGAATACCAACTTTCAAGTAAGTTTTCTGAAGACTCCTCTCTTTTTTTAATTAAAGGATAGCCCAAAAAATTAAGTTAAGCTTTTTATAAATGAATAGATTTCTTGACATACATTAGAAAGATTATTAACAAGAAGTTAAATGAGATGAAGCATTCTCGGCTCGAAAATAGGATATATACATTTAGTGATTTTAAAGCTATTAATTATTTTGTGTAACCATACGTGACTTACTCGCTAAAGGATTTTTCCAAGTTAAGCTCAATCACGAGTTATGATTGTAGTTTCGAGCTATAAATTATACTTGTAGTTGTGATTAGTTCGAAGTATGATCAATAGTTGGTGTTTAGCAAAGAGTAAATGAACTTGTCTACTGATAATGTATTCAAATTTCTAACCTCCAACCATGTAGTTGTAGCATCGTCTTTCAAGATCGATTTATCACTGGTTTCCTCCACACCTTCTCTAAGTAGGTCCTTGAGATTGTTCTTGTGGTCGTCATGCGATTTTTCGAGAGTCTCTATCAACAATAACAACACATTAAAGCTCTTGATACCTTTCTAACAACTTGCCTTCTTGCCAAATTAATAATCTACTAAATAAATTCTATTTTATTTTATTTATTTATTTTCTTTTCTAGGATAGTCATTATTTTCAACCTTTTGATCGATTAATTCAGAGGGTTTGATCACACCGTCACTTTTTATTTTATTATTAATTTTTTTTAATACAACATAGATGTGTATCAACAAGTTAGAAGGCCAAATACCTGGATTTATTCTCAAAGCTCCTCTTACTTCAACTCTCGTGCTTTCTGCAAAGACAAGTTCTTTATTTTTAGTAATTTCACTTTAGTTTGGCAATTCCAAGTTCTTGATTAATAAATAATACAAGGAAGATATTACTAATTGACACTATCGAATTAGGTTGAAGTTTTGTAATTAGATGATTCTTCTGTCCACGGCAAAGTTGATTGCTTAACGCAATGCTCTTGTATCCTGAAATTTCACAAGCAAATTTTTAGTATAAGTCTTGCAAGATTGTTTCTTATTTGCATAACATAGTTCAACAATAAACGTACAACTGTACCATATGAACATTATACATGTGTTGTAGAAAAGTAAGGGTGACAAATTTGTATCAGTTATTTGAAAAATGTTCCTTTGCGTTATATACTTATATGTAACATTTGATATGTTAATTACGTAAAGTTAAAAACTCTAACGTAAACGAGTTAAGGGATTCAATTAGTTTGTTAGTCGACTATCTTGTGTGTGAGAGCTCAAATAAGATGTCATCTTACCTTTTGGTAAACCCTTGGATAAAACAAGCATACTAGATATACGATACTCTAAACATTTATAACTGTACCATGAGTCATTTAAATACTTACCGATTACGGACGACCCTTCTAACAACATTTTCTTCTATATATCAAGTTACCAACATTCGATCGCCTGAAATTTCTCTTTCATTTCTCTCTCTCTCTCTCTCTTTTGCAATATCTTGAACTAAAACTTGTGATAACTTCACCTTATATATGATTATAAGAGCCTTCATTAGGACATGTTTGGTATCATTTTGGACTGAGAAAATGGATTATTCTCATAGAGTAATTACAAATTGGACCTTTTTGTTTCTTTTGTCATACATAAAACTAATTACGTCATTGCTTTTAAAATAACGTTGATTACAATGTGCAACCGTCCGTTAGATTCCTTAAACCAACGTTTATACAAAAATGATGTGAAGCTATTTACATCACAAGATTCTTTTTAAGTAATAATTACATGAAGATTCACCAATCCATGCAAAAATTACCAATTTGTTAGCCAAAGTCCACCTAAATATAGACATATGTCTCACCAATTTAATCACTAACCATAGATTAGGTTATTGTTTCATCAAAACTAATCCAAGATATATATTTTGATACAACGTTTCATCCAAATTTGTAAACTTAGTTTAGTGACAAACAAATCTATGAGCTGTGGTCGTTTAATTAAAACAACAACAAAACAAGACCTCCTGTATATTGATCGATGTACAGGCCCTTGCCAAAAATTATTAATATAACATTCGTTGAAGTGGAGCTTTGGAGCCGGTATTGTTGCGAAGCCGCCGGATAGAAGAGTGGCTACTGGGAGGAGGATGGCTCGGGTGTATTGTGGAGCCGTGGTTCGAGCCGGCACTGTTCACACGTCGAGCCGAGCCGAGCCGTCGGCTTACAGGGATTAAAATAAAAGGGCTTCCCGCTAATTTTCTTAGTGGGTTTTTTATACGGCCCGTTAAGGTAGTATCGATAGTATGCACCCCTTCAAGCGTGATGCGAGCGCCTAAGAAAAGAAGAAGAAGACCAGAGATATTTTTAATTGGCAAAGCTTAATGACTCCATTCATAAAGACGAGTTTAAATATGCGTTGTGAGATAATCCTAAACAAATACGAACACTTATCCTATCACGATACAAACATATATCTAGAGAATCTTAAACAAATACGAACACTTATCCTATCATGACACAAACATATATCCTAAAACGACACAAACATATATCCTAAACAATAGATAAGTATGATGGACAATTTCTAATCTATCACGTATTCCCTATGCTAACCTGGCGAAGTCTTGACCTGTTTACCATGCCCCAACCCTTGACCTGTGGGCGTAACATTCCCTCTTTCTTCGGAAACCAATTTGTCATCAAGGTTATAAGTAGGATATGCTGCTTGAAATTGAGATCCTGATGGCTCGTCATCCTCACCCGCCATTAGAGTTGGCATAACAGATTCGACACGACACGAACCTGTTAAGGCATGAACCTGTTAAGGTCGAACACGAACACGACACGATAACAAATCGTGTCATTTTTTTCGAACACGAACACGATACGAACATTAACAGGTTACACGACACGAACCTGTTAAGGGACCTGTTAACAAAAATACTAAATTTATACCAAATACATAACGAAACAATACCTGCACTTTCCATATCTAATGCCCAAAAGGTGAGCCAAAACAAAGCGTTAACAGACTGGTTAATAAGTTACAGGTACAAAGCAACATTATTGGATTTTACAGTACAAAGCAACATTATTCAAAGACATTTTTCTCGGGTTCTTCCTTCTCGGGTTCTTCCTTCTTGGATCCCCTCTTCATACGTTGACCGAGTTTGAAGCATCCGATTCAACACTAACATCAAGCAACATTATATCTTCAGTAAGCTGATCAAGATCAATTTCATTTGAACCTACATATAACCAATCTTTTGTGCATATAAGAGCCTCAACAGTATCTTTACTAAGTGGACTTCGTTGTTGATCAAGTACTCTTCCGATGGCACTAAATGTAGACTCTGATGCGACAGTAGATACTGGAATGGTCAAAAAATCTCGAGCCATCCTCGCAAGTATGGGATATCTAAACTGATTGGCTCTCCAAAAAGCCAACACATCTAGTTCCATTGTCCTTTCCATTC
This sequence comes from Chrysanthemum seticuspe, assembly GCA_019973895.1. Lineage (NCBI taxonomy): Eukaryota > Viridiplantae > Streptophyta > Magnoliopsida > Asterales > Asteraceae > Chrysanthemum > Chrysanthemum seticuspe. The sequence goes on from BPTQ01000009.1 coordinate 255,808,800, forward strand.
TTGGCTCCTCCAAATACAATTTCAATTCCGACTTCTTGTTAGTTACAAATTTTGTGCTTTCAAAATCATCAAAATCCTATAAAACAATAGTTAAAAAGTTGTAATTCATAGAAACGTCTTGTATCATAGTTCATTCTTATGACGACAAAACTAAACAACGACTCTTACTATTTGATGTTGAGTCGAGACCAAGATAAACAAGCAAAACCAAACACCCTAAGTGCAGAAAATTCAGTAGTTAACGCGCCCTATAAAGAAAGCTTTCTTGTAGTTCCGCTTCTTGCTCTAAAAATTAGGAAAGACTTGTCGGAAATCGCCAGTTGGCTTGGTCCGACCAAGAAAGGCATGGGACTCTTTGGGCATTGCTTGGGTCGAGTGAAGTAAAGACTGGCTACCTATAATATAAAGATCCCTCACTGCACACTTTAGATATAATGAAAACCTAAGCAGAACTGAGACTGGATGTGACTGAAGGAAAAGGGAGATAGGTGTGATAGGAGGGCACGGTTAAACAGGTAAGCGAAGGCTCTCTCTCTCTCTCTGTGGTCTTGTGTGAACTCCTTTCCGCCCATTATTGATCTTCACTCTAAGTGAGCAGGTCAAAGCAGTTGAGGTGATAGCAATAGTAAGCAGGGAAGCAGAAGCAAAAGGTCTTCAAAGAACTTTTGTGTAATAAAGCTTCTTGGTCTCATTTCATTGGTCTCTAAGGTAAAGTCTCGCTTAATCATTCATCTTTTTCTGTAAGGCCTCGGGCCCCACAAATTCATGTGCAGAAAAGTTAGCATCAATCACGCCCTTTTGGGGCTGAAATCAGCAGCAATTAAACGCCCCTGTTGGGGCTGCGTTTCAGCAACAAATGCCCCATGTTGGGGCTGTGTTGCAGCAGACAAACACCCTTGTCGTGCTTCTTTTTCCCAGCCGAGACTAAACCAAATGCACCCTAACTGGGGCTGATGTTATAGCAGTAACCAGACACCCTCCACGGGCTGTGGTGAGGGTTGATACCAACAATACCAGATGCACCCTTATGGGTGACTGTGACACGCACAGCAGACAACAACAAACACCCTCTTGGGTGCTTCGTTGACCCAACCACGACCCAATTCATGATAATTTAAGCACATCTAACTGGCAAACAAACTGAGATCAGACAAATTACAATATACTAATAACTATAGAAAGCAATGAAAACTATCTTTTCAAGGAGACTTACTTACCAAAAGTTTTGATTTAACTTCATAGAAACGTCTTGTATCATCACTTGTTTTTTCAACAAATTTGCTTGCATTTGAACTACTTGCAAAGTTTGAGGTTGTAGAGGAACCATCATGCACATTTACATATTCTTGAAAAGTGGAATCCAATAACTCATCAACTTCACGAAATTGGTAGTTGCTTTCTCCATAAACCTTTTTATAACTCCATTCAATAAAATGCAATTTGTATCTTGGATCGAATACCACGGCTATGGCTAGAGTGAGATTAAAATCAGACCAGTAATTTTGAAATTTCTCCATCATAGATGTTGCCATATCCTTCATACACTCATCTCCCAAACTCATACTATCATGCAAAGTTAAATACGCCATAAACACGTGGGGATAGTACAAGTTTGCAGTAGGATATTTGGTACCCGAGAAAACATTAGTCACATCATAAAAAACTCCAAGGAAAACACAAATCCTTTCAATGGTATCCCACTCTAAAGCACTTGGACAACTCTTATAATTAGAATCATCTAATGCTAAAATTTCAAACGCCTTTCGGTAATAAATGGCACTATCAAGCATTATAAAAGTAGAATTCCACCTAGTAGGAACGTCTTGCCTTAACCCCCTTTTCGAACTTAAACCTTTCAACTTAACACAATCCAAGAACTTTTGTTTCCTTACTTGTGAATGCGATCCTTTAACATACTTGACACTCTCTCTAACCTTGCAAACAGCTTGATCAATTTCCTTGAGCCCTTCTTGCACAATCAAGTTTAAAATATGTGCACAACATCTCATATGAAAAAACTGACCACTAGAAATAAGTGGCGACTTTGTATCTAATTGTTCCCTTAATAGATCAACAAAACGGTCATTAGAAGATGAATTATCTAAAGTCACACAAAATATCTTCTTTTCTATGCCCCACTCTTCTAAAATTGAAAACACTTTTGCACTTAAAGCAATGCCCGAATGAGGTGGTGGCATGAAAGAAAATGATAAGACTCTCTTTTGCAAAACCCAATCTTTGTCAATAAAATGCACGGTAATTGCTAAATAACCATCGGTAGTAATAGAAGACCATAAGTCTGAAGTTAAACACAACATCCCCGGTGATTCCATAAGCATGGTTCTAATTTTTTCCTTCTCTATCTTAAACATTTTCAACAAATTAGATTTTACGGTATTCCTAGTAATGACGTTTGCATCAGGTTGCAAGTATGTAATTAAATCTCTAACACCCTTATAATCAACAAACGACAAAGGCAATTCATGCCTAACAGTAGCAGCCACAAGCAAATCACGAAAAGTTTTTTGATTAAATCTAGATGACCGTAGTGCCATGTCACTATTAAATAGCATTTGACCAACATCATGACAACCTTTACCATAACATCTTTCTTTGTGTCGCAAAAGATTACCCGTACCTTGGCTACTATCATATGTGAAAATACTATTACACTTGTTGCACTTACATTTCACTTTTTTGGCACCTTTTATTGCGTTCTTATCTTTTTCAAAGAAATTCCATACGGCAGATCGGTCCTTCCGTTTTCTCTTCACTCCTCCTTCCATATCCACAGATTGGACCTCATCAGATTCCATATCAACATTCTTTGAGCTATTTGTTTCCGGGTCAATTTCAACACACTCAGGATCCATCTACAATATAGAAGAAACAAGTAATATAATTAGAAACCCACTGTTGGGTTCGACCCACGTAACAATCCAACACACGAGGTTTTCAACATGTTTTAATAAAAGATTAGTTAAGTCAAGATCACGCGACTCCAGATTTTAACATCTTTATTAATCCGTTTGATTAAGCCACCATAACTCGAACAACAATATAACCAGTTCATAACTAAAAATTTAACCGACCCTGACAACTAAAACAACGAACATCATATTTAAAAGTAATTGAATCAAGACCCTTACAACGAGATACGAGATGATACAATCGAAGGACGATGAAGAGCAAATAAAAACTCGAACACCAGCTCAACCCACGAACCACACCCGAGCATCAATAAAAGAAGAAGAAGAGGCAAGGCTTGACCATCCTTTCTTGATGGAAGACTCGTGATATATGGTTTAATCTCACATCATTTTCACCTTTTGATTGCTGGTCTTGTGAAGATGATTATATGGAAAAGGAAGTTAAGAAATAAGAAAGAAGAAAAACCGCTTCTTAGAAGGAAGATGAAAAGATAGAAAGAAGAAAAAGTAGGATTATTGGTGTTTTAGGATTGGAGGCGCAGAAAAGAGGAAAGTGTTTTAGGGTTTATTTTTGAACATATACATATATAACCTCTTAACATGTCTCTTAACGTGTCTTAACAGGTCCGGACCTGTTAAGACACGAAACCTGTTAATTTTATTCGTGTCTTAATAGGTCCGGACCTGTTAAGACACGAAACCTGTTAAGACCCGACACGAAACCTGTTAAGAGCAGGTCGTGTCGTGTCGTGTTAACAGGTCCGTGTCGGAAATTGCCAGCTCTACCCGCCATAAGCAATAGGAGCTTATCAGGGCATTTATGACCGCGAACCCACCGATTGTCAGAACTAAAATACAAACCCTTGTTTAGACGTTCTTGGTATTCCGTGGGCGAAATCTATTTGATAGCAAGTGGTATGGGATTAGTGGTGGTGGTCGGTGTACATGGAGTAGGTAATAAAGGTGGTTAACGGAGCTTATGGTATTAACAGAAAATCGTGACACGGATGGTTTGGTTGTTTGTGCGACAGTGTTGGTGTTGCATGTGCTAACCACAGTTGTGGTGGTCCATTGATCAGCAAACTGCGCCTTGGTAACGCGGGCTAAGGCAAAAGCGTCGCCTAAGGATGTGGTTTTGATACCAACAACTCACGTTGTAATGCCGGTTTAAGTCCAGAGATGTAGAATGAGATTAAAAAACTTTCAGGTATATCGGTAACCCGGTTCATGAGTTTCTCAAATTCACTATGATATTGAGCCATTAAACTTGTTTGCAATAGTTTAGATAGAGCACCATGGGATCCTCGTACTTAGATGGCCCAAACCGATTATGTACACTTTCCATAATACCCTCCCAACTGGTAAGCTTATTATGTGACATCCACCTAAACCACTCAGTCGCGTCTCCTTCCAGATTAAATCCCATGACCTTTAGCCGCTGATCATTTTCCGTTTTGAGGAGATCAAAATACTCATTGACGGAGAAAATCCAACTATCAGGATTAGTACCATTAAACTTTGGAACCTCTAAATGCATGGTTCGTGGAATTGCCGAACCATGATCACCACATGCTCCATGTCGCGCCCCTCCAAGCTTCGAAGCCTGCAACTTTGCTGTTAACATAGCGATCTGAGCATGTAGCTCTGCGTTTAATGCATCGGCATGCTCTTTTAAAAGCAAACGGATTGCATGTTCGTTCATTCTCAATGAAAACACCAGTTGATACGACCCGTTAAAGTGGTATCGATAGTATGCACCCCTTCAAGCGTGATGTGAACTCCTAAAAAGAAAAGAAGAATACCAGAGATATTTTTAATTTTCAAAGCTTAATGAATTCATTCATAAATACGTGTTTAAATACTCGTCGTGAGATATCCTAAGCAAATATGAACACTTATCCTATCACGACACAAACATATATCCAGATAATCCTAAATATATACGAACACTTATCCTATCACGACACAAGCACATACCCTGAAATGGCACAAACATATATCCTAAACAATAGATAAGTATGATGGACAACTCCTAATCCATAACGTATTCCCTGTGCCAACCCGGCGAAGTCTTGACCCGTTTACCACACCCCAGCCCTTGACCTGTGGGCATAACAGTTTTCCACTAACTTGCGACTTAATTTTTAATTGCATGTTTTACACCCGTTTTACATTTATTAGAATAATATATTCGACTAATAAGGTTGGGTGTGATATTTCTAAAACTATTGTATAATTAACATAATAATGTTGGGTGGGAGATTTCTAGAACTATCGCGTTCTTCAATTTTTTTCAAATGTATTGACAAAAGTAATTTCATATAAAAGGGATTTGGTACAAAAGGAGGTGCGAAGCAATGGTTCGATGTCTTTTAAGTTTCAAGTATGTGATTTTATTTTTATTTTTTATTTTTATTATTATTATTGTTATTTTTATTTTTATTTTTATTTTTTTGCAGTTTTTAATTTGTTACTTCATTAGGGTTAGAGAAAGTGGAACTGAATAGGTGTTGTGCCAATGTTTTTTGTTGTTACAGATTGGCCATCAGCTTATTCAGTGTTTAATTGGCACAAAAGGAGGTGGGAAGTTGTGGTTCCACGTTTTTTAAGTTACAGGTATGTGATTCTCTATTTTTTTATTTTTTTATTATTTTTTTTGCAGCTTTTAATTTTTTACTTCATTAGGGTTACAAAAAGTGAAACTGAATAGATGTTGTGTCAATGTCATTTATTGTTACAAATGGTATATCAACTTATTTGGTGTTTAGGATACGAGGCTTCCCTCAACCCGTGCGATGCCCGGTCTAGTGGTTGAGGGGTCATGTTTTTATCCATAATGTTGTATATGATGGTATTTATTTTTAAATAGGTTCATGGTCCAAAGTTAGCGAAAATAATCATTCTCATTAAATTTTTCGACATTAATTGTATAATAAAATGGACTTGGAACATGTATTTTTATAATACTTACAATGCCAACAAACAAAACATATAGCTTTTGTATATGGGGTGGTTATTTATTGACGTCTCTAACGAAAAGCTATAAAGATATCACGATTACAAATTTATGTGACAATGATGTGATCCTCTAAATAAAACAATGTGTGAGACACAAAACTAACAAAGAAACTTCATATAAATTAAAGCTGCTTTTTTCGTTGTTGTCGGATTTGCTATTTGACCATTCACATGACTCTTTATCTTTTAAATCCCAAATACACATGTAGTGTGCTCTAACTTAACCAACAATCCAGTCCAACACAAACCCAATAAATCTCACTATACAAAACTACTTACCTTAATTCATTTCAAACACAACCCTTATTTTATATCAAACTAAGCATAGTGCTTGTTTAGAACGAATGAACAATGCATTTTTTCCATGGGTTTGTTTCTTTCTAAACTACAAAAACTTTACATCATGGCCCGTGCATTGGTCACCATCATTAAAACATACTTGTTTTGTCCGGGCTATGTTGACACGATGATTTATTTTGTAATTACTCTTAACCTCCACTCATCATGTGTGCCATCAAAGCGTTGATGTTCCTTTTTTTTTTTTTTTTTTTTTTTTTTTTTTTTTTTTTTTTTGATACTTATTGAACTTAATAAACTTGAGTTTGAGTAGAAACTCAATCTTGCATAATAGAGTTTAGTGACTTTAGGCCATTAATGCTCACATTTTTAACATGATTGTTGGCAAAAATATTCACCTTATAAATTTAATAATTAATAAATGATTTACTTTATTTAATACAAAAACCATATGCCTTTTTAGCCAAGAAATCCAACTTCAACACAACTTTCTGCAAAAAATTAAAGAAATAGATAAGAATTCAAGAACCCATATCATAAATTCATCATATAAGTATATGAAAGTGTATACTTTGCTTTTTAGTATTATGATATGAAAAATATAGTATAGTATAAGTAACATAAAAATATTCGATAGACAAATAGTACATACCTTCATATTGTTGTTTTGTGTCTTGAAATTATGGAGATCTGTTATAGTAATTTCAGCATGATCATTGGAGCCTAGAAACATGAGAATATGATAGACTTCAAAAGTGTGGCAACAAAAACAACACAGAGACTTTCGCTTCTAAATGGTGTTATTTATAGTATCCAATGATGGTGGTTGAAAGGTTTATGTATTTATTTGAAGGCAAATGAAAGGAACAAAAGATTAAATGAATGAGACCCTTCTTAGTTCTTCACATTTATGTTGTCAACTTTTAGGTTCCCCTTAGTTCTTCACTTCTTTTGGAACGTCTTTGTATCTTTATATGATTTTCACTTCAAATTCCACATTCAATTTTATGTACTCAATCTTTCAATATATATGATTTTACATTAATAAATGCAAAGGGTGTACTGTTAGCGAGCTAGCTACTACGGAGTATGGACATGAGTTAATTTTTTCACATGCATTATTAGCCGTGGCAATGATTTCATCGAAATCTCATATATATGCATGCATGGTGATTAACAAAAAAACGTTGCAAAAATGCAATGAAAGATAACAACAAAGCGAAGGATAAAAAACTTATAAAATGCCAATATCATTTTATCTATTCTAAAACTTCTTCACAACCATAGAACAGTGATCCTCCATGGAGATTATGATAATAAAAATATAGCACACCAAGGTCCGCCCCATTCATAGTTGTTGCCGCCTTCTTAGCATCATCAGGGTTCTCAAACTCACAAAGCCAAAGCCTTTGGAAGGTCCATTCTCCTCTCTCGCTATAACCAAACTAACAATGTTCCCAAACACGGAGAACTTTTCCTTAATAAGGTTTTTTGTCATATCCAAGTCTAGATTCTTGATGTATAGATTTGTGTACTTAGCATTAGGACCAGATAGTAGTCGATCACTCTTTTTCATGAACTTCGCTACATATCTGTAACAGTTAAAATATTTAAAAAAGAAACTCATTTGACGATGTATATAATGAGAAATCAATTGTAACATCAAACTTTAGGTGAAAATGTGCCGTACATTTGCTTGCCTCCAACATTAGTGCCATTAAGATTCTCGATAGCAGCATTTGAAGATTCTTCAGTCTCAAACTGAACAAAGCTATACCCTTTGCTTTTGCCATTCTCAAATGTCGAAACTTTGCATGATAATATATTCCCGAAGTTCTGAAACAATTGTCTAAGTTGAATATTGTCCATTGACTCATTCAAATTCTGCAAACAAACACCAAAGACCATTAAGGTCATATACAAAAGACAATTGGTGGAACATAGTTAGTGAATGATAAACAGGCTTACCTTGACAAACACGTTGCCAATTCCACTTTTTCTTACATTAGGATCACGATTTGCCTTTGTCACCCTTATCATTTTCCCGCACAACATGGTGTTGTTTTTATCTTCGATAGCACGTGTGGCTGCTCAGATTTAGAACCCAGTCAGTAGGGAGCATTAGCAAAAAACTACAAAACTACTTACAAAAATGGAAAATATGAAGACGACATAACAACAATTAGGACACTCGAACCTTCAATATAACATTCATTAGCATAAAAAATTAATCGCATGAGGTAGAAACCACTAATTACCATGCATGGTATTTATACATGAAGCTTTACAATTGACAATAAATGGGATGATTATTAAGAGTCATCCAAAAGTTCTAATAACTCCATGTTTCTTTGTATACCTTCCATGAAAACCATAACCCTTTCGTGTGCCTACATTGAAGGAGACCTTTCATGCGTATGCATTCAATTCACCATATTGATAAATGGATGTAATTTTGTGTAGCTTTAGGTATATGATGGTATTTAGATACCTATTAGAGAAGTTGCATTGTATTTATTATAAGCCCGTGCGTTGCACTGATTTGGTAAGGGTTGAATGTATACGTTTTTTTTACGTAATATTGTATGCAATTAGTTACATATAAGATATTGCAATTGATGGTATCATAAGATTTTTTATCGTAGGTCGGAGGTAAATTCTTGTTGCGTAATGTTGTTGTAACCTTGTCGGGTAATGTTTACCTGCGCAACCACCGCATTCATTATCTGCCAAAGTTGCTTCTTCAGTTCTACTGTAGATGACTACGTAATAATGATGACTAATTTTTATTTTGGTCAATGTCCTACATTGTAAAGATGACTACATTTGTTAAAATAAATGAACTAAGGTTTAGCTCTACATTTGATGAGTTGTGAGTTTCATGAATTACATTTTCTTTGTCACGTTTCTTCTCTGCATTATCACCATTTTGAGCTTCCCTCCGGCAACCATATCATGATTTTTCCTCCGAAAACCATGCATGTGGAAAAATCATCATCAATTGAACACAACCAATTATATGGCATATCCACATGCATGGTATTTATACATGAAGTTTTACAATTAACACTAAATGAGAGCATTATTAAGAGCCATCCAAAAGTTATAATAACTCCATGTTTCTTTGTATACCTCCGATTAAAACCATAGCCCTTTTGTATGCCTCCATTGAAGGAGACATTTCATGCGTAATGCATTGGTTGTACCGTACTTTGATTAGTGCCAAAATCCTCTCCCACTTTAAACTATTCGCGAAAAATTGTATTTATTGGTGTGCAATGCATATGTTGTATCGTACATGATTTTGTGCACAAACCCTCTTGCACTTTAAAATAAGGGGTTCAACTTATATATATAATAGATAGATAGATAATAGATAATAGATAGATAGATGTATAATTCAAGAAATCTCCAACTTCTTTCAAATTACAATATGTTATTTAAATGTATCACAAACTTAGGTAACTACGTTTGTATTTCATTTGCTCAATATAATATCTAAGCATCTAACAATCCTTATGTCACTTTCATTTCAAGAACACAGGTTTTCGAGAACTCAATGTTTACACTCTTATTCAATAACAACAATGACTTTTATTCCTTTTTGCAAATTCATCGTTTTCTAAATGTTTACAAACCAATTTAAGCAAGAATGTCTTGATGGTTCTTTCTAACCAATAATCATCTATGCAACTTTCAAATATGCTAAGTTAATGATCCCTTCTTGACTACACCACACGTGGCACCGAAAATACCTTCGTGAACTTCGGGGAAGGAATCATAAAGAATGAACATACAAACAGAACTTGAAGCGAAGATCTTTGGACCTTGGTTATAGATCATACACAATCAATTAATCAAATACTCACATCAGAATAAAAGATACCAATACAAAACTTTCACTAAGTAAACATATGAAGTAATAACAAATGTAGGGTCTATTAAGCAAAGGACCATCATGGAATATATTCATCCATCGTAGTAAAAATAATCACTCACGAAACAAAAAGAAGAATAACACCTTCAATTAATTCTTTTTTGAAACACCGAAAACCACAATGCATAATGAAATGATTAAACGCCCTGTTATTGAATATTGGGAAACAAAAACACTTTAAACTTTGTCCGACATGTACAATGCATCAGATTATTAAATATTGAGCAAAATGAAATAAAGAAGCTGCTCCGTATTAGCTTTCTACACTCACCGGAAACCTATGATCTATCAGCCTTGGTTTGCATGTTCTTTGAAACAAAAATCATAACATTATTATAAACTCAATAAGAATACTACAGTCGTCCACAAACAATCTTTCTATTGCATTGTTGCAAAGATACTCTTACATTTACTCAAACCCAAAATCATATATACATATAAAGATATGTATTGCAGGCAATACTGCTATATAACATAAAATAAACTCCTCTAAGACAAATATATTTGCAACCAATAATAGTTTTTCAAAATCTTCCAAATCACAATACATAAGTCAAAAGAAAGATTAACATCAACTCAAAGCAATTGTTACTTTAGGTCATAGTCAGCACAACTATATTTGAGTCATAATAATAAGAATGCTTTGAAAAGCTCATCTAGTTACCTTCCTATATATAACAGGTCAAACGGCTTAAATTTAACATTTCAGTTGCAAGATGAAACATGTCACATTGCTTACTTTTACGACCTATTTAAATTTGGCATTTGGCATCTCTACACATTGAGAAATACCTCGTTGCCACTCTTGTCAACCTGAACCAATCCAAATAAGCCATGACCCTAACATGCTTAAAAATTTAACAACTTTCTTGAAAATATTGCTGAGATTTTTTTATTTTATTTTTTTTTTTTTTATTATTTTTTTTTTTGTGTTACTAACCATGGTAAATCTTTTTTTTATTATTTAAAAACATACATTGCAATTTACCATTTTGGGGGCTTAAAAATAAGAGAAGATGAAGAATCAAGATATTTAAGTTCAATAAAACTGGATGATAATGGGTGTTCAATGTTATTCAGCAAGGAAACCAAAATAGGTATATTAACTTGGATTTCTACATCAATATTAGTCTAGACTATTTTGCAATGGTAAATTAATATGAATTCAAATAACTATATAAATTAACCATATTGGTGATCAAACAGTAAATGCCTCATTAGGCATATGTAAATACTACCTTAAATCTTGTTCGCTCAACCAATTCAAGCACCAAAGCATCATCATCTTCCACTTTATATTCTTACACAAATACTGTCCATTCATCACTAAGTCCAGTTCCCTCGCTAGTCGCTAATTAATTAAACACCATATTCATTGTCATCCTCATATTCTCACAGTAGACTTTGGAAGACAACCTGCACAGATAAAAACCAGTTAATTGAAAAAAAATCTGAAACACTTTTGAACAGCATGTGAAGCAGATTGAAAGAAACTGATTTCCCACATGAGTACCAGCCTGCAAAAAAATCAAATAAACACTAATGAGTTCCATAAATCAACTCCAACATCTACTAAATTCTTTAGCATACTTGCAGCCTTCCGCCCTTCATAAGTTCAAAAAATCTAAACGTCTTTTTCTTCTCCATGGTGTGAAAAATTTAAGAAATGCATGTGTTATTTATAGGCTTCTTAAGATGAATATGAAGTGTTGCAACAACTAAATGCAGTGTTTCTTTGTATACCTCCAAGTAACTTCATGTCTCTTCATATACCTCCGATTAATGATCATACATGAATGTTGTAGCCTCCTAAAACGAAATGAGTTGTAGTTATTTCGGTATGCATAGACATGTATGTACCGTACTTTTAGTTGTGCACAACCCCCCTTGCACATTAAATTAAGGGGGATAAGCTTTAAGTAGTATAGATTCATATTCCATGTGATTTGTTTTTTGGATTTTGGATGTTTTAAACTACTTTCTAATTAGTGTCATGTTTGTTTTACAAATTAATACTTTGCAATGTTAAATCCCTTTATAATGATTACTTATTATTTGGAATAGTGATATGCTACTGTGTTGATATTGCCTGAATTTTGTACTACAACATGAATGGAAAATTAAATCTTGAAAATGGAATTAATGAGATTCATGTACCTAATGACCAATTAACAATAAATGATCAAAGTGTTGGTTTCCGTCTCATACGGGAAAGTCGAGGTTTAAGAAGGGATCCTTTGTACAATGATTTGGGGTTGTGTGAAGCCAAAGGCGTTGAAAGATATTCCAATAGTCATAACGAAACTGAGTGTGGGGGTTCATCCAGTGTTGTAGTAAGACTTTTTGGCTATTCTTTATATGTATTTGCTTTAATGTTGGAGTGAACTAACTTTTTTTCTATAAACATATAGGTGTCTTGCCTCCTTTTTTGGATTCAGAAGAAGGGGCAACCGGTAATGATTAAGCGAAAGTGATCAAACGTTGGGCACGTGTCTCATTTCTACGAAACAAGGTTTAACAAGTATCTTTGGGAATCAAACATCGTAAGAGTTGAACCATTTGTCATACCATCTTTTAGAAGTCACTTTTTGGATAGTCACGTTGAGCCGTTTACTTCCAGTTGGCATCTATATGGTTCAGGGTAAAAGGGTTACCCCTGGTAAAATATTATTATTCGAAAAAAACAATTAAGTACAACGAATGTGGGTGAATCCCACACCTCAGCCCAAAGAAGGCAAACCAAAAGCGCCTACAATACTTAATACGTAACCAAGCCTAATAAATGACATGCCATACTTATGCAAAACAAACTAAAAACAACCTATCTAATCTGACCATGGAGACTAATGTCATAAGCATTATCAAACTTCAATTGAGCATCGGGTAGACCACAATCATCAAACTCATCATCATCATAAGGGTTTTGGTCATGGGTATCTTCCTTCCATTGCTCCAATAAGCTCCTCATGCCCACTTCATTACTACCTTTAGAACCGTCAAATGCAATAAAACTAGAAGTTTCATTGAAGTCATCAAGGACTTCATCGTCATCACTATCTGTAGCATAATGGATTTCACAAACACACTAAACCATAATATCAAATAGGCGTACAAAGATGTTTTAGAGAGAGAAAGTTAGAGGTTGGGAACTTTAGTGAGAGAAAGAAGAAAATCTTATTATGAGCTCCAACTCTCTACCTTGGAAGGTAGAGAGTATTTATAGTCATTACATAAATCGCCACCTTACGGGCTGTGGATCAGGCATACAGTGGGTAAAGACCCGTCCGTCCTCCACGGTGTTACTTAAACTAAATACTACTTAACATATAATAATCTATGACTACGAGCTTTCTAATGATTACATATACTTGAGGTGACCGACTCTTCAATAACTGGATTTACTAAATCCTAACAATCTCCCCCTAAGGGAGGTCACCTCAAACACACATTAAACATACATTGAATACAAACAGATATTACATTAAAAAAATTGTTCTTGCATTCTTGATGTAGTACTTTGCTCTGAAGCTCGTAGTCATTGATTCTTCACATTGCATGTTTGATTAATCCAAGTGGAGGTCTTTTTACTGATCCACGTGATAATGAGTTTTGAGCCAGTTTTGAGATCATCAACTAACATCAATCTCTGAATCATCCATTGTGGTGTTGGTATTATGTGATGTTGTGACAAACGGACCGACATTCTCACATTCTAGATCATGATGTATTCTCATCAGAGTAGCGGAAACTTTTATTGATTCATGATATTGGCAGCAGCGTAGCAGAAGCATGGAGTGAAAATATCAGAGTCATTGATGCACTAATCATGATTTCTTTAGAAGTGAATGTGTAGTGTGAGCATGCGGCTATGGATTGACTGCATCATTCAGATCAGCTGCAAACGTCGGGCGTACCTGCATACAACAGTTAGCAATAAAGCGCCCGAAAGTGTCTTTGATCACTTTCGTTGAATTGAGGTACACGGCCCACGGTTCCCCGTTGATCAGTACATGTACTGCCTGTGATCAAGTATAATTCCTAAGAATTTCCTTGACAGGGTTTCGCAGCTGCTCTAGCTGTTCTCAAACCGGAACGTCTCAAAGAAGACAACACGGAGTGAGTGAACCAGCGAATTGAGATTCACTGATTGATAAAAAGAGATTTGAAAAAACAATCGTGTATCGCTCAATAGAAATTGTTTTTGCAATACAACGAAGGTTTTAATGAAAATCAATTATCAATCATAAACACCTTTTGATTTGAAATATAAGTACACAGTCGATGTGCTAAAGAAAAGAGTTTTTAAGCACAACGACCGGTTTTCCAAAGGTATCTGTCAATCCATATCCTGAACCAGGATTGATTCAAAAGATTGAATCGCCCCATTGTTTCTGTTCAGTTGTCACATGGTTGATCTATTGAATAGATCTCACATGCCACCTACCAGGAGCTTGTTTGATGTTGGCTCCAGAAGGCTTTCCATCTTCATTGTGAATATGTTTACATATCACTCGGATGTTCTGGCAATACCACAAGGATAATACGTAGGACTCAAGATATAATCTCTCTTTCCACATTGTGTGACACAGAGAGTCTTCATTGAAAGTGTCCTAATGAGATTTATTGATGATCTCGTGGCTCTAGACTCAATTTGTGCATATTTGGATCCTATATCGGAGACTAGGGAAAGGGTCTCCTTCTTCAATATCAACAATCTCTAAGAGAGAGTCAATAGATAATGTCGGTTCCCCGTGAGAATGAAACAAGTCCTTTTAAGAGGAACTTGAGTGGTTTGGGAAGTTGAAGTGCAGTGCGTCACTGGGTCCATGACGTCTTGTCTTCAATACCGATGTTACCTTGGTAACCACCAGTAGCATATGAATTGAACCCGGTATCTGCCCTAAGGTTGAATAATTGGAGGGCTATTTATTTTCACCCTTTTCTCATTCAATTCTTTTTCATTCTTCAACCCCTTCAGTGCTTACCGAGACTTCATAGCTAGAACCTTGTTGGGTTTATTCCAGTACTAGCTCAATATCAGTCCGCACTCTTCCCATATCTCACTTTTCTCCTTTTTTCAATATACCTAAGGACTTCTACACTATCTAGTGGATTATCCCTGGTAGATCCCTCCGGTTCTGGCGGATCATGGTAACAAATACCTAACCTTATCATCCTTATATCACCATACATAAAGTAAAGTTAGTCGGTCTATTTGGTATTGTTCATCTGCCATTGGAACCAATTGAAAACCATTTGAAAATCAATCCAGATACTTATGATATATTATCAAAGCATTTTGTACCTAAATTGTTTTTGATATTTTTAGAACAAGAGCTCCCCCTCAACATGTGCATCAAGTGAAATCGTTTTGCACATGGAGGCAAGAGAAAGAATTAACTTCTTTGATTACCATTTTCTAAAAGATATCAACATCACTTCCCTGATCAAAACAAGTAGATAAAGCATATAAGGGAGGATGAGGTTTTCATAAGCTTGCTCCCCCTCAATATGTGCCTTGAGGTTTGAAAGAGTTTTGCACATACAAGAGGGAACAGACTGCACATTGAAACAAATTGATCACGTTTCAGATCTTTGTGGTTTAAGATAGATGCTCCCCCTCAACCTGTGCATGGAAAATTTGAAATAGTTTGGCACATGTGGGAAGGAGAGCTTGTACATCCTTATAAAACCATTTACCGAATTATCAGATTAAACCCAATTTAAATCACAAGTTCTCCCCCGATCACAATTATCAAATCATTTGAGATTTGTGATCTCTGTAGATTTAAATTGATTTGGAAAGCATTTAAGGAGAATTGTGACTTGATTATGAAAAATGTTTTAACTGATAAGGATCGAATTTTAAGACTTTAAACTCCATTTAATAAACATGCATGATTATCTTTTGAAAACAATTGAATGACAAATAACCTTTTAATTTTATTGAAATCATTCTCCCCCTCAATCAATGACATAAGTTGTTGATTGAGAGATAGATATTTTTGACAAATGTTAAGTCCAGATGATTTACAAAAATAGAGTCCTAGTTATTTTTCAAAACAATTAGTTTTCATTAAATAGTAAGTAATAGTTTATAGAATCAGAGCATGAGATTTGAAAACCAAGATAAAGCATGGCTCTGTTCTTTCTTTGAAAAGCGGGTTACTGTCTGAAATGACAATAAACCATAGTTTCTCTTTCTCACAACATCTAAAGTCCCGTGTCCCGTGTCATTCTTTGAAATATATATATATTTTTAAGAGAATTCGAACAACATCTAAAGTCCCGTGTCATTCTTTGAATGACAGCATCAAGACCGTAGATATTATCGAATCAAGAAAAACATGACAAAAAGACAATATTTTTTGAAGATTTTTCGAATTTTTCAAATTTTTATGGATTTTGAAAGTTTTATATTTTTCTATTTGATTTTTGAAGGTTTTATAATTTTGTATTTTGTTTTTCCAAAAAAATATTTACAAGAGATAGATGAAGGAAAGCCTTTTACTCCTCTTCTTCCTCTTGAAGACGTTTGAGTGTTTCTGGTTGAAGGCTTTTAAGACCAAGTCGTGGAAGGATAAACTCAAAACGTTCTCTAGGAAGAGCTTTGGTGAAGATGTCTGCTAACTGGTATTCAGTCCTCAAAAAGTATAGTTCCACCACACCGTTTTCAACTTGCTCCCTGATGAAATGATGTCGAATGTCGATGTGCTTTGCTCTTGAGTGTTGTACATTGTTGCATGAGAGAGCAATAGCACTTTTATTATCACAGTACAGAGGGATTTTGTTGAATTCAAAGCCATAGTCAGATAATTAGGATCTCATCCATAGGATTTGAGCACAACAAGATGACATGGCTATGTATTCAGCCTCTGTAGAGGAAATAGAAGTACTCTTTTGCTTCTTTGAAGACCAGCTCACAAGCTTATCACCCAAAAACTGAGCACCTCCAGACGTACTTCGACGAGTATCTTGACATCCTGCATGATCAGCATCTGCATAGGCTGTTAGTGACATACCGGTGTCCTTCGGGTACCAAAGTCCCATATTGATGGTTCCTTGGAGATACCGAAAGACCCGTTTAACCGCTTCAAGGTGCTTTTTAGTAGGCTTAGCCTGGTATCTAGCACACATGTACATAGCGAACTAGGTGTCTGGTCTACTAGCTGTGAGGTACATCAGGGATCCAATCCTACTACGATATTTCGTTTGGTCTACCATGATCCCTGAGTGGTCCTCATCTAGTTTAGTGCTTTCAATCATGGGAGTGTCAACAGGGTCACTAGAATCGAATCCAAATTTCTTTAAAATCTCATTAGCATATTTAGATTGATTTATAAAAATGCCTCCGGGACTTTGTGAAATTTGTAATCCCAAGAAAAATGACATTTGTCCCATCATTGACATTTGAAATTTTGAACCCATTTCTTTTGAAAAACGGTCACACTCATTGGGGTCAGTCGAGGCAAAGATGATATCATCAACATAAATTTGAACGTGAATTAAATGTTTGCCTGACTTCCTGGTGAACAATGTAGGATCAACTGCTCCTTTGCTGAATCCAGTAGATAGAAGAAACTTTGATAGCGTATCATACCATGCTCTAGGAGCTTGCTTCAAACCATAAAGGGCCTTTTTCAAGCGATAGACATGAGTAGGATGCTCTGGATTCACAAAACCCTCTGGCTGGCTGACGTAAACCACCTCTTTCAAATCACCATTAAGAAATGCGGTTTTCACATCCATCTGATATACCACCATGTTTTTACTAGCCGCATTAGCCAAGAAGATTCTGATAGCTTCGATACGAGCAACAGGAGCAAAAGATTCCTCAAAGTCAATACCTTCCTCTTGACGATATCCTTTTGCAACTAATCTAGCCTTATTTTTTAGAACATCTCCATGCTCATCAAGCTTCACTTTGAAGATCCACTTAAGAGCAATGATCATAGCACAGTCTGGAGCAGGTACTAATTCCCATACATCTAATCGATCAAACTCATGAATTTCTTCTTGCATGGAATTGAACCAGCTATCTTCATTCATAGCAGTTTTAACGTCTTTAGGTTCGATCTTAGAGAGTACGGAGTTGAAGAAGCACCATAAGGCATCGGTTGCAAGTTGTTTCCTTGTGGATACTGGACGAGAGAGGTTTCCAATGATGTTTTCCAGTGGATGATCATGTGTCCATTTTCTGAGGTGTTCATGTGGTTGTTGTTGTGGAACTGAAGTAGCAGAGTCGATGTCTCCTGATAAAGGTGGTTCTGATGATGATTCAGGAGCAAATATGTTTTCAAATAGAGCATCTTCAGGAGTAGCAAAGGGATTAACTTCATCATTGAAGCCAGAAACAGTTCCATGATGTACATTCGAAGATTGAAGATTTGTTGATGAGACCGAGTGATCAGCAGCAGGCTCTTCTTGACTTAATGATATTGAGACTGAAGGGTTGACTTCATTCACAGGGATATGAGCAGCCTCTGTTGTAGGAATTGACACATCATTAGCACTTGGTTCATAGTGTTCATCAAATATAGGATTAAACAATTGCTTCAAATCATCTTCAGTTGGAGGTACATATGGAGTTGCTGGAGAGAAACTTGGTACAAGGGATGAACCAATGGGACTGTTTTGAAGTGCGGGTCCAGAACTTGATTGTCCAGGAGCCATTTGACCGGTCAGCTCATCGAACGTAACGTGAATTGTTTCCATGATATTTTTAGTTCTCTTGTTGTAGATTCTGTAACCCTTCTTGTTTGGTGCATAACCAACAAAAACTCTAATATCTGCCTTTGCTCTTAATTTTCCTAAGTCTTGACCGTCATTCGTTGGATAGCACAAGGCACCAAACACACGAAGGTAGGAGAGATCAGGCTTTTGTTTATGAACAAGTTCATATGGAGTTTTTCCATGAGAGGTGTGTATAAGGGAACGATTTTGGGTGTAGCAAGCAATGGCAATGGCTTCAGCCCATAGAAACATTGGAACCTTTGAATAAATTAGCATTGTTCTTGCGGCTTCTACAAGAGTTCGATTTCGTCTTTCAACTACACCATTCTGTTGAGGAGTTCGTGGAACACTTCTTTGATGACTGATTCCAACACTTTCATAAAACTGAATTAAGTGTTTGTTAACAAACTCTGTGCCATTGTCTGTTCAAACAATTCTGACTGTATTGTTGAGTCGAACCTGAAGCTGTTTAATTAGTTTGATGATGACATCTGGAGTTTCATCCTTTGTCCTCAAAAACTTTACCCAAGTAAATCAAGAGTAGTCATCAACAACTACTAGAATGTATTTCTTCCCATTTATCGTTTGCACTCTCATTGGTCCGCACAGATCCATATGAAGGGTATGAAGAACTTCCATTACAGAGTTTGTGGGTTTTGGTTTGTGGGCATATTTCGTGCTTTTTCCCAATTGGCAAGCTGAACAAAGATGATCTTTTTCATATTTTAATCTGGGTAAGCCTCTGACAAGATCCTTTCTGGAAAGATTGTTTATGGTGCCGAAGTTCAAGTGATTGAGACGACGATGCCATAACCAAGACTTTGTTTTAGAAGCCTTTGACAGCAAGCATATTGGAGAAGACTTCATCATGTCATCGATAGAGATGGTGTATAGGTTTGAACCTCGAGTACCTCTTAATAATTCCACACCATCAAGTTCTCTAACGAAACAAGTATGTTTTCTAAACGCCACTTCTAGATCGGAATTACAGAATTGACCAACAGAGAACAAATTATGACCAAGACCTTCCACATAATATACCCTGGAAATTACACTTTTACCAACCACATAATCTCCATAACCCATAATAGCTCCAAAATGGTCGTTCCCGAATCTAACTGTCCCGATGAATTTACTCACGAAGTTCATGAGCCGCGACCGGTCTCCAGTCATATGCTTGGAACAGCCTGAGTCCAGGTACCACAGAACGATTTGAACGATCTGCAGTTGAACACAGACAAGAATGGATAACTGGATAATTGGGATCCCCATGCAAGAATGGGTTCCATTTGGTTAGTAACAGTGATTGGAACTCCCACATCAGAAATAAAAACACCCATATTACAAATAGAAGCAATGGAAACATTAGAAATAGATGCAATGCTAGTATCCGTATTTGACCTATTCAAAGTATGTTCACTTCTTAAGGGAATAATTCTACCAGTAGGCATCCATTTTCTAGTGGGCATTGCCTGATTAACCTTATGGCCAAAAGGTATCCATTGATAACCTATCTTACTAAATGTTCTTCCTGTGGGTTTCCACTGTTTTCTAACTTTCTTTCGCTTTTGCCTTTTAGCCTTCTTAGCTTGATTTTTAACATTATCAGTTTTAACTGAGCATTTGACAGCTTTAGACAAATCATTATTACCACATTCAAGATTATTAACAGAAACCACGCAATCATCATTACATATTTTGCCAAAAGTAGTAGAATTCGCATTAATTACAGTATGCTTAGAGCTAACACTAGAATCAACACAATTCGTCTTATTCAAATTCTCCCTACGGTGATCTTCTACTTTCTTCCAATGCACATTCTTAGCTTGCGAGGTCCTATCATTCCTTGTATTGCCTTGAGACTTTGACCTGCTCGCTTTAATGTCAGTGATTACTCCTGTAGAGGGAACGGGAACATTAGTTGGTTTTGCTACTTTTTGCCTTTCCTGTTTTGATGCGCTGGGATGTGAACTATTCAAAGGCACACTAAGGTTCACTTTCTTAACACTGGAGGTGCTGGGATCTGAACTATTTGAAGGCCTACTAAAGTTCACATTCATAACATTGGGCATTGAATGACTTGTATACTTGGCATTAGGCATAGAACAGGGTATCAAGGGATTGACTTGCTCACCTAGGGATTTAGGGCATATTGTAATTAAGCATTCTAGAAGTTCTTGAGATCGTTTGGCATATAAGCATGCATGGCCAATTGCATTATCAAGTGGTTTCTCTAACTTATCCTCTTCTACAATCTCACAGAGACATTCTAGACTATCCTTAAGGTATGAGAAATATGTTTGAATGGCAAGTTTGTTATTCCTAAGATGAGGAGGAACATATTTCATTGTTAGGAATTGGAAATTCCATATTAAAGTGTCGGTCACCCCAATTATGGTCTAGCATATATTAGCTCGTAGACTTGTAGTTATTTACGTTATTTAGTAGTTTATTAGTTAGTTTGTAGCGTAGAATGGTTTAGTGTAACACCGTGGAGGAAGGACGGGTCTTTACCCACTGTATGCCTGATCCACAGTCCGACAAGAGGACGTAAAAGTTGTAAGTATAAATACCCCTTCCATCCATGGAAGGGGTGGTGCTTTTCTCATAATCTAACATTCCACTTGTGAACCAAGTCTCTACCAAGAAACTCCCTCTCTTCTACTTTCTCTCTCTAATGGCAAACATGTATTTTGATCATCCAAGACCACCCGAATCATCAACACAATAAATATTCGATCCTACAATTTTTACCAGAGCCATGGTTATTGTGTTGTGTTGATATATTGTGGTTTTGATTCTTGTAAAAACTATTTTTTTTACTTTTGGATTGGTCGGAAATATTTCTTTCCGTGTTACTTTGGATAAACAGTTTTTCTACTAATGTTTTATGTATTTGGTTTGGTCAAGATTTCTTTTGGTCATGTTATGGGAAGATACTGATTGTGTCAATGATATGTCTTGTGGTTTTGTTACCAATATATCTGTGAACTTTTGTGGTCAATTAACTGGTCTAACATGAGTCCTTTTGATGCATTTTCTGGGTTTTAAGAAGCTGGTCGGAATACTTGGTCGGAAACATCACTGGGAAAATTTAAATGTCAAATCTTGCTGTTTTTCTTATAGGCAACTTGTTTTTTTTCTGTCCAGATTAAGTGTCAAAACCTAGCAACTTGTACAAGATTTCTAGTTAGCGAGTTGTCAAAACCCTCTATATAGCGAGTTGTTAACAACAATACCAGTGTAGCGAGTTAAGTCTAATCTGTCTAGCGACTTGTCTTTACAAGTCGTAGCAACTTGGTCTAGCAACTTGAGTTATTATTAGCGACTTGTAACAGAAATTGAAGTCGCGATTTGGTTTGAAAAAGTATAGCGACTTGTCTTTACAAGTCGTGGCAACTTGTGCTAGCGACTTGGGCTAAAGACTTTGGCTAGCGACTTGTCTTACCTACCTGCTACTTGACTTGACAGAAAAACTAGATGAAGAATAAACAAGACCATGACAGTTTGACTCAAACCTAATACCCCATACCATCGACTTTGTTTCAACATCATTCGACCAAATACATATAGAAATAATCGAAACGTTGCTACACCACTGCCAAACTCAATTAACCAAATCACGATCATATGCTTTCACATCCACCACTTATCACAAACTCATCTCTATACATCTAAATTTTTACTAATCTGAAAAGAAAAATCCAAGGATCTCAGGCTCTTCTATTTTCGTGGTATACAAATCATCAAGACCTTTGAAGGTCTATCACACGAAAGACTGAACCATCATTGATTAGACTCGTACTACATGAAAAATTATAAGGACCTCATAATGTTTTTCGTGACTTACCAATTGAAAAAAATCTAACCTTGAAGGTTATTATCACGAAAACATCAAATCTTCACTGATCCGGGTTTCTTTTTGTTTGAAGTGTTTACTTCATGTAATTATACGAGATATGAAACGTTTTTAACAACTTTGTTAACACGTTTTTCACTTGCTCGTTGTATTACTCTTTATCAAATCATACGAGTTGAATAAATTACCTACCTGGAAAAAGTCCCGTTACCATGGCAAGCACCCTCTATGTCCTTCAATGTATTATTCGATTCAAACCATCCCTGTGGCTAAATCGAAACATGTTTCTCTCGCCATCCCTATGGCATACTCGGAATCTTTATGATTCGTGCGAGAAAGTACAAGAGGATATAGGTTATGTCGTTATTAAGATGGTGTTGGGATTTGATTAATCTGATGAATTGAGATTGTGTCTTAGAAGTTGGCTTTTGTTAGATCTGTGATGGGAGAGTTCTCAAAAGGTGGGAGGCGATTTTATCTGTGATGTGAAATATGGATTAGGGTTATTGTCTAAGTGTGAGTTTGTGTTAAATACCCGAATGATTAAGGTTAGGTGGAATATGGAACAGTTACCATTCACTTACATGGGCCTGAAATAAGTAATGG
This sequence comes from Chrysanthemum seticuspe, assembly GCA_019973895.1. Taxonomy (NCBI): domain Eukaryota; kingdom Viridiplantae; phylum Streptophyta; class Magnoliopsida; order Asterales; family Asteraceae; genus Chrysanthemum; species Chrysanthemum seticuspe. Next base: position 255,832,180 of record BPTQ01000009.1, read on the forward strand.
ATCAGATGTACTTTGTGTAGATGGGCTGCAATCTGATTTGAGAATGAACCTCATGGTTTTGGATCCTATATCGTGGGAAATTAAACGGACTGGATTTGAATGTTGGTTATTCAAAACTCAATTACGAGTTGGATATGGTACCATGAAAGTTATTGAACGTGATTGTTAAATCAAAAATATCAAATTATCACATAAAATAATTTTTTCACAATGGTTTATGCTAAATCAAATTTTGGTTAAATGTGAATTTTTTTCGCAAGTACCTCATTGAGTAATTTGTGTGATGGTTTGGATTTGGATGACGATAAATGGGCTTCTCAATAATTGGATTGTATTCAAGAGACTTGTCGATAAGATTTGCTGAAGAGATTTAACAATGAGTTGTGTGATGATTTGAGTTGATGTTTAGATTTGTTGCGCTGTGCGGGCTGATACTTTGGTTCACACATTTTCACGAAGGATATGTCATGGCTTGAATTAATGATTGAACAAAGTTGACTTCAGGATTGATTGTACTTGGTATTTCTTATTTGGATTTGAAGTAAGGTTTTTCAGGCGCATTTACTTATTTCGTCTTCTTTCTTTCTACCCTTTCGCGAAGATGACTTGTTTGGGCGTTTATAAAGTGTGATAAAGACTTGGCTATTTAGTTACTGTTGTGATTCTTTATCACTTAACCTACAACATAGCTATCACTTCGGTGTCTCACGCAGTTGAGGATACGTCAAGAGGTTTTGTACATTGGGTACACCATTTCTTCTTCACAAGGATTAGTACAAGTTTAAGTAACAAATCTGGGGAATTTTACTTCATGATCAAGTTTGGCATATCGGATTTACTTCACCATATGGTCACCATAATAGCCGACAGAATTCGTGAATGGTGTGTCTACCAAAGTGTTTAATGGTTATTGATGTTGGTGAAAGAATCGTTGATGAACCGCTTCATGTTTCCCTTAAAACAAATATTCACTGAAACCAAAGTTGTCATAACACATTCAAGCTGACATTGTTTACGGTTTTGTCTTGATTTTGTAAAATCCCGCGAAAGAAACTATTTCTCGGTTTAAATCATAGACTTGTAAAATCCCGTGACAATGGAAACATCCTGGTAATTGTAAAGTGCATTTCTGGATCTATCTTACGGTTTATTCTTGGATTTGTAAAATCCCGTGAAAAAAACTATTTCTCGGTTTAATCCATAGAATTGTAAAATCCCGTGATCATAGATTCATCCTGGAGAAAGGGAAATGTATTTCTGGATCTTCTGATGTTGGTGCTACAATTTCTACTTCGAAGAAGGGATAAAATGGTGTACTTAATGAATTGGATGTGTGTTTGGATATTCGTCACGGCAGTTTGGTTATTACATGGTTTTACGGGGTTATGTGCTTTCAACCATGGTCGGGATGTAACCATTATCAAAGTTCACTTTTAAGATCAAAGGAGGCTAGATTTGAGCTTTTTAACAAAATGTGACAACGGGGTTAATTCACTATTATTTATTTGAGGATGAAGTGTAATATCACGGGCAAGTGTACTTAGTATCTGAAGGTATCGGGGATGGTTGGATGAAGATTCTTCAAAGATCCTTGTTCAAGCTTATCATCAAAAACGAAGACTTGGAAATCTAGTTATTGTTGGGTGACTTTTTCCTTTTCTTTTACCACTTGGGGGAATTGGGCTCGTACCACCACAAAATAACTATCACTTTAAGGAGTTACGTTGTAGTGCTCAGTGTCACATTCAATTGTGGATTTTCAAGAGGTGATGTACGTCTTATACTTGATGGTTGGTTGGATGAAGAGTATAGAGTACTTAGAGATTCAATGGTGGATGAAGTCTCGGCACCGCTCTTTGTTACATATGTGCAAGTTTAAGTCACGAGTTCGGGTTGTTCTACTTCAGGGTCAAATTCATGATATTGGGTTTTCTCCATCAGTTGTCACAACAAAGAGCCTACTGAATGATAATGGGGTTGATTACATGTTTTGCCAAGAGAGCTGAAAAGAGAGAGATAATGACGTATGAACACAATAGTTCAAGCCTCGTACTCCAAAGAAAAGCAAAGTGTACGTGTCAGTGCGCTTTATCTTCTGAAGAAGAGAAATCTTCTTAATATGACCATTCTCATCAACATGCTTCATACTTTTTCCATGCGCTTCAGTCATCAAGTGAACCGGGCTACTGTTGATTGTTTTCTTATTCCACTTGCTCAACTATAATGACGATGGTGACATCATGTGCTAATTTTGCGGGGGAGAAGTGTGAATAGAATACATTTAAATGATAATCACTTGTTTAATCAAGAATGGCATCTCCGTATGCAATTCTTGAGGGGGAGAAGAAGTGTGAATTTTTTGCATGGTTGACTGATATTTGAGAATACATGGTCAAACGGCTCCTAACTCATGTAAGAACCGAGATTCTTCTTATCGGATCATCTTCACATGTAGTTTCTTCTAAGAGCCGTTGGTTGACATCTTCTCACGGACTGATGAGTTTATCGACAAAGTGCTTCCGGTTAATGCTTCACGTGCACATCAACATGATGATTCCGAACAACCTTCTGTTCTTGTTTGATGTGATTGTTTGTTTGGTGTTACCATTTAGTGTTTTCGTTGCGGCCTGATTGCTGATTTCCTTGATGAACATCTTTCTGTTCTTGTTTGATTGGGAGGGATTTTAGTTAAGGGGATTTGCAAGATGTAAGTTAATTGGGATGCTTTTTGGTGTGATGAAGTCGTTAACTATTTATTCCCCAACTGGACAATCTTGAAGAAGGTCGAGTCTACAGTCTGTTCTACATTTTCTGCTACATGTTAGAAGACTAAAGACGAGTTGCATTTGATTATCTAAAGACTTCTTCTTAATCTGGGCATTTATCAAATAGATTGTCGGTTTAGGGGAGAGCACTAATTGGGGGAGAGTGAAAAGTCAGATTTAATCCCCAATTAGACTTGCTCATATTCTTCAGCAAGTTGATTCTCACAAAGACTTCTAAGGTTCTTCTCAAAAGATTTCAAGTATCTGGGCTTATAATATGTTGCTGATTCTGAAGTGTCAAACCCAACAAGGGGGAAGGAGACACGTATCTAAACGCGAGTAAACTTGATGAACTTAATACTTCTAAGTAATTGAACATATCTCGGGAAGACAAATGTTATTACCGCATAGAAACTCAAGGTTTGACTCATGGCGAGTAAACTTAATGAACTTAATTCTTCTAAGTAATTGAAGATATCCCGGGAAAACAAATGTCATGACCGCAGAGAAACTCAAGGTTTTACTCATCAAGGCGTTTAGTGTTCTTATTCCAACTACGTGGGGGAAGAGATGTAAGAGTTAGTTTCTGATGATGAAAGAGGTACACAAGTGTGTGATGATTTCGATGTTATCGCAATCATCAGGGGGGAGAGATTGTGTACATTAGGGATGCTCAGCTGTTTTACTTGAGGGCTTAATCAGTGATTCAGAGATATAATCACTTATTCCGGTGTTGACATCCGCAGAGTTTGTCACCCACAGAGATAATCAGTGATTCGGCCTGCTTCTTCAATGTTATCGGTTACTCTCTCTTTGGGCATTCGGGTACTTTAAGTTCTTGAGCTTCATACACTTTCTTGAGGGGGAGAGAAAAGTATACATCGGGGTTATTCTTTGGCTATTGGACTTAATCTGCTACTTCGATGGTATAAGCTTCTTTGTCTTCGGGTATGTGTATTCGGGTTCGTGAGCTCTAGTCTAAGAGATTGACTGCATCAATTCATCTACTTGGGGGAAGTGTTCTCTTGACACCTTTTGGAATGGATCGCTTCAGAATTCAGTGGAAAAGGAATCGGAGAAGAGTTATTCATATGTGGGATGATACGTTGCTGTTCTTCTATTGGATGATATAACCCCGAACTATGAATCACGGTGATTATTCTTAAAAAGAGCAGCAAGTTTGATGATAATGGTGTGCTTATCTGTGCACCTGGCTAATGGAAGCTTGAATGAAAGCTTTGAATCTGCTCAACATAAGGATTTTCGGTTTGGGGGGAAGCTGCCAAAGTCTCTATTTCTCAAAGGCTCATGTTCTATCTTCTATTCTGGAGCCTCGGAATCTTTGGTGGTCAAAGTTTAAGAGATGACGATTTCTATCTTCTACAACGGGGTTGCTCGATATCCTTATCTCGGTACTCGTATCATCATCCTCTTTAACTATATCATCTAATCTATCTTTGTAAATATTTTTCAAAAACCAAATACAAAAATATAAAACCAACAAAAAGAAAATAGAAAATTATAAAACCTTCAAAAATCCATAAAAATCAGAAAATTGAAAAAGACCAAAAATATGTTTTCTCAAGACATGTCTTCTGGTATCGATAACATCTGCGGTCTTAGAAATGTCATTCAATAATGGCACGGGACCATGGATGAAGTTCGAGCAGGAGGTGTAAATATTTTTTCCTAAACATGTCTCAAAATATGGCTTACAGTTATTTCAGACTGTAACCCGCGCTTAACCATGTCTTGCTATTATTTCTGATAGCAACCCGCTCTTCAAGAAAGGAAAGTGTTGCACTAAACCAATTTTCAAAAATTTCGTGCACTTATCCTAAAAACAAAATGTGAAAAGTATGTCGAAGGACTGTTGTTCCCACACAAATGTTTTTCCGTCTAAAAATTCTTCAGAAAAATATTTGTTTTAACAAAATGGTGGTAAATGAGTTGCTTGAAAATCAATCAGATTCAGAGTTTTCGTAAAAATTGAAAACTCAATCAATGACTTCAGCGCTTTGAAACCTTTTAGAAAATGAGTCATTGATTGAGGGGGAGAATGTTTTCAAATCTATATCATCTAACGGGCTTTCTTAATTATCCTAATATGCTTAATTAAAAATGATGTTAACCTACGTTGAAGGACTAGGTGCCTAGGATAAGATTGTTAGGATTAGATGATTATAGATTTGATGAACACATATATCCCATGCCTTATATGATCTGATTGATACGTTGGATTGACTTTTATTAGTCGATTGCGGTTTGGGTGATGTCGACCACCATATATCTGTATGTGTGTTCACTAACGTATGCAGGTATATTGGTATATAAGAATGTTCCCGATCCGGATCCCACATAATATGATGATTGGATACCGAAAGGAAAGGGTAACTATATCTTGGGTTGATAAATGAAGAAACGGAGCTTAATTGGACTTCTATGGAGAGTTGGCATGGAAAAAATGCAACGTAAGAGGTCTCACTGCATCAGCAGATGATTTTCTTCATCAGCAAATGAAAAAACGGAGCTTAATTTGACCTCAGTTGGCATTAAAATGCAACGTAAGAAGTCTCACTGGATCAGCAAACGGTTTTCTTCCAAGCCCTACATCAACAACAACAGAAGCAGCTCAACCACCTAACGTATCTTGTGCAGTAAAAGTAGTGGATGGTACCATTTTTCTAAAACTTTGAAAAATATTGTTTTGAAAATGGAAAAATATTGTTTTGAAAATAAATCGGATTATCTTAAGTGATTTCAAATTAAATATTTTCCAACGATATTTCATCTATCAAGTCCGTTTATACGTTAAAATGTGGTGATCTAAAGATTTAATGTTATGTCATGGTATGATTTTCTTTAAAACTCAAAGATCTTACAAAATGAAATTTTTTCTGTTCTTGTTTGATTGTGAAATTGTTTTATTTTACTTAAAGATCTCTTAAAAACTATCATACCTGACACTAACAATCTTTAATGTCTTAAATTGGTCCTTATCTGTCATTTTTCAAAATTAAATCTTGCCACGTCTTTCCCCAAACTTTTCTAAATGATTTTAATCAATTGGGATCACAAATCTCAATTGGTTTGAAAGGTTTGAACAGGGGAGAAATCGTGATTTAAATCTCAAATCTGTTTTAATGGAATTGGTTTTAGTCCTTCAAAGGCACTCCTGCCTCCATGTGCCAAACGATTTCAATATACATAATGCACATGTTGAGGGGGAGCATTTATCTAAAAACAAGATGAGTATTTAAACCAGGCACATATTCTCCCATGTTTGCTAAACCTAATTAAATCACTTGAGATCCAAAATCTCAAAGGATTTGATATTTTTGATCGGGGGAGAATTTGTGATTTAATATGAAATTTGATAAAAGGTGATTGTTTGATTCAATTGTGCAGGCTGCTCTCTCATATGTGTTAAACACTTTCGAATCTTGAAGCACATATTGAGGGGGAGCATTTCATATGAAAATAAACTATCGAGGTACAAAAGCTTTAATGTTTTAACATAAAGTACCTTGATTGAGTTTTTAAATGGTTTTCTTAATGGCTTTTGTGATCGTGGATGTGCTTCAAAAGAACTCTTTCCTCTATGTGATAAAATGATTTCAAATATTCTATGCACATATTAAGGGGGAGAATTTTACCAAGAAAATCAAATGGCTTTTTCCATAGAAATTGTGATCAAGAATTTAATTCAAAAGAACTCTTGCCTCCATGTGCTAAACAATTTATAAAATCATATGCACATGTTGAGGGGGAGCATTTCTTAAAGATCAAAACAATTAAGGTACAAAATGTTTTGATTTTATATCACAAGTACCTTGATTGATTTTCCAAATGATTTTTCAATTGGTTTCATGAAGGAAAGAACAATATCAAAAGACCTACCAATTCACTTTATGCATGGTGTTATAAGGATGGTTAGGTTAGGTATTTGTTCCCACGATCCAGCCAGAACCGGAGGGATCTACCCAGGGACAATCCACTAGATAGTGTAGAGTCCTTAGGGATGATGAAAAAAAAGGAGAAAAGTGAGATATGGGAAGAGTGCGGACTGAGACAGTTCTAGTACTGGAATAAACCCAACAAGGTTCTAGTTATGAAGTCTCGGTAAGCACTGAAGGGGTTGAAGAATGAAAAAGAAATGAATGTGAAAAGGGTGAAAAGAAATAGCCCTCCAATAATTCAACCTTAGGGCAGAAACCGGGTTCAATACATAGGCTACTGGTGTTTACTAAGGTAACACTGGTATTGAAGACAAGACGTCATGGACCCAGTGACGCACTGCACTAAACTTCCCAAGCTACTCAAGTTCCTCTTAAAAGGGCTTGTTTCATTCTCACGGGGAACCGACATTATCTATCGACTTTCTCTTAGAGATTGTTGATATTGAAGAAGGAGACCCTCTCCCTAGTCTCCAGCATAGGAACCAAAAATGCACTATTGAGTCTAGAGCCAAGAGATCATCCACAATATCTCATTAGGACACTAAATTAATGAAGACTTGTTGTTTCACACAATGTGGAAAGTAAGAATATATTAAGAGTCCTACGAATTATCCTTGTGGTATTGCCAGAACATCAGAGTGATATGTAAAAATATTCACAATGAAGATGGAAATCCTTCTAGAGCCAACATCAAACAAGCTCTTGGTGGGTGACATGTGAGATCTTCTCGAAAGATCAAACTTGTGACAACTGGATAGAAACAATGTGGCGATTCAGTCTTGAATCAACCTTGGTCCAGGATTGGAATTGACGAATACTTTTGGAAAAACCGTTCGATGTGCAAACCTTCTTTTCTCTAGCACGTCGAATGTGTATTCATTTTCAAACACAAAAAGTATCTCTGGTTGAAAAATACTTTTGGAAAAACCGTTCGATGTGTAAATCTCTTCTTTTCTCTAGCACATCGAATGTGTACTCATTTTCTAATACAAAAAGTATTTATGATTGAAAATTGATCTTTCTCATAAAACCTTCATCGTATTGCAAAACTCTTTCTTCTAAGCAATACGCGATTGTTTTTCAAATCATTTTTCATCAATCAGTGAATCTCAATTCGCTGGTTCACTCACTCTGTGTTGTCTTCTTTGAGACGTTCCGGTTTGAGAACAGCTAGAACAGCTGCGAAACCCTGTCAAGGAGATTCTTAGGAATCCTACCTGATCATAGGCAGTACTTGTACTGATCAATGGGGAACCGTGGGCCGTGTACCTCAATTCAACGAAAGTGATCAAAGACACTTTCGTGTGTTTTATTGCTAACTGTTGTTTGCAGGTACATTTGGACGGTTGCAGCTGATCAGAATTAAGGAGTCAATCCAAAGCCGCATGCTCACAGCATCCACACTTAATTGAAGAAATCATGACTGGTGCATATCTACATAACCTGGTTCTGATATTTTTATACTATGTTTCTGCTACGCTGCTGCAAATATCATGAACCAGTAAAGCTTCCGCTACTCTGATGGAAAGATGTCATGATTCAAAAGTGTGAGCATGTCGGTCCATAAGTCACAACATCACAAGAAGGCAACACAACTATGGATGATCCAGAGAGATTTGTTGTGGCTGATGATCTCAAAGAAAGCTCGAAGATCATCAAAGATGTGGATCAGTTAAAGGCCTCCACTAAAAGTACAAATCAATGCGGACTTTGAAGAATTGCTACAAAAGCACAAAGATGCAGATATTGAAGAATTCAAGTCTACGAGCTCAAGACTGAAGATTTGATAGAATGCTAGGATGCAAAATGTATTTCATGGGGTGACCTCCCTTAGGGGGAGATTGTTAGGAATTGAAAATTCCATATTAAAGTGTCGGTCACCCCAATTATGGTCTAGCATATATTAGCTCGTAGACTTGTAGTTATTTACGTTATTTAGTAGTTTATTAGTTAGTTTGTAGCGTAGAATAGTTTAGTGTAACAAGGTGGAGGAAGGACGGGTCTTTACCCACTGTATGCCTGATCCACAGTCCGACAGGAGGACGTATAAGTTGTAAGTATAAATACCCCTTCCATCCATGGAAGGGGTGGTGCTTTTCTCATAATCTAACATTCCATTTGTGAACCAAGTCTCTACCAAGAAACTCCCTCTCTTCTACTTTCTCTCTCTAATGGCAAACATGTATTTTGATCATCCAAGACCACCCGAATCATCAACACAATAAATATTCGATCCTACATTCACAGACAAAGCATATTTATTACAACCATGCACCTTTGATGCACCATTCTCCCCATTGGTCATTGGCATTTTCCCTTTTTCCTGACTCTTCAGATTCTCAATTTCCTTTTGCAACGAAGTTATTTGTTCATTATTTTTATTACGAGTGACTTTTATTGACTCAAATAACTCATTGAAATGACGTTTAACCTTTTCATTTTCTTCTAGAAAACTCTCATTTTCCTTTTGTAAAGCATTGACCAAGTTTTGAAGATGAAAATTTTGAGAATTCCGAGAATCTAAAGGAGGAGGCATTTGGGAGCCAGTCACATTGTTCATTTCACCCTTTAATTGAGAAATTTGGGCTTTCAACTTTCTGATCGTGTTACAATGAGCTCGAATCTGTTCATCACGTTTGCTAATTTCAAAAACTGCATCAAATTCAGGAACATCCAAGGATGTCTTGATATTTGAGGTTTTAACATTTTCTTTCAGATGTTGATATTTTAATTGCAAAGCAAGATGCTCAACTTCCAATTTAGAAAACTGTTTTACCAGGTTATCATGATCATCCTGTTCAACCTTATTATGCAGTTTAGAGTTAGTTTTTTCAAGCTCAATGACACGATCATGGGAGACTTTCAGAGCAACAGATAATTCATGAAATTGAGAAGCATTAATGGAACAATTTGTAGCAGTGTAAAACACATCTTGAGCAATACATTCAGAAATAAGATTCTCATTCAAGGTATGCAAGTTCTTCCTCTCAATCTCATTATATTTTAGTTCTCGCTCATAGTCACTAACCTCAACAATCATCGCATCAAATTCCTTTTCCATTTCTTTAATATCTAATTCCATCCCCTTTTTAAGACTCTCAAATTGACCTTTTAATTGTTTAAATAAACGCATGACCTCAGTTAAATATCATTCTTTAGTTTGCTCAAAACCCCTTTCCCCTTCAGTTATCCCAGTGGGTGTGATCCTTTTCTTACAAGTTTTCTCAAAATCAACAAATAATTGAAATATGACATATTGACTGATTAAGGTCTTGCTTTTAGTGGCAATAGTTCTAGGAACTAGATGCATTGGTGTATTTTGAGGATACACAGTCGCTGAAGGCATTTTCCTAAGGGGAGGGTTTGTAACAACAAGATTCTCTGCTTTTTGCTTATCTAAATCCTTTTTCCAGAACACTTGTTCGGGAGTTAACAACGTTTGAGGCTTAAACATGTTCAAGGAAATCCAATTCTCCTTTTTGTAATCATGGGGTATGATAGATATTTTCTTTTCTTTACATTTAGGATCATCTAGTTTCCTGTTCATCTTCTCCCTAGTGACTTCATCTGATTTCTTATCTTCCTCAGTGCACTCAGCGCAACTAGGTTTCTGTCTAGGCTTAAGGATTTCATTGCCATCATAAATTACCTTATGAGCACTTCTAGCCTTTTTAATGACCTCTGGATTTGGTTCCTCAACAAGGGGAGTACTATGCTTATCACTTAAAACTCTGTGCTTAGTGATTAAGTGAGCAGTCTGAATGGTATTTCCTTGTACGTACAACTTATTTTCAAGCTTGTTTTTCAAGGTTTTTAGATTAGAAAAATCATTCAAAAGTTTTGATTCCTTAGCACTGAATTCTTGCTTAAGCATTTTAACATTTTCTTGAAGTTCTTGTTTTTGCTTAGCAGTTTTAGAAAGCTTTTCTTGTAAGGAGTTTAACTCTTGTTTTAATACTTCTTCTCTAAACTTACTTTGTCTAATAGTTGTACGCATTTGGTCATCCATCTCCTGCTCACGAGTGGTCAACTCAAATTTAGCATGTTGTTCATAGATAGCAACACGTTCTTTATAGGCATTCAGTTCAGAGACAACAGAATCATCAGGGGCACATGCAGTGAATTCATTAAAAACATAGTCATCATTGACTACAGAGGATGCATCACTTGGTACACTCTCACTTTCACTTTGTTTCACATATTGATCATATGGGACAACATTGATATTACCCATATTTTCAATATCTCACTCAATAGTTTTGAGTTGATTGTACTTTGTTATGCATCTTTTGCACGTCAGCATCATCGTATAGTTTTAATACCTCAGAAATGATTTTGTCTTTGGATGGACCAGTTTGTTGTGGAGGAGAGACCTTTGGAGAAACCATAGGTGAGATGCTAGCCATGAAGATTGTTTGAGCAGTAGGTTCTTCATCTACATCAGAGTCAAATGCATCACAATCAGCTACTTGAAAGGCATTCTGATGATTATGACCTATCTCCTGAATTAGCTATTCATCAACATCAGCATCATATGTCTTGGCATTCCCTTCAGCAAGAAACAGTAACTCCTCTTCATCCAAAGCTGCTCCATTGTCCTGAGCTTGCACTAGCAACATCTTATCCCTGAAGTACTCGGCATTCTGAGGGCGTTTTGGCGATGTGCAGTTCCTTGCAATATGTCCCTCACCACCACAGTTGTAACACTTGATCGGCTTTACTTGTCCTTGATTTCCATTCCTTCCCCTATTCTGATTTGCCACATACTCTCTATCAACTCTACCTCTTCCTTGTTCATACTGCCTTTCTTGAACTGGTTGTACCATAACCTTCCCATCTCTGACAGTGGCCTGATTGTGTGGATTAGATGCTGTTCTGAGGTTGTTGTTGGTGTGTGGGAGAGATTTCATGTTTTGACTGATCATGAGAGCCAGTTGATTAATGAAGTTTCCCACGTGTGCATCAGCATCAGCTTGTTTGAACAGTGGATCGGGAATGAGTTTGTGATTACCATTACCCATGGGTATAACTTGAGATGCTTTGGTGGTAATTCCAATGTTTGAGTAGAAGGCAGTTGAATCATTTGATGAGCTTATCTCTCCCTGGTTGGTTTTGAACTGTTCCAGAATCCTTTTTTCAAACATAGCATGTCTCTCATTCTGGAGAAGGAATGCATACATTTGCTCATAGTTTGTATTCTTCAATCCTTTGGTTAGCTTCACAGAGGTGACAAACTTGTGCCATTCGGGATTCATGTTGTTCACAAACTTTGAGTTCAGCTGAATGTTTGGCATAGTCATTATGATGTTTCTCATATCATTCACAAGCTTGTGGAATCTCACGTAATACTCATAGACACTCTCATCTGGTTTCATCTTGAAGTGCTCAAATTCATCATAGAGTTGTGATTCTCTATCTTCCATAGTAAGTTCAGAACTTGAGAGAAGCATCTTGACATTATCCCACACTGCCTTGGCTTCGGTGTTGTGATTGATAAGCTTGTAGATGTCTTTTGGAAGACCTTGCAGTATAATGTTAGAAGCCCTGATATCTGCATCGAATCTCTTCTTCTCCTTATCATTGAGCTCATCATACGTCTTTGGTCTGTCTATTCCATAGATCATTGTTCCATCTTCAGCTGTATCAATTATGTCTCTAGTAGTCTCAACCAGATAAGGTCCTTCATCAATGGATTTGAGAATGTTGACCCCATTTTCCTTTCCAAGACAGTACAATCTGATTCGTTGAGCCCAAGAGTCGTAGTCAGTTCTGTCAAGCATGGGTGGACGAGTATCTGAACCAGCTGCTTGAACATCCTCGACAACAGTGGAGATGATTGTAGGTACGTTGGTAGACATGTTAACAGATTAAACGGGATTTTATAACTCTATGATTAAACCGGGAAATAGATTCTTTCACGGGGATTTTACTAAATCAAGAGAAAACCGTATTACAGACAAAAATCAACCAACTCGCTAAGAAACCTTGAACCAAGTCGCTAAGAACCAAGTCGCTAGCAAATTTTGACAGCAAGTCGCTAAGCACCAAGTCGCTAAGATGTCAAGTCGCTAAATAGCAACTCGCTAAGCACCAAGTCGCTAAGATGTCAAGTCGCTAAATAGTAACTCGTTAAGCACCAAATCGCTAATACCAAGTCGCTAACAAACTTAAGTACAAGTCGCTAACTTTCACCAAGTCGCTACCCGTAGTGGAGAATCCACTAAGTGTACTATTTGTCGGCTTGTCTCAATAGACAAGTCGCTAAGCTCAACTCGCTAAGAACTTCTACTACAACTCGCTACCAACTTACAAAGCAAGTCGCTACCAAGACAAATTATCCGTAGCTCAAGTCGCTAGCTAGAAAATCAAACAAACACCACTTTTCAATCCAAAAACAACCCAACCACGATGATTCAAGCTTACCAAATCAAAACCCAAGCACATACAATGATTCTAAACACAAAACTACACCCAAGATTCAAACTTTAACACTAGAAATGATCCAAATGATGCAAAAACCACTAAACTTTTTCAAACTCTAAAACCATCTAAAAATCACTAGAAATCCAAGGATATGTAAGAGATGATCAAACCATGGCTCTTGATACCATTTGTAGCATAATGGATTTCACAAACACACTAAACCATAATATCAAATAGGCGTACAAAGATGTTTTAGAGAGAGAAAGTTAGAGGTTGGGAACTTTAGTGAGAGAAAGAAGAAAATCTTATTATGAGCTCCAACTCTCTACCTTGGAAGGTAGAGAGTATTTATAGTCATTACATAAATCGCCACCTTACGGGCTGTGGATCAGGCATACAGTGGGTAAAGACCCGTCCGTCCTCCACGGTGTTACTTAAACTAAATACTACTTAACATATAATAATCTATGACTACGAGCTTTCTAATGATTACATATACTTGAGGTGACCGACTCTTCAATAACTGGATTTACTAAATCCTAACACTATCCGAGATAACTAGATCACCGACCTTAGAAAATGGATTTCCTACCTTTTTTCCTTCTTTAGCCTTGTTAGGAGTGCTCTTCGAAGTACAAGGAAGATACGAACTTGGGATGCTTGCATAGTTTTCCACATTAGCCTTTTGCATAGGAAGCGGCTTCTCATCATCACCAAAAAATACAAGCTTCCCCTCAATTAATTGACTTTCAAGCTTATTAATCTTTTCAACAAGGGGTGTAGTACTTAGACTGCCAAATGAATCAATAGTAGCACTTACCTGTTTATCCATGTTCCCAAATCTATTATCAAAATATGAATCTTTACTAACAATAGGATCCTCATCCAAATCACCAAGAGCATCAAAAGCATTAGACGTGTTAACCACTTCATCATCCTTACTTGGTTATTTATACATAGACGCCTCCTTAGTAGAGTCATTAGGAGGAGAAGCCTTTGTATTCTTAGGAGCAACTGGCCGATACTCCATTTTCTTGGTCTTGGAAACCCCAAAACCCCTCTTATAAGTGGGATCCTTTCTCTTGACATTAGTAAACCCATCATTCGACACCTCCTTAGTAGCTCTCGAAACCGTACCTTTGCCTTTATTACCCGTCCCATTAACCACATGTTTAGGAGAAGATTTAGGACAGTCATTATTCAAATGACCATAAAACACACATGTACCATACAGAGGTGTTTCCCACTCATATTCAAAGTGAATAGTTTTGCTTAGTATACCCTTCCCCTACGAGTTTAGGAAAAACCAAAACTAAATTGTCATGGAAATCATTGGAAGCATTGATTTCAATCAAAGCTCTCGCATAACTACTACGTCCCCATGACTCCAAACACATGGTATTAGTATAAGAATCAAGCATAATAGGAGTACCAATTTTAGAAGCAATCAAACTCAACCCATCTAGAGTATAAGCAACCATGGGGACATCATGGGACTTTACCCATACCGGAACACAAAACAAATCTTCCTTAAGAAGTCTTACAAATGGAGACCACTTGTTGAGAAAGATGGGAATTACACGAATCATCCAAGGTCCATCCCTAAGAATAGCCTCAGCATCCTTTAGAGACGAGAACTTGAAGAAGAAGAAACCATTCGCGTTCATTGTAGCTTTCTAAAGACCATATTTACCCCAGTTATTACGCACGAACCATTCAAACACAGGAAAAGCAAGTATTTTCCCAATAAAATACCCATAAAGCAAAATTTTCATCCGCTCATTAGCCTCCTCAACTGAACCAATGGGTAAACCCACATCATAATCAGCATCCTTAGGTATCGTCTCATCAATGAATCAAAAATTAGCTTTCTTAGAAGATAAAGGGATGATTTTAGAAGCATAAGTCGAGGGGCAGCCATATTTTAGTCGCAGTTGTTTTATACATTATCATTTGAAGGTATGGAAGCATTAGTGTCAGAAACACCACGCATTGCCTCTTCAAAACTCATACACGCAGCTTTGGTAATAGAATACATGGTTCCGTATATAACGGTTTCCTAAGGACCTTCGTTAGTGCCAGTTTGCAATGACATTGTTCGGCAGATTATATATCGATTTTTGAAGGTCCTCCATGAAATCATAATATAGAAACTAAAAGTATTGGATCAATTTGTGTTCAAACTGAAGGTGAATAAGATTTTTTTTAGATACAGTTTTGGAATTTTTGCTTATAGTTAATCCTTTGGTACAGGGACATCTTCTTCTTGTGGTTTGATAGGAAATAAAAAGGGCCTAATTGTTACACCCCGTTCCCAATTTGACTAAAATTTAAAACTATTTCGCAGAAACGCTTTGACTATAACGAACTAATTATTACACTCATATAAAAGGACAAAGTTACTAAAAGATTTAACCCTTGAAATTACTTATAAGAATGTATACTCGAACGTCTATTAAAACACTTTAATATAACCCACAAGCCTCACGTAAAAACTTTTGTTTTTACTCCAATACGTCGTATCCATAATCATGGATACGTTGTATTGCCCACTGATGGTAATACGCCGTATCCATGAACACGGATGCATCGTATCTCCTCTGGAATCCAATATTGGATATGCCGTATTGGGCACCTATTACAGACACAATGCATAAATCATGCACAAGCCTACACTCAACTCAAACATTTGGACCAAAAAAACACTATAACTTGTATCAAAACCTTCTCTTATTCTTTCATACTATAATAAACATACTTCAACATAATTTACGGTACTTTGACCTGTTTGACCCCAAAATGGGTAGAAACATACATTAATCCAAACACTCCTTTAAATCAAACATATAAACTTCAGACCATTTCTATGACAACCCAACTTGACAATCAAAATACTATAACGATCATGACATAAACTTTGACAAGCGACATATAGATCATAACCTTTACGACTCTCAAGGGTACAACCTTGACTCGATCTCGGTGTCTACGACAATGCTCTAAAGCATAATCCAATATCCTTTCTATGCACGCTCCAAGATATAAGCCTTACTCCAAATACTTACCATCCTTCCATGAGCGCCTACAAAACATTAGCATCTATAACGTAAGCGATAACGCTTAGTAAGTAAATGGTTAGTACATGAATAATACGTCAATCATCATATTAGCAATATGAACGCTTAACAACTAATCCAACACTAA
This sequence comes from Chrysanthemum seticuspe, assembly GCA_019973895.1. Lineage (NCBI taxonomy): Eukaryota > Viridiplantae > Streptophyta > Magnoliopsida > Asterales > Asteraceae > Chrysanthemum > Chrysanthemum seticuspe. The sequence continues at coordinate 255,848,531 of BPTQ01000009.1, forward strand.
ACCGTTCATTCTCGCATAACACCATAACAATCACATATACTATAACCACATATAACACATGAAGTTATTAACACATACTTTGGTCCTTCCATAATTAAAAGCTAGTTCTAAAACATCCCACTAATCAAGTTCCTTATTCCATCATACTTCTAAGCAACTATAATCAAATCTAACATCTTCACTTATAATCACATAATACAATAATCTTTATATTAAGCACATAGTAACCATATTACTTACCTTATCTCTAAGCTAAACTAAACAAAGTATCATCATCATCATCAACAACCTCCTTATTAGCATCCTAGGTCAAAACATGATAATCATGAGCACTTTAACCCATAATCAATTTACTATAACAATGGTTAGAACAATCATAGTTCACCTTTAAACAACTCTAATTAGCATATAATCATATATTGATCATATGATAATTAGCCCATAATATTATTAACTTAGGAACCATAAAACTTGTCTCATAATTTACTATAACTCTTTAATTAACCACAAAACACATTTTACCCATTTTCCCAAATTTGGGTTTATGAACCCTAATTTTGTAATTCGTAATTAAACACTAATTAGACATCACTTATCTGTAATAATCATTGTTAATAACAACCCATTGAATTCCAACCCCTAAATCACCACATGATCATCATAGCTCTTATTTCTTTTATTTTCTCTTTTCTAAGCTCGACACTCAGAACACAAGAAGTATGTGGATTTGTCTAGAAGTGTAAAGATATATTAGACAAGTGGTGACTCAGCTTAAAGGGCAATTTAGTCATTTTTGCTCGTTTTCAGTCGATATGCCATATCCATTTCCATGGATACGCCGTATCCATGCTAACCACCAATACCTTGTATTCACTATCCTGGACACATTGTATCCAGGCCTATCCTCAATATGTCGTATTCACAGACTCCAATCTGCCATATAGGATATGGAACATGTCTGCATATTTTATGCACTTACCCAAACGACCATTTTCCTTAGTCAAATACAGTTAGACCCGGTAAACTCCATCTAGAGTCATACCCGTTTGAATTTGGGTTCGGGTGTAACACTAATAGCTAGTTAGAATGAGAAACTCAAGTATCTTTCCCGTGCTCTGCGTCGGATACACGGTCTATAATAAGGCACGTTGCGACCCATGATTTGGAAATCGGAAATGCTGCTGCGAATAGCGTTCAGACTCAAGGTGAGGAATATTTGTTGTTGATAATATTTCACTTCTTTGTCATTATACTTTTAAAAGTTATTGTTATACTTATCTGTTGCGTTCATTCCAAAAAAGGGGCGAATGTAGGTATATCTTCTTCTTCCAGTTTCAATCGACAAAAGAGGCCAGCTCAGGGACAACATATAAGTGGAAATCAAATGTCGGGATTGCGTGCTAAATCTATCACTCAATGTGTAAAAGATGTGTTTTGAATACTTAGGTGCATATACCTGATGTCGATATGCGACAACATTTTTCTATTGATTCTTTATTAAATCAGAGTATGGGAACAGAGAACATGGGATCAAGCAATAATCGAATTGATGGTCAATTTCATTTTTTATTTTTTTAACATTCTATTTTACTTTCGTGAATATTTTTAGGTTTTATTTTATTTTTGTTAAGTTTTTCACAGTTTTTTTGGTAAATCATCTATTACAGGTGTATAGTCTTCTTAGACTGATATAGGTTATTGTAGTTGGTCATGTGAACATTGCAAAGCCGCATTCCGGTATGGGGAGCGTTTCAAAGGGTATACGAGAGGTGGAAAGGTTGAATATCAAAAATGATGTAGGGGACGAAAGGTTGTTCTTGAAGAGGAACCAGACCCTCCAGATTATTTTAAAGAGTTGTTCAAAAATAGGCATTTTTCTGAAAAATATACGGGCATATTATCAAATGTTTAGCATGACTTCATTTGGTACCCAGGTTGATGATTCAATAAACAATTGAAGAGGTCCTTATGTGTTCAAGATTTTTGGTCAGGTGTATCATTGGATAGGATCGCTATGCCTATTAGAAGTTGATCCGCCGCGTTTCTTACAGCTCTACATATACGACACATATGATGAGGTGAGTAACAGAATGCACCATTTTGGGAGACAACATTCTAGGAAATTAAGCCCAGAAATAGTTCAACGTCTCCTTGAGGAGCTTCATAAGAACAATGAGCTGGTGAATCTGTTTAGAAAAGGATGTGCTGGAATTCCAAATTAGACTATATATAGAGTACGCGGTTATGAGTTGCCAACTTCTCAAATGCTTGATGGCATAGTATTTGAAAGTGGTCCAAAAAGCAAAACAGATTATGATGCCATCATTCAGATGAAGGACGGTGCACCTCAGAGGATCAACAAGCTTCATCCATCATATATGACACTTCAGCTTCCACTTCTTTTCATCTATGGCGAGTCGGGATTTCACCCAAATCTGAAGCTAAAAAAGGCTAATGAAAATGGCAATAGCAAGAGAATGTAACATGCTTCAACCTTATGGTTTGCTATTTAGAGGTGGCAAGCTCTTTCAGCAATATGTCATAACTATGTATTTCCAGCATCAGGCAACAAAAAGGTGCGATTTAAAGATTATAAATTTCACTCCCATAGACATAGTTTACAGAAAAATGAAACCTAATATTGCATTGAAACCCCCAAACAAACAGGAAAATATATATATACAAAATGGTGCCTGCTACATAACTGAAATGTAAAGTAATTTTGAAAATGCATTACAAAATGTGTGACCCTGTTTTGTGAGATGTAGGGATCATAAATCCCCTAACGATATTCAAGTAATTAACATAACCACTCACAATTAAATCAGATAACGCAGTTTCAATCGTGTAGTGTCAATAAAAAATTTCAAACCTAAACGCGAAATCAAGAAACTTAATTTAACAAATGTGATTCAAAATAAAATGCACCAACATAGAACCAAAACCCCAATACCTAAATCCGGGTACCTAAAAAGCTATGAGACGTTGGTTAGAGAGCTTGACATGGCACTCATACATGCTATTTCTACTAATAACATATATAAGTGACATATCAAGTAACCTAAGCAACGTTTCATGATCCTAATATTTCACATTAAGTTTTTACGTAACCTACGTCATGACAGTAATGGAAATTCAAAATCTAGTACCCTAGCTCAGATATCAATTCAGCTTCAAAATATGGTTACATTTTATGCCATACGACTTTCACCACACCAAAAGTACGGTTGGTCAGATCATAAAACATCCAAAATTATCAAGCACTAATTGCATGAACATAACACACCTAATGAAGTAACAAACTAAAAATCTGCAAAAAAAAAACTTATAACCAAATACTACCCATAAACAAAGCTTAAACAAACACAGATACATATACATAAATCTACTAATAGTATCAAAAGATCATAACAGCCAAATAAAACACCACTTGTAGCAAACCATTTAAAATCAGCTCTTATGATCACACATCAGACATATGACAAAGCTAAACAAATACAAACACATATTCACGTATCCATAAACTAAGAAAAAAAACCAAAATTCCCTACATTAACGAATTAGACGGCAATGAAACCTCGTTATCGATTTTTGAAACACTTAAACCCTAAACAATCACCACTCTCTCATATGTAACCCAGCTTAATAAAACAACATGTATGTGTGTTTAGAGAGAGAAATTATGGACTAAACAAATGAACTAACAAATGCTCTTGTAAATAGTACTAGCATTGATAATGAGAAACATGTGTACAACATGCATCGAACCCTATGAAACCGGTGATTGTTCTGATGGAAACAGATGTACAACATGCAGCGAACCCCAACAATCAAGTGCCAAGTAAGTGCAAACCCCACTAATTATTTTTTTAATCCCTCTAAGCTGACGTCTCAGCATGTGAACAGGGTCGGCTTTAGCCTTGGCTCCACATTGCACCAGAGCCATCCTCCTCCCTGGAGCCGACCTCCCAGCCGGTGGCTTCGCAACACCATCGGCTCCAAGTTCGACTTCAATGAATGCTATATAGTATAATTGGAATTTATTTTAACTTTTATCTTTATCGTCGTTTATGTCATCTTTTTCATCCTCATTTTTACTTTCATTAAACAAAACACCTCTTGTTCTTTTCTTTTTATCAAATGCCACTCGTCACATTTATTATTATAAAAAATAATAGATGAGTACCTCTTAACTCCATAATAGTATCATCATTCGTCACGAAAAATATATAATTAGAAACATTACTAGCTGAAAAGTTTAATTACAATGTATCCGGCGCCGCAACGCGTGAGTACATGCTAATTTGAATAAATAGTGAGAAGGAAAGGGATAACAATCAAACAAAAAAAAGTTGTATCTTTATAAAGTAAAGGCACAATCAAAATATTTTATTGACTGTTATATGTATCCAATGTCATTTACTTGTTAACGTTAATCCTTGAAACATTTATATTTCGCACCAATGATAGTCACTTGGTTAGGTATACAAGGCTATTAGTTTAGGTTCAAGTAGCACATAAGATAGAAGAAGGTTGTCAACTGGTCGGACAAAGGGTGGTTACCAGTGGAGCTTTCGAGTATGGTTGTAAGCAATGGAACTTTGGGGCGACATAATATTAAATGTGGGGTGCGATTAAGAGACATGTCGAGTTGAGGATAAGAGTATGGGGACCAAGATATCAGAATACGATTTTCTATAGAATAATTACAATGCTTTTATCTTTTTAGGGTTTTGATAATACCTGAATTGCGGAATTTATGGTTAAACAAAACATAATGTCTAAACAAAATCATTTAAAATCACTAACTTCCTAAAATATCTCAAAAACATGAATTTACTTTTTTCATTAGTCGCGAAAACACAAAACATGTTTCTAACTATGTCTTAATATTAACATATTCTGTGAAAAAAAATTATTGAGTTAATTACATAAATCGTCCTTGTGGTTTGGTAAAAGTTACGGATCTTGTCCCTATGGTTTTTTTTAGCGGGTTTCGTCCATGTGGTTTACAAATCTTACGGATCTAGTACAAAAATTGACCCGGTGTCAAACGTTGTTAAAAAAAGGGACCTCCAATGCAGTAGCTTCCTAACTATAGGGGCTGTTTTTCTAAATTTTGATTTCCCTCTCAATTTCTAGGTTTTTGTGATTTCCCTCCCATTATTTCCACGTTATATGCTACCTTATCCCTCAACACAAACATAAACACAGTCACTCACACTCACACAATCAGAAACACAAACACACAATCACAAGCAGGCACTAACAAACACAAACAAGAACACATGATGGTTCGTTGTCCTAGATGTCAAGCTCCTTCGATTGTCCGCACTTCATGGACTCCTACTAATCCAGGGAGGAGGTTCTACTGTTGTTCAAGAGGTTGTGGGTTTATAGATTGGTTTGACCCAGAAATGTGTCCAAGAGCCGTTCAAATTATACCCGGATTATTAAGATCTATGAACGATCTTCGTGCAATAGTTGATGATCAAGCAAAACAAGCTAGAAGATTGAAGTTTATTTTAGGTGTTAGTTGGTTTTTTTGTGGTTTATTTCATGAAAAGAATTTGAAATGGTTAGGTTTAGGTTCCATACATCTGTGGTATGGTATTTGCAAAATGGTATGGTATTTGTTAGATTTTGCTTTGTTTTTGTACAATATGGTTGTATTGGCATATGCAACTGTGGTCAATGTTTAGTTAATGGTATGGTTATTTTGTGTTGTAATGAAATGGTAATGTTTTAAGCATGTTGAATGGTATGGTTATGTTTTGTTTCAACTGTGGTCAATGTTTAGATAAATGGTAATGGTTTTGTCAAGTTGATTGGCCAAAGTGTTTTACTCAATTGGTGAAATTGGACATATTGGGTTGGTGATAGATGGTATTAAAAGCTCATAACCAAATACCATCTACCATTGTCATAAAAGGTCATAAAAGCTCATAACACAAAAGACTTAAAAGCATATACAAGGACCATCTACCACTGGTACAATCTACCAAGTGCATAATCAAAAGCATACACAAAAGACTTAAAAGTTTGGTCAAAATGCATCTATTAAGTGCAGAATTCATACTAACCAAAATGCATACACAACAAGCCCATCAGTTTGAGTAAGACACATCAAGTGCACAAGATAGTTTGATGACAAACTGTGCTGGATAACACGGTTTGATGACAAACTGACACAAGCATGATTCTACACTAAGACTAATACTTAGACTAATATTACCAAAGTTTGGACACCAACTATCAAATTTTGGTCAAAAAAATTACACTAGATAATACCATCACTAGACAACAACCTTTTCCTTACCCTTGGTCTTTGCAGCCTTGTTTGCAGCAGCATCAGGTTTTCTTGATGATCTTGTGTTTGCAGATGATGAATCCCTTATGACAATCCCTTGAGATGGTCTTGCTGGTGGTGAATTTGGGGTAGGTTGAGTAGGTTTTGTTGATGTCTTGCTCTTCTTGTTTCCTGCAGTTGCTTCTTTGTCTTTTGATGCACTCCCAACTTCTGATCTCTTGCTCTTCTTGTTGCCCACACTAGTTTTTCCTCCCAACTTCTGACCTTTGCATGACCTTCTGTTATGTCCAAGTTCCTTGCACAACAAACATCTAACAATCTTTCCAGCCCTACTTAACTTTCCACCCTGCTTAACCATTTCTTCAACTTCAATTACACTTTTCTTCCTCTTTTTTTGTGGTCTGCCTACTTGTGGATGATGCACAGGAGGAAGCAATGTGATTGGAGCATTATATTTTGGCCAATGCTCTGGTCCATTGACACAAGCAATTTTGAAGCTATACATCTTTTGCCATGTTCTGAGCCAATAGCAAGAGTGAACCCATGTTTCTGGTATACCAACTACTTGCTCCCCATGTCATTAATAGCTGCAACAGCATGCCTGCAAGGAATTCTTGTTAACTCCCATCTCCTGCATGCACACACCTTATCCCTCATATTGACCACACACTGATCTCCCCAAGGTTCACTGACTTGATATTGATCTTCTCCATTCCATTCAACCTAATGAACATGTAAACTGTATAAACTAAACTAAACTGTATAAACTAAACTAAACTGTATAAATAGATATATGAACATACAGATACATGAATAAACAGGTAAACAGATAAATGAACAAGGATACCTTATATTGAGCAGCTTCATCCTTGATTTTGTTAAATAGTATGGTTGCATTGGGGGTGAGAGGTCCATCACACTTATCAATCACCTTTTGCACATTCAGAATCTTTTTCATCAAATATTGCCTGATGTACTCTAAGCAAGTGACTATTGGCTTATCCCTTGCATCTAGCAGTTGCCTATTTAGCACCTCACACATGTTGTTCAAAAGCACATCACAATGTGCTCTCCCTGGAATAATATTAAGAGTATTATCAACAAAACTGTATAAACTAAATAAACTGTATAAACTAAATAATCATCTTTTTCAATACTATATAAACTTAAGTGTATAAACTAAAGTGTATAAACTTGAAGCATAAGCTTACCAGAGAAGTGTGACCTAGACCAGTGCTATGCTGGAATTTTGTTCAACCATACATAAGCATCTTTGTTTATCTTCTTCAAGTCTTCCATATGCTTTTTGAAAGCTGTAATTGTTGTTGCAGTAGCAGACTTCCATAAGGCATCCTTATATAACTGACCCCTCCACTGCAATTTCATGTTGTCATGTATATGCTTTAGGTAGAATCTATGCTCAGCACTAGGGAAAATGGCCTCTAATGCTGGTATTATTCCATATAAGCAGACAAGTAACAAATAAGGAATGTATTTAACTAAACAGATAAGTAACATAAAAAAAACTACAAATGTAACACATACCTTTTGCCTATCTGATATGAATGTGAAATTGGAATTAGGCTGCAAATCCAGATCATCCCTTAAGTAATCTAGAAACCACATCCAGGAATCTTTTGTTTCAACTTCCACCACACCATAAGCCACTGGATATGTTCCATTGTTACAATCAACACCTACTGCTGTTAAGATTTGACCTGGCCAAGGTCCAGACATAAAACATCCATCCAGACCCAACAACTCTCTATTTCCTGCCTTAAACCCTTTCTTCAAAGCTCCTAGGCAAACATAGATCCTCTTGAACTGTCTATACTTATTCTTTGGATCAATTGGTTTTTCCAATTCAAGCTTAACTGTTGTGTCTGGTTAGTTTTTGTGAGTTCTAAAATATAATCCTTTATCAGTGCATATTGATGCCCATAATCACCTTCCACCTTACCCCTTGCTAACTGTTTTGTTCTATAAGTTTTCATTTTGGAAAACCTCATCTCATATTTTTTTTTGGAGTTGGTCTCTAAGTGCAGATGTGGGGATGTCAGGGTTAGAAATTATTGTATTTTCTACATCTTTTGCTAAGAAGGTGGCTGTGCACTTTTTCACTGGCCTAGAATGAAGACAAGTATGGGTTTCATTATAGGTCTTAACACCATGTCTCTTCTTGGGTTCCCTTAGACACAAGTAAAGTCCATGGACAAGTTTGTTGATCCTAGACTATTGGCCCATCCACATGCCCATTTGCATTTGAGACCTCATTTGACTGTTCAGTGTCTTTAAAAACTGGTGTTTGACCTCTACATATAGCTTATTGTTGTCATTTTTGGTAACATACAACTGTCTTCTTTGCTCCACAACTAATTTAGACACCATTTCTAACACAGTCCATTTGTTACCAAATTTCCTGCCAACATAGAAACCTTCCTTTGACTGATTTTTTGCTAACTTTCTTAATGCTCTGTTTCTACCAGATTCTAAATCACCCTCACAATCTGATGCACTATCAAAGTCATCAATGTCTAAATCTTCTTCTTCTAAATCTGCTTCTCCTTCACACTCAACATTGTTATCAAATTTCCTTTTAAAAGCCTCCATATCAACCTCAACATCCTCAAACATGTTATCCTGATCAACCAAAACCTCATCATCATCTTCTCTATTTAACTCACTTGACTGACCCCCTTCATTATTCACAATGTTAGGATAAAAGGGATCAAAGTCCTCTATATCTAAGTCAGTTGGCAAAGTCCTAGGCTCAGCTTCTCCTATATGTAACCCACTTGATTGACCCACTTCAGTATTAACATGTTCTTTCTCAGGCACAACAGAATCCTCAACATTGTCATGGTCAAAGGGATCACCCCCAGGCCATTCCTCAAAAGTTAACATTTTTTGTGCAAGTGCTTTCTTAGTCAGTTTTCTTAACAAACTTCTTCTTAGGTTTTTTTAAAGGTTTTTTCATAGGTTTTTTCTTAGAAGGCAAAGGGGAGACATAGGTTCTGCTACTTCCACCTCAAACATGTTTGTCTTACTTTGAGGTTGTGACATGAGAACATCTAAAACTGACACCCAAAAATCAGTGAACACCTCAATCACTTTCAATGAACCTATATGCTTAACCATCTCTATAACATCACTATCTGTTACTAGGGGTTTAAGTCCTTCATCTAAACTAGTGTTAGGAATTCTAAAATGATAAAAGATAACTTCATTTTTATAACCTACCAAGCCTAGCATGTCACTAAGTTCATGGACAGACCATTCATCAGCATCAACCCAATCAAACCAGCTAACCTTACCATTCATGTAGCGTCTTCCAGAACCCATTGTAAAAAACCCGCCATGGTTTAACTTCAAAGTGAAAATAGTTGGGTTTTTTTATCTTGTTTAAATGTACAAAGATACAAGAGTAAATTATTACATTGCATTCATACAATCAATCAATTATCCAACAGGATCAAATATGATAACCATAGGCAATTGCTAATTTAATACATACCATATTCTTTAGCAGGATCAAAAGATGTTCCTGGTGGTCGCAAAGAGCATTTGTTGGAATCGCCCATCATAGAAATATTTGTGTGTGTTGAAATTAGAGGGGTTAGGGTTCTATGATAACTGATTAAGTGTGTGTGATCAGGGGTGATCAAAATTGTAGGTGAGCATGGGTTAGTGTGATGTTTAAAGACTGGGAAATCAAAATTTAGAAAAACATCCCCTATAGTTAGGAAGCTACTGCATTGGGGGTCCTTTTTTAACAGCGTTTGACACCGGGTCAATTTATGTACTAGATCCGTAAGATTTGTAAACCACAGGGACGAAACCCGCTAAAAAAACCACAGAGACAAGATCCGTAACTTTTACCAAACCACAAGGACGATTTATGTAATTAACTCAAAATTATTTTTTTAAGTCAAGTAATACATAATTACTGAAGAAAAAAATGGCCGAGAATCAAACTGAATTTGGTTTGGGACCATCTTGAACAAGGCTAGAAAAATAACACTTCTCCTTACAAAGTCACTGGAATCAAAATATTATTTTCAATAAATTTAAAATCAAATAAAAAGAATGAAAAGTAAGTATAACCTCATATCCGATATACATTGACCTAAATTACATATATTTCTATTAACATAAATGCATTATAATATGTTTTCTAACTTTTAATTAGATGCATCTACGTATATTATCTACATTTCATGATTTCTCTTCTATTATGTATCTCTACATGTGACGGAATCATAAAAGTCAATTTGCACTATTTTCACTTCAAAATAACTTTTGAAACTAAAAGGAGTGCATCTAAATAAATAAAGGTGCATCTAATTCAAGTTGTTACATCTTAAATGTATAAGTATTCACTTCTCACCACTTTTTATTTTAATTACTTTTCGCTAGATCCCTTTCTATTTTCAATAAGTTAACTGACCTTCGGCTGGCCCCACCAGCTGGTGCTACAACCAACAAGGAAGTAGATCCCATAACACCAGATTAAAAGAACATCGAGACAAAACTGAAACCAAAGTTGTCCATTTTCTATTTTGCTTGTTTCCCAAGGACAACGGTTAGGCTACAATTATGGGACTAAATCTAAGTCCCAATTAAGATACCCACGCAAGTTGGGATATACGTCAAGTTCAAAAGAGAACAAAAAAAAAAGGGCCCTGACAAATGATAAAAATAAATGAGAGCATAATCGAATAACTTTTTCGAATCCTTCCATCTTTCTGTCATACCAAGCGATGTCTGTCAAAATGCAACCGATAATAACATACAAGACAGCTTTTCAACCTCTACCGATATATAATTAATAACAGCCTTGAGTAAAACTCAACACCCAAAAACCATAGCTTGTAATCCTCAACTAGACACAAAAACTTGTCACTGCTATAAGTACAAACTAGGTTACACACAACAAGCCGGTCAACCAACTCACCTGGGCTTCCCCTCAAAAACTATAAACCATGAAACCTCTAAAGGTGCGAGATGGAAATGCACCAACTCAGTTAAACCTATTTTCCAGTTTTGCAATAATCCATCAATAACTAAGTTTAAATTAACCTAATCAATCAGCACGGCCATTTATATGTTACCTCACCATCTTCGCTTCTGTGAATAAAACCGAATTCCTTGTTTGCCAAGGTCTACATTACTAGTCTTCCCATCATCTAAAGTAACAGATACAACAGACGTGCCTTCAAAAACTTCATGTACAGTACCCTTGTGCCTGCAACAATCAACAATTAAAGAATTTTGACCTTCAATTTTATTTTATTTAAGTTCAAATTAACCATAGCAGTAAATTACATAAATCACCCAAAAATACAGAATTAGTCCGGCACCGATTCTAATTTCAGATATGGTCCTAAAAACACCATTTGCTTTCATTTCTCTATTGGTCCCGAAAGTGTAGAGAACGAGGTACCAAATATGAGTGCAAACAATGTCCACAGACCAATTACCAAACCCTGGGGACCATTTACGTAATTCACTCTATGTATTTACATGAAAAGAAAATAATATAGGACCTACCAGGTACGATTGGATCGTTGATGAACTTCAACACTCTTTCCAATTGCATCCTTTCCCAACTTCTGAATAATCCAATTTGCATCCATGATCTCCTCCAAGTCTTCATCAGATGAGCAATCCGCCCCTTCATATTCCTCTGCAAAAAGAGGATCACCAATTAAAGGTGATGGTCTCTTTCTCTTGGATCTTTGACCCTTGATCGAACTCTTGTCATCCTCCCGTGACTGAGCCAAAGAGGTTTGGTTATCAGCATATGGATTTTTGAACTTTAGTCTCAACAATGGCTTAAGTTCTTTCGTCTTATTGCTCTCATTTAGACCATCAGGTGCCTCTTGACCTCTTAGTGAAGGTGTTTCACTTCTTTTACCAAACGAGACACGTGGCTTTGCATCAGGGATTTCTGGATTCAACTTTCGTATCTTAATAGTGGATCCCTCTTTTCCTCTCAGCCGCAATCGATTTTGATCATCATGGTCTAAAGTATCTCCTTCAAAAGATAATTGATGTTAAAAACAAACATCCCGTCATGTACACAGTCAAATATGATTAGTGGTGTCGATCAATACCTTTTAGGTCAGAGAATTTAGACCTGTTTAAAGGTTTGCCATTTGCTCTATGTCGAAACATGTCTTCACTGTCTGTAAGCACAAAAGCAGAACATGAAACATGAAGATGCATATTGAAAGTTAAAAACGAACTTGTGTTTAAGTTTTTCTAATAAAGATGAAAAACAAGATTAGTTACATTGTAAAGTTTCATTCTACTGGAAAAACCATCCCTTGGGCATGGAATGAAACTATGGGTGGAAATGAGCCGAGCCGCTCGTGAAAAACTCGGGATCAGATTGGTAGAAAGCTCGAACGAGCCGAGCTAAACGAGCTCGAGCCTAAGTGGCGGCAATTTATTAATCGAGCTTTGAAAAACTCGGGATCAGATTGGGTTCGCGAACCTAAACGAACCTAAATGATACTAAGGATATTTTTTTATATTAAATATATATAATACGTAATGCATTTTGTATCCTAGGCAAGCTTATTAACGAGCTCAACAACAAGCCTTATTAACGAGCTCGAGATAGATATACTACAAGCCGAGCTCGAGCTCGAGCCTGTATAATCTACCACGCGCCGAACTCGAGCTTAACGAACACGGCTGGAACCGAGCCAAGCTCGAGCTTTAAAAAACTTAAACGAGCCGAGCTCGAGCCTGCCCGAGCTCGAGCTTTGGCAGGCTCGGCTCGGCTCGTTTCCACCCGTAATTGAAAACCAACCAAATGAAAGAAGCCACATTCCTTGAGGAATGGGCCATTTCACTTCATATAACAAAATATATACGTTTCTTTCATTCCAACAGAACTACAGAAGGGTTGCACAATAGTCATACCAACACACTTTTTTTTAACGGCGGTCATCATAAAACACTGCAATAAACGGATGAGGTTTTCCCCGCCCAGGTTACCCTGGGGAGGGCGAGTCTTTGACTCAGATGTACGCGGCCTAACAAGGGTATCCCTGTGACAGTTTCCGAACCCTTTCCCTGGCCACCCCCAAGATGTTTACCTAGTGAGGTTCTGATCCTCTTGTGAGGACAACAGGATCACTAGGCCACCTTGGTGGTGGTTATAAAACAATCCGATGGTCTTACACATTGTCAGTATAGAGTTCTACCAACCAAAGTAGATCAAAGAGGCACAGTGGTTAGCTCGAGGAACTATTGTTCTAAAAAAATGCTACACAGCCTATAATAACAATGAGATTTGTAGAAGATAGCATAAAGGAATTTATCATGTTAACTGTGTAACCACATAGATGTTGTCTTCAAGTTCAACTCCCACCAAGGAAAAAAAACATTTCTTACATTCCCATCTAGTGGAATAGTCAAGATATGAGCTTCAGAAAATTAATGATATATGACAAGTAATAAACTGACAGAAAAATTGCATACTGTAGGTAAAACCGTAAAACTATGCATCTATATATGTTTCTTAATAGCATCAGATCACATAACATATAAGTGCAAGTTTGCAATTTGAAAGAACTCAAGTAGATAACCTATAGAGATGACATACCATTTGAAGTGATCACATCTTGCCCAGGATGTAAGTTTGCTGCATCAGACCTTGGAGAACTAGTTACATTTTTGTTTCTGGCACCCAAGTGTATCACGAGCTTCGGTCCCTTGGTGTTTATGGACCTATCAGAACTTTTACCCATTTGCTCCTTGGTGTCAACTCCATGTGACCTTCTATTGTTCATCTTGTCTCTTGATAGTCTATCTGTTTTAACAAGCGAGTTATTATGATGCCTTGCCTGATTACTTGACCACACCACGTCATTCAAACTTCCAGCAATTTCAAACTCTGTACTTCTAGAAGACTGTACGTCTACATCCTTGAATTTATCGTCCGCGATGAATCCAGCTGATTGAGCATCAGTATGACTGTTGATCAGTTGTTCGGTTCTACCAAATGAAAGTGCATTATATCCCTTTTTCTTAACACTGTTCTTGCTTGAGGATTTCTTCTTGGGAGCTTTATCAACTATGCCTTTCAGAGAAAACTTTAATGAACGTCCATGTTCATTTTTTGCTAAAGGTGGGTCGTCATCATCATCATCTGAATATGGTTGAACGGAAAATATTTCTTCCTGAGTTGGAAGCCCAGCAGCCACCCTAAGGCTAGCAGTCAACTCACGGTCAGCTTTGTCTCTTCTCCTCCACAGTTCCTGAACAGCATCTTCAAGGTCCCTAACCTAAAAAGTCAAAACACAATCCAAAGGTCAAAGGTCAATTTAGTAATAAATGGGTAATCAAGATTTAGTAGAATGACCTCCGTTGAGTCATACCTTGTAGCATTCTCCACGGCATGTGGCACATCTGTACTGCAGGTTATTATCCACTTGAAATTGCATATATTTTTCATCACTGCAGAGATACATCCAATAGTTACAAAACAAATCGCTTTCTACTTCGAACTCAGAATTTGAATGAGAGCAAACCTAATTCCATCACAATGACAATGCACCCAGCGCTGACAGACATCACAACAGACCATGGGTGTAGATTCAGAGTCTCTATAGACCTGTATTAAAAGGAACAAACAAATCATAAACTTTGACCACCACTTTGACTATGCTAGCATATAAAGTGAACATTCATACATAACCAATAGTTGCTTCAAAATCTAGATAAATGTTACCTTTAGACAAACAGGACAGTAATTTCC
Source organism: Chrysanthemum seticuspe (assembly GCA_019973895.1). Classification (NCBI taxonomy): domain Eukaryota; kingdom Viridiplantae; phylum Streptophyta; class Magnoliopsida; order Asterales; family Asteraceae; genus Chrysanthemum; species Chrysanthemum seticuspe. The sequence continues at coordinate 255,863,614 of BPTQ01000009.1, forward strand.
TTTAACAAACAATCTCCCACAAGCATCACAACAAGTATACCCTAAAAACCACCTACAAATTGCTTTATATCAATGGATTGAAACTATTTCTAACGACCACAAAAAAGGTTTAAAAGATTTTAAATAAGCCTTGAAAAGTGTTTAGCTTTACATGTGTTAATAAGCATACCTGACACTTAAACCATTGCCCGGAACTGTAGATGCACAGCTGTGACACTTTGTATGCTTAGGACACAGATAAGGTCCACTACTAACATTCTGCACAATTAAAAAAAAAATACATATAACAGTACAGTCTCTTCACCATAATGTTCAACATGAGAAATGAAGGGCTTTCGATTTACCTTGTGTGCAGGCTGTTGACAGTAACAGTGATAGGCATCATCACACCTTTTGCAAAACATAAGCTTGTTTGGGTCACCATTTTTATGGCATACCTGGATTAAAAAAAAAAAAAAAAAAAAAGCATATTCATATCAGCAGATTGATGATAAAAGATTGCATAACTAATAAAAAAATGAAGAAAATATTATCATAGGGCATTAAAAGTACCTCACATGAACGACATGAAGGGCAGGTCCAAGAACTCCAGTGAAACAGATCTGAAAAGAAAACTCTGTCAGGTTAGCAATTTTTAAAAATTTAAGAAAAAAATAAATAAATAAAAGACTAAGGGTGCATTTAGTTGGAGAAAAAGTTCTCTTGTTTCCTATCTCTAGTTTGTAAAAATTTAAAAGGGAAATTTATCTCCACAAAACACTTGAAAATATAGAAAAAGCGTTTAGTTGATGTTTGTATTTTCTATTTTGAAGAAGGGGAAGGAGGGTTGTGGGTTACAAAGGAAAACATGGAAAACAACTAAAATTTGTTTTGTAGTTTTCCTTGTTAAGTTAGGAAATAAGGGATTTTGTGTTTTCCAAAACATTTTGTTGGAAAACATTGATTTGAACGCGGTCTCTGTTTTCTTTGTTTTCCACAAAACATTTTGTAGAAAAAAGGGTGTTTTCCTCCAACTAAACGCACCCTAAGGCATTATGGAATATTTTAGCAACCACAAGGCATACCTCTATTCTGCGCCCAAGACTTAACACAACTACTGTGATATTTCTTGCTACAACTTTTGCATGATAGCATCTTCCTGGCTCTCCCACTTCCTTCATTTTCAGCAGAAAAGCACAGGCGACACATAACTTTAGCGATAGAAAGTCCTTGCTCATCTCCAACAACATTTTTAGTAAATCCCTGCATAAAACATATGCATGACGTTTATAGGAAATAAATGAGTGAATAAGCCTGAAACACGGAGACGGAGTTTTGAACTTCTTTAAGTAACATCTCAGAACAAATAACACATATGGAAAGCTTCTTTATCCTTTTAATGAAGTTGTAGAAAAAGGTTATTGCATTTATAAAAAAATATTCAAATCTTTCTGCTTTACAAGGAAACAAATGAATAAGATTCCACATATGTGTCGCATTACACTAGATTAGAATGATAATCATCGAAAAGGAATCTTTGAAGCCACTCCTGTAACAGAGTTTACTGCTTGGAAGGAAATACCGGCAACTAATTAATGTATCTCCACACACATTATAACTGTCATAGAAACTTGAAGCCGACACATGACGCTGCCAGTGGAATCGCATGACATCACAGAACTTATGACTATATTAAGACCGTTAAATGAACATCCAATTCGTTATTGGTTTAAGAGGCAGAGTAGAGCTTTCCAGCTACGCACACAGGCTCTATCTCTTCCTTGGACAAAGTTATTTTTCTTCCTTCTTTTAGTATTATCTAAAATCATTTTCCAGCTTGTGTACTATAACTTGCAACATAGGTTTAAAAATGTGTTATGCGACCCGATGCGCTAAAGGTCCCAGAGACTGACGCATCGCCAATGCACAATGCAAATGTTAGCCCATCATGGACGCGATGCATTTAGTATTGAAAAAAATAAATGAATAATATTTATACATAGTAATTATATATTCTACCAATAAACGTAGTAAACATACAAGTTGTCACTAACCTATTAAAAGTAAGCCAATAATCCATTTATGAAACAAACAAAGTTAGAAAATAGCCCAAATTCGATAATGTGACAAAAGCAATTGATGCTCGCATTACATAGATATGCTATAAAGCGTTGTAATGCGAACGCATTATGGGAAGGACACGCATCACGCACCATGATGTAAAATCCTTCACACCTCTGATGCGCATATTTTGTGCATTGATTGGGCGCATATTTAAACCATGCTTGCAACACTTGTATGCAAACTTTCATGCTCTTATTTATCTATACCCTTCCAATCTTGCATTTTACATGTCTTTTCATTTTTCACTATTTAGTTAGTGGGTTGTATTACACTCAAGGACTTAACTGCTTTACAAATATAGTTTTAACATGCTATAGAAACTGACCTAAATAGATATCTGGTACTTAGCATATACATCGTAACTTCTTGTTTCCTGACTTGATGGCGTCTGCTATAATCTCGGGTTTGTAACACTTCAATACCATATTATGACTTTTAGCTATTTATTATATAATCTTGTAAAGATGATAATGACCCTACCCTAGCATAATCACTCTCACGCCCCTAACCAGTGATATGATGCATGTCAAGCGTGGCCTAAAGAGCAAAGAATTCAAAAAAGCAAATCATTTTCAGTACAGAATGGCGTCAATACTCAGCTATGCATGCGTCATATTGAAGGATATTCGAAGCACAAAACTCCATCACACCATTAATACAAAAAGCATACCCTCTGTGCATGAGGATAATAGGCTTTAGTACCCGATAAGATGACTATGGTGGTGTAATCCACTAACCTCTTTTTACGTATAAGCCGGTAATCTCACAAATGATGGAGACACAAGAGCCACAATCACCGGCACAATCAACTTAAAAATACCTAGAAACAGTGAAATTTAATCATAGGGAAAAACGGAAAATAATAACTTCCCAATATTAGCCATAATACCAGATAAATCAGTTTAATTTACATATGGCACCGTTTTACATATTACAATGCTATTTAATGTCAAAGACACAATACACTTGCACTGCGGGCTAATGAGTGAAGAATTAAAAAAAAAAAAAAAAAAATCCAGTATCAGAGAAGGAATTTTTCTAAAGGATGAGCCAAAAGACCCTGTAAATTTCAGACGTTAAGAGCTATAGAGTATGAACTGTGAAAGTGTGAATATTATATCTGACAACAACAACATACCCAACCCTGCCGAGGCGGGGTAGACAGATCCTACCCCTACCCCATGATAAACCCGAGAGATAAACATAAAAAAATGAAGTTATGCGGTGACTAACACAAAAAATGAGAACAAATCTAGCGACACCATAAACAGAGATAGATTACAAAAGCTCCAACATAATACTATCTAGATAACAGAAATAAGTAATGATTTTGAATACGGCAGTTTGGATCACTCCCTGCCCAAAACTAAGACTCTGAGAGACGCATTTTTTTTCTTTCAAATTAAACCCTCACCGAGCATTTAAAGAAATTTGTATTTTACGTACATGGCATGTACTAACAATAAAATCCGATCAGCGCTAGAAAATAAACCTAGCATATGCAGCAAAACAAATAAACAATTAAATTCGTCGTAATACTGGTAACCAACTTAATATAAATGTATTATACTTGCCATGGTCCCAAATTAATAAGATCGCTCAGTTTCAACGACTCTAATAAACCTATTCCTTGCCACGCCACTATGATGCACGGGGACGGCCCTAAGGTCAGGGTACCCGTTCAGGGGACTTTCTGGGGACGGAAACGGCTGGGGGACGTCTCGAATTCCGGGGACGGCGGCGGGAAGAGTCTGGGGACGTTTCGAATGAATATGACTCTTCCCGCCGCCGTCCCCGGAATTTGAGACGTCCCCCAGCCGTTTCCGTCCCCAGAAAGTCCCCGGAATGGATACCCTGACCTTAGAGCCGTCCCCGTGCATCATAGTGCCACGGTTCCAACTTAATATTAAATTCTGCCATCAAGCGACCACTAGCAAACCCTAACCTAACTTACACTACTATAACACCTAAAACACAAACTCGAGCCAAATCTATAATCGTAAAGTATATACTAACCTAAAATGCTTCCACAATCTACGAACTTTTCATTCTTTGTGGCACTTCTAATATTTCCCCAGTCATCGTCCTAGTCTTATATAAGTTGAATACGCAATACTGGTAGCTTCCATCTCTAAGGAGGCCTAGTGGTGATCGCCAGGAAAAAATCCAAAAACGGCCATGGACATATCCATCAGGCAGCGTACATCAGAACCAAAAAGGCTTGAAATGCTAGTAACCTAAACACAAATCCTTCTCCATTTTCATTTCCTCACATAATTCAACCACATTACACAACCACAAACCCTAAAAAAAAATCACAAAAACTCACCGACTCGAATCGCTTAGCATAATCCGCCACAGCAGCAACCGCCACGTCACCACCACCACCACCACCAACTTTCGGAACAAGTACCTGAACATTTTCATCTTTCTTTCCATAAATCAAAGCCGGATCATTAAATAACGCCTGAACCCTAGCTGCCGCCTTTACAAACTCGTCACGTGACTTGCACGTGCGTAAATCCGGTGGAAACCCTAGCTTGCAGTTACAGATCTTCCTGCTGCAAATTCAAATTTTTTTTTAAAAAAAATCAAAACTTAAAAAAAAATTAACAGAATTCTAGAGAGAGATTGTTTTAAACAGAATTTTAGAGAGAGAGTGAGTTTATATATTTACCATGTAATTGGACATGACACATGAAAGGCCATAGATTTTAATTTTTAATGAATTTTGGGGGGGTTTTTTTTTATTTTTGTGGTTAATAAGTTGAATATTTTTTTTAAATAATGGTTATATTTTATAATTTGGGGGATATACAGTATTATTAGTGGGTGAATTTTTTTCTTTATGAATAGGGAGAAGAAGATGAATTATACGGTGACGTATTGGGGGTTTTGTTGGGAGTTTTTTTCTTGCGGGGGTAACTTTGTAAAAATGCGTCTATAGTTTCTTTCTTATGGGTGTGTTTCGTATGTAAATGGTATTATTCTTTTTAAATTGAAATTAAATACACAAATACTATTTAAATGAAAATAAGGAGAATAAAGTGGTAGTGGTAGGGATGGCAACGGGTCGGGTTTGGGTCGGGTTTTAGTGAACCCTTACCGTACCCATTTATGATATCTATACCCAAACCCGCCCCAAAATCCAATGGGTACCTGGTTAGTATTATTCATCGGGTTATCGGTTTTCTTCGCGGGTATCGGTTATCCCCAATTGACTCTTCACTGGACAAAGTTTTTATAACTTAAAGAAAACGACTTCAATATCATATCATACAATTTAACATTTCGAACCAACATGATAATAATTCCAAGTCTCAAAAAAGTACAAAATCTAAATGTCTTAGATCATAAAGATCTTAATTCTTAAGTAATGCATTACAAAATCTAACTAACATGTTGTAATTTTCATCCACCATTTCCCACCAATTATCAGCTCGAGTTCGTCATCTCTCAAAAGTCAAGCCACTTTTTCAGTTGTCACCAAGTTCCTACAATATACTATAAAAAAAACCACCAATCAAACTAATAATAGTAGCTACTGATACATAACGTATGAATGCTATACTTGCAAATTGAAAATTGTAAACATAATAGGAGTATATATTTACCTGATCATTGTCGTCAGTGTCATATTCAATAGTTTTATCATATGCTTCAAACTCTTTTGAACAAGTTTCTGTATATATGTATGTATAACAAAAAAGTGCATTCAACAAGTTAGTTTTTGTATATATGTATGTTACTATGTATAAAAAATGTAATTAATATAAATCTTTAAGACCAATTGGTTACCTTGTATCTCATTCACTAACCAACTCTGAGAACACATTAAAGCTTCCAGTGTATTTGGTTTAAGGCGGCTGCGATGAGGAGTAATCAATCTACCACTTGTACTAAAACACGACTCTGAAGCAACAGTTGAAATAGGAATTGCTAATATATCTCTAGCTATTGTTTGGAGTGTTGGGTACTTCAAACCATTTGTTTTTCACCACGCTAGTATATCTAATTTCATGTTTGGGCTGCAAACTCTCTCTTTAAGGTAATGATCAAGCTCTGTTGTATCTTCTTCTGATGCGATGCCTATACATATCCTTAAATAAAGAAACATTAAAGAGAAAGTATAAGATGTACCTCAGTAATCGACTTTGTAAATTCCAATTATCATCAATATAGTGAGCTATGATTGTCATGAAACCTTTTTTCTGGTTGCTTGATGTCCACATGTCTGTAGTAATAGCGATTCTACTTGCATTTTTCTCCAGAATCCTAAAATAGATAAATGTTATAAATGATGCTACTAAGTTGATATCTCAATTAGTTCTAACTGATAAATAAGATATACCTCATTGTCTTTTGAAGTCATAGATCTTTAATATGTCACTCTTAATTGTATTTCGACATGGAACTGTGAAAAGAGGTCCCGTACAAACTTCCGAAACCCGTGATGCTCAACTATGACAAGTGGATACTCATGCAAAATTATCATTTCAGCAAGATCTTCTCTTGAAGTCTTCTCATTAAAACTATAGCAAGAAAGATTTGATGACCCACCTAGTGTTTTCTGACCCATTGACAAAATTTGTTGGCGTATATCGTTAGTTTTTCGCCTCTTACACCTATTGGTTACATGCTCACGTAAATGAGTTGTCCCACTCCGACTGCTTCCTGCTAACTTCTTAAGGCAATACTTGCACTCTGCCTTCACTTCACCATTTATAGTTTTCCTATCAAAGTGATTCCATACATCTAAAGTAAGTCTCCTCTTATTCCCATTAATGTTTGTGGCTTCCACTTGAAAGGGTTGTTCCTGTGACTCGTATCCTTGAGACTCATTCATGCTTTGAGTTTGATTAGCATCCACTTGTGTTGATGTGTTAGTATCATCACCTTGACGTATTTCTCTATCCATATCCATGATCCTAAACAAAAACTTGAAGAACCTTAGTATACTCTAGCACATATATCATATATGCTACCAAGTAAACTGAGCACAAAGTATCAAAATATCAAATATACAATTAATGTCCAAAGTATCAAAAATTTGAAGAACCTTAGTATACTCTAGACAATGAGGTATATCTTATTTATCATTTAGAACTAATTGAGATATCAACTTAGTAACATCATTTATAACATTTATCTATTTTAGGATTCTGGAGAAAAATGCAAGTAGAATCGCTATTACTACGGACATGTGGACATCAAGCAATCAGAAAAAAGGTTTCATGACAATCACAGCTCACTATATTGATGATAATTGGAATTTACAAAGTCGATTATTGAGGTACATCTTATAATTTCTCTTTAATGTTTCTTTATTTAAGGATATGTATAGGCATCGCATCAGAAGAAGATACAACAGAGCTTAATCATTACCTTAAAGCGAGAGTTTGAAGCCCACACATGAAATTAGATATACTAGCGTGGTGGAAAACAAATGGTTTGAAGTACCCAACACTCCAAACAATAGCTAGAGATATATTAGCAATTCCTATTTCAACTGTTGCTTCAGAGTCGTGTTTTAGTACAAGTGGTAGATTGATTACTCCTCATCGCAGCCGCCTTAAACCAAATACACTGGAAGCTTTAATGTGTTCTCAGAGTTGGTTAGTGAATGAGATACAAGGTAACCAATTGGTCTTAAAGATTTATATTAATTACATTTTTTATACATAGTAACATACATATATACAGAAACTAACTTGTTGAATGCACTTTTTTGTTATACATACATATATATAGAAACTTGTTCAAAAGAGTTTGAAGTATATGATAAAACTATTGAATGACACTGACGACAGTGATCAGGTAAATATATACTCCTATTATGTTTACAATTTTCAATTTTCAATTTGCAAGTATGGCATTCATACGTCATGTATCAGTAGCTACTATTATTAGTTTGATTGGTGGTTTTTTTATAATATATTGTAGGAACTTGGTGACAACTGAAAAAATGGCTTGACTTTTGAGAGATGACGAACTCGAGCTGATAATTGGTGGGAAATGGTGGATGAAAATTACAACATGTTAGTTAGATTTTGTAATGCATTACTTAAGAATTAAGATTTTTATGATCTAAGACATTTAGATTTTGTACTTTTTTGAGACTTGGAATTATTATCATGTTGGTTCGAAATGTTAAATTGTATGATATGTTATTGAAGTCGTTCTCTATAAGTTATAAAAACTTTGTCCAGTGAAGAGTCAATTGGGGATAACCGATGCCCGCGGAGAAAACCGATAACCCGATGGATAATACTAACCGGGTACCCATTGGATTTTGGGGCGGGTTTGGGTATGGATATCATAAATGGGTACGGTACGGGTTCACTAAAACCCAACCCGTTTCCATCCCTAGTTCTATAAGAGGGTTGTAATGGTCATGTTGGTGTTTCTCATTATGTACTTACTGAAACGACTTAAGTTAGTGATATCAAATAAAATGTTGTAATGGCCATGTTGGTGTAATGGTCATGTTGGGTAAAAGATATGGAAACAACAACAACTTTAACTTCATTATGTATTGAAGCTTACAAAATTAGTGGACCATTTCCACTAGTTACTGTCTTGATGCATACAATACATAAAAGTACTAAAATCCAAATTTGACCATTCTCAAAAACAACAACCATAAATCTATAATACAATTCCTAATACATAATATTGTCATTCATTAGTAATATCAAATGCCTTCTCTGGTGTTAAACCAGTTCTTTCTGCATCAAACTGAAATGGTTTTTTCCATTTGTTCTAGAGGATCCTCTGTGATGGTATTCTCATTATTACACCTCTTCTCAAAACAGGTTCTTGTGCAGGTGCAGGTGCAGGTTGTTCCTGTTCCATTTGTGCATGTTGTTCCATTTGTACAGGTTCTTCCATGGGCACAAAATCAGCATTTGCAGGTTCTTGTATAGGTTCTTCCATGGGCACAACACCTTCATTTGCAGGTTCATTGACATGATCTTCATTTCCATGTGCATTTTCAGGTTCTGCCCCTTGAACATTAGATTCCTAACAACATTGCACCAACACATAATTTAATTGTATGCTACACTTATAAACTATAAAATAATTTTAAAGAAAGCATGTAATTACCTCATTTTGTCCACTAGCACCTGCATCCATTCTGATCCTCTTTAGTGCACTTGTTGCACTCTCAAAACTACACTGACCACTTTTTTTTGCCTTTATTACTTACTTCCTTTGGTGGTGGATCAACTATTTCATTTGTGCATCTTTTTTTTATTATGCCTTCTCTGATAGCAGTTGCTACAAGTCATAGTTCTTCCTAACCTGGATACCCTTTTAGAGTTGGATTCATTTACCTTACTTGGATGCTTTTGTCGTTTACCTTTAGGCCTGCTTGGCATTTTTCTCTTCTTAGGGGGCATTGGACCTGCAAGTCCAGTTTTATCCCACATTGCCTGTCCACCAACATGTTTAATGAAAGAATTATAGCCCTTTACCCATGCACTTTTACCATACCATTCAGAAACACCATCAGCAGGATCCTTCATCAACATTGCATAGTGATGCAGGATTTCTGACCAGGTTTTAATATTTATAATTGTCTCGTTTACCTATGGTCTACCTTATGCACTCACGGGCAGTGTAACCAGTCGTGTGTAGTGTAGTAATCGGTAAAACCGAGGTCGTCCCAAGAGCTATGTGATCGGATTCTAATTAAGTCTATGTGTCACTGGTTTTAACTGGTTTGAGGTAGAAATGATTAATTAACTAAGAAACAAGAAATAAAAGCGTAAAATAAATAAAGTTTGTGATGTTAGGTCACCATATTGTAACACAAGCGTCAATATATAAGAAATAAGAGGTAAAGGTGATCGGTTAAACAAGAACAAACACACACGTACGAAATATGAGAAATGTTATGCGTAGAGTACGAAAGTTAATGAACAACCAACCTTCAAATGAAGGTTTACAAAGGTATTTATAGGGGAAGGGACTAGGGCAACACTACAAGTTCCCTTCCTTCCTTATTGGACATGGGCCAAGGCTTATGGACTTTCTACATAAGCCTTGCCATTAATACAAACATAAAAGCCTAATTAAGCAACCTATTACATATTGATTACAAACACTTGAAATATAGTTTAGGAGTGATTCCAACAATCTCCCCCTAAGTGTTGTAATTAATAACTTCAATAATCTTGAAACGTTGTTGGTGCTGATGTAATAGTTGCTTTGACGTCTTCTGACATTCTTCTCTCTTGTTAGAAGAGGTGCCTTGATTCTAACAATCTCCTTAGTGTGAGGATCTTGTTTTTCTTTGAAGTTTTCAGCTTTGACGTCTTCATTTATCTTTGTTCTTTGTTCTGGTGTGGATATGGTGATGTTATGTTGTGGTAATCTGCATCTGGTCCGCTTCGTTGCTCAAGTATCTCCGCGTCCTTCTCCAACATGCTCACACGCTCTTTGACATTGGATTTCAGTGTTGATGTAGTTCTCTTTAGTCTTTAAACTTTGTAGATTCTTTGGCTTTGACGAAGAATCATTCTGACTTTTGTGTTGCCTTTCGAGAGAACTTCAATTTATGTTGTTGTTGGTATGAGCATGTGGAGAATCTGCACGATCATCTCCCAGGAGCATCCATAAGAAGAAAACATAAGAATTGGTTAGTGATAAACACCAATCGGTCACTGTGGTCGTTTCTTAGAGAATTAACCACTATGATTGTTCTTCTGATGAATGTCTTGATTCCATTCACCTTGGTCAGGCGAATCAGCCATCCGAATCCCATAAGGGACAGTTGGCATTACATTGAACAAGTTCAAGTAATGACCCACATCTTCAGGACTCGATTCTTGAAAGGAATCTCCTTAGCGGGATTTCCAGCACTTACAAGTTCGAACTTCGAGTGTGTTAACAGCATAGTGTTAAAACACATCTCTAATTCTAGCTAAGGCTGTTCTTGAACTGGAGTCCCTCAAGTAGGATAACACGATGTACCGAAGTACATCTACAGTTCAGGTGAGTCGCTGAGGTACACCGAAGCATCACCCCACGACTGTAGACCGTTTGAGACAACACTAAGCGTAACCCACAAGGAGTTACCGAAGTGACTTGCTGTCAGGGCTATTTGATGTTGACCCTGGCAGGCGTTTCCATTCAATCATTGAGGATCACAGTTGTGAACCCCTCATAAATTTTCTCGACAGATTGCTAAGATCTGTGTAGGACTCTAGAATGGTATCACTTGCGTCCTTAATGTTGAATGACAAGTGATGAAATGTCAAGTGTTCCTAAGAGATCTTTTAATGAATCTCGTGGCTCTAGACTCAATAGTGCACTTTGGTTTTCCTGAGTGGAGACTAGGGAGAGGGTCTCCTTCTTCAATACCAGCAATCTCTAAGATAAAGCCGATAGTTTACGTAGGGTTCCCTATGAGAAAGAAACAAGCTTCTGTTGAGAGAAGCTTGAGTGGCTAAGAAGGTTTAGTGCATGCGTCACTGGGTCCATGACGACTTTAATCTTCAATACCGGTGTCATCAAGTGACAACCAGTAGCATATGAATTGAACCCGGTGTCTGCCCTAAGTTGAGTAATCTGGAGGGTTATTTCTTTTCACCCTTTTCTTTACTTTTCTTTTTAATTCTTCAACTCCTTCTTTCTCCGATTCTCATTTTCTCCTTTTTATGATTATACCTAAGGACTTCTAAATTCTAACTATTGGTAGTGTCCTTGGGTAGATCCCTCCGGCTCTAGCGGATCATAGGACGGTTATTCCTAACCTTAGTCACCTTATAACACCATGACTAACCTATGTTGCCATAAAACCATTTTCTTGAAAATCTCTCAAAGTGTTTATGAGTGAAAACATTTTGTAACACTTCGAGAGTTCTGTATTTTCAGAAATATTCCCTCTCCACATGTGCTTATGTGTTTTGACAGAAATTTGCACAGTGAGAGTAGAGCTCGCACTTTTGAATTGATCGACTCAAGATAGACAATTCTCCGCGAGACACGGTTACGTTGCATAGTTAAAGAGTTACATTATCAGCTTTTAGGTGACAACTAGCTCTAATAACTACCTTGAAGGTGTGGACAACCTCGAAAGGTTGTCAAACCCGTCAAAGTTCATGTCTATCAGGAGTTTCTCGAAAAAGGTACAATCTACTCGGATAAGTCTTGGAAGACAAATCTTTTGGATGTATGACAATTCAGATCTCGTCAATTCATGGGTTAAGTCTTAGCACGAAGATTCAATCACATTTTCCAACATATTTGTATCACACAATTTTTCTACCCCTCAAAAATGGCATAGAAATGTTATTTTTGACGAAATTTTGATATCGAATATGTCCATTTCGAGTTTTGTGGGAAGATTTCCACGAAGAACAATTTGTGAACAAATATTTTAGCAAGTACTCCCCCTCAAAAAGTAATATTAACTTTTGAGGTTTTGAAAAACATAAGGGGAAGTACTTGTTCTTTTGAGTAAAACTTTGAAAAAAATAAAAGTTTTAATAAGTTTTACTCAAAAGTAAGAAGCTTTCGCTCCTTTTATAAGGATTGTGGCACTGATGCGTACCACATGGTCCTTTCATTACAAGAACGGGTTGTACACTGTTATGTGTGCACAAGCCATTGTCAATAATACAGATCATAATATCCAAAAGAGTCAATCAATGAAAGAGTTTAAGGAGTACTGATTGGTGCAAAACCGTCAAGTTTTCTCACGCGAGCTGATCACTTGTGAATGACCAGCCGTAAGGAACTTAAAACAGCTCAAACACCAATTGCAATTTAGATCAGGAGAATACAGTGGATTCCCGGGTCGTTAAGTCCCACGGAGGATGACTGGTGTTTAACACAATCAGATGTCGAATAACCACTAAGGATAGTGGTCAGTAAGGATTTTGAGATATTTGTACCTAAAGAAAAGATTAATAAATTACAGCGACTTAATTGCAAATTAAAGGAAATTAAAAAGATTAACTATATTAAATAAACGCTATCACTAATTTTAAACTGATGTTTTTGGTTTTATGATTTTATAAAACTGAATTTAAAAACTACGCGACGTACAAATAAAAACGTGAAACTTACACAATATTAATCCTAAAAATATGAAAATGATATTTTTACAAATCTAATGATATAAGAAAATTTTAAGAAAAAGAAAATTATTTTTATAACTAATTAATTAATTATTATTAATTAAAAACTATTTTTAACTATTTAATAATTACCTAAAATACAAGAAAAGAGAAAATAAAGCTAGAAAAATAAAATTATGAATTGGAAAAGTATAAAATATCAAAATAGAATTTTCAAAACTATTTTTATATTTTTCTGATTAATTTTCTATTTTTTATGAATTTTAAACTATTAAAAACTAATTAAATTACTAAAAATTACAAAATAAACTATGAAAAATCTGGAAAATTACTTTTTTTACTTTTTATATTTATCTAAACTTAATAAAAATGAAAAATTATTTTTTTGAACCTTTTCTGAATTTTTTGTATTTAAAGCTAATTAAAAAATGCTTAAAAACTACTTTAAATTAAGAAAAATAGCAAATCAACTTAGAAAAATCTGAAAATTTCAGGAAAACTCTAAAATTATATAAGGAAGCTAGGAAAAATGGAAAAACAGGTGCTTATGTGTGGAATTATAGAACTGATGTGTAAGTGCTTATTGAAATAAGCACTTGAATAAGCAAATGAGCACCAATGTGAACCAACTGTTAACAGAAGCTTAAATATGATAAAACTACTCTAATGCAACTTAAAACAACAGGCTATAACCTCTGGGATGCAATTTACCAAGATTTGATGATTATGAGCATATAGGCTAAAACAGATTCTAGGGGTTATTTTGGAAGCAAGCACAAGCTACAATTTAAGCTAAAAATGAAAACAGACAATTGGAACCTATCTTAGACCTGGCTAAGATCAAATACACCAAAACTCAGACCTGGGTGAGCTCACATGAGCCCTGTGCACCTTGCACAAAATCTGAGAAAACTCAGTTTAAGATAAGCCCTGTGGAGCAGGGCAGTTAGGACCAAATTCACCAGCTTCTTTAGAGCTTATAAAAAAATTGGAAAATTTCACAAAAATGCTGATAAGTGACAAGACCAGTTGAACTTTATGAAGCTACAAATTTCACTGAATATGGCTCAAAAATGAAGCCATGAAAAATCCTTGCATTTGCCCCTAAAACAGATTTTAGCAATTTTGACTTTTGATGATATTGATGAACTTTGACCAAAATGGATTTTGAATCCAATTTTATGACTGATGTTGATGAAATATGAATGAACAAGCACAATGCAAGCAGTATTTAACAATTCTAAACACAAAATAAGGATTTGCCAATCCTAAAATCACAACAGTGAGCAGTTGAGAATGATTTAGCTAAGATTTGACTTTTAGTGATTGCAGACCCAATTTATTGACTAATATGTGCTCAAATGAGCTTAAGAAACATGAACTAACAATAAGTATGCACTGAACAAGCCTTAAGGGCAATTTAAGCTATGAACCAAACACCCCTTATTATACTGATTTGCAAACTGAAACAAATCCAAACACTGAACCAGCATATATTATGATCAAACTCACTTAACCAGACCTAAATACATCTATTAGAACAGGATTTAACAGATTAAAACTACAAATACTTATTATGCTAAGAAACTTTGAAATGACTTACAACTTGTCCAAAGCCACAATGGCTTGCAAACCAGTGAACCCAAGGACACTATCCTATATAAACCAACAAATGGCTTCCAAATCAACCCAACTCCATGTCTGAATCAACCCAAATCCTTCCTGCATCACTTTTGGTCCTTGTTTTGACTTTTGTTGACCAGTAACTAAAATGCTTTAAACTTGCTTACAAGCTTACAAAAAGCTATTTTAAGCTTGTATAAGCTTATATGAGATTGAGATTGAGCTGCTAAAAGCTTTAACAAATGAGTTTGAAAGTTAAAATTTCAACAGTGGACACATAATATGGAAATTGAACTTTAGCTTGAATTGATGTTTAAACAGAGTTGCAATACACTTAGATACTGTTATTTGATACAAATAAACTTGAAAATACAACTTCAAACTAGTTAAGACATGATAATAAGTAAAACGACATACATGAATTTTTAAAAGCTAACTACTTGTTTGCTTCTCCGTCTTCCTCCTCTTTTATGCTTCAACTGAGCTACACGTGGCCTTCTGAGATAATCCCACCACTTTGTTTGGCCAATGGGAGTGTTTTGAGCCTTATCACTTTTTGGCGGGAAAATTGGTTTTGACTTGTAGAGCTCTGTTTTATCAACTAGGGGGGGGGGGGTGGCATTTAATGTGGTGGTAAAAGTAGGTGAGTATGATGATGAGGGGGGTGGAAAGGTGAGGTGACTGGAGAGGAGCAGGCAAGTTGGTTTGCAGGCAACACATGGGAGAGATAAACAGTGTGGGCGCGTTTTTCTGCTTGTTTGACTTTCCTTGACCAAAGGTCCAAAATAGCTAAAGACAGGGGGCTCAAAAGGTAATATGGCAGGGGGTCAAATTCAATTTGACAAGGCTTAGGTTTAGTTTACATGACAAGGACCAAAACTGTAAATACTCCAATCTTGAGGGACCAAACTGCCAATACTCCAAAGTTACCATAAGGACTGAATTTGACAAACTTTAATAGTGCAAGGACTATTTTTGACATTTTCAAATTTTCAAAGGACCAAACTTGACAATTTTGAAAGTTCAGGGACCTAAGTTGTAAATTTGTAATTTTAAGTTTCAAGGACCAATTTTGACAACTTAGGAATCCCTAGGGACTCAAAATGATATTTTTCTTTATTTAGATTTACCAGGGACTGTTTTTGACAACTTTTGAAACTTGGGGGACTAAAACTGCCAATTATGCAAATTTGATACGTTTTTCACCAGATTTTGATACTTTTGCATTTAAAACACATAAAACACTTATTTGTGATATTTTTATCATTTCGATGCATTTCTGAGTGTTTTCAGATGTTTTTGCAGTCTAATTTGTACAAAAATGATGAGTATTTACACACTCATCAATCCCCCACACTAAGATATTGCTAGTCCCTAGCAATGTTTTGAGAAAAAATTAATGGATTTCATCTCTTTACCAAAAGCCATTACTTCTGGAGTAGCCAAATGTTTCAGTTCAAGTAAGAACTTTGGTACACCGATAACCAAATGATTTTGAGCAAATCACCAGCTTCCAACGGATTTGATTTGTCTTTACCAGAAGCCGTTTGCTTCTGGACTAGCCAACTCTTAGATAAAATATCTTTGGTGAGCTGATTACCAATTATGGTTTTCCAACTGCCTTTACCACAAGCCATAAACTTGCGGGCTAGCCAACTCTTCACTTTTAAGGATATGGTGAGCTGAATACCATACAATTTTGGGCAAATTGCAAGCCGTCAACGGATTTGAGATATCTTTACCAAGAGCCGTTTGCTCCTGGATTAGCCAATCCTTTTGTTTTTTAGACAAGGCGGACTGATAACCAAATGAGTAAGTGTAGAACACTTACTCCAAAAAAAATTTTTGGCCAAAATTGGGGGAATTGGGCGGTATAATTACATGATAAAATTCGTGAGAATTCCCCCCCACACTTAGAAATGAATATTGCCCTCAATATTCAAAGTACCGGCGGTTATGCCGAAACATAGAACGTAAAGGGAAATACTAAGGCCATTATTTAGCAAGGATTTTTTTTTTTTTTTTTTTTTTTTTTTTTTTTTTTTTTTTTTTAAGAAACTTATATACACAACATGTGGGGCAACTCCCCCACACTAGGGTGGTAGAAAGTAGAAAGAAGTAACTAAACTGTCAAGTTTTGTCACACAAGCTAGCCACTTGTGAATGGCTAACCGGAACAAACTTCAGACAGCTCAGAAATATGGGTGAAAACCCATATGGCATGCTACTGTTTTTGATTCCCGAGTCGCTAGCTTGACTCGATCCCCGCATTCATTGGTTCATGGGGAAAGTTTGTAGATCCGGGACAATCACAGGGGGAATGTCCTCTCCAAAGTAATGCTTCAACCGATGACCATTCACTTTAAAATTTGGACCATCGGGTTGAGATAACTCAATGGTGCCATAAGGATAAACCTTAGTGATAGTAAATGGACCAGACCAACGGGATTTAAGCTTTCCCGAGAAAATCTTCAATCTTGAATTGAAAAGAAGGACTCGATCACCAACGTTGAAAACGCGGTTCTTGATTTTAGAGTCATGAATCTTCTTTGTCTTTTCTTTATAGATCAAAGAGTTCTCGTATGCTTGATCACGGAGTTCATTTAATTCATTCATTTGAACTTTCCTGTGATCACCAGCTGTCTGAATATCGAAGTTGGCATGCTTCAGGGCCCAGTATGCCTTGTGCTCTAGCTCAACCGGCAGATGACACGCCTTCCCGTATACAAGCTTGTATGGAGTACACCCGATGGGTGTTTTGTAAGCTGTACGGAAGGCCCAGAGTGCGTCATCTAGCTTATCCGACCAAGAGGCACGGTTTTCGCCAACCGTCCTCTCCAGAATTCTTTTAATCCCCCGGTTGGAAACTTCCACTTGCCCACTAGTTTGGGGGTGGTACGCAGTAGATAGACGGTGAGTTACACCAAACTTCTGCATGACTCTTTCAAACTGGTCATTGCAGAAATGCGTACCACGATCACTGATTATGGCTCGTGGAGTTCCAAACCTAGCAAAGAGAGATTTCAAGAATTTCACAACAACTCGGGCATCATTGGTATGCAAAGCCTTAGCTTCAACCCATTTTGACAAGTAGTCAACGGCCACGAGTATGTACTTATTACCGCGAGAAGAAGGAAATGGCCCCATAAAGTCAATGCCCCAGATGTCAAAAATCTCACACACTTGAATGGCGTTTTGTGGCATTTCATTCCTTTGTGAGATATTCCCGTGACGTTGACAAGCGTCACAGGTTTTGACGAATTCATGGGCATCCTTGTAGATTGTGGGCCAATAGAATCCGGAATCAAACACCTTCTTGGCGGTGTAGTTGGGGCTATGATGTCCCCCAGTAGGTCCAGAATGGCAAGCTTTGAGAATGTCAATAGCTTCCTGACCATACACACATCGCCTGATGACTTGATCCGCGCAAATTTTAAACAAGTAGGGGTCGTCCCAGAAGTAATGTTTAACATCCTTGAAGAATTTGTTCTTCTGTTGGGACGACATCCCTTTCACTATGAAGTTACCCGCATGGTAATTTGCGAAGTCAGCAAACCATAGGGTAGTAGAATCTCCACGAAAAGAAACCGCATTGAGTGTTTCGAGAGGAAATGTTTCATTTATTTCCTTTTTCTCGAACACATCTTGGTGAGGGTTTTCTAATCGGGACAGATGATCAGCAGCAAGGTTCTCAGCTCCTTTTTTATCACGTATAATGATATCAAATTCCTGGAGGAGGAGAACCCAATGGAGCAATCTCGGCTTTGCATCTTGTTTTGCAAAGAGATATTTAAGAGCCGAGTGATCCGTATACACCACGCATTTGGTCAAGATGAGGTATGGCCGAAATTTCTCAAACGCATACACCACAGCTAATAGTTCTTTTTCTGTAGTGGTGTAATGGGTTTGAGCTTCAGTCATAGTCTTACTTGCGTAGTGTATAGGCTGAAAATGCTTTGTTTTGCGTTGCCCCAAGACTGCACCGATAGCAAAATCACTTGCATCGCACATGAGCTCAAAGGGTAAATCCCAGTCGGGGGCAACTAGAATGGGTGCTTCCGTAAGCTTTTTCTTTAGTGTTTCAAAAGCTTCGACGCACTCAGGAGAGAAGATAAAAGGAGCTTCTTTTTCAAGAAGATGGGTCATAGGCCGAGCGATTTTAGAAAAATCTTGAATGAATCTACGATAAAACCCGGCATGACCTAGAAAACTCCTAATACCTTTGACGGTAGTAGGATGAGGCAGTTTAGCAATAACATCAACTTTTGCTCTATCGACCTCAATCCCGTTTTTTGAAATCTTATGGCCAAGGACTATGCCTTCTTTGACCATAAAGTGGCTCTTCTCCCAATTTAGACAGAGATTGGTGTCTTCACACCTCTTAAGCATTTTGTCTAAATGGGAGAGACATGTCTGAAATGAATCCCCGATGACTGAGAAGTCATCCATAAACACCTCCATTGTTTCCCCGATCATGTCGTGGAATATGGCCATCATACAGCGTTGGAACGTGCCAGGAGCGTTACATAAGCCAAAAGGCATACGTTTATAGGCAAAAGTTCCGTATGGGCAGGTGAATGTGGTCTTCTCTTGATCCTGTGGATCAATGGGGATCTGAAAGTAACCCGAGAAACCATCAAGGAAACAATAGTATTCGTTTCCTGCTAATCTCTCAAGCATCTGATCCATGAAGGGTAGAGGAAAATGGTCTTTACGGGTGGCGTCATTCAACTTACGATAGTCAATACACACACGCCATCCCGTAACCAATCGAGTTGGAATTAACTCGTTTTCTTCATTCGTGACAACAGTTATGCCACCCTTTTTAGGAACATAGTGAATTGGGCTAACCCAAGGACTATCTGAGATTGGGTAAATCAATCCTGCATCAAGAAGTTTGATAACCTCCTGTTTGATAACATCATGGATTTTTGGATTCACCCTTCTCTGATGTTGAACTGCTGGTTTGAAGTCATCCTCCATCAAGATTTTGTGAGTACAAAATTCAGGGTTAATACCCTTAATGTCGGAGAGTTTCCAAGCAATTGCTTGCTTGTGTGACTTCAAGACCTTTATGAGAGCAGTCTTTTCATCTTTACTCAAATCTCGAGCAATAATGACAGGCAATTTATCATCACCTTCAAGGAATGCATACTCGAGATGAGGCGGTAAGTCCTTAAGTTCGACTTCAGGAAATTCTTCAGTTTTCTCAACTGACTTGACTTCCTTGTTATGAAGGTTGACGGGAGGGAGTGGAGGAGAAGTGTCCTGATTTAACAACTTCTCAAGAATAAGAATATCTCCCTCCGGATTAATCTCATGGTGATTAATCTCTTCTGGAATTGCATCACTAATGTGAGGGGTTGATGAGTGATCATCTTTAAGCATTTTCTCAATGAGAAGTATGTCCCCCTCGATGTCAATTGGAGCGTGATCAATTTCCCATGGAACAGAATCACTAGCCAAGTATGCTTCAATCTCTTCCAAGATGAAGTCGCTTCCCTCAAACGGAGTGAGAGAAGGAGTAGAATTGGCTATGATAGGTTGAGAAGATGTGGTGGGATTCCCACTCACAGAATTATGAGAATAACCAAGAACTTCTTGAGAGTACTATTCAGAAGCAACATCAATGATATCTATTCGGTTAACCGACTCAGAATCATAGTTTGCAGAGTACCTCGAAGTTTGATCAAGGTTAAAGGTGACAGCTTCATTACCAACACGTAATGTGATTTCTTGCTCAAATACATCAATGAGAGCACGGCCCGTTCTCAGGAATCCTCTTCCAACAATGAGAGGAACCCGTGGATCAGCATCGAAATCAACAACTACAAAGTCAGCTGGAAAATGGAACTTTCCTACTTTCACAAATACGTCCTCGGCAATTCCAAGAGGACGGGATATTGTACGATCTGCAAGCTCGAGAGTCATGCATGTAGGAGTAAGATCCGGAAGAGAAAGTTTCTTCCATACTGAATGAGGCATCAGGTTTATGCTTGCACCAAGATCGGCTAAGGCAAAGCATTCAACCATTCCTGGAAATACACAAGGTAAGAGGAACTTTCCAGGATCTCCAAGCTTCTCGGGAAGCTTCTTCAAGATAACTGCAGAGCAGTTCTCGTTGAGAGGAGTTTTAGCCATTTCAAACAGCTTTTCCTTATTGCTTAACATGTGTTTGAGAGTTGATGCAAACTTGGGCATCAACATGATAGCATCCGCGAAGCTTATGTCAAAATGAAGTTCTTGGAAAATTTGAAAGAATTTTTCCATTTGTTGACTGGCTTTCTCGCGGAGCTTTTGCTCATGTAAACGTGATGGGTAAAGAATAGAAGATTTGGATTTGGGGTTACCAACTGGAGGTTCAAAAACAACTCCAGGTTTGGTATTGGGTTTCGGGACAACCTGAGGATGGACATTGCTGGTACCTCCGTTATTAGTAGGAAGTTCCTTGTCCTTTGTTGCCTCAGGTTCACTTTCCACTACCTTCGGGGGAGAAGAAGAAGAGGTAGTAGGAATAGCAGGTCCATCATATGAAGTTCCACTTCTGGTTGTGATCGCCTTTGCATCGCCCCTCGGATTAGCGATCGTGTTGCTAGGTAAAGTACCTGAGCCCGAGGGTCGATCATTTAAAGACTTCTTCAATTCAGCGATCTGACTGACCAACAACCTGTTTGTCTCCTCTTGAGTCTTCATGAATTGCTTTAAAAGCTCATCAGATGTTGACACAGGAGGAGGTGGAGGGACAATTTGAGGCCGTATGTTCTGGTTATAGCCAGAATTCCCTTGATTAGGGTTCATATTCCCCTGAAATTGATTCCCTCGATTGTAAGTGTTTTGATTAAGATTTCCTTGATGTTGGAAACCTTGATTGGGTCCGGAATAGAAATTACCTTGGTTTTGATAACCTTGGTTCATTCTTGGTTGGTTCTGATTCCGGTTAGGATTCTGGTTAAAACCGGGTGGTGCCTGATAAGTGTTAGCATGGTAGTTTGGTTCATTTTGAGGACGGTATTGATTACCTCCTTGATTTGAAGTACCGGCTATAGCATTAGCTTCAAAAGGACTACCTTCGGTGGCAGTACAGTTGTAGTATGCATGAGGACCACCACAAGTAACACAAACTTCAACTTTCTTCACTTCACCATATGATGGTGCTTGTGTGAAAGTGACTTTCTTTTGGTTAGCAAGAACCAAAGCCTGAACAATATCCGTGAGTTTTTCAATCTTAGCATCGGTGCTAGATGTACTCACGGAAGATGAAGTAGAAGGTCCAGCATTAGACTCAGTATGATATGTCTTTGTGCGGAAAGGACGGACCTGGGACTTGTTTTCAATGATTTGCAAGGCTTCTTTTGTGGTCTTGCTCAAGAAATTACCTCCCGCGGAGGCATTTAGAGAGTCTTGATTGGCCTGGTTCAGACCATTGTAGAAAGTATCCATTTGCATTAACTCGGAAAATCCATGATGCGGACACTTACGGAGCAATTCTTTGTAACGATCCCATGCCTCCCCGAATGATTCATCAAATCTCTAAGAGAATTTCATTATCTCATTCTTAAGACTTGTAGTTCGGGATGGAGGATAGAATTCGTTCACAAACTTTGTGACTAGATCTTCCCATGTCTCAATGGAACGAGGGGGTTGTTTCTCAAGCCAATTCCGGGCTTGTCCCTCTAGAGAAAATGGGAACAGAAGAAGCTTGATAGCTTCATGTGGGACATTCTTGTATTTGATGGTAGATGCAATCTTGTTAAACCATCGAATGTGTGCATGAGGATCATCCCGCTCAAAACCATAGAATTGGCTTTGGGTTACCAGATTAAGTAACCCGGTTTTGAGTTCAAAAGTATCAGCCACGATGGCTGGGACAACAATGGCATCTCCGTAACCCTCGATGGGTGCTTGGAGAAGCTCATTCATCGGCTTGTCTTCTGCCATTACGGCAGGTGGTGGTGGTGGTAGACGTTCCTCAGTCACAGCTGAAGGAGCAGAACGTCCTCTACGTCTACGAGGAATCTTTCCAAGTTCTGACAATGGACTTGTAGAACTGGAAGAACGAGTGCGCATGCACTAAGTATAAAAATCAGTTTTCAAAACAAATGCGAGGCAAAACGACAAGTGAACTTAACCAATAATCACAAATGAAATGGCTTCTTTGAAAAAGGTACACCAAATCACAAGTGACACAAAGGCAAGTTTTAAATCTGATGTTCGGGAACTTATTATGGTCGCACCGCCAGTTAGGTAGTGCACTGCCTTGATTTGCGGTGGTTGATTTTTATTTATATATTAAGTATCACTGAAAAGACGTAGGTATAGATTTGTGCTGATGGGTTTAAAAACTTTTGGACAATATTTTTGGTATCGTCTCGTTTAACCAAATCGTATTTCTTTAAGAATCACCTTAAAAGAAACACAAGCTAGAAAACGTTACGATTGTTTTGTTGTTTTATATTTTGTTTGGTGTTTTTAACACTTTAGGAAAAGTGTTAATGAACTTTTTTGATTTATATAACTTTACAGAAAATTTTTTTACAAACTGTGGTATATGTGCAAGTACGGGTCTGAAAAATGCTTAGAACACGCTTACAGCCTCCCCGGCAGCGGCGCCAAAATTTGATTGGTGCAAAACCGTCAAGTTTTCTCACGCGAGCTGATCACTTGTGAATGACCAGCCGTAAGGAACTTAAAACAGCTCAAACACCAATTGCAATTTAGATCAGGAGAATACAGTGGATTCCCGGGTCGTTAAGTCCCACGGAGGATGACTGGTGTTTAACACAATCAGATGTCGAATAACCACTAAGGATAGTGGTCAGTAAGGATTTTGAGATATTTGTACCTAAAGAAAAGATTAATAAATTACAGCGACTTAAATGCAAATTAAAGGAAATTAAAAAGATTAACTATATTAAATAAACGCTATCACTAATTTTAAACTGATGTTTTTGGTTTTATGATTTTATAAAACTGAATTTAAAAACTACGCGACGTACAAATAAAAACGTGAAACTTACACAATATTAATCCTAAAAATATGAAAATGATATTTTTAAAAATCTAATGATATAAGAAAATTTTAAGAAAAAGAAAATTATTTTTATAACTAATTAATTAATTATTATTAATTAAAAACTATTTTTAACTATTTAATAATTACCTAAAATACAAGAAAAGAGAAAATAAAGCTAGAAAAATAAAATTATGAATTGGAAAAGTATAAAATATCAAAATAGAATTTTCAAAACTATTTTTATATTTTTCTGATTAATTTTCTATTTTTTATGAATTTTAAACTATTAAAAACTAATTAAATTACTAAAAATTACAAAATAAACTATGAAAAATCTGGAAAATTACTTTTTTTACTTTTTATATTTATCTAAACTTAATAAAAATGAAAAATTATTTTTTTGAACCTTTTCTGAATTTTTTGTATTTAAAGCTAATTAAAAAATGCTTAAAAACTACTTTAAATTAAGAAAAATAGCAAATCAACTTAGAAAAATCTGAAAATTTCAGGAAAACTCTAAAATTATATAAGGAAGCTAGGAAAAATGGAAAAACAGGTGCTTATGTGTGGAATTATAGAACTGATGTGTAAGTGCTTATTGAAATAAGCACTTGAATAAGCAAATGAGCACCAATGTGAACCAACTGTTAACAGAAGCTTAAATATGATAAAACTACTCTAATGCAACTTAAAACAATAGGCTATAACCTCTGGGATGCAATTTACCAAGATTTGATGATTATGAGCATATAGGCTAAAACAGATTCTAGGGGTTATTTTGGAAGCAAGCACAAGCTACAATTTAAGCTAAAAATGAAAACAGACAATTGGAACCTATCTTAGACCTGGCTAAGATCAAATACACCAAAACTCAGACCTGGGTGAGCTCACATGAGCCCTGTGCACCTTGCACAAAATCTGAGAAAACTCAGTTTAAGATAAGCCCTGTGGAGCAGGGCAGTTAGGACCAAATTCACCAGCTTCTTTAGAGCTTATAAAAAAATTGGAAAATTTCACAAAAATGCTGATAAGTGACAAGACCAGTTGAACTTTATGAAGCTACAAATTTCACTGAATATGGCTCAAAAATGAAGCCATGAAAAATCCTTGCATTTGCCCCTAAAACAGATTTTAGCAATTTTGACTTTTGATGATATTGATGAACTTTGACCAAAATGGATTTTGAATCCAATTTTATGACTGATGTTGATGAAATATGAATGAACAAGCACAATGCAAGCAGTATTTAACAATTCTAAACACAAAATAAGGATTTGCCAATCCTAAAATCACAACAGTGAGCAGTTGAGAATGATTTAGCTAAGATTTGACTTTTAGTGATTGCAGACCCAATTTATTGACTAATATGTGCTCAAATGAGCTTAAGAAACATGAAATAACAATAAGTATGCACTGAACAAGCCTTAAGGGCAATTTAAGCTATGAACCAAACACCCCTTATTATACTGATTTGCAAACTGAAACAAATCCAAACACTGAACCAACATATATTATGATCAAACTCACTTAACCAGACCTAAATACATCTATTAGAACAGGATTTAACAGATTAAAACTACAAATACTGATTATGCTAAGAAACTTTGAAATGACTTACAACTTGTCCAAAGCCACAATGGCTTGCAAACCAGTGAACCCAAGGACACTATCCTATATAAACCAACAAATGGCTTCCAAATCAACCCAACTCCATGTCTGAATCAACCCAAATCCTTCCTGCATCACTTTTGGTCCTTGTTTTGACTTTTGTTGACCAGTAACTAAAATGCTTTAAACTTGCTTACAAGCTTACAAAAAGCTATTTTAAGCTTGTATAAGCATATATGAGATTGAGATTGAGCTGCTAAAAGCTTTAACAAATGAGTTTGAAAGTTAAAATTTCAACAGTGGACACATAATATGGAAATTGAACTTTAGCTTGATATGATGTTTAAACAGAGTTGCAATACACTTAGATACTGTTATTTGATACAAATAAACTTGAAAATACAACTTCAAACTAGTTAAGACATGATAATAAGTAAAACGACATACATGAATTTTTAAAAGCTAACTACTTGTTTGCTTCTCTGTCTTCCTCCTCTTTTATGCTTCAACTGAGCTACACGTGGCCTTCTGAGATAATCCCACCACTTTGTTTGGCCAATGGGAGTGTTTTGAGCCTTATCACTTTTTGGCGGGAAAATTGGTTTTGACTTGTAGAGCTCTGTTTTATCAACTAGGGGGGGTGGCATTTAATGTGGTGGTAAAAGTAGGTGAGTATGATGATGAGGGGGGTGGAAAGGTGAGGTGACTGGAGAGGAGCAGGCAAGTTGGTTTGCAGGCAACACATGGGAGAGATAAACAGTGTGGGCGCGTTTTTCTGCTTGTTTGACTTTCCTTGACCAAAGGTCCAAAATAGCTAAAGACAGGGGGCTCAAAAGGTAATATGGCAGGGGGTCAAATTCAATTTGACAAGGCTTAGGTTTAGTTTACATGACAAGGACCAAAACTGTAAATACTCCAATCTTGAGGGACCAAACTGCCAATACTCCAAAGTTACCATAAGGACTGAATTTGACAAACTTTAATAATGCAAGGACTATTTTTGACATTTTCAAATTTTCAAAGGACCAAACTTGACAATTTTGAAAGTTCAGGGACCTAAGTTGTAAATTTGTAATTTTAAGTTTCAAGGACCAATTTTGACAACTTAGGAATCCCTAGGGACTCAAAATGATATTTTTCTTTATTTAGATTTACCAAGGACTGTTTTTGACAACTTTTGAAACTTGGGGGACTAAAACTGCCAATTATGCAAATTTGATACGTTTTTCACCAGATTTTAATATTTTTGCATTTAAAACACATAAAACACTTATTTGTGATATTTTTATCATTTCGATGCATTTCTGAGTGTTTTCAGATGTTTTTGCAGTCTAATTTGTACAAAAATGATGAGTATTTACACACTCATCAAGTACCAAGCAATTCGTCAATAAGACCGGGAGTTCTCTCTTGACGTTGATAGCCCGTAAGAGAGAAACTCTCTCTTCCATCGACAAAGCTCTTTAGCCTCCGCATATGATCCCGGTGAAATAGCCTTTCATCAATCCTTGTGATTATCTTCCTAGCATCCCTCCTTTCCTTGGAATTCCAACGCTTCTTTGACCCAATACCTTGCTTAATGTTTTTCAACCGATATGCTAACCCATCACGAACCGACTTCAACGTGTGATCGCAAAACTTGTGAACCTCGTTGTACGCCATTAAACAATTATGGTGAAGTTCACTGCGGTAAACAACTCCAAATTTTGGTTTCTTGACAATGATGTACTGAGAAAGTTGGTTTATGTCGGGAAAGTGTAGTAATGGTTTAGTGAGGTTAACTTGTTTCTGATATGATTCCACAGCAAGTTGAAGATCTTCAACACGTTCCTGGATCACTTTGCTTCGAATGAATATTAACAAGGCAGTGATGTACTGGAGCTGAATATGTATGGAAAATTGTCTCATCCGACCTTGTACCTTAGCAAGGTACATGTCTTCGATGTCGTTCAGCGACAACCTAGGAAAATCAGCTTCTGTAAAGTCATATTCTTGTTCGTCTTGGCGTTTGATGGTGATTTTCTTCAGGAATGAATAATCCCATTTAGTAGCCAGATCGACATTCATGATAGCAACGATCCGTTTGTCACTGAACACTTCTTTGTTTGATATCTGAACTTGGCGGCTGCGGTAGTAAATTCTTCTTCGTTCAGGCCAATGATGAATGCCATATTGTGCATCAAGATCATAAGTCACCACATGTTCAACAAACATTCTTGTGGCTTCTTCTTCGATGGCAACATTGTTGGAGAAGACCGCTGCTGGGATGTTGAAGGTAAGTGACGTAGCATACTTCGTGCTGACTTTTCTACCATGTTGTAGAAATTCCAGGTCGTTGTTGAAGAAGTATTGGTAAGGGATTCTAGGTTGATCTGGTCGACCAATGGTTGGTAGTGGTTTGGTCCAGTCTGTGTAATATGGAGCCTTATCCGGTCTTGTGAAGTCAATGTTCGATTCTGGGTTGAGCCAGTCAATGTTGTTAGACATCGCTCGTGCAATGTTGTCGAGATGATATTCAACTTCAACAGCACTGTTGGATCTGTCTTTTAACAATTGGAAAGCATCATTTTTTATCCGGCGTAATTCGCTCTTCGTCATCTTTTTTACCCTGAATTCATCCTGGATAAGCTTAACCTGCTCCATAGTACAACCATCTACTAGTTCTTGGCCTTCCGGTAATCGCGGAGTAGCATCAACGAGCTTGCTGAACCAGTCATATTCTGCAGTGTCATCTTCATCTAACCAAGAAACGACAGAGCTGGATCTCTTCTTCTTTTTAGGTATGGATGATGGTCCTGATTGTTGCTCAGTTGATGTTTTAGGTGAGGGCTGTGGTTGGGGCTCAGGAATCTCT
Organism: Chrysanthemum seticuspe; assembly: GCA_019973895.1. Classification (NCBI taxonomy): domain Eukaryota; kingdom Viridiplantae; phylum Streptophyta; class Magnoliopsida; order Asterales; family Asteraceae; genus Chrysanthemum; species Chrysanthemum seticuspe. The sequence goes on from BPTQ01000009.1 coordinate 255,891,905, forward strand.
TCGTCATCACCACCGGTGTATTGGAAATAGTCACCAGTTTTCTCCTTTGATGGTGAGGAATCAGAGTCCCGAGGTTTGTCTGATGCAGGAGGACGTTGAGCAGATCGTGTGGTGGTGGTGGTCTTTTAGGGTGGTGGAGGCATAGAAGAGGATTCGCCTATTTTCTTTTGACGTTTAGGCTCGAAATCCTTGTCAGCATCGTCATCATCTCTTGGTCGCTTAACCTCACCAGCCGACTCTTTACATGATGTCTTGAGTTGATATTCCAGTAATGCCTCAAAAAGTTTTGCTTCGTTAGAAGTGAAAGTTGCGGATCGTTGAGACATTTGCATAACCAACTTAGAGATCAATTCTGCATCAGTGACAACAGGAGCCGGAACTGGTTTGATTTCCATGACCGCAGGGGTAGTTGACAGTGTGTGCTTGACCAATGCCATGAGATGTGGATAGAGTTGTCTGGCGAACATGTCTCTTGTGACTCCAGGGACAGTGTCGAGAAGGAACTTATGAGTGTAGTCCTTAATCGTCTTGTCCATCTCACCCTAAATATCTCGGTTGAGAAATTGCTGGATCTAGGGAATGTCCCGATTTTCCCCGAGAATGTTATGGATCAACAACTTAGTGTATCTGATAAAAGGAACCTTTATCCCGGGTTTCTTGAGATGGGACATCATGTCTTCCTATATCAGACTGGCAAAGTCGATGTGCTGCTTGTTGACCATGCCCCAGAAGGTTTGCAGATGCATTAGTTTTGGATGCTCGTGACCGCTGTCTCTTCCGGAAACAGACTTGGCGATCATGATGTACAAGGTCCTCCATGGTTGAGTAATGTTCTTTAAATTGACCGAGGAGTACTTTGTAATTATTCTAGCAGCTTGAATAGCGGATTGTAGTGTAGCCTCTTCATTTGACGAGTAAACCTTATATTTGAATAGCGGATTTGTAATTATGAACCTACACTACAATTCATGGATCAACTGTTGTGTCTCGTCATTTTATGAAGATCACGAGGGAGTCTTGTAACTTATATTTAACATGTACAAATGATTTACAATGAACATGGATGTCGCAAATAATAACATAGGGTTGTGGTTAAATTATGGGTCGTATGGTTAGTTGGTCATGCATGTCTCGATATAAACTAAGTGATCACCTTAGAGTTGGGTAAACTTGTACTAGTCGTGTTATAACTACTTATAACGTAACTAAATGTTAGATCTAAAACTGGGACATCATTACGTATATATAAGTATGGCGTATGTAATTTTAAAGGTCATATTATAATTATAAAAACTAAAAGGGGTGGATATGCGAATATGATGACTAAAAGGGATTAAATAAGTAAAATAGGTAAATACGTTATATTTACAATTTAGACCTTACACTTTGTAATATTTACACTTTAGACCTTAACTTGAGTACATTGGCATAAATGATCCTTAAAGTATAATAATACTCACTTAACCTAATATGTCTTTAAAATGCATCATAAACGGCTAAAGTTACTAATTATGGAAACCTGCCTAAAATATAAAGTTACTTAAAATGGAAAGATTACTAAAAGTGGAAACCTGGTATAAATGGAAAGCCATCTAAAATGAGTAATCTGATTCTTATTAAGCGTTATCTAATTCATATAGGTTCCGGGGGGCGTGATGGACCTGATCTTTTGACTTTACTTTCATATTTTGCTTGCTTCGAATAAGGTACAAATATTCTATCCCTTTTCAGTAGGGATTCTCATGATCTCTTTGCATCTCTGATCTCTTGCCATTGGTTTATTGAACCTTTGCTCTGATATTGACCCTCTGATATTGAACCATTGGTATTGAACCTCTGTTATTGAACCACTGTTACTGAACCTTTGATACTGAACCTTTGATATTGGATTATTACTATGAACCTCTGAATTGTGAACTAATGATATTGAACCTTGATTATGATGACTCACCTATTGTATATTGTGGACCTTTTGCTTTGACCTGTCAGTTTGAGACCCGAGCCATTAACTAGGCATCGGGTTCCATGTCCGTGTCATTGATGCACCAATGGCATGACTCTAGTATGGTTGAGTGATGTTCCACACCATCCCTATATTGTATTGATTATGCGCGCTTCACTGTTATTGTTATGGACACTATTGTTCTGCAGGGGCGTATGGATGCATCCTAGATTTGTACTGTACTGCTACTGTTATATATACTGTATTGGTAATGTGGTGCGTGTGTGCAATACACCCCCTCACATACTGGGAGCTGATCACTCCACTGGCTACTTGAGGTCTTTCCTCCTATTGTATTGGTATTTCGAGGTTACCCCTCCGAATACAATGATTACTACTGGATATTGGACTGCTATTGCTATTATTGATTATATTGTATTGTATTGTTGGCTCGTGGTGGATTACTGACCCTTTCCTTGTTTCCTTTACCCTACTCTATATTGTTACTCTTCATTCATTGCTTATCGTACTTATCTTGACTTCAGTTTCTCATTATTGCTATTGTATTGTTATATCTGTTCACTAGGCTTTTTAAGCTCAGCCGCATTTCTTTTCCTGCGGCAGGTACATAAGATAGGAGCTGTGGATTGTTTGGGTTGAGAGATGAGCTGATATAGAGACCATGCCTAGTCATCTTAGACTTCAATATGTTCTGAATTTATTGGACTTGGTTATCATGTTTTTATTTGAAATTTCATTTCTTGAATTTATGTATTGTTAAGTCATGTTGACTTGATTTTCCTTTGTTTATTTATGTAAAACTTCCGCTGTTTAATTTATGTCCATTGTGAATGCTTTGATATGTCACCATACTGTGATAGTTCTACCCTTATCGGGTTGGGGTGTTACAATTATGGTATCAGAGACCAGGTTTACGACTTGTAGTCTGGACATGTGACATATGGACCCTAGTATTTGACCCATAGAGCTTAGGTCTGACCTGTGAGGACTTGGGTAGACATTAGGCTTCCGTCTGTTTCGATCTTTTCAGATTCTGTTGATTTTTGTCCATGTTTGACTTCGATGTACTGTTGTCTTCGCTGATTCAACCTTCTTCTTTTTGCATTTGATTTTGTTATTCTATCTTCGCGCATTCATTTATCGATCGCTTAGATGGAGACTACTCGTGGAGTCGAAGATGATGGTACCGACCCTGTGTTGCCGCAACCGTTTCCTTAACTGGAGAGGTTCGTGAAGCATAAGCCGCACCCGACTGCAATGCTGCTGGAGACATCAAGATGCTGCTGGAGGGAGCTGGACGAATCAACCAGAGGTGCAAAGACGGAGACAAGATTCAACTGGTGGACACTTGGAAGACGTATGAGCAGAAGAATTATGACCGGCGTACTTTAGTCATGCAGTGAAACTACTACCAAGATTCAGGCATATTGTGGTCAACAGTCCAACCGTTGGGATGCTGAGGAGATTCATTTGTTTCATATGATTGGGCGCGTTTGGATGACGGAGTCCTAGGGATTGATTCTTCGGTGTTACTACAATCTCGCGTTGTGTTCTAAATCCCTTGAATAAATTATGTTCTCTTTGAATGATTTTTCCGTTTAGTATAAATTCTGTGAATGTTTGATGATTGTTCTGTTTTGGAAGATTTGACGAACTGTGGAAGACCTGATGCTATTGCCGACGTGTTCCAGTTCGATGGTACTTGCTATGTTCCGTTACGTTCCTTATATGTTCTGTTTCTCTGATTTCGAATCCGTTAGTGATGATTGTTTCGGACCAACCCTAAGATGTAGAATGGACCGTTAGGTGGTTGATAGGATGATTTTCACGACTTGAGATAAAGTATGGTCATCATGAAGGTATACTCATATGATGCTGGTATTATGACGCTTGGCCAACGTGACAATACTTACATCATATGATGTACCCTCATTGTGATCATAGGATGTCTCGAGGAGTGCCTTAGAGCTTAGAATTTCTAACACCTAATTAAGATTGTCTGAGTTAGCAAGACCTTGGGATCTTTATGCCTATACGTTTGATCTACCCTCATCGATATACGACTAATACGTTTGAATTCTCGGCACGCGCTCATCTCTGTAAAGTTTCTACCGTTGGATCTCTGTTGTCCTTATTTCGATGTAATCTGGTATGTCTTGGTTTGTTTCCTTCGTTCCCTTTTCAATTTTCGAGGACGAAATTTTTTTTTGAGGGGAAGAGTTGTAAAACCCTAGAATCGTAAATGCGTTAAAAGACTATAATACCCTCAACTAATAACTCGCGACATATAACAAGGTCGTTAAATCGTTGGGCACGTAATAATAATTGATTTACACAAGACTTACAAATAAAACTGATAAATAACTTGCAAATAATTATGTAACACATTAAAATGTCCTATGTACAATATACCTTTTTATGGACAAATAATAAAATGTACTAGTAATGCTGGAAAGTAAATTAAATGGTGATTTGGTCCTTTATTTCTCTTGATCGGCCCTATTCCAACACCAGGCTTCCAAATTAAGTTCCTGATTTGTCTCATCTCTATCCCATATAATCCTTAGCCTCATTCAAATCGTCTCACACATCAAGAAACCCTAAACTCTTCTACACAAAGTGACGACATAAAATACCCCTTCTCCATTCTTTTTATGTCGACACATAAAGGCTCAAGAAAAGGGTGAACGAGGGTCATGTAAGGTCTGGAATTTACGTGGTTGGTACGAGGTTTATTGGTGTTGATCATGGGTCATTGTTGCTGCTACAGTCGTGGTACTATAGGGTTCAAGAAGGGTTGGTTTCGCTTGGTCTTGATCATCGTTTTCCTCTTCCTTTCACTCGCTACAAAGGTATCACCGTCATGACCTCGTTGTTCCTTCTTCGTTTCTAAATCAGATCGTGTATATATGTCCACCATATGCATGTTTTGAACCTAATTAAAACGTTTCATAAAACTGTTAAAATGAAGCAAAAAGGGTCGAATAATGGTTACATGAAATCATGATATAATCTTTACATATGTCGACTTAACGCACTCTTCATATCTAGGTTGTGTTTATGAATGCTGGTCATATAAATACTCTACCATACGTTTGTTTCTGGTGCATGTAAACGTGTTAAGTGAATGAATAAACTTGAGCTATGGAAAACCTATTATATTTACTACATAAAAACATGAATAAAACCAAATATATGTCTACCTAGATGGCATGAATCTGTTTTGACAGGTCCCCCACGACATACTTTTCTTTTGTCTTTAGCATGTTAAAATGGAACTTGAATCATGTCTAATTATTTAGTGTTATTGGTATTGAATGGGTCTATGTATAGGGCCTTGTTTGTGGAGTATATGGGGCGTATAACTGTGGTGTATGGCATAGGTGTGTCTCGTCATTTTATGAAGATCACGAGGGAGTCTTGTAACTTATATTTAACGTGTATAAATGATTTACAATGAACATGGATGTCGCAAATAATAACCTAGGGTTGTGGTTAAATTATGGGTCGTATGGTTAGTTGGTCATGCATGTCTCGATATAAACTAAGTGATCACCTTAAAGTTGGGTAAACTTGTACTAGTCGTGTTATAACTACTTATAACGTAACTAAATGCTAGATCTAAAATTGGGACATCATTACGTATACATAAGTATGGCTTATGTAATTTTAAAGGTCATGTTAATACAAATAAGCCGTAAAAACGTTTATTTATATTTTACGATCTTCTAATGTTTTGTCGATAACAAACGTAAAATCATATTAACGAAACAAATAAAATACGTAAATGGTTTGAACTAATAGTTTCTAACATATTCACATTTTCACATAAAACACTAAAACAAGTATAAGTGATTTTATGATTTAAGTAATACATATATACAACAACTAGTGTTTACATATTTGGATAAAATATACACATAACTAGTATGTAGTATATTGGGTAATATAAATGGGTAGAAACTTAAGTATCACAACCCATTGGGCAAATACATTGAATGTAGTTGGGTACAACCCAAAGCCCATAACCCATGGATCTTGACCCATAACCCATTTCATGACATCATGCTTATATCATACATGAATGATATCCATAAACCCATGGATCAACCCATACCCAAGTGACTAAGTGCATTGCACTCAAAGATACATTGTATCTAGCCAAAGATCCATGGTTCAACCCATGACCCATGACCCATAACCAAAATACCCATGGGCAAAGAGGAGCGTTCCACGGATCCCTAGCTTAACGCTAGACGGATCCCTTGTGGAAGGGATCTGTGGGATCCGGGGAAACAGTAGGATTTTTCCTCTATAAATAGTGAGCCATTTCTTCATTATTTCCAACCCCTTTCCAACACACTTTCTCCCCTGAGTTAAATCTCACTAACCTTAGATCCAAGAGATCTATGTTTGTAGTTTTGTTTTTGTGTGATCTTTTAGGTTCCTCTTAAAGGCAAGATCACCACCTTTGAAGTCGAGCAAGCTCAAGTCCATGAGTTGCCAAGCTTCCTCATCATCAAGGCTACTGAAGTCCTCTTGTTGATGATCTCTTTCTTTCTTCAAAGAAGTGTAGTGTTGAAGACATTAGTGAAAGATGTCTCAAGTGTCAAGACGAAGATATTAGTGAAGGGTATCTATCGTCTATAGGATAAGCACTTGTGGTAGGTGCTTAGAAGTCAAGACAAGAAGCATTAGTGAAAGGTGCTTAGAAGTCAAGACTTGAAGCATTAGTGAAAGGTGCTTCGAAGTGAAGACACAAGACATTAGTGAAAGGTGTCTTGTAGATCTAGTCAAAGGCATTAGTGAAAGGTGCCTTAGATGTACATTCGATATGGTGTGTTTCGATGTACTAGATAGACTAGCATTAGATCTAAGGATATTGATGTCCTTGATGATGTTCTAAAGGAGTAGATCTCCTTTGGGATTAGTCTTTGGTGTAGTGTGGTAGTAGTTCCTCCATTGCAATGGAACTAGGTGCTTAGCCTAGTACCTAATAAAGGGTAGGCGACGTTGTGAAGGTGTAGTTCACCTTGGTGTGAAAGAACTAGGTACTTAGCCTAGTACCTTATAAAGGGTAGGCGACGTTGTGTAGGTTTGGTTCACCTTTGAGTGAAAGAACTCAGTGGTTAGCCTAGCACCAGAAAAAGGGTAGGCGACGTTGTAAAGGCTTCTCCGCCATAAGGAGATTGGTGTAGTGTTTACGAACTCTCGAGTAGGTGACTCAAGGAGTGGAGTAGGGCAAGGAAGGTGTCCTTGTAGCCGAACCACTATAAATACTCGCGTTGTGGTTTTGTGCTTCTTACTCTTATCTTTTCAATACATATATTTATATGCTTGTTTATCAACATCCAACACACACAACCAAATAGATTGACATAAGTCGATCTAAATAGTTTAAAAGGAAGTTTTAATTGGTAAAACATCCAACACACACAACCAAATATTTACACTTTAGACCTTAAACTTGAGTACATTGGCATAAATGATCCTGAAAGTATAATAATACTCACTTAACCTAATATGTCTTTAAAATGCATCATAAACGGCTAAAGTTACTAATTATGGAAACCTGTCTAAAATAGAAAGTTACTTAAAATGGAAAGATTACTAAAAGTGGAAACCTGTTATAAATGGAAAGCCGTCTAAAATGAGTAATCTGATTCTTATTAAGCGTTATCTAATTCATATAGGTTCCGGGCGGCGTGATTGACCTCATCTCTTGACTTTACTTTCATATTTTGCTTGCTTCGAATAAGGTACAGATATTCTATCCTTTTTCAGTAGGGATTTCTCATGATCTCTTTGCATCTCTGCTCTCTTGCCATTGGTTTATTGAACCTTTACTCTGATATTGACCCTCTGATATTGAACCATTGCTATTGAACCTCTATTATTGAACCACTGTTACTGAACCTTTGATACTGAACCTTTGATATTGGATTATTACTATGAACCTCTGAATTGTGAACTAATGATATTGAACCTTGATTATGATGACTCACCTATTGTATATTCTGCACCTTTTGCTTTGACCTGTCAGTTTGAGACCCGAGCCATTAACTAGGCATGGGGGTTCCATGTCCATGTCATTGATGCACCAATGGCATGACTCTAGTGTGGTTGAGTGATGTTCCACACCGTCCCTATACTGTATTGATTATGCACGCTTCACTGTTATTGTTATGGACACTATTGTTCTGCAGGGGCGTATGGATGCATCCTAGATTTGTACTGTACTGCTACTGTTATATATACTGTATTGGTAATGTGGTGCATGTGTGCAATACACCCCCTCACATACTGGGAGCTGATCACTCTACTAGCTACTTGAGGTATCCCCTCCTATTGTATTGGTATTTCGAGGTCACCCCTCCGAATACAATGGTTACTACTGGATATTGGACTGCTATTGCTACTATTGATTATATTGTATTGTTGGCTCGTGGTGGATTACTGACCCTTTCCTTGTTTCCTTTATCCTACTCTATATTGTTACTCTTCATTCATTGCCTATCGTACTTATCTTGACTTCAGTTTCTCATTATTGCTATTGTATTGTTATATCTGTTCACTAGGCTTTTTAAGCTCAGTCGCATTTCTTTTCCTGCGGCAGGTACATAAGATAGGAGCTGTGGATTGTTTGGGTTGAGAGATGAGCTGATATAGAGACCATGCCTAGCCATCTTAGACTTCAATATGTTCTGATTTTATTGGACTTGGTTATCATGTTTTTATTTGAAATTTTCTTTCTTGAATTTATGTATTGTTAAGTTATGTTGACTTGATTTTCCTTTATTTATTTATGTAAGACTTCCGCTGTTTAATTTATTTCCATTGTGAATGCTTTGATATGACACCATACTGTGATACTTCTACCCTTATCGGGTTGGGGTGTTACACAACGTAGTGTAACATGCAAGTACAAGGTTTTATGAAACAGAAAAATATTTACATTCTCCCCCTCAACACTTGTCCGAGAAAAATAATGAAATGTTTGAAAGAGCAAAGTGTTGACGGAAGATTTGTACTTGCAATGTTGGAAGAAATTTAGATAGAAGAATATTTTTGAATTTTATGAGATTTTATATTTTTCTATTTTGTTTTTGAGAAATTATTTACAAAAGAGGTTTTGGTGTTTGACTGATTTTAAGATTGTGGTAAAAATTCATCCAGTTCCTCTGGAGTCAAACACCGCATACCAATCCGGTGGATCAACTCAGTAAACCTAGCAGGAGCTAAGGCTTTGGTGAGAAGATCTGCCAGTTGGTGTTCAGTACCCACAAAATATAATTCAACAGTACACTTTTCCACATGCTCCTTTATGAAATGATATCGAAGATCGATGTGCTTGGACTTCGAATGTTGGACAGAGTTGCACGAGATGGCAATAGCACTTCGATTGTCGCAGTACATCGGGATTCTGTCGAATACGTAACCATAGTCTTTGAGTTGTGTTCTCATCCAAATGACTTGAGCACAACACGCTGACATGGCTACATATTCTTCTTCGGTTGATGACAGCGATGTACAATCCTACTTCTTCGATTGCCATGACACCAGTTTATCACCAAGAAATTGTAAATCCCCTGAAGTACTTTTATGAGAATCTAAGCAACCTGCGTGATCAGCGTCTGAAAAAGCTATTAGTTCAAAACCAGAATCCTTCGGATACCAGATCTCCAAATTAATGGTTCCCTTTATGTATCGGAGGATTCTTTTAGCCTCAGAGAGGTGAGTTTCAGTTGGTCGCGACTAATAACGGGATCAAAGATATACAGCAAATACAATATCAGGTCTACTGGCTGTTAGATACATGAGTGACCCAATAATACTTCGGTATTTGGTAGGATCAACCAATTTCCCATGCAAATCAGCATCCAGTTTCTTGGTATGTGCCATTGGTGTGGCATAGGTATCACAACTTTGCATTCCATGTTTGTTTAAAATTTCAAGAGCGTATTTGGATTGACTTAGGAAAATACCACGGGGTGATTGATGAACTTGCAGTCCTAGAAAGAACGTAAGTTCACCCATCATGGACATTTCAAAATGTTTTTTCATAAGTTTTGAAAATTCGTTTGAGTACTTTTTATGTGTTGACCCAAAAATGATGTCATCCACATAGATTTGAACGATTAAAATGTGAGCCCCGTGATATTGAATGAAAAGTGTTGGGTCGACCGATCCTTTAGTGAAATTATTGGCAGTTAGAAAGGATGATAACTTATCATACCACGCCCGAGAGGCTTGTTTGAGACCGTATAGAGCCTTTTTTCAGTTTGAAGACGTGATTTGGGAACTCTGGGTCAACAAATCCTTCCGGCTGACTAAATTATACCGTTTCCTTCAGTTGACCATTCAGAAAAGCGGTTTTGACATCCATCTGATAGACCGTGATGTGCATGTGAGCCGCGAATGCCAGAAAAATACGTACAGCCTCAAGTCGAGCAACCGGTGCGAATGATTCCTCGAAGTCAATCCTCTCTTCTTGTCTATAACCCTTAGCCACCAGACGTGACTTATTTCAGATAACCGTACCTTTAGCATCCAACTTGTTTTTCCAAATCCATTTAAGACCAATAACATATACCCCGGTTGGTTTTTCAACCAATTCCCATACTTCAAGACGTTTAAACTGGTTAAGTTCTTCTTGCATGGATTCCATCTAGTTGTCATAAGTCAGATTGGCAAACGGTAAGTGCATAAATGCAATGTTCACCGTCAGTCTGAAGGCGTTGTCGAGTTACGACTGGTTGATTCGGGTTTCCATAGATGTTCACAAGAGGATGGTATTTAGTCCAACGATGTGTGGAGGGTTGATGTTGATATACATTGTGTAGATTAGGAGGATTCAAATGGCTCGTGGATGATTCCGCAACATCAGAAGTGGCAGTTTCATTAGTAAAAGGATTGAAGAACGCATTTGGATCATAATCTGCAGGTATAGGTACTTCTTGGTTCAGAAAGTCATCAGCTGGTTCAGCGTCATTGGATGCAGTTTGTTCGGCTGTTGTTGTAGAATCAATTGGAGGTGCTTCGTCAACAGCTGTTGTTGTTTCAGGTGTATCTGGTATTGGATTATTATCAGGTTAAGCAGCGGAAACAGGTGATACATCTGGAGCACGTTGATCAATATCATCACTAAACAGAGGAGCAAATAGTTGTTCCATTTGACGACGAGTAAGCTGTAGGCTTGGTTCAGCTGATGATGGGGTTTGGGGGAAGTTTATACGGTTATGACCGGGTTCCAAGCTGTTTTGCTCAGAATCCATTTCTGTAAGCTCATTGAAATTGGCATGAATTGTTTCCATAATCTCCCTTGTACGACAATTCCAGATCCGGTATCCCTTAGAGTTTTCACAGTATCCAACAAAAACTCCAATGTCAGTTTTAGCCTTAAGCTTACCAAAGTCATCATGATCATTATTTGGGTAACAAAGAGAACCAAATACATGAAAGTGTTTTAAATTCGGTTTGCGGTTGTGGATAAGCTCATAAGGTGTTTTGTTGTAGCGTTTGGTAATCATTGAGCGGTTCTGAGTGTAGCATGCAGTTGACACGGCTTCAGCCCACAAGTAATCTGGAAGTTTTGCATTTATCAACATCGTTCTTGCAGCTTCCACTAACGTACGATTGCGTCTTTCAACAATTCCGTTTTATTCTGGTTTGCGTGCAATTGATGTTTGATGCTCAATTCCTACTTTCTCATAGTATGCACGAAGTGTTTGATTTACAAATTCAGTTCCTTTGTCTGACTGTGTTCCGGAGTTAAACTTGAATTTTCGTGAGAAAGGTGATGATCATTTGTGGAGCTTGATCTTTACTTCGAAGAAAATAAACCCAAGTCCATCTTGAGTAGTCATCAACAATTACTAGAATGTAGCGTTTGCCAGTAATCATCTCCATACGCATCGGGCCACACAAATCCATGTGAAGAAGATGAAGCACATGCTGGGAGCTGTGTTCCGTCTTTGAAGGAAAGTAAGCACGAGTGCTTTTCCCTTGTTCACAAGCTGAGCATAGATGATCTTTAGAATACTGAAATCTTGGGAGACCTTCAACAAGTTTGTAACGTGCAAGATTGGTTATGGTTTGAAAGTTTAAGTGTGAAAGACGACGGTGCCATAGCTAGGATTTTGTAGATGTTGCCTTAGAAAGTAGACATATGGGAGATGAAGCAATCATGTCTTGCATTGAGATTGTGTAAAGACTTTATGTGCGGTTTCCAGACATAAGATCGTTTCCTTGTAGATCACGAATGAAACAAGTTTTCTCCCTAAAAGCAACTTCCAAATCTCCATCACAAAATTGACCGACTGAAAAAAGATTGTGACCGAGACCTTCCACATAATAAACTCTGCTAATTTCGATGTTCCCATTGATGTAATCTCCGTAGCCCATGATAGCTGCGAAGTGATCATTCCCGAACCTGACAGTGCCAATGAACTTTGAAACAAAGTTTGATAAGAGTTTGAGATTGCCTATCATGTGTCGGGAACATCCGCTATCAACAATCCAGAGGATGATCTGTATCACCTGCATTACACACAGACGACACAGGTGGAATAGAAGTAGAGGTGGAACCCGAAGAGTTAGAGGGTTCCGTCACAGTTACATTAGACACACACATGTTAATGATCTTGGGAATCCATTGAAAACTTGGTATGTTTTGTAACCATCTCTGCCAAGTCCAACTAGTCTTAGATTTGGTCTTAGTGAATGCACTAGGTGATATTCTCTTCCTAGGAGGTGAAGTGGATTCTATGGGTACATCAATGGTCGTAGCAGAAACATTAGTAGGTGGTTTACCTAGCACAGACTTAGAAGCATTAGTGGGCCTAGAGGTATTCCGTTTTCTATTGTTCTGCTTACGAGATAAGATAGCATTAGCAACACATTTATCATGACAACCAGAAAACATGCTTTTACGACAACCAACACAGGATGCTTCAAACAAAACATTCAAAGTACTTAAAGATTCAGCATTCGTTACATCACTTTGGCTATTACATTTGGCTAACGCAATGTCTAAAGTGGGTGCAACATGAGTTTTATTCAAATTCCTAAGGTGTTCTTCTACTTCAGAGGTCTTTATTGTTCTTCTCTTACGTTGCAACTTCCTATTCTTCTTGGATTTGCTCTTAAGCTGTGAAGTGCTAACGTTGGGAAAAGAGGAAATTATTCCTGTTTCAGTGGAAGGAAGCACATTAATATCTTGTGGTTTGTCATTAGGCGTTCTAGTGTCAATTTTAAGCAATCCTGGGGCAAGTACATGTGTGTGACTAATCCTATCTTGTTTAAGTTTTACCAACTCCGCTTTTAAGTCATGGATAGTGTGTAACAAATCTTGGTTTTCAGAGCGAGTGTTTCCAGTATTTCGTAAAACTTCTTTGGTATATGCAAGATGATCATCAGCATCTTTTGACGCTTGAGCACGAGTCTTTTTGAGTAAATCAAATATGACACCATATTCAGTTTTGACTTTGTCAATTTCTTGTTCATATTTTGAAATTTGACACTTTAAAGACACGTTTTCATCATCCAGTTGTTCTATTTTTGGATCAAGAGATTTTGAACGCAACTGGTTGATCTTGTTTTGCAAGGCAAGTTCACAATTTTGACAATCTTTTTGACACCATTGAAGACGACGTTTTGCATTGGAAAGCTCATTTAACAATCGCTCATTGTCAATTTTTAAATACTTGATTTGTGACACATGATCGGTATTCTCAACATTTTCAACAGAATCAACATAATCAACAGCGATATAATCAAATGCATATGCAACAGTATGTAGTAACACAACATTTATGGTATCAGCATAGATAACATCTTCCAAGAGTCGGTCAACATGATTTCTTAACAATTTCTTTTTACGTTTAATGTTTGAAATCGATGTTTCTGTTTGCTCGAAAACTTTTTTCATAAGACCAATCTCCTTCTGAAGATCCCGTTCCCAATATATTGCACACATTTTTAGATTTCGGACATGTGGTAAAAGCCCTTTCTGAAAAATATCCCTTTGTTGTCGCGCAAATGGCGATTGAAAATGTTCAGCTTTAATTTCAGAATTAACTTCAATTGCATGTTCCAAAAGGTTGATGTCAGACATGAAAGTGTCAAAATATTTTAGAACCTGACATCGTTCAGCTAATGGCTTTATTTCACTAAAAGAAGGTAAAGGACCATTAATTTGTGCAACATTGGGTCAGGAACCATCATTAGAAGACGACTCTGGATGTGGTGTGACAACCCAAGGTGTGTTAGAATGATCCTGTTGTGTGACGAAAGTTATGGCTTTTGAATAGTTAAATGGTTTGCAATAAACAACATTTTCCAATTTTGATCGACTCTCGTCTTCTGCATCTAATTCCTCCATACGATTATATTCAACAACACTCATAATGGAATCATCAATTCTATGTTCTGCACTGTAAACTTGAGGATTTGGTTTGAATGCTCTATTTGAAAAACGTGGTTTGTAATCAGCAAGAATTGGTCCATATCCATTAGGATTTGGTTTAAAAGAAAACTTTTGAATTGTTGTGATTGACTCACCATGTTTGTAAACAACATTTCGAAACTCTTTGATTTTGTTTTGTAAGTCAACAATTTCCTCAAGATAGTCATCTATTTGTTTCTTCGAATGCTTTTTGTACTCACAATACTGTTTTTGACAAGTTAACAACTCAGACTTAGCTTTTTGAGTTTCCGAAGTGAGAGCGTTAAGTTGTTGTTTGTGATCAAATTTTAATTGTTCAATTTGAGACAACAAAGCATTCTAGGATGCAACTAGATCACATATCTGTTTTTCCAGAGATTTTTCATTTTGGTAAGATTTGGCAAATGCGCCTTCAAAACCTTTTTCACGTTTCTCTTTATTTTGAAAAATGTTGAGTTGGAACTTATAGCATTCATTATCCTTAGTCAATAGTGCAATTTTATCTTGCAATTTCTTATTGATCTCATTGCACTTTTCAAATTGAGATTGGGTGGTCTGAAATAAGTTGGTCATGAGCTCAAGATCTAGATTAGACAAAGGTTCATTTTGTTCAACTTGAGTCTCACCATGATCATTATTTAGATCCTCAAATATAATCACGGAGTCAACTTGATTATCAATATTAACCATAAGGTCATCTTGATCGTCAAATATAACTACGGGATCCATTTGATTATCGTTGGAATGATTTGTAGAGGGCTCATTTTGAACACTCTATGCCTTGTCGGATGCGGATGTTGACGGAGATATCAGATCATGTATAAGTATGTTTCGATTCGGTACCTGAGACAAGCCATCAGTGTCATACACTGGGCCTGTGTCACTCATGTGGAGCTCTTGCATGTTTGCCATTAACATCACAACTACATTAGCCTGCAAGTCCTCCATGTCATCATCCGAATTTGCATTTGCCATGAAGCTCTATTCCTTGTTGGTAAGAGTTCCACCAGCTTCATCCTTGAGAGCCAAGAGTAAAGCCTCTTTGTGATAAGCGCTGCCTCTTGTCCTCGGCTTTGGGCATGCATTAGCCAGATGACCCTTCTCATTGCAGTTATAGCATCGGAGACCATTAACCCCAGTCTGAGCATTTCCCTGATCAACCACTTGAACCCGTTGTTGTTGAGCACCCATGTTATTCCTTCCATTAACATTAAATCCTTGACCACTACCCATATGACGAGCATTACCACGATTCTGAACTTCAACTCTTCCGTTGTTAACAGCAGCTTGATTCCTTGTGTTGGATGAGGTACGAATGCGATTGTTGGATTTGTTAGAATATCGACCGAAGGCTCTAGCAATCATGACAAATCCTTGTTGTAATGCATCGAAAGCTTCTGCATCCTCATTAGATTCACTGTAGAGTGCTTGATTATTGTTGTTGTTGTATGGAACCAATTGAGTTTCTTGGGATTGTTGCTATGATGGATCATATGGTGTAATCTGAGCAGTTGGTTGTGGAGGGTTTGTGAAGACAGTTTGCAAGGTCGGGAATTGAGGATAACATGCTTGAGCCCACAAAGCAAGAGTTTGATTATCCGGGAGTGAAGGTGAAACAGGAGCCCCACATATGACTCTTTCTTTGTCAACTTCCTTTTGGTGGTACTTCAAATAGTCATACAACAATCCGTATGTAGCTTGATGAAGATTCTTCGCTTGACGGATGAATGTAACATACTTTTCCCAATCAGGACCAAGACATCTCAGGAACTTTGTGTTGATTGCAATCCTTGGCATAATGATATTATGTTTATCCAAGTCATTGATGATGTCTGAGAACCGATGATGATATGACTCTAATGTCTCCCCTGGTTCAATCATGAAGTATTCATATGCTAAGTAGATTTTGGATTCCATGTCTTCTTGATTGAGTTCAGTGCCTTCAATTAGAAGATGAATGTGCTCCCACATTGCTTTAGCAGTCTTCTGAGCATCAACACTACGAAGTATCGGATTGGGTAATCCTAAAAGGATATATTGCATTGCAAGTTCATCAGCTTTTAAGTGAAGAAGTTGATCAGTAGTAAGTTGATCAAGACCGACAACATTGGTGATATCATCTCTTGGTGGATTGGCAGTCGGATCTACGGGTACAGTGATAGTAGGCATCTGAAAAGGACCTTCAAAGATGACCTTCTTCAAAAACTTACCATGTGGCTTCTTGAGATCACAAAACCTAAAGAACCTTATCACCCATTGATCGTAGTTTTCGGGAGTGAGCATTGGAGGTCTGTCAAGGGATCCAGCTTCATGAATGGATTGTTGGCTACTTAAAGCTTCACACATCTTTGCAAACCAAGACGGTTCCTTTGGTGTTGTAACATTCATAGCATAATTGGTGGGATACTGATTTTGAAAGTATGTGTAATGTTGTACTTGTTGACGAGGGTCTGGTGGAACCATTTGTGGTGGAAGAGGATTTGCTCCTTGAGGAAAGTGTTGAAATTGTTGCAATTGTTGTAGAGATGGTGGAGGATATTATTGATAGAATTGTTGTTGTTGAGGATACTCATGAGGAAAGTAGCTAGAGTATGGTGGTTAAGACATCTTGAAACTTGTGTTGATGATGGATCTTTGTAGTCGAATGAAACTTAGAGTTTGTAGATGAAGTAACCTTATGCGTAGAAACCAGCTTACGCGTAGAAATTACCTTACGTGTAGTACCCAACTTACGCGTATACAATTGCTTTACACGTAATGAAAGCTTACGCGTAGACTTGAGAAAAGCTTAGCTTAGGCGTAAACCAAAGACTTAATAGTAGAATCCTTATGCTTAATACTCCCTTAGGCGTAAGACAAGCTTAGGCGTAAGAAATGCTTAGGCAAAGAGAATTCTATGCGTAAGTATTAAGCTTAGGCGTAAAACTAGGGTTTTACCCAAAAATCCTTTACACTTATACCAGTGTAAAAGATATCCAAAGTTGAAGTGTTTTCAGGCTTATCCAAGCAAGAAAACACTGAGTAAACCAAGAGCACTGAAGATTAAATGATGGAATGCTTACGCGTAACAGTTGCTTAGGCGTAGACTTGGAGCTCACGAGTAAAAATAGGGTTTTACTACGAGTAGAAAGTACAAACTATCACCAAAACTGATTTTTATGCTCAAAAGTGTTTAGAAACCTGATTTTAATGATGAAATGTCTTCAATATCACCAAAATAACAAGAAAGTTTGAAACTTGATGAATCAAAATAACTTTCACCTTTACGCGTAGACAAAACTACACGATCAAAACCAAGCTTTAAAACTATGCTACACACGTAAAGTTTGAAACTTGATGCTAAAAACTTAAACTTTAACACGTAATAAACCTTAAACCAAAAGAATCTTGAGTTTTTAAGTGTAAAAAGCAAAGCTTTAAACGTATGAAAGGTTTAGAGTACAAAACCCACGCGTATAACAAAAGACTTCAAAAACAAATATGTTTCACCCAACTAGATGGCGATTGATACCACTGTTAGGTCACCATATTGTAAAACAAGCATCAATATATAAGAAATAAGAGGTAAAGGTGATCGGTTGAACAAGAACAAACACACACGTATGGAATATGAGAAATTTTATGCGTAGAGTATGAAAGTAAATGAACAACCAACCTTCAAATGAAGGTTTTATAGGGGAAGGGACTAGGGCAACACTACAAGTTCCCTTCCTTCCTTATTGGACATGAGCCAAGGCTTATGTGCTTTCTACATAAGCCTTGCCATTAATACAAACATAAAAGCCTAATTAAGCAACCTATTACATATTGATTACAAATACTTGAAATATAGTTTAGGAGTGATTCCAACATGTGATCAATAGAGGGAAAGTGTGCTAACCTAATTACTCATCCAATCGTGTAATGTTCATGTTTTATTACTTCCAATTGATTCAAGTGGGGGTTTAAGTCGTTAGGACACCATTTGGTCAATTTGTCATAACCTATCAACAAAGGCTCCTACCAGAGGTTAAATGTTTATCCCTTGAGATTCGAGTGGTTTTTAGTTACGTAAGTCAAGTCATTAAGTACCCTACATGCAAGATTCGAAATAATGAGTGCCCGGGCGCTAGCATCTTAGACACTCATCCCTAACTTCTTAAGTTCATCCGGACGACCGGTGATCATTTGGTCAGTTCGCACAAGCGAGGAAGGGTCGTCAGTTGGTCAATTCTTACCCTTCCCAACTCTACCTAACTACTTAGGGTTTGTTGGTCAATTCTCCTAAGCAACTAGATACGGCCGCATTTCAAAACTACCTAAGCTAGGGTAACTACCAACGAACTATGCATGCATATACTAGAAACAATTATACGGAAGCATGAAAACATAAACAAAACATTCAAGGAATCATAACTAGGCTAGCACCAAGGTGCTTAGCCGATCATATTAAAAGAAATAATGAATTCAATGTTTAACATAATGAAAGACATGAATCAAAGGTAAAAGATAGAAATGATCGCTAATGCTTATCGATATGGAGTGATTCCTCCCTTGGAGATGGCTCCGTATGCTCTGAATGATCTGCCTTTGGAACCCTCTTCACGTTCTCTGACTTTAAGTTGTGAGTGAATGATGTGAAATGCAGAAATTAAGGCTTGTATTTATAGGCACGATCCTAGTTACGGCGTAACTTTAGTTGAGAGTTACGCCATAACTTCAATAATTCTCCAAATAATACTCTCGTTAAGTAGGTTACGACGTAACACTTGGGATAGGTTACGTCGTATCTTTAATACATATCTCTTTTGCGTGGACTACGGCGTAATTCTTGTGAGGAGTTACGGCGTAGTTGATGGAGGCGCAAAATATTTCTTGACATAGATGATTACGGCGTAATCTTAGTTGGGAGTTACGTCGTAATTGCAGTTAAATTGGTCTTCTGAGTCAAAATACTAGCTACGGCGTAATGTGAGAGAGTGAGTTACGCCGTAGCTTCTTCACAGTTGGCATACTATCATAAATCATTAGGAAAATCTCCAAATCCGCTTCTCTTAAGCTCAAATGCTCATAATTTACCTGAAAGTGAAGTATAAAGGAATACAAGCGTAAATCTATATAAATGATATAAAATACGAGCATTATCGGGGGAAATTGACACTTAAAAGTCAAGGCTATTTGATGTTATCACATAGGCTGCTACAGCATGGACACAAGGGATCCCTTTCAAATCCCATTGTCTACATGTACATTTGTGAGTTTCCAAGTTTACACCATACCCTTCATTTAGCTTCTTAACCTCAAACTCTCTATAACTACTAGGATAAACTTTCCAAAACCCAATAAAGTCTTTCAATTTCTCAAGTTCTTTTCTAACAGATGGGGTTATGACATCAGTTAATTCCCCAGCTTTATCAGACATTATTACTAACCTTTGCATCAAATAAATCCTAATATCTTTAAGCATGGTAATAATAGGCTTACCCCTTTGATTTACTATTGCAACATGGTAGCTTTCACAAATTCCATTTTCAAATGCCCCACAACTACTATCCATCTGAAAGAAAGCTCTAGTCCATGTATTTGGGTCCCTTTTTACCAACCATTTATGAGCCTGCTCATTGAGGTTGTTAAGTAGTTTCATCTTCTCATCAAACACATGTTTCAAAGTAGCTGAAGTTGCCCCATAAAATAGATTTTTGAAGTGAAGTCCTGGCCAACTTTTCTTCAAGTTTGCATAGATGTGTCTGGCACACTGTCTATGTTCTGCCAATGGTAACCATTCCCTTATGGCATCTTTAAGACCCTGTCCAAAATAAAACAACAAGGTGACATGTTAGATAATTATATATTTAATACATATTAAAACAAGCTGATAAGTTAGCTAATATCTTGTGTCCATCTAACAATATAGTCAAATTAGCTCCTCTATTAAGATTCAAGTCATCACTAAGAGATACAAGGAACCATAACTAGTTGTCTTTATTTTCCAACAGGCTACGCAATCAGGTACATCTGGTTATTGGCGTCTCTGCCCATAGCTGTCAATAACTCTCCCTTGATTGTCCCTTTCAAGAAACACCCATAAACACCAATCACTTTCCTGCAACCCTCATTCCATCCATCTTTCAAGGCTGCATTTACATTAATATACATGACTATACAGATTCACAATTTTTGAAATAAGTTAACAGACTTGCCAAATGTTAGAAACTAATCTTTGAAGCAGACATAAACCTTTTGAAGTAGGTTTTACCACCTGAGCCTTCATCAACATCAAGCTTAACAGTTGATCCAGGGTTAGTTTTCAATAATCTGGCTTTGTAGTCCTATATTTTACCATAGTGTTCTATTAACCCACCTTCATGCTCAAATAAAGCTTTTTGTTTTACCTTTCTAACTTGTCCTAAGCTGACATTGATCAAGAATTTATCCCTAATCTGGCTTTGTAAATCTCTGTAAGTTATCTTAGGATTACTAACAATCTCTCTAACATAATGACTTGCAATCCACTTGTATGTGAGCAATGACCCAAAATCAAAGACCCTAGCACAATTGTGATATGGAATTAAAGTCTTTATCTGAAAGGATGACCCATTCTGCATCCATAAACCCCATAACCTAAACTTGCAGACATTACCTGATTTTTTCTTAGAAGGTGACATTGACATCTAAATTCCACTCCTAGTCCACTTCTTTTTACCCTCTGCAACTTTATCTTTACCCTTACCCATTGGTGCAGTCTCTTTACCCTTACCCTTTGGTGCAGTCTCTTTAACTTTCCTACCTACCTTACTAGCATACCTTCCCTCTTCAACATTCCTACCACACAAAACAAGTACTCCCTCTGTCCCAACCACGTTTCCATTTTCAGATGTCCCAATTTAATTGTTCATTGCTAAATATAGATAGGGAAGGTTGATCGGGTTTACCATATTACACTTGGTTGAAATTAATATTGCAAACTTTAAAGAAGACACTAATTAATTAGTTAAGGGTAAAACTGTCTTTTTGACAAAAGTAATGGAGAGAAAACAGTAATAATTATGTTTTTCTTAAACTGTGTGTTTTTTGTCGGAGGATAATAATTTGGGACGGAGGGAGTAATGATTTATAATCATTCCTTTTGTACCAAAGTTGATAGTCGTTAGTTACATCATAATTGGCCAACATAATCTTCATATGTTCATGATCTTTAAATCTCATTCCTAAGATGGGAACCATTTCATTCCATGGATGGTTTGGATTAAAGTCAGGATAGACTAATCCAGGTTTTACTTTGTAAACAGGATCCATACTTTGATCCTCTATTTCATCTTCTACAAGTGCTTTTGTATCCCCTTCATTTGTAACAAATGTGCTCCTAGTGGTTTTTTGTTATGATTCGTTTTGCATAACCTATTTAAAAATGGATCACTTGTGCATCTATTAGGTATGATAACTTCTTCTTCTCCTACATATTGTGGTTCAACAAAGGCTGATATATCATCTAATTCACACTTATCCTCATCAAAATCCTCTAAATCAACATCATCTTTTGCAAACCAATCATGGATATCATAGCCATGATGTTCAACATATACATCAATTTTCTCGCCATTTCCTAAGGCTACTGCTATAAAATTACCAAACTGTTGTTCATTTTTTAACTCCCTAATCCCCATCACTTAATTCACTTCTAGGGAGACAATAGAAAAGGCCAACATGAGGGTATTCAGTAGAACAACCGATAAAATCAAATAACTTACCATATGTCATGAATTTAAAATCCAAATCTTTCATTATATCTTTTTTGCCCTCAATATACTCTAACGGAGGCCCAATAAAGAGTCCATCATGATAAAACGTAATTATTAGGATAACCATTCTGCAATAAAAACAAAAAAAGTCAAAATTTAGGGTTACAGGTTATAACAACAAAAAACACAAAATTGAATTGATCAAATGCATTAATAACTTAATTAAAAGACTTACCTTTAAAAAGACCTATGAAATTTAACGAATTGGGAGATCAATTTTAGGTTTAGAAAATTAGGGTTCATGTGCGTGTTTGATATGTGTGTGTGTTTTATGTTAATATGTGGTGTATGTGTCTTTTAAATGATACTCAACATTTAAGTCAACATCTACCTAACGTTTTAAAGTTAAAAAAAAAAAAAAATCCAGTTTTTTACCGGTGTTGCATGTTGTCTGTAAAGCCACGTAAGCAAACGTATGATAATGAAAATAATTTACAAAATTAGATGGATATCGTTGTATTATTTTGGGTTCGTATCTGATAATGGAACAAATGAGAAAGTACGTTGCTATTACATGTCATTAACCCCACATTTTATGATTGATGAGTGCTTATTCACTCATCGTTTTTACCCACCTAAGACCACAAAAACGACCAAAAACACCCAAATATGATCAAAATATGTTACAAATATCCTCGAAGTGTGTTTTGTGTCTTGTAGGTACAAAAGGATTGAAAACAGAGCGAAAACGGACAAAAACGAGCCGAAATCAGAAAAGTGGTGAAACAGACGGAGCCGGAAAGATATTTTCTACATTTTTTGATCCCGGGACGCGTTTTTGGAGTGAGAGTGGGAAAACAAACCTAAAAACCGAACCCGAAACCAAAATGACCATTTTACCCTTCCCCGATACCCAAATGACCAAATTTCACCTTAAAACCAAAAATAATCCAAAAATCCTATTTTAAGCCTTAAAAACCATTTTTGTAAAAAACTCACTTCTTTCTTAAAACCAATTTTTGTTTTCAAAAAAAAAAAACTTAAAACTAAAAAACTACATTTTACAAAAACCTTTTAAACCCTTTTATCAAATAAAACCTTTTAAACATTATGACCCTTCCCACCTAAACCATTGAACCCCCACCTCCATTTGGACCTGCCACATTCCCTACTTGACCCCTTCTCCTTTTCCCCCTTTCTTTCTGCTTTAACCCAGTTTTACCAAAACCCATAAACCTCAAAACTAGCTTTGGCGCCAAAACTATCCAAGGCTATTTCCCCCCTCCCGTCACTCTCTTCCCACTCATTCCCCACTCACTGAATCACCCAATGCAATGTCACGGGTTACCCATTGCCACTTTGGCAATCCTCTACAACAAAAGCGGCATCCAATGGTTGTGATTCTCCAAGTTGTAATCCAAGGGTTGTGATGCAAAGATAGAAGCACAAGGATGTAATTTGGCTGTTTTGTCTCACCAAACAAGCACATAAGCAGAAGAGAGAAGAATTGAAGACAACTTATTATTTTTGTATAAATGGACACACAGGAAAATGAAAAACTTGTCTAGAAATTGAATGTTCTAGTCCCATTTATTTCTGTCATTTTAATTTAAATGTAAATTTTAAATTCAGTTTAATACAAGTTCAGTCTTTAATTCCATTTTCAAGTTTATGCAGCCTTGATTTTTATTCATGTTCTTACAATCTTTCAATTGTGTTCTAAAGAGTGTATCAAGTCGTTTAATCTCACCTTGAGTTTTTGTTAATGTTGCAAATTAAGTTTTCTTAAGTTCCAAAATCAACCAGTTTCAAAAAGAAATCAGTTTATGCCCTTAAAGGATGTTTGGTTCAGCAAGTTTCATGGGTCAAAATTCAGTTTTGACCCATTTTGGTTGTCAAAATGGTTTGTTTTAGAGTAATTGTTATCATTACAGCCATCTTAAGTAGTTGGAAAAGCTTTAGAATAATTTTTAGTTGCCTTTTGGAATCTGTCTTAATGTCTTGCTGCAACAGCAGCCTTCACTTTTTTAGCTTATATTTAGGTAACTTGAAGTTAGATTTAGGATTAGATTTTGATGCAATCAGTTAGTTAGATGTAAAAGGTTAATTTGTGTTAGCTTACTTTTCATTTTTGAGCTTATTAGGTAGTTTCTTTTTGCCCTAAAACATGTCCTTTCTGTTAGGATCCAATATTTATTGTGTTGATGATTCGGGTGGTCTTGGGAGATCAAAATACATGTTTTCCATTTTAGAGAGAGAAAGTAGAGAGAGAGGGTGTTCTTGCTAGAGGTTTACACAAATGAAAGATTAGATTAAAATGAAGCACCACCCCTTCCATGGATGGAAGGGGTATTTATAGTTACAAAGCTAACGTCCTCCTA
>BPTQ01000009.1:255920032-256093101 GCA_019973895.1 Chrysanthemum seticuspe
TAAAAACAAAAATAAATTTAAATGATTTATTAAAATTTAAATGACACTATAATTTGAATAAGATTATAATAATCTCATACATTTAAAGTATCAAATTATTTCTACAAAATGAAATTTTGTTGAAACTACATGGCACAATTTATTAATAAATTATAGTGTCATTGAATTATACTGTAATTATAGTATCATTAAACATTCGTCATCATTAAAAAGAAAAATGTCGTCATATAAAAAAAAAATTAAAGTATAAAAATTATATACTATAAACACAATTACAGTCTCATAGTTTTCAGGATGAACATAAAAAGAATATCATGTATATTTTGAATAATAAAAAGGAGATATTTATACTGGTAAAGGCTAGAGTGTTTTTTTGTCTGGTTCGTTAGTTGAGTAATATTTAAAGTTAGATATAAGTTTTTCTAACTACTAGTAAAACGACATTTAATGTCATATTAAGTTACTGTGATATTAAATAATTATTTAACACGGTACATCAAAGTTGTTTTAAAGTAAAACATCTTTATTAAACTATGAAATTTACATACTCTAATAATATTAGAATAAGTTTAATATCACAGTAAATTTAAAATTATTTAGTAAATTTAAATAAAAACAAAAATATATTTTAAAAAGCAACATAATTGAGAAACTATATTAAAATTAAATGAAAAACTTTGACATTGATTGATATTTTAAGTCTCGAGGAAGAATTTTTCATCACTATCTGACATGTATGTCAGTGTGTTATTGAATATAGATTAAAATTACTTAATAAATATATACGTCAAAGCCAAAACTAAGTCTGATATTAAGACAATATTAATATACATAGCTCTTTAGAACATGCAATTATAAAAAAAAAAATTGATTTTATTTTTAAATAGGAATGTGAATATTAATTTTTTGTTTTAGAAACTCTGATAATAAAACAAAGTCATATATTAAGACAACTAACTCTGATATTAAGGAAATATCGTATATTAAAAAATATGAAATTTAAGTAACATCTTGTTATCTAATTAAATTAAAATTATATTCATTAATGTCTTGTGTATTGTCAAAATCAACTTTAAAAGATTAGAACAGACAGAGTGATATTTTGTGTCTCGAGGAGATATCTTTAACCACTATAAAAATAGTATCCAACATTTATGTCAGTTTGAAATTACTTAATAAATGTATAATATGCATAGTCAAACAAACAATGATATTAAGACAATTTTATTATGTATACGTCATAGAAGATTCAATTGTTATTTTTTTTATTTTAATATCACATTGTGTTTAAATTACATATATTTTTAATATATGATATTTTTCTTAATATCAAAGTTATTTGTCTTTAATATATGATATTGTCTTAATATCATAGTCTAAAATATCATATATTTTAGACTCTGATATTAAGACAATATTATATATTTGAATATCTGTTTGACTTAAGAAACTATAATAAAAATACAAGTATGTCAGTGTGATATTAAATAAACTATTAAGACAACTAAATTTGATATTAAGAAAAATATCATATATTAAAAAATATGAAATTTAAATAAAAATTTCAATGGTAATTATTCTGATACTTTATCTTCTAACACAGTGTGATACTAAAATAAAAAATGGAAACAACTAACTATCACATTAGAAAATGCAATTATAAATTTTCCTTTTATTTTGTTTTTAAATACGATGTGAAGATTAATATTTTATTTCAGAAATATGATATGTTAAAAAATGTTAAAAAATGGTATCATTTACTAGAAAAAAAATTATTTACTAGAAAAATTATTTGTTATATTAATAGATAGAAAAAAAAATCTAAGTGTTATTTACTAGTGCTCATTCAAGTTTTTTATATGTTTTTTTGATATGATATTATTGAAAGTTTAACATCACTGTACAAGTGTACATCAACAATTTGTTTATATAGTGTTTCAAATTCAACCCTTATCCAGAAACGATATACTGAATATCAAAAACCTAATGTAAATCCTCATTTCCATAACTCAAAAAGACAAATCAAACTTCCAAATAATACCATGTTGATCAATCGTATTAGCAACATGCCCGATATAGTGATCACTAATATTTTGAATCATTTGCCTTTGTTAGAAGCGGTGAGAACCTCTAGTTTAGCGCGAAACTGGAGGTCTAAGTGGACATTGCTCACCGATGTCATAATTGATGAGGATTTCTTTTATTATTTAACATATGAGTTTGATGGGAAGCTTGTTACTAGACTCTTAAAACGGCTTATAGGTCCAATAAGAAAGTTTGTCTTCTATGTAGAGCCAATATCAATGATTGGAAGACACAACTTTCATTATGAAGAGATTCGAGACTGGCTCTTGTTTTTGGCTGAACATGGAACTGAGGAGTTGATTATTACAAACTGGTATGGTGACCCAGTTACGATCCCAACCCAACTTTACTCTCGTATCGAATTGAAACATATGGTACTTCATTTTTGTGCTATGGCTACTTTGGAATATTTTCATGGCTTCCCAAATCTACTAAGCTTAGAATTAATTCATGTAAATTTCCTAAGCGGTACAGTTTGGGACTTTATTGCTGGTTGTCCCTCACTTGAGTCTCTTAAAATGAATCGTCCTAGTACAAACGAGATGAGACTATGGAATATTGCAAAACTTAGGAATTTGAAGAAGTTGGATTTGAGATTCTGTCTTTATAATGTTGTGACGACAATCACAACATCCGATATCTTTCAACTGACGAGACTACAAAATCTTGAGACTCTTTCATTGGAATTTGGTGATTGCACGGTAAGAACAATCTGAGTTTTACAACTTATAATTACAATGTTAAAGAAATTTGTACACACTATGAAATTTAATTTTTAAAACTTGTTGTAGTTGATACATGAAGCTAATTCTAGGATGAATGATCCTTTTGTATCCCTGATTAACCTTGAGCTGTCCGATGTCGATTTTGGGAATAGTCTTATGGTAGAGTTCACCATTGTAATGATTCGGGCATCTCCAAATTTGAAAATGCTGGATACCAGAGTAAGTGTAATGTTGTATTGCATATGTATCAAATAAACATTACTAAATTGCCATGTTTCGTATCCCAACACTATTTCATTTTTCAGGCTGCAAACACGCTTAGTGTTTTACGTTTGGAAAAATTTTCTAATGTTGTAGATAGAAACACATTCAGCCAAGGCCAGCTACAGACCGTGGTATTTCGATATTTTCCTAGAACAGAGCATGAATTAACTTTAATAAAGTGTATACTTGCGTGTTCCCGGATGCTAAAGACAATCAATATCAGGCAAAGCGATAGGAGTCATGATAGGAATGAAAATATAAAAAACAACTGGGAGTTGGCTAGGAAGCTTTTGAAACTCGAACGAGCTTCCCCCAGCGCCATGGTAGATTTCTTTGAGTGATTTTAGTTTATTTGTTGGTTGAACAGGCTATGACAATTCATATTGTAATAATAATTGGTTTTTAACTTTATGTTCTTCTTCATCTTAAATTCTTGCATTGAATTTGAATTTTAAATAGTATGATAATATCATAATATATGAATTGATTAATCTTTGAAATTTTACCAACTCTAATATTAATTGAAATATTACTAACACTGATATTAAGACACTCTGATAGTAATACAATATCATATATCTATAAAACTAACTCTGATAGTAATACAAATATTGTAATACTTTGACTTAAATTGATATTTTAATATTTGACATGTATGTAAAGGCAAAACTAAGTTTGATATTAAGACAATATTAATAGATATACCTCATTATAACATGCAATTATAAAAAAAAATTAAAAAATAGGATGTGAATATCAATATTTTGTTTAAGACACTCTGATATTAAAATAGTGTGATATATTAAGACAACTAACTCTGATATTAAGTCAATATCATTTATTAAAAAATGTGAAATTTAAAAAAAAAAAAATCAATGGTAACAAATATGATAATTAATATAAATAACATCTGAAATATATGTCAGTTTCAAATTACTTAATAAATGTAGACTAACTATGATATTAAGAGAATATTAATATGTATACGTCATAGAACATTCAAAATAATAATTTTTTTGATTTTGATTTTA
Source organism: Chrysanthemum seticuspe (assembly GCA_019973895.1). NCBI lineage: Eukaryota > Viridiplantae > Streptophyta > Magnoliopsida > Asterales > Asteraceae > Chrysanthemum > Chrysanthemum seticuspe. The sequence goes on from BPTQ01000009.1 coordinate 255,924,138, forward strand.
AATATTTTGTTTCAAAACTATGATATCAACAGAATATCATATATTAAGACAACTAACTCTGACTTTGATATTAAATCTGATATTAAAAAAATATCTTTATAAAGAAAAGTAATTCTTATATTAAGACAATATTAATTTTAAATAGTATGATAATATCATAATATATGAATTGATTAATCTTTGAAATTTTACTAACTTTGATATTAATTGAAATTTTACTAACTCTGATATTAAGACACTATGATAGTAATACAATATCATATATCTATACAACTAACACTGATATTAATACAAATATCTTGAATGTCAAAAATATACTTAAAAACAACATGAATTAAAAAAAATCAACATTATCGAAAAACTATATTAAAATTTAATGTAAAACTTTGACTTAAATTGATATTTTAATTTAATGTAAAACTTTGACATGTATGTAAAGGCAAAACTAAGTATGATATTAAGACAATATTAATAGATATACCTCATTATAACATGCAATTATAAAAAAAAAATTAAAAAATAGGATGTGAATATCAACTAACTCTGATATTAAGTCAATATCATTTATTAAAAAATGTGAAATTTAAAAAAAAAATCCTAATCTACAAATTTACATTCTGAAATATATGTCAGTTGCAAATTACTTAATAAATGTAAACTAACTATGATATTAAGAGAATATTAACATGTATTCGTCATAGAACATAAAAAATAATAATTTTTTTTTATTTTGATTTTAAATATTTTGTTTCAAAACTATGATATCAACAGAATATCATATATTAAGACAACTAACTCTGACTTTGATATTAAATCTGATATTAAAAAAATATCTTTATAAAAAAAAGTAATTCTTATATTAAGACAATATTAATTTTAAATAGTATGATAATATCATAATATATGAATTGATTAATCTTTGAAATTTTAATAACTCTGATATTAATTGAAATTTTACTAACTCTGATATTAAGACACTCTGTTAGGATCTAATATTTATTGTGTTGATGATTCGGGTGGTCTTGGGAGATCAAAATACATGTTTTCCATTTTAGAGAGAGAAAGTAGAGAGAGAGGGTGTTCTTGCTAGAGGTTTACACAAATGAAAGATTAGATTAAAATGAAGCACCACCCCTTCCATGGATGGAAGGGGTATTTATAGTTACAAAGCTAACGTCCTCCTATCGGACTGTGGATCAGGGATACAGTGGGTAAAGACCCGTCCTTCCTCCACGGTGTTGCACTATGCTAAACTAGACTAATAACTAACTAATAAAACAATAAATAACGTAACTAACGATTTGTCTACGAGCTAACTTATGCTAGATAACATTAGGGGTGACCGACTCTTCACTATGGAATTTTCTAATTCCTAACAATCTCCCCCTAAGGGAGGTCACCCCATATTTTACATTTTGAATCCTAGCATTCTATTCTTGACTTTGTTCTTGAGCTCGTAGACTTCAATTCTTCAATTCCGCAATCTTTGTGCTTTTGTAGTGCAACTTTAAAGTCCGAGTGCATTGTACTTTCAGTGGAGGTCTTTGAACTGATCCACATCTTTGATGATCTTCAAGCTTTCTTTGAGATCATCAGCCACAGCAACTCTCTCTGGATCATCCATAGTTGTGTTGCCAGCATGTGAAGTTGTGACTTACGGACCGACATGCTCACACTTTTGAATCATGACATCTTTCCATCAGAGTAGCGGAAGCCTTACTGGTTCATGATATTTGCAGCAGCGTAGCAGAAGCATAGTATAAAAATATCAGAACCAGGTTATGTAGATATGCACCAGTCATGATTTCTTCAATTAAGTGAGGTTGCTGTGAACATGCGGCTTTGGATTGACTCCTCAATTCTGATCAGCTGCAATCGTCGGGGTGTACCTGCATACTACAGTTAGCAATAAAGCGCACGAAAGTGTCTTTGATCACTTTCGTTGAATTGAGGTACACGGCCCACGGTTCCCCGTTGATCAGTACAAGTACTGCCTGTGATCAGGTAGGATTCCTAAGAATCTCCTTGACAGGGTTTCGCAGCTGTTCTAGCTATTCTCAAACCGGAACGTCTCAAAGAGGACAACACGGAGTGAGTGAACCAGCAAATTGAGATTCACTGATTGATGAAAAATGATTTGAAAAACAATCGCGTATTGCTTGAAGAAAGAGTTTTGCAATACAACGAAGGTTTTATGAGTAAGATCAATTTTCAATCAAAATACTTTTTGTATTAGAGAATGAGTACACATTCGACGTGCTAGCGAAAAGAAGAGATTCGCACATCGAACGGTTTTTCTAAAAGTATTTTTCAATCAGAGATACTTTTTGAATTTGAAATGAATACACATTCGACGTGCTAGAGAAAAGAAGGTTTGCACATCGAACGGTTTTTCCAAAAGTATTCGTCAATTCCATTCCTGGACCAAGGTTGATTCAAGACTGAATCGACCCATTGTTTCTATCCAGTTGTCACAAGTTTAATCTTACGAGAAGATCTCACATGTCACCCACCAAGAGCTTGTTTGATGTTGGCTCTAGAAGGATTTCCATCTTCATCGTGAATACTTTTACATACCACTCAGATGTTCTGGCAATACCACAAGGATAATGCGTAGGACTCTTAATATATACTTACTTTCCACATTGTGTGAAACAGCAAGTCTTCAATAATTTAGTGTCCTAATGAGATATTGTGGATGATCTCTTGGCTCTAGACTCAATCGTGCAATTTTTTGGTTCCTGTGCCGGAGACTAGGGAGAGGGTCTCCTACTTCAATATCAACCATCTCTAAGAGACAGTCGATAGATTATGTCGGTTCCCCGTGAGAATGAAACAAGCCCTTTTAAGAGGAACTTGAGTGGCTTGGGAAGTTTAGTGCAGTGCGTCACTGGGTCCATGACGTCTTGTCTTCAATACCAGTGTTACCTTGGTAAACACCAGTAGCATATGTATTGAACCCGGTTACTGCCCTAAGGTTGAATTGATGGAGGGCTATTTCTTTTCACCCTTTTTCACATTCAGTTCTTTTTCATTCTTCAACCCCTTCAGTGCTTACCGAGACTTCATTACTAGAACCTTGTTGGGTTAATTCCAGTACTAGCTCTGTCTCAGTCCGCACTCTTCCCATATCTCACTTTTCTCCTTTTTTCATCATACCTAAAGACTCTACACTATCTAGTGGATTGTCCCTGGGTAGATCCCTCCGGTTCTGGCGGATCGTGGGAACAAATACCTAACCTAACCATCCTTATAACTCCATGCATAAAGTAAATTGGTCGGTCTTTTGGTATTGTTCTTTCCTTCTCGAAACCAATTGAAAAATCATTTGGAAAACCAATCAAGGTACTTGTGATACGAGATCAAAGCATTTTGTACCTTAATAGTTTTGATCATTTAGAAAACCTCCCCCTCAACATGTGCATATGATTTAGAAATTGTTTAGCACAAGGAGGCAAGAGGACTTTGAAATATTTTCTTTGATCACAATTTTCATACGAAAAAGCCATTTGAATTTCTTTGGTAAATTCCCCCCCTCAATATGTGCATAGGATTTTTGAAATCATTTTTATCACATAGAGGCAAGAGTTAATTTGAAGCACATCCACAATCACAAGAGCCATTAAGAAACCATTTAAAACTCAATCAAGGTACTTTATGTTAAAACAAAAAAGCATTTGCACCTTGATAGTTTCTTTTCTTTAAAAATGCTCCCCTTCAATATATGCTTCGAGATTCGAAAGCTTTTAGCACATATGAGAGAGCAGCGTGCACAATTAAATCAAAACGATCACCTTTTATCAAATTTCATAATTAAATCACAAATTCTCCCCCGATCCAAAATATCAAACCCTTTGAGATTTTGGATCCCAAGTGATTTAATTAGGTTTAGAAACCATGGGAGAATATGTGGCCTGGTTTAAATACTCATCATGTTTTTGGATAAATCCTCCTCCTCAACATGTGCATTGTGTATGAAATCGTTTGGCACATGGAGGCAGGAGTGCCTTTAAAGGACTAAAACCAATTCCACTTAAACAGATTTGAGATTTAAATCACGAACTCTCCCCTGATCAAAAAAATTCAAACCAACTGAAATTTGTGATCCCAACTGATTTAAATCATTTAGAAAAATTTGGGGAAAGACGTGGCGAGATTTAATTTTTGAAAAATGACAGATAGGAACAGATTTAAACATTAAAGATTGTTAGTGTCAGGTATGATAGTTTTTTAAGAGATCTTTTAGTAAAATAAAACAATTTCACAATCAAACAAGAACAGAAAAAATTTCATTTTGAAAGACCTTGATTCTAAAGAAAAAATCATACCATGACATAACATTAAATCTTTAGATCACCACTTTTTGTTGTACAAAACGGACTTTTTTTAAAGATATATTGTATGAAAATATTTTATTTTAAATCACACTCCCCCTCAATCCATGACATAAGTCAATGATTGAGTGACTTAGGTTTTGATAACAAGAAGTCCGGTGATTTTCAAAAAATTAGTCCAATATATTTTCAAAACAATATTTTCCCATTTTCAAAACAATTTAATCAAATTTTTCAAAATTGTTTAAAAAATGGTATCCTGCACAAAGATATATTAAGTGGTTGAGAAGCTTCTGTTGTTGCTGTAGGGCTTGGAAGAAAAACCGTCTGCAGATGCAGTGAGACTTCTTCTTATGTTGCATTTTGAATGCCAACTGAGGTCAAATTAAGCTCCGTTTCTTCAATCACTTAGAAGAAAACCATCTGCTGATGCAGTGATACCTCTTACGTTGCATTTATGCCAACTCTCCATTGAAGTCCAATTAAGCTCCGTTTCTTCATTTGTCAACCCAAGATATCGTTACCCTTTCCTTGCGGCATCCAATCATGTTCATTTGTGGGATTCGGATCGGGAACATTCTTATATACCAATATACCTGCATATGTTAGTGAACACACATACAAATATATGGTGGTCGACAACACCCAAACAACAATCGACTAATAAAAGTCAATTCAACATAACAATCAGATCATATAAGGCAGGGGGTTTATGTGTTAATCAAACTCTAATCATCTAAACCTAACAATCATATCCTAAATTCCTAGTCCTTCGACACAGGCAAATATCATTTTTAATTAAGCACGTAGGATAATTAAGAAAGCTCGTTAGATGATATAGATTTGAAAACATTCTCCCCCTCAATCAATGACTCAATTTTTGAAAAAATTTAACAGCGCAGAAGTCATTGATTGAGTTTGCAAATTAATACGAAAACTCTGATTCTGATTGATTTTCCAAGCAACTCATTTAACCACCATTTTGAAATACGACAAATATTTTTCTGAAGAATTTTAGACGGAAAAACATTTGTGTAGGAACAGCAGTCCTTCGACATACTTTCCTCAATTAGTTTTAGGAAAAGTGCACGAAAATTGTGAAAATCGTTTAAGCGTAGCACTTTCCTTCCTTGAAGAGCGGGTTGCTATCAGAAATAATAGCAAACCATAGTTTTAAGCCCGGGTTACAGTCTGAAGTAACTGCAAGCCATTTGATTTGTGACATGTTTTGGAAAAGAATATTTACACCTCCTGCTCGAACTTCATCTATGGTCCCGTGCCATTATTGAATGACATTTCTAAGACCGTAGATGTTATCGATACCAGAAGACATGTCTTTAGAAAACATATTTTTGGTATTTTTGAAATTTTCTGATTTTTATGGATTTTTGAAGGTTTTATATTTTTCTATTTTCTTTTTGTTGGTTTTATATTTTTGTATTTTGTTTTGCTGGTTTTATATTTTTGTATTTGGTTTTTTTAATAAATATATACAAAGATAGAGAAGATGATATAGTTAAAGAGGGTGATGATACGAGTACCGAGATAAGGATATCGAGCAGCACGTCGTAGAAGATAGAATTCGTCATCTCTTAAACATCCACCACCAAAGCTTCCAAGGGCTCTTGAATAGAAAGAAATAGAACCATCTGAAAGAGAGACTCTGGCGGCTTCCCCCCAAACCGAAAATCCTTAAGATGAGCAGATTCGAAGCTCTATTTCAAGCTTGCTTTAGCCAGGTGCACAGAAAAGCACACCATTACCATAAATCCCGCTGCTCCGTTTAAGAACGATAATCGAGGATCTCCATTCGGGGTTATATCATCCAAAAGAACATCAGCAACGTTTCATCCCACACATAAACAATCTTCTCAAATTTCTTTTCCACTGAGGTCCGAAGCAATCCATCCCAAAAAGGTGTCAAGAGAACAATTCCCCCAAGTAGTTGAATTGATGCAGTCCGTCTCTTAGTATAATGCTCAAGAACTCTCCCGAATACACTTCATGAGGGGAATGAAGAACACCTTCCCATGTTCACATTTTTCTTCCGAGATGAACGTGTATGAAGCTCAAGAACCCGAAGTACACCAATATCCAAGAACTCTCCCGAATACACATCAAGAGGGTAATGTAGAACACCTCCCCTATGTTCACATCTTTCATCCCTGATGAATGTGTATGAAGCTCAAGTATCCGAAGTATACCAATACACAAGGAATGAATAACTGATAACATTGAAGAAGCAGGCCAAGTCACTGATTATCTCTGCGGGTGACAATCTCAGCGGATGTCAACACCGGAATAAGTGATTATATCTCTGAATCACTTATTAAGCACTCAAGTGAAACAGCTGAGCATCCCCAATGTACACATTCTCTCTCCCCTGATCATTGCGATACCATCGAAATCACCACATACTAGTGTACCTCTTTTATCTTCAGAAACTTTCTCTAACATCACTTCCCCCACGTAGATGAAATACTAACACAAAAAGCCTTGATGAGTAAAACCTTGAGTTTCTCTGCGGTCATGACAATTGTTTTCCCGGGATATCTTCAATCACTTAGAAGTATTAAGCTCATCAAGTTTACTCGCCATGAGTCAAACCTTGAGTTTCTCTGCGGTACTAACATTTGTCTTCCCGGGATGTCTTCAGTTACTTAGAAGAATTAAGTTCATCAAGTTTACTCGCTTTGTGTTTATATGTGAGTCTCCTTTCTCCTTGATGGTATTGACACTTCAGAATCAGCAACTCTTTGTAAGTCCGTATACTAGAAATATTTTGAGAAGAACATCATTAGCACAGATGTATCTGTGAGAATCAACTTGCTGAAGAATAACGTGAGCAAGTCTAATTAGGGATTAAATTTTGCATTTCAATCTCCCCCAATTAGTGCTCTCCCCTAAACTGACAATCTGTTTGACAAATGCCCATAATAAGAAGAAGTCTTTTGATAATCACATCCAACTCGTCTTTTAGTCTTCTAACATATAGCAGAAAATGTAGAACCGACTGTAGACTCGACCTTCTTCAAGATTGTGCAGTTGGGGAATAGATAGTTAACATCTTCAACTTACCAAAACAAGAACATCACCAAAAAGCATCCCAATCAACTTACATCTTGAAAATCTCCTTAACTGAAATCCCTCCCAATCAAACAAGAACAGAAAGATGTTCATCAAGGAAATCAGCAATCAGGCCGCAATGAACACATAAGATGGTAACACCAAACTACCAATCACATCAAACAAGAACAGAGAGATTGTTCGGAATCATCATGTTGATGTATACGTGAAGCATTAACCGGAAGCACTTTGTCGATAAACTCATCAATCCGAGTGAAGATGTCAACCAACGGCTCTTAGAAGAGAAAAACTCCATGTGAAGATGACCCGATAAGAAGAGGCTCGGTTCTTACATGAGTTTAGAGCCGTATGACCATTTATATTCACAAATATCAATCAACAATGCAAAAAATTCACACTTCTTCTCCCCCTCAAGAATTGCATACGGAGATGCCATTCTTGACTAAATAAGTGAAAATCATCCGAATGTTCTATTCACACTTCTCTCCCGCAAAATCAGCATGAGATGTCGCCATCTTCATTATAATCGAGCAAGTGGAATGAGAAAACAATCAGTGGTAGCCCGGTTCACTTTATGACTGAAGCGCATGGAAAAAGCATGAAGCATGTTGATGAGAATGGCATTAATTAGAAGATTTCTCTTCTTTCAAAGATAATGCGCACTGAAACGTACACATTTCTTTTCTTTAGAGTACGAGGCATGAACTGAGTTGTTCATACGTCATTATCTCTCTCTTTTCTGCTCTCTTAGCAAAACATGTAATCATCACCATTATCATTCAGTAGGCTCTTTGAAGTGACAGCTGATGGAGAAAACCCAATATGATGAATTTGACCCTGAAGTAAACTAACCCGAACTCGTGACTTAAGCTTGCACATATGAAACAAAGAGCGGTGTCGATTTCCATTAGCATCTCTAAGTACTCTCTATGTACTCTATACTCTTCAACCAACCAACCATCAAGTATAAGATGTACATTACCTCTTGAAAATCCACAATTGAATGTGACACTGAGCACTACAACGTAACTCCTTTAAGTGATAGTTATTTTGAGGTGATAAGAGCCCAATTCTCCCAAGTGGTAAAAGATGAGGTAGAAGTCACTCAACAATAACTAGATTTCCAAGTCTTCGTTTTTGATAATAAGCTCGAACAAGGATCACGAAGAATCTTCATCCAACCATCCCCAATACCTTCAGATACTAAGTACACTCGCCTGTGATAATTCACTTCAACTTCAAATAAATAATAGTGAATTAACTCCGTTGTCACATCTTCTGGTTAAAAGCTCAAATCTAGCCTCCTTTGACATTTGAAGTGAACTCTGATAATGGTTTCATCCCGACCATGGTTAAAAGCACATAACCCCGTAAAACCATGTAATAACCAAACTGCCATGACGAATATCCAAACACACATCCAATTTATGAAGTACACCCTTTTATCCTTTCTTCAAAACAGAACCCGTAACACCAGCATCAGAAGACCCCGAGATACGCTTTCCTTTCTCCAAGATGGTTCCATCATTACGGGATTTTACAATTCTATAGTTTACACCGAGAAATAGTTTCTTTCGCGGGATTTTACAAAACCAAGAATAAACCGTATGATAGTTCCGGATATGCACTTTACAATTACCAGGATATTTCCATTGTTACGGGATTTTACAAGTCTATGATTTAAACCGAGAAATAGGTTTTTTCGCGGGATTTTACAAAAATCAAGAAAAAAACCGTAAACAATGTCAGCTTGAATGTGTTATGACAACTTTGGTTTCGGTGAATATCTGTTTTAAGGGAACATGCAGCGGTTCATCAACGGTTCATCATCCAACATCATCAACATCATCAACCAACCAAACAACACTTTGGTAAACACATCATTCACGCAACCTGTCAGCTATTGTAGTGACCACATGGAGAAGTAAACTCGATATACCAAACTTGATCATGAAGTAGAATTCCCCAGATTCGTTACTTAACCTTGTACTAATCCTTGTGAAAAAGAAACGGTGTACCCAATGTACAAAACCTCTTGACATATCCTCAACTGTGTGAGACACCGAAGTGATAATTACGTTGTGGGTTAAGCGAGAAAGAATCACAAACGAAACTAAATAGCCAAGTCTTTATCACACTCTATAAATGCTCAAACAAGTCATCTTCGCTAAAAGGTAGAAATAAAGAAGACGAAATAAGTGAACGCGCCCGGAAAAACCTAACTTCAAAATCCAGTGAGAAATATCGTCCAAACAACCCCGTAGTCTACATTTTCAATAAACACTTCATGCCGTGACAAAAATATTCTCCGTGAAAATGCATAGACTAAAGTATTAAACCCCATAACCCATCAAATCTCATCATCAAATCACAATATCAATCATCATGAGAAGCCCATCGGTCCATCTTCCAAGTCCAATATCATCACATATAAATTCAAACCCATATCTGATTTAATCATTGTCATACCACTCATTCACGAGAAATATCAATACTTATGTATCCGTATTTCCAAATATACCAAATAAAAAAAATCATCTCACGACCTAATTAAAAAATACACCATGATCCAAATGCAACGGCCCATCCTAACAATATTACTTTAAGTATTCTTTATGACGTTTGAACAAGAGGCCCATGAGCAATATTTCGAATTTGAACATCATCAGGCCCACGATCAATCCTGATCCAAACATTGAGAAGTAATCACACGGCCCAACAAAAATTACACACCCGATCCAAATACAGCACACATAACCGGTAATAACTTATGTCAAACCCTAATCACATGGGTATAAAATACCAAGTAATCACACACTCTAACCCTAATTTTTCTCTCAAAAGATCCGCCCCCCTCTCTTTCTCACCAAAACGCAGATTATCACCAATGATAATACGCCTCTCTTCCTTCCACAAAATACATCCCAGAAAAAGTAACCTTCATCTCACTATTCATCGATCCAAAGCAAAAAAAACAAGGTACTTCTTGGTGCTCCTTTTGACGTTGCCACAGGGATGGTAAGAGAGTCAATAACGCCACAGGGATGGTGTAATGATTTCGAGATGTCAAGATCGAACAATCATGTTTAAGGTAGGTCTAATCCTTTTCTTTTGTTTATATTGAGTCACAAACGATCTAAAGAAATGAGTTAACATTCTTGTTAAAATCATTCCTTTAAGATTCGAATATTAACAACAAAAAAACGTTTTAGATCTATGAGGCACACGATCTTTTGTGTATAGATCTTTATAGATCTATGTGTTCTTTGAACCGCACACAAGGGATCAAAGCTGAGATCATTAACATTAAATTTCATTTCGACTTCCTTTAAACCAATGGATCTGTGATGTATCTTATCTCCTTATTGTGTATAGACTAGACGTTGAGTACCAAATGGGGAGAAAAAAACTGAGATCAAATTAATTTCAGATTTGTAGAGTTGTGTCTTGATTAATGATGATTGTAACACGTGTGTGAGGCTCCTTGATAGTTTTGATTTCTTCACATTGAGGCCGAATCAGATAGATCTATGATGACAGTGGATTCAACAAATAACGTGTTATATATATATATATATATATATATATATATATATATATATACGAGTTTGAACCCATTCTGAGATCCCATGAGTTGTGTGAATTGATTTTCTTTTAGAGTCTTGACCGAATAAATGAAAGAGGATAACAAATTTGTTATTTGATTTTCATTGATTGATTCGGATAGAACATTAATGAGTATGTATGGATCGATGATGGATGAAAACCTTCGTGTCATAGACCTAGGAGTCTTAATATTTCATTGAGACACGAAGAAACTTCTGAGATCTTTGTACCATCAGATTTAGTTAGAGTCGTTAGTCATTGATCAGTGATGCATTAAATCTTGTGAGAACTGACTTTCGAGTCATGATACGCCATATGGTAACACGAGAAGTATGAGCTGAGATCTTGATAATTATTAATCGTTTGAGTCTTTTGAGTTGGGATGTATGATTAGAGTGGATAAGTTGTGGCTGATGTAGTAAGACTCACATGTTGATTGATGTTGCATAGTTAGATTCTTGAGTTCTTTAGGTCTCGTGTGGTCAACAAAATGCAGTTAGGGTGTCTTTCTTCTTCATCTTCTTTTCTGTAAATATCAAGTCGCCACCATAGTCAAGTCGCTAGCGCAAGTCGTTACGACTAAGTCGCCAGCGCAAGTCGCTATGACTAAGTCGCCACGACAAGTCGCTACGACTAAGTCGCCACGACTAGTCGCTACGACTAAGTCGCCACGACTAGTCGCTACGACTAAGTCGCCACGACAAGTCGCTACGACTAAGTCGCCACGACAGCAAGTGACTCAATAGCCAACTCGCTAGGATGAAAATAAACTTTTTCCGATGTTTTCCGACTACTTTTCCGGCCAACTTCATATCAACCCAGAAAAACATGACAAAAACTGCTTCATTTATACAGTTTGACCAAGGTTTTGACCATTTAAGACCAGGTTATCACGTTTGACAACAGTTTTATATTCAAAGTCTTGGCTTTTGTGATGAGTATTTTGGTAAGACCATGTAAACAGAAATGACCAAACAGTAATGAAAACTTGATAAGACCATGTAAAAAACAAACCATAACAAAACATCAATAACCAACGTGACATAAAAACATTATTGAGTATGACCAAAGAACATCAAAAACCCACTTAGACCATCAAACCAGTATCAAACTTTAAACCCAAAACCCATACGAACCAAGCAAAGACCATAAGAATCATCAAAAACAACATAACCTTGGCTCTGGTACCAATTGTTAGGATCCAATATTTATTGTGTTGATGATTCGGGTGGTCTTGGGAGATCAAAATACATGTTTTCCATTTTAGAGAGAGAAAGTAGAGAGAGAGGGTGTTCTTGCTAGAGGTTTACACAAATGAAAGATTAGATTAAAATGAAGCACCACCCCTTCCATGGATGGAAGGGGTATTTATAGTTACAAAGCTAACGTCCTCCTATCGGACTGTGGATCAGGGATACAGTGGGTAAAGACCCGTCCTTCCTCCACGGTGTTGCACTATGCTAAACTAGACTAATAACTAACTAATAAAACAATAAATAACGTAACTAACGATTTGTCTACGAGCTAACTTATGCTAGATAACATTAGGGGTGACCGACTCTTCACTATGGAATTTTCTAATTCCTAACACTTTCTGTCTGTGCAGTCCACCACAGCAGCAGCCCCTTAGTAAGTTTTTCAGCTATTGTTTCCTTTTTTTTTTACCTTATAACAGCTAATTTTCAAGGTTTGTAAGTTTAGTTTTTGTAAAAAAAGTCTTATTTTGATCTCTTATTCAGTTGCAAAAAGGAAAAAATCAAAAAAAAATAAAAATAAATAATAAGTGGAAAAAGGCAGGAGGTGGGATTCGAACCCAAGATGTCCCTGCTCACCGCCTTAACACACCAAAACACGTTTCCAACTGCCCTTGGGTCTTTTATTGTTCATATTATGCAACACTTATCCTTTAAATACATATTGTACTTTAAGTAGATTTAGTTTTAGTGCTTATTAACTACTTAATTCATAAAGCAGTTGTAGTTTTTTTTTCCTTAGATTCCTTATTATTGAAAGCATTTTTTTGTAATTTTATCATATTTTTCTAAATTAGTTTAGTATTTTTTTATTAATTAATTAGTATAAATTAGTTTTTAATTCGTAATAAATAAAATAAAAGTCAAAAAAATACCCGGCTTTTTCCTAAAATTATTTTTAATCGTTTAGGTCGTAGGAAAATTAGTTTTACGCCCATAGCCCTTAATTTGCAAAGTTTTCACTTTCTAGGCTCGGGATTAACAGGGTTTTCGCGTTTTTGTGTTTTAGCACCTTAGGATGTAATTTAGCTTCGTTTTATTGTTTCTTAGGCTTAGTAGTAGTTAAATTAGTGTTTATCTTGCTTTACATGCTTAATTTTCATTTCTGTACTTTAATTTGTAGAATAAGTAATCTTAAATCCAAATTCATTAATTCCAATTCAAGTTCAAATCACCAAACTCAACGAAACCTTCCATTCACACCTCGTTGGGACATGACCCGGGTAATCATTTGCCCGGTATCACTTTTATCACATTCGTGAGTTTGGCACGTTAACCCTTTTCCTAAAGTCGGATTTCACATTTAATTTGATATATTGATATTTGTGTTTATTCACCACACTCACAAACAACGAATCAATGATAACGGACGCAAGTTTTTTTTACTACATCACCCATAAGTGGTTAAATGAATATCATGTTGAAAATGAGAAAAAGAACAAATGCTTATAACGTAGAGGTGACTAACGAGATTTATTAACTTTTGAGTTTATACCAAATCTTTCTGTCAAATAGGATCTAATTTAGAGTCGATTATTCAAAGTTTGGTACATATTTGATAGCGTATCAATATTAATGGCCCAAGGCCCTTAATCACACGCTCGGATCAAGCCCATCACCAAGGCCCAATCAACACTTGATAAAAGGCCCGGCTTAAATCTCTGGCCACGTAGAGCCTGGGAAGATCTCTCAGGCTTGACTGAGTAAGGACAAAGCCTCTGCTCCCCAACTGTTACAAGCGGTTGATGTAACATCTGACATCGCACAATGGGGACGCATGACAAACACCACTACGAGCTAAAGGACGAATGACATATGTCCTCCTTGTCTGCTCTCGGATGATCAACACTTGGCACCCTGGCGGTCGTTGATCACTCCCGAAGGGTTTATCTCTAAACCCTACAAGCCTCTCTATAAAAAGAGAGCAACACACAACATCACACGAGTTTTCATAAACTAGGGCAAATACTGCCTCACAGTAGTGAAGTATGGTTCTTGTTTAAATGTTACCCAAGCTTCTTGATCTATATCAATCTCATCCAGTCCTTACCGTTCAACATGGGAAACCAAACATCAAAACCATTCTCATCCCATCTCTAAACTGATTACATACCATACGTAAACATGGCACCATCTGTGGGGACATGATACAAAATAGCCACAAATTTTACGAATCTAGATTTTCTACTAACCCAAATAGATTATCTTGAACCTTGTATTTTCATCTTTACCTAAAGTTGGTCCTCCGTTTATAAAACAACTCCTTATGTGGGCTATCAGATAATTTCCGCTTTTAGTTATTGATACAGCGGATTGCAACACTGAAGTTTTACAATCCTCCTAGGCAGATTACCTAAGCGTTGTAGTGTAGTATAGGCAAGATCCGGTTGATTGATCGTTTTCTAGGGGGAGGTAGGTTTGAAATGTATGACGAGATAAGCTTAAGGGTTGAGGGAAGATTATTTTTGATATTTTATATTTAATTGAAAGCAAGTAAAACTCTCGGGTTTGGAAGAGTTATTAAAATGTTAATTATACTAATTACAATAAACGTAAATTGGCGAACTTCTTATAAGAGGAAAAAGCGTATTTACTTAGAATCTCACTACTCCCTAGTTAAATCCTATTATGTTTTCGAATTGTCATGTCCTTATCTAATGTAATATTGATGTATTCCTTATTATCGGTTGTGGTTTGGTCAGTCTCACGTCTATAGAACTATTCTAAGTGTACGACGCCTATATGAATGTCAAACAGACCTTTCGACTAGACTACGTATTAAATACTTCACATAGTTAAATTACTCCAAAGACATAACTAACTAGTCACGTTTTAGTGGACGTTCAAGCTAGTATATTTTCCCTAGCCAGTTTTCAAACTCTATCGCACACACCATTAAACAAGAGACGACAACATAACAATCAATAACTAGGTTTCATGGATCCTAAGCAAATACTAAGTGATATAGCCTAACATGGTAATGAAAAGAGAAGTAATTAAATAAATCAAACAATAACACATAGACATGATTGAATGATTAACTGAAGAACTTATCTTTCACCAAACATGAAGACATCAATGGCCAAAAAACCTACAAAACTGTAGAAAATCGCCTAGGGGTTTTCCTCCAAAAGTTGCACACTTTCCAATGAAAACAATGCGAAAATATATATAGATTTACAATTGTGACGACGTCACTTGTTAGGTGTGACGTTGTCAACTCGTCGTCTCTTAGGGTTTCACTATTGCACCGACTTAGTTGTGACGGCGTCAGGTTGATGTTGTGACGTCGTCAGCCTTCAAAATCTTGGTCTTTTTCTTCGTTACAGAGTCTGAGTGGTCAGCTACCCCTAGGTGACGACGTCACGATTAAGCTGTGACGCCGTCACGAGGCCTTCTCGCGAAGGTTTTCCTGATGTTGTAGTTTTTTTTGTTTTTCAGTCTATTCGAGCTCGAAACATTTGTTTTTTCAACATTTGCATCCCGAGTACCTAAACCTCAAATAGAAATGATTTAGGGCAATAAATGATCATATATATACGAATTTAGAGGCTAAATGACCATTTAAAAGTGTATGAAATTACACCTCATTAGTTATCCACTTGTTTCTATCACATGTCATGTCATTGAATAAGAGAAGCTCTTGTTTCAGTTTATCTTCCCGCTGTAGCTTTGGTCTACTCCTTCTCCTAAGCCGTCGACAATAGGAGATTCAATTATATTAACATGTGGTAACTGTTGTGTCCTCTTGACATGTCTAAACCATCTCAATCATCATTTTATCATATTGTTAATGATAGTCACGACTTCAAGTTCCACTCCAAAAACTCCATTTATAATCACGTCTAACATGGTTTTACCACAAGTCCACCTTAGGATCCTTAAATCTGCCACTTACATCTTATTTGCTTAAGTCTTTGTTTTCGACCAACACTCAACTAATACAACATCAGTGGTCTAGTTTCACTCTATAAATATTTTCCTTTCAACGTTAGAGATACTTTCATGTCACATATGACTCATGTAGTCGCACTTCACTTTAATCGAGCTTTTATACAACGTGTTTCATCATATTCTATCCTTTTGAATTTGTTATCACCGAGCCTAGATATCTACAGAACTCTTTTGGTTGTAAGATCCGGTCTCCGATGCGGATTCATGGTTTCTCGTCATGGTCATTCACGTTCCTTTTGAATTCGTATCGTAGATATTTTGTCTTATTTCTACTAATCCGTAACCTTTTGTGTTTTAGCGCCTCCATCCACTACTCCAATACATTACTTAGCCTCCTCAATCATTTTCATAACTAACACAATATCATAAGTGTAAGATGTAATATGAGAGAATATTGTTTATTGATTGATTTCCTGACAATCTCAAAACCGGGAATACATATAGGTCCCAAACCCTACAAAGACATGGGCTTGGGTACAAGTACATAAACATGGGCCTAATGTAAATACTAATGACAGTCTAACAATAAGTACATATAAAGCACCATAAACCTATAAGAATTATGCTCTTTTGTATTGGACAACTCGTAAAAAACCAAGGAGGCATGGGCAAATAGACGTTTAACATAAGAAGATTACTCGTTGAAAAACTTAATTATTTTTTATTCAAAATGACTTGCGTCTCAATAGCATATCTTATTATGCCGCTAAAAAAATTTGTTTTTTTTTCAACGGTGAGGCATAGCGTGGTAAATATAAGCCGAGATAGACGAATAAAAGAATAAAAAAATAGAAGAGACAAAGGCCACCAAGTCAAAACCCAGCTGGTCAACAAACCCACTTTGAGAAACAAAAACCCCAATTTGCCTTAGAAGACGTGAACCCTCTCTCTCCTTGTAAACTGGTCAGTTCTTCCATTTGATTTTGCCCTAATTATATCACCATCCCCAAATCGCAACAATTAATCTATACATTGTTAGTCCCTACTTTTTTAATTATGTTTTTAGGGTTTATTCTCATCATAATAATTAGGGCAAATCGCATAAAAGTGTACTCAACTTATACCTGATTTCAATTTAATGTACTATACTTTTTTTTTCCTAATTTAATGTACTCAACTTTTTTTTGGTTGCAAATGTAGACAATCAATAGGTTAGAAGGTCACCTTATACTAGCTAGCAGGTCACCATCTTCTCCACCCCTTTTTCCGGCGACCCATTTTCCGGCGACAAATTTTTTCGAAAACAAATCTTTCCGACGTTGATACTTCAAACAGGTCACCATCTTCTCCACCCCCTTTTTCCGGTGACCCATTGTCTTCGGATTATGGCATTTTTTTCTTCGGATTATGAAATCATTTTTTTTCTTCAGATTATGGCATTTTTGTTAGAAATTTTGTCTTCGGAATATTATGGATGATATCATAATACAGTATGCAAGCTATCAAAGCAGTTGAGTCACCGAAGCAGGTCCTGGTCAGGGCCTTCAAGCTTGAGATGACGCAAACTCAAACGTGTAGTGTATTGTATTGGATATATCATATCATAAAATCCAAATGAGTTTACAACAACTTATAGTAAAATACAAATTCTTGAAGAGTTGGACAGACAAACTATATGATATCTATGACATCGCTATTATTGAAAGCTTGAACAATGGACATCCAAGTTAACATGACTGAAACTGAAACTTAACTAATATATTCAAACACAACCTATAGAACATGAATCTCACGCGTCTGAGATACAAGGCTTAATAGTCGAACGGTCAACACGAGGTACTATTTTGAAACTGGAGTAGCCACAAGATGTAAATTGTTCAACCTGTGGATCAAAGCACCACTGCCCTCGCTCATATCCAAATTTTCAGCTCTTACTCCATTAGGTAGGGCAAGATCGAACTTGTAAACCAAATTAGCAAGAGTAAGCTCATTAATTGCTTTTGAGTACCGAACAGCAGGACACCCTCTTCTTCCAGTACCGAAAGGGATCAACTCAAAGTAAGACCCATTGTCACCGGAAAAAGGGGTGGAGAAGATGGTGACATGTTTGAAGTATCAACATCGGAAAGATTTGTTTTCGAAAAAATGGGTCGCCGGAAAAAGGGGTGGAGAAGATGGTGACCTGCTAGCTAGTATAAGGTGACCTTCTAACCTATTGATTGTCTACATTTGCAACCAAAAAAAAGTTGGGTACATTAAATTAGGAAAAAAAAAGTATAGTACATTAAATTGAAATCGGGTATAAGTTGAGTACACTTTTATGCGATTTGCCCTAATAATTATTCACCCTTAATTTGAGGTATAAAACTATGTTGTTGCTAATTTAACTATTTAAGTATATCTAAGTTATCACAAGACATGCATTAATTTGTTTAGTGCTGTAACCCTAGTCGATTAGCTCTTGGGGGTGTTTGGCATTGTGTTTTCAAAGTGGTTACTTTTCTAAAGTTTAGGGGGTGTTTGTTTAAGCTTATTTAAGTTATTTGTTTTCGGTTTATATTTCATAAGCTCAATTTTTTTTTGGCTTATTTTGAAAACTTGTGGGCTTATATGAGTTTGTTACAACATGATAAACTTTATATAAGTCCCAAAATAAGCCAAAAAGAATAGGGCTTATGAAGCATAAGCCGAAAACAAACAAGCTCATAAACCTATAAATAAGCTTAAACAAACACTTCCTTATAGTATAAATGGTTTAGGAGGAGCTGAAACATAAATGTTACTTTTTGTGTAAATCTTTGAGTACTCAGCTTTTGCAACTTATTAATTAATTATCGCAACTTTAGACAGAAACAGTTAACCCAATACTATATATCTTGTAGCTTGTTTTGTTACAGATGATTATTTTATATTACGTAATTATTTTTAATAATGCAATGCATGTGTTTATGTTAGTTTATTTAGAAGTGCTTTTGGGTGTTAGCATATAAGCTCACCCCCAAATAATCCCTTTTTGAATAGAACCTTCATTTTGGCTTCTATTAAAGGGATTATGGAGCTCAACAAAACTAAAAAAGTGTTTGGGGTAAGAAAAATGGCTCATTGTGTTTTTATAATGCAATATTGTAATAAGCCTTACAAAGAAGCTTTTCCAAACACTCCCTAAGTTTGAAGTTCAAAATCAAGATGTAGTTCTTTATTTTGAAATGCAGGGAGTAGTCAGATTTGTTTTCATGTATGCATTACGAATCACAAACTGATTTGTCCTCTTCTTTCATATGTCTATTTGCAGATAAGAAAGTCATGAATGCTCCAGATCGTTATGAGCGATTTGTGGTTCCAGAAGGCACCAAGAAGTAAAACCTCTCACTTCCATTTGCCCATTTTCATGTTTATACATTTACTAACTCTTTTTTAAACGTTTACTCTAGGGTGGCATACGAAAGGGATACAAAGATCATAAATGCAGCCTCATTCACTATTGAGAGAGAAGACCATACCATAGGGAACATTGTTCGCATGTATGCCTTCGTTAACTTTAACATAATAATTCGATAGTCAATTTAGTTTCATTAAAAACAAATTTAACTGAGTGAACCTGTATTATACAAACAGGCAGTTGCACAGGGATGGGAATGTGCTCTTTGCGGGTTACAAGCTTCCTCACCCTCTTCAGTACAAAATCATTGTCCGGGTTAGTATTCTTTCTCGTAGTTTGTTTGATAAAGTATATATATTATTTTCAAATACAAAGTTTAGGATTGCTAAACAGTAAACACCATATCTGTTTTTAGAATGTGATGTTTGATATATGGTTACAAAAATGTCACTATTTCACCAGTACCTTTGTCCAAAATTGAGATACACCTCAGTTGGAAGGAAGAAATTTCGTACTAAATAATTCAATTTTCTTAGTAAGATTTATAACTAGTAAGATGTAAAGGAACTAGTTTCAATCACAGCTTATGAGAAACCACCAAATAGGCAAATACATACAAAAAGGGATTAACACTTGTATATCGTATAATAAGAACCATCTTGCTTGTAGCATGTAATAATGAAGACATAAAAGGTCTATAGACCTAAAGTGGATTCGTTTTAATCAATTTTGAGTCTGTTTTTTGATATTTTAATTATTTCTGCTGGTAAATCTTATAATCGTGATCATTGATAATTTGATTTTGATAATCCATATTTAAAATGAGTGTTGGTAGGCGAGATTAAAAGCAAGGGTTTATGTCTATTGGTCTTCTCTCTTTAGTTCATGTGTTGTATACTTGTATCATTCAAGGTTTTTCTTAGTTTAGCCCAAAATCCATACAACATATTTGAGTAAGTTGATTGAGTTTTAGTTAGAAAAAGATCATTTAACTCAGATTAAGTGAATTGCCCTTCCTATCTTTGAGAGTTGGCAGAATGGGATGGATGGTCCTGCGGGGTGTGGGGGCTTAGTTATTGAGTCAAAATAGGTTAACTTCAACACGGGGTCCGGTCAAAACGTCTTGGGTCAAGCATCTAAATACCCTTTGGGTCACTTTGACCTGTTTGATCTGTTTGACTCGTTTCATCATGAACCAAGTCTTTCATCAACGGGCTTGTGGCGTGTGGTACCAAGGTTGTCCATCAACCAAGAGGTTGTGGGATCAGGTTTAATGTTGACAGGACTGTGCGCGCTTGTGTGTGTGTGTGTGTGCGCCGTTCAAAAGAAATTATCAACCAAGTTTTTATTACCCCTTTGGCGTGTAGATATGAAATTTAACTCAGATCATCCTAAGTCTAAGTAGATTAGTCAATGTTGCCACGTATAGTTTTCTTTTCTTTTTATATGCAACTACCCTGGAGTATTGGGGCTAGCATGTACCCCTACCAATGTATCAGGACTTGATAGCAAGCAAGGACCATAGTGGTCTGGAAATGAATATACACTGCACGTGCGACTAACACGATGGATGGTACTCAAGTTTTTACAAATTGTATCTTTTTTTATGGCGTCAAAATCTGGTCGTTGGGGTTACTTGGTGGCCATGTAGAGTTCGTTGTTTTCATATAAATACTTTCTTAAATAAATGGTCTTTGTAGTTTAACCATGGTTGATGGGGGTAACAGGTTCACACAACTAGCCAGTCGTCACCAATGCAGGCTTATAACCAATCTATCAATGATCTTGACAAAGAACTTGATCATCTAAAGGCTGTATTTGAGGTATATATTCTTCTTTCTTAAAAGTGAACAAGTGGGTGAAACTTTTTTTATTTATTTTTATTTTTTTATTTCCTTTCGGTCCTTTTGATCTCATTGATTCACGTTTACAGGCTGAGGTTGCAAGGGTTTCTGGGGACTAGAATGATTACGAGTGGGCATAGTCTGGGAAGACTTGATTGCACAGACTTCTTATTTTGTATGTTGCTTTGATGTCTAGATCCATGTGTGGGCCGTAAGTCAAATTTGGGTAACTTTTGTTAGCACATTCGAGTCAATTGCCGCTTATGCTTGGTGATAAATGCATTAATCTGAATTTGGCGTGTGGATTAAGAAACGAAAGCTGCAATTTGCACTTGTTGGCAATGTCAAGTCATCATTACAATGTTAACATGAGTGAGCTTGAACTCTTTATCATGTGGGGGAGTTTAAATGTGCTTTTCTCAAATCATTGTGACTTCAGTAATGACAAAATGTTTTGATAAAAGTTAAAGTAATTAGGTAACATTAGACTCTTAACTCCTACCCAATATCTGTTTTGGTAAAAATGCGAAACAAACATGCGTACACCGCCCTAACGCGCCAATACAAACTTTTCCTTTTGATAATTTTATTAAAGATGTAGGACGGCATCCTTAACTAGTCATGTAAGGACTCATATTTTTTATTTGTGTTACGGTCCTTGATTCATTTCTAAGGGACAATATGGTCAGATAGCTAGTCGCAAGGATTCACGGTATACGTCAAATACATTCGTGATCAAATTAATATATAAATCGACAACAATTTTGTTTTCTGGACCAAAAAGAAAGATAAAGTGATAAACCATCAGACCATGATTGATAAACATTCAGACAATGATTGATGAATATTCAGATCATGGTTGATGAATTTTCGATGAACTAATGCCCAGAGTATTGCTAAACATTCGACAAAGTTAGATTAAAATAAAAAATTAACAAATTGAAAAACTATAAAACATTTTATATTGATGAACATTAGAACATTCGAACATTATTTGATGAACTTAACAAGTTATTTTGAGCTATTCAAGACAACTTACAAGACTTGTAAAAAATCAAATCACAACACTCACATCTCCAAATAACAAATTCTTTATTTCTTCATGGCCAAACACTTCAAATCCTACATAGTCAGTCACTAAACACTATTATTAACCTTGCATCTTGTTACTCCTTTATCTAAATATTTTGCGATAAACACCTACAAACTCTAAAATCATAAAATTAAACCATTGTGTGATGAACACTTAATGCACTTGATAATTAGTTCTCTTTTATGAACATTTTGTGATAAACACTTGTTTAGCGAACATTTTGTGATGAACAATTGCATTCATAGTTTTGTTCATCACATTTTTAATCATTGTTCGTCATTCTTAAAAACAGTAGATTTTGATACTTCATGAACACAACATATTTAGGAAAAAAAAAACAGATGTTAATCACTGTTTTAAGGTTGTTCGTTATAAATTAAAGCTTGTTCATGATAATTCAAAAAACGTTTTTTTTTTCTTTTTTATAAAAAAATATACTGTAAAACTTTTTTCATAATTCACACATATTTACTATTAACGAATACAAAGCAAGTGTTTAAGAATAAGAAAATTTAAAAATTGAGACATTTCATCAAAATATGGTAGGCAATTTCATAAATACTTGAACTTTATGAAAGATTAGAATATAAACATCCAAAAAATATTTAAAAAAAAATATGGAATTGATGTTCTCTAATTAGGGGTGTTCACGGATTGGGTAATATCCACAGTAAGCGAAACCGAACCGAACCGAACCGAAAATAACTGAACCGAATTTGTGACCGAACCGAATTGGTCAAAACCGAACCGAATTAAATATTTGGTTATCGGGTTGGATATGGTTTTGGCAATGAAAATCGAAAACCGAACCGAAAACCGAATTCATATAAAATATATATTTTTTCTATGTATATATATGGAAAAAAAATCACTAAAACTCTTTTCTAGTATAAATATAATATGATTTAAGCTTGAAAAAAAATATTTTGTGCTAAAAATATATATAATTAAATAAAAAAATAATTAAAATTATGTAATTCGGGTTATTCGGTTCGGTTTTTGGTTATAGGGGTTCGGTTTTCGGTTATTCGGTTCGGTTTTCGGTTCGGTTGAATCAAATTTAATTTCGGTTCGGTTCGGTTTTCGGTTATACCCAGGAAAAAAAAATTAACCGAACTAACCGAACCGAATAAACCGAATAACCCGATAACCGAACCGATGAACACCCCTATCTCTAATGTTAACTTAGGTTTATTAAATAAGTGATTGCCATGGTAATTTTGCTTTGACTCAAAGTCGACAAAATCTTAATTTTGATGAACTTTAAATTTTTGAAAATTGTTGTAATTAGTAGCGATTGAACGGGTTTATGATGCAAGCAAACGAAAATCAGAACCTAGTTTTTTTATTTTGAATGAATAGAAACTGAATTTGAGAAGGAAAAAGAGTTGTGAATGATATATGTAAATTGGGAGAAGAAAGTGTTGCTGAAAATTAAAAGAAAAAGACGTGTTGAAAAGGGAGAAAGAAAAAGCTATACGAAAGAGTAAATTGCAAAAATTGTCATTGTGGTTTAGCCAAATTTCAGATTTAGTCTTTATCGTTTTGAAAATGCACTTGTCGTCCTTGTGGGGATCTTGTCAATGCTAATGGCTCGGTTGGTTGACCTTCCAACCAAGTAGTCGACCGCGTTCTATCTGCTATCCCAACCGAAGCCAACCGGTCACCCATCCAACCTTTTCATTTACTCGGTTTGTCAGCCAACCAAGTAAATTAGCACGCCTCCCATGATTTTTGTGAACGTTGGCTGCTTTGTTTCAACTTTTTTTTATTTCATGAAAAGATCTATGAAAAGATGGTCACCTCATATGAAAAGATCTTGATAGATCTTACAAGGTAAAACAAGAAACAAAAACAAAACCTTACTCGAGAGACGAGACCTTGTTTATACAAGATCTTGAAGTTGATAACTCTTGAGTTCTTCGATTGCATGTGGAAAACGAAGGAGGTTTTGTGTGCTATTTCGTGGTGTTGTGAAACAAGGCATCATTCATATCTTTTGTTGTTGATCTTCTTTCATAACCCATTTGAGTTGTGTTAAAACGTAGATGAGATCTGCTATCTAATAATGGTAGATTCAAAGAGATTAGATAGTTAAAAGTTTAGTAGTGGTTTGTATGAAAGCAGATAAAAAAGCGTGTGTATGTACTGTTGTTTATACTATTAAATAAATGAAAATATGAAAAAATAATTTTTAACTAGGAAAGCCGAGCAAAGGAAGATGAATCTGAAAGTTGCTTCTCTTTATTTATTTTTTAATTTTTTTTTAACATTATGGGATTTTTAAAAAAATAAGGTAGTACAACTAGTAAGTAGCATATACATACAAATCTCTCTTTTGCTTGTGGAGACCATCTTAATGGTTGAGTGTGAAATATGGGTAATGTTAATCCACAACAAATATGAAGACCTTATCGTAATGTTGTTTTTTTTTTTTTTTTTTTTTTTTTTTTTTTTTTTAGTTGAATTGTTATTGTAATGTTTTTAATTATGAATGAAATTTTAGTTTAAAAAAAAATAAAAAATTACGGTCGCCATTGTGGTCACCTCTAGCAAGTTATGGTTGGGTGTAGTCTTGGAGAGAGAAAGCTGATGTGACGTTGATGTAGCAGGGGGTGACCACAATATTTGTGGTTGCCATTAGCATTGGCCTTATGAATGTATTTTTTGTCTCTGACCAATGTGCAATGACAAAATTGCCCTTGTCTTCACTTTGATTTGGGGTGATAATTAGTTAATCATTCTCTTTATATAACATGGGGCGAAGGAACGGGATCCAAGAAGTATAAATTAATATTTTCTTGACTAACATCCAATCGCGTTTTTTTCGTTTTCAATATTCGCTCTGGTGTATTTGTGAAACTAAGAATAATAGTTTATTTCATGTGGGCTTGAACTGGTGGGCTTAATATTTACTTTTAGCATTGCCTTTGGCCCGTTTCCAATTGCTATATCGATCTGAGGAGATATGCTTATGGTTTGTTTCCAACTATGGTTCTTCTATGTGTTTTGTGTCAACTTATTTACGTCTCCTATGTTTATGTTATCAATTGTGATAGTTTTGTCATTCATGCTTTTGTTTATGTTCAATTGATGCTTAGGACCTTTGCATGTTATGTTGGTTGGTTATAGTTTGTCTGGGTTTAGGTATTTGATGCATATGAATGTTAGTTGGTATGTGTTTGTCTGTGTTTAAACTTGCATGTTAGGTTGCTTCTTTTTTAGTCTTGGGAAGTTACTAACTTACTTGCCTTTGTTTGATATCATTAGCCAAAGGGTTTTGGACCATATCTTTTGTATATTTGTTGTTTTCCATTTTCTCTTTGCGTCTGGTAAGTTATTAGACAATTTTCCTGCACATTTGCCATGCAAACCTAGAAAAAAAGTATGCCATTAGTTCTCGACGTTCACTTTGGGTCGGATAACATTGGCCGCCCACCCAATGAGTGCGATTTAGTTGGCGGTCCCATTGTTAAAGAGCAGGGGTGTTCAGCGCCTGTTTTGACAGAATTCGTGTCTGCTGCCGTTTGTGACGCACCATCAGAAAAACGTGGTGAGTTTGCGTCACATCATTTATATGCTAAAACAGCGTCTGCTTCTATGTTGCATGAGACTGTTGATAGGTTCTCTACCAAAAGGAAGGTGGATGAAAGTTGGGAACATTGTCTTTAAAGGTGTCCAAAGAAGTTGCAGTTGACAGTGGGGTCTGTTGACAAATGTGGCGCGGAAACCATTAGCGAGGTAGGTTCTTTCTTAGATACAATGTTGTACAATTTGCATTACTGATGTTTTTGAAGTTCATGATTTATTTGTCTTTAGCTGCAGGTTCATAACAATGTGGTGGATTTCAATGGACTGGACCCAACGGTGTGTGGTGACTGAGGTTTTTAAGCCGTTGGGCATCGAATGTCCTGGACAGCCTAACGATTTGTCATTACACCGCGAGGCCTCGCGTTTTCCTGCCACAAGTGTTTGCGCGCATCCCAAAAGGAAGTCGGGCCAAAATTGGGAAGCGCATCATCAGTCGTGTCCAAAAAGGTTCAACCATAGGGATGCATCTACTAATAAGGATGCCACACAACCGATGACAAAGGTTAGTTGTTTATTGCATATGTGGTTGCGAGCCAATGCGTGTAATGCCTTAAAAGTAGGAATCGTGCGTTTGTGAATACATGTTTACACTTAGCCGGCACATTCGGTTACAAACATACCCATTCTTCAGCCACATGACCAGCCAAACCCATTGGAAACATTGTCATTTACACAAGTTGAAAACCCTTTGTTGGAAGCGGCTGGTCCATCGCATCTGCATCAAAGTTGGTGATAGTTTCCCACTTTATTTTACAAAACATTTATATACTATCAATCTTCATTAACAAATTTTTAGACTGATTTCTTTGTATCATTTGTATTATTGTATGCAGTGTCCCGAAGTGGCCCTGTGCTTTTGGACTTTCGGTCAGGGAACATTTCCCGTCCTATGGAAAATATTATCTGCCAAAAACAGGATGGCACACGACATTTAGTCATGACATCTGAAATTGAAGCGTCTTCACAGTCGTTGCGTGGACGGGCTGCCAGTAAAGGCGGCCGATAGGAGGTTGGTTTACGTTACTGAGAGTTGGCTTTTAATTGTAGCTAATATATGAGTGTATTGTTGTTAAACTTTTATGTGTAACCGTTGGTTGTGTTAAATGTCCCATTTTTGTTTGATGTTCCCAGAAACGTCGTCTGCTAGAAGGTCTGGTTGTAAAAGGTCCAGGGATAGTCCATTTGCAGCTAATGATCAATTGAGCGTTGGTGGAGTCATAGGGCCGAACCTTTCATCACCAAACGTTGGCGCACCTTTACGTGGAGGTTTGTAACACATATTTATTGATTATATTTTTGAACATAGTTGCTATGCATCTTTCAATTCAGGATCTGGTATTTCGTATTCGTGTTAGACGTTAACAGATTATAATTTGTTGTAGATTCCTGCATACCACATGGAATACCTTTAATCAGATCACCATCGCAAGTACCTCAATTTACTGCGACAGATGGGACGCACTCAACTACAACAATGGCCACATGTTCGGTCCCAACTGCCACAACATTCTCAGAATCTCGCGCGGATCGTTTAAGTCATGAAGATATACGCGGTGGTAAGTTGTCCATGTGTATTTAGCATTTTATTAGGTGCCTCCTAGAAATTGTGTTGTCACTCAAGTAACATGGATGTGGTGACCTTGCATTGCTGTTAAGAGCCTTTGGATTGAACGATGGATCAAGTACTTCAGGTGTTCACACGGATGGGACAGCTGAACCGAGCAATGTTCAGCTACCGTTGAGAACAAGAAACCGTACCCGGTCTTATGTATCAGCAGGTTTGTATCTTTTGCTTATAGCGATTATGTAGTAGAGGTTGCAATCATACATATCGTTTATATTAATGGACAGCGACTTCATGTAAAACACTTTGCAGGCCCACCGGCAGAGTACAAGGCGTTCAAGTCATGTGACTGCATTTGTCGTAACTGTCATGCACGCTTCTGGTACGAAGAGAGGCTGATCATTTCTACAAGGCGCTCTGGTCCGTTATATAACCGGTGTTGTAAGGGTGGGAGTGTGAGGCTATTTACCCTGAGGGAGTATCCGGCGTATGTTCAACAACTTTTTTCTGACAACCATTTCATGACCAACATACGCGCATACAATCAAATGTTTTCTATGACGTCATTCGGGGCAAATATCGACGAAACCATTACCACCGGTAGGGGTCCATATGTGTTCAAAGTGTCGGGGCAGATATATCATCGTATTGGCAGGCTATGCCCGGAAGAAGGTAAAGACCTGCGTTTATTGCAACTTTACATATATGACACCGAGCATGAGGTTGATAACAGGCTTCGCCATTTTCGTGGCGGGGATGGGAACAGTCTGAGGAGAGATATAGTTGAAGGTCTCATACTTGTATTGGATGAGCATAACGCGTTGGTTCAGCTATTTAGGTCTGCTAGGGATAAGCTTCAGCAGGCAAACGTTCCGGAATTCAAAGTGAGATTGTACAATGTCGTTGGACCTCCACAATATGAGCTTCCAACTGCTGACTCTATTGGAGCTATAGTCTTTGAAGATGGCCCGGAAAGTGAATCTGAATTTAACATCATCACTGAGTCACATTCAGGTGAGCCTCAAGGGATTAATAAACTACACCCGTGTTACATGGCATTCCAATTGCCTCTGCTCTTCATTTACGGAGAACAAGGATACCATACTGGGCTTAGGTTGGTTGACACGCAGACTATGGAAGTTGATGAGGATAAGAGGGTGACAATGCACACATATTATGCTTATCAGATACATGATAAGATAAACAGATATGGCCTTCGTACATATCATTTTCGACTGGGGGGCTTGATGACGTACCTTCCGATCAGGTCGAAGGACTCCCCTTCGACCTCAGTTGAATTTGCATTACGAAGGACCAAGTCTATCTTCCTAAGTCATCGGTGGCGTAAAACCATTCATCATTGATATGGTTACCAGTTGGGAATTCGCCAACCGAAGGCCTAAGCCCTTTGGGGTCTTACCTTGAAGACACCAAGACAAAGGAGAACATTGACTTTGTCTTCCCCCACGTTCCCACTATCTCCTTAGCTTCTCCGCCAAGACAGAGAGAGTGGAGATGAAGCCCTAGCAGTTACCACAAATCATGGGACACCCCCATGATCTCTGAAACGTGCGCAAACACTCTCCAAGCTTATTTCTCTATCTATAAATAGGCTGCACGAGTCATTTCAATGGTATGTTCACTTAACACAGTATTTCACATACTCTACATTACTTACAACACATATCACATACTTACTCTTACGCCAGAGGTGGTTCGCAGGGTCCACCCCCTACGCAATCACTTAACGAAGTGTCTACTATTTCTTATTGCAGATTGGCTACAAGTTTGGCGTAAGCATATCACCCCTCATACCCTTCATTCACCATCGAAGGCCTGGTCGTACGAATTATTGTACAATTAGTGGCGCCATCCATGGGACCCGCTACAATTGGTCTTGTTATTCCAAACTTATAACCAGTCAATCGCGCTCACTACTTTTACGGCATGAATCAAGGAAGAGAAGATACTCCCCCTCCAGGTTTCTCGACCTTGACACCAATCCTAACAACCTTCCCAACATAACCGCGTCCACTTTCACCGCACGATCTCACCCTGAAATAACTCCCAACAACCATGCTTCGACGTTGGCCAACCCCGAACCATTTATCAGTCTTGCGTTCGACGAAGCTAACATCGAAGCGCTGGAGTCCTTATTAAGGGCTCGAAGGAGGCAAACTCGGAACGTAGAGATGCGAAGGGAGTTGGAATACTCTAGTGATGAGTATGACGAGGAGATAGAAATGGAGACTAGGCCCTCGGCTCCTGGTGCTACACGCTCAGTGCTAAGGATAGGATCTCCGGGAAGTCGAAGGCCGAGTGGAAGATCGGTGGGTTTCGAAGATGTTCCGGAGAGAGCTCCGACGAGAAGGGAAGGAACGATGGAAGGCTCCAACGGAAGGAGCCACCGAAAGGAGACTACGGAGGTTAACTTGCCACCACTCTTGGCAGCCCACTTGGGGAGAACTGAAGCAGGGGTTCCGTTGCAGCCTTCTCACGCATCCGGCGTAGAAGGCAATCCACCTCAAATTAATGGGGGAGGAAATCGTCCTCCTCATGGTATGTACCCTCCTTTTTCAGACTCAATCTTATCCCCATGGGGTCTATCCCCCACTTAATGGGCAAACTAGCAACCCTAGCTTTCCTCAACCATACGGTAACATGCTCTACGGGCAACCCATGGTATACCCTCTATATCCTGTAGGAACCCACCCATCTTTTATACCTACTGCTTACCCTCCTTATGCTAACCAAAATCCAGTCGGAATACCTCCGAACCATAACCCATACAACACCATCCCCACTTACATGCCACCTTATAACTGCCTTTATCGGAGCCGGATAGAAGATTACCCTCTACCCGACGGGGTTGAAAATGCCCGCACACATTGGTACGTATGATGGGAAGGGGGACCTGGATAATTTCTTACATTTGTTCGAAGGGGCTATTAGAATGCAGAAATGGGTTATGCCGGTTGCTTGCCACATGTTCACGTATACCTTGCAAGACTCCGCTCGTATATGGTGGAATGGGCAAAAAGCAGGTAGCATAGTGAATTTGGATGATCTCAAGGCCAATTTTACATCACACTTCAGCCAGCAGAAGTAGTTCACAAGGACTCATTTGACAGTGTACAACATCAAACAAAGGGAAAACGAGAGCACTAAGGCTTTCGTCACTAGATACACTGATGACACCTTGCAGATTCTGGGTCTGCACGAAGACCAACGCATCTCTAGTTTTATACATGGCCTGCGAAACAGAAGTCTGGTGGAATTCTTATCCACTGACCTTCCCACAACCTACAAGAGTTTAATGGAGAATACATACACCTAGATCGAAGCCAAAGAGGTGGCTACTAATGGGGCTCCGATCGAAAGCAAAGAAAGTCACAACAAGTTCCCGAAGCATTCTTCATGGGAAGGGTCCAAAAGCAGACACAAAGGCAGGGACGGGTTCACACCCTACAACAAAAACACCAACCACGAACTCTTAGCAAATCTGTCTAAATCCCCAAGGGAAATACTTGCTACGGAAAGGGCTGCGAATGCCTTCGAACCTCCCCCTCATTTGGCAAGTAGAGGTAGAAGCAGGGATACATCCAAATACTGCTATTTCCACGAAGATTACGGTCACGACACCAACAGTTGCAGAGAGCTTAAAAAACAGATAGAAGAGGTCGTGAAGTCTGGCCAATTGGGACATTTGGTGAAGGGTATAAAGAAAGGTAAAGAGAAGGTTTCCGACACACAGTTGGGGAAAGATACTACGCCCGCTGAAGCTCCAATCCTCATGGTTCACAGGGATGATTCTGGTTTAAAAAGGAAAGCAGCAGAGAAAGGTTTATGCGGGGTAGGAGACGTGACGTTCCCTTCGATTACTGGCAGGGTTCTCTCAAATGACCCCGTGGTCATCAAAGTCTAAATCTCCAACATGGAAGTAAATAGAGCCTACTTAGACTGCGGGAGCTCCTACGAAGTCATCTATGAGCATTGTTTCCTAAAGCTCAAGCCTTCGATAAGGTCGAAGAGGGTAGAATCGAAGATACCTTTGGTGGGATTCTCAGGGTGAACATTCATGGCCTATGGGAAAAGTCCCTCTAGAGGTAACGATTGGAGAAGGAAGGCTAAAAAGAAAAGAAACCCTGGTTTTTGCGATCGTAAGGTCTGAATCTCCCTATAACCCTTTGATAGGGAGAACCGCAATGCAGAAAATGGGTATCATTGTCTCCACCATACATGCTGCGATCAAATTCCAAACACCCTACGGTATTGGAACGGTATTCTCTAGCTACAGCGTGAAAAAGCCTACAGATGTAGGAAAAAGGGTCAGACAAAATCCTGAAGAAGTTCCAAAGGATATTCTCAGCTGCACTGATGCCGAAGAACATATCATAGTAAACGACCTACATCCGAAACAGACGGTGGTCATTGGAAAACAACTCTGTTAGTTATTGGATTTCATAAACACATTACATAACAATATATGGATCGAATTATGGAAGAGAGTTTAGAGAGAGAAAGTAGTGTGGGAGCCTTTCTAGAGAGAGAAAATAACAAAAGAAAGAAGGTTAGATTGAAAGGTCCAACCCTCTACCTTGGGAGGTAGAGGGTATTTATAGTTACATACTAAACGTCCTCCTTCGGACTGTGGATCAGGCATACAGTGGGTAAAGACCCGTCCGTCCTCCACGGTGTTGCTCTAAACTAAACTATGCTAATAACTAACTAATAAACAAGTAAATAACGATATGTCTACGAGCTAACTTATGCTAGATTATATTTGGGGTGACCGACTCTTCACGTTGGGTCTAGGATAATACTTCCTGCATCCTCTACGGGTGGTCCTAGGTACATGTACAGTCATTACTTGGATGCATTAGCCATATGTAGGGTACATGGAAATCCTTCATTCTTTGTAACATTCACATGCAATGTCAGATGGCCAAAAATAGAGGAATATATGCATGCTTTCCCACACCTCACAGCCGCTGACCGTCCGGACATAATTGACAGGGTATTCGAGCAAAAAATACATGATTTGATCAAATTCGTCAGGGAAGGCCAACCTTTTGGGCTTGTAATCGCAGGTAACATAAACTATTTCAGCACAAATGTTTTTACACATTCCTTAAAGTTTTTGGCAATAACTTTTTTTGCCCCTTCTGTTATAGATTTTTAAGCGTTATATGCAATGTTGTTCGTTTACTCTTTTAGTAACACAAGGTTTGCTTTCAGTGTTATATACTGTCGAATTCCAGAAAAGAGGACTGCCTCACTGCCATATACTATTGTGGAATAACAACAACTCTAGGACAATGACGACCGAAGATATAGATAGGTGTGTATGTGCTGAGATACCTGACCAGCTGACCGATCCTAAGGGGTTCAGGGTTATAACTGAATTTATTATTCATGGACCTTGCGGGCCAGCATTTCCGTTTGCAGGGTGTATGCAAGGGAGGACAACGTGCAAGAAATTTTTCCCAAAAGACTATTGCACGAGCACGTTCATTGATGATAAAGGCTATGTACATTACAGGCGACGAGACCGGCATATCAATGGTCAAAGACATAACGTGCAGCTAGAAAATGGGTATGTGGTGCCGTATAATTGGGCGCTCTGTATGGCATTTTATGCGCACATTAATGTTGAATGCTGTGGGTGGAGTATGTTGATCAAATATTTGTTTAAATACATATCCAAAGGTACGGATAGAATCGTTGCCAGAATAACAAGGCCACGTGATGTATTGAGTGAAGAAGGTAATGCGACAAAAGCATCAACGTCTACTGATACAGGTCAGATAACGGTTGTCGACAAAATCAAAAATTTCATGGATGCGCGATACATTGG
Source organism: Chrysanthemum seticuspe (assembly GCA_019973895.1). Lineage (NCBI taxonomy): Eukaryota > Viridiplantae > Streptophyta > Magnoliopsida > Asterales > Asteraceae > Chrysanthemum > Chrysanthemum seticuspe. The sequence continues at coordinate 255,957,640 of BPTQ01000009.1, forward strand.
ACCTCATGAAGCATGTTGGCGTATTCTTGGTTTTGATATACATAGTCGTGATCTTGCAGTTCAGATTTTGATGGTATACGCAGAGAATATGGAACATATTGCATTCAGAAATCGGCAAGAACTTCAATCAGTAATTGATAATCCTTGGGCACAAAGAACTACGTTGACTGAATGGTTGCAGTTCAACAGGCTATACAGCATCGGGAGACACCTTACATATTTGCAGTTCCCATCCGAATTTGTATGGTCTAAAAAAGACAAGCAATGGTTTCCAAGAAAAAACATGAACAAGCCATCTATAGGTAGAATGACATATGTTCACCCAAGTTTCGGCGACTATTGCTATGTCACCAAAAAGGTTGTACCTCTTTTCCTAGTATTCGAACCATAAATAACCATACTTACCCAACGAACAGGGCTGCAGCGGAAGCACTTGGTCTGCTTGAGGATGACGGCGAGTGGTTTGTAACACTACAGGAAGCAGCGACAACGACTTCATCTTCTGAAATGCTGATAAGGTTTTAAAAGGTACCATTTTGAGGGGTCGTTTAAGCCCTTATTTGATCACTTTTGTATCCGTTATTACTTAATATCGTTCCTTTTCACTTTTTAGGTCTCTTGAAGGCAAAATGCTGGAATGGCACTTATTTGGACGAAAAGGCGCGAATATACGAAGAAAATGGCCAAAGTCAGAATCGAGACACTCAAAGCTGCTGAAAACAGAAGGCGACGGCGTCACTGCTTATCTGCGACGCCGTCGGAGGATTTTTGTGACGATACAGAAGCCAAAAACCCTATTTACAAGTGATGACGTCGGGCTTTAAAAGAGTAAGCTGTCGCTACTCAGACGGCCTAGATGCGACCCAGACGACGTCAGAAGCTGAAGAGGACGGCGTCACAGACATAAGGTGACGCCGTCGCAAGGTTAACGTGGCCAAGATGAAACCCTAATGACGGCGACACGACGGCGTCACACAACATAAGGTGACGCCGTCGCATATGTAATATTATATATAGAATCCGAATTTTTCAGTTTTAGAGAGTCTTTTTGGGAGTGAAAACCTAAAACCGAACCAAGGGTGTCTTGTACAGTATTTTAGGGTTCCAAACCCTATCTTACATCAAGATAAGTATTTACTTCATCAATTCAATTATGTCTTTGATTATTTGTGTGTATGCTTGCATGTTCTCCATGTCCGGCTAATTTATTTGTGTGTTTGCTTAGGGAGTATGAAACTTAATTATTAAATATTGATTGGTTGTTTCTTATCTTAGTTGATTAATGATCTAGTAATGCGATAGGTCATTCGTTGTGTACTTAATGCTTGATTCATCTTTGTGAACCTTAGAATATAATTACCTGAGTAGTTGTAAGCTAAACCATCCAAAGAGTGCCTTAGAGTAAGAGTTTATTATCCCTAGTGGGTTTTGTAGACGAGACCCTTTGGTAAGTTCAAAGAGTTAGGGAGAAACGCATACCCTACAACTTTAGACACACAACGCAACTAAGAATAAGGACGTGACAACTCAACCATCAATAGGAGATAATTAAGGAGTAGTAGAACCTAAGTAAACACATCTTTAAACTATCATACGAGTACACATTAATTAGACATAGACTACCACCACCTTAGTTTAGATAATTAGATAATAGTAGAGTAATCGGTAGAAATACCAACCCCCCCAAATCCAATACCCGAGATTCGTACCTTTCATTTTCCTAAAAAAACATAAAAAAGCTAAAAAAATAATCTTCCTCAACCTTAACCTTAGCGTAGTAACTTCTCACTAGCATTCCTATTCCCCTAGAGAACGATATCAATACCCGTGGCTTACCCTAATACTACACTACAACGATTAGGTTCACTGCCTAGGGTGTTGAAAAACTTGCTCGACAAAAAGGAAGTTCCTTTGACCCCGAACGCGCTGTGTAAGTGTATCAAGTTTTTGGCGCCGCTGCTGGGGAATAGAATAGCTAGTTAGTAGTCCACCTCGTTTAGGTTTCTTTGCTTGATTCCTATCAAGTAAATTTTTTTCTCATTTTTAGCTTCCTCTTAGTCTATCCCCCTTCTTCGTGACCTTTGTTCGTAACCCCATCACTTTTCATCATGGAAGGTGATAACCAACCACCACTCATCAACCCACCACCAAATGACCCGCCAAGAGCCCGTACTCTTGGTGAATACTCAAGACCAAGCCACCTAGGCTATAGGAACACCATTGAGCTTCCCGACCAAGCCCAAACTACGGCCCTGCGATCCGACACCATCCGGTTGGTGCAAAACGGATGTGCATTCCATGGACTTCGTTCCGAAGATCCGAATCAGCATCTGAGGGATTTCCTCAAAATTGTCGATTCCATCGACCTTGATGCTACTACTCGGGAGACCACGCGCCTGCGTCTCTTCCAATTCTCTCTACGGGACCAAGCTAGTAATTGGCTTGAGCGACTTCCCGCCGGCTCCATCTCAAGTTGGGATGATCTTACCTCTCGCTTCCTTGCTCAATTTTTCCCACCGGGGAGAACCACTAAGCTTAGGAATGACATCTTGATGTTCCAACAACGTCAAGGTGAATCTCTCTACGAAGCATGGACCCGATTCAAGGACTTACTTCATAAAGTCCCTCATCACGGCATTGATCTTTGGCTCCAAGTCCAAATCTTTTATGATCATGTCGACTTCCCCATTAAGCGATCCATTGACCAAGCGGCCGGTGGAAAACTTAGTGATCTCACCGCGGAAGAATCATGGGGTATAATAGAGGACCTTGCCCTCTACGACAACGAAAGTTGGGATGACCCCCGTGAGCTACCTAAAACCGTCAAGGCAATCTCCTTGCCTTCCATCGACTCACAACTTTCCGACCGTAGGATGATCGAACTTGAAGATCAAGTTAAATTCCTCATGAGTTCCTACGAAAATCCTAAGTCTTCACACCATGTGAACAAAGTTTCTTTCTCGTGCGAGCCGTTTTGTGATCCTCATAACACGCGCACTAGCACCCGATCCCCTGAACACGCTTCCGTTGACTACGCATCCTCGCGTATTAATGGAGCGGGAGGAAGATTCCCTACAACACCCGGACCTAGGAATTTCAATGAAACCCGTGAGGCATGGAAAAACAAGCCCGACTTCTACTGGGGACAAACCAAAGAATTCACCTCTAATGATTTCTCATGGCCCCCACCTAACGGTCCTAACCAACAAAACATCGAAGGGATGTTGCAAAACCTAGTTGCATCCCAAAAAACCCAAATGGCTAAGCTCTCGGACCGCTTTAACCATCAACAAGCCGAGATGGATAGGAAGATAGACAACATTTTGAAAGCCATAACCAATAGTGATAGGAAGGTTAGTGCTATCTCAACTCCCGAACCTTCAGGTATAGAGATTAAGGATCCAAGCAAGCTAACTAAGCACGTTCAATTCGTCAATACCATCGCCTTAGTGAAACCTGATAGAACAGATGACGAAGAGGACCATACGCTTGTGAATAATGAAACACCCGAGGAAGTAGATGAAGTAGACATTGACTATTTCAACAAATTTCCTACGGAAGAAGAACTATCTCGCATGTATGTTAGGAAAAGCCCTAGAATCAAGTTTACTACTTAGTGCGTGACCTCCGTCACATGTATGTTAGGAAAAGCCCTAGAATCAAGTTTGGGAACCCTTGGAATCTTAACATACCATGTTGCATAGGACACCTTTTTGTGGCAAAGGCCTACATTGATCGCAAATCCCCAATCAACATAATGACTAGCACCTACTACAATTGGATAATGAAGAAGCCTATCCCAACTAGGCAAGACCCCGATAATCCTAGGGATAAGTGCAATTTTCTTGGTAGAGTTAAGGGATTTCCCGTCTATGTAGGTAGTTTTACGTTCCCTACGGACTTCATAATTGTGGATGATATTAGCATGGCCATAGACTCTAGCTTGTCCCACGTTATTCTAGGAAAACCTTTCATAGAAAGCACCGGGATGACCTATGATCCCTCGTTAGGAGTAGTGCGATTCAAGGATGAGAACGACGACATATGTTAGGAATTAGAAATTCCAGGTATTAAAGAGTCGGTCACCTCAAGTATATGTAATCGTTAGAAAGCTCGTAGTCATAGTTATTTTAAGTTGAGTAGTATTTAGTTAAGTAACACCGTGGAGGACGGACGGGTCTTTACCCACTGTATGCCTGATCCACAGCCCGTTGTGTGGCGTTTTACGTAAGACTATAAATACTCTCTACCTCCCAAGGTAGAGAGTTGGAGCTCATAATAATATTTTCTTTCTCTCACTATAGTTCCCAACTCTCTTCCTTTCTCTCACTAGAACTTTCTCTCTCTAACATACTTATACGCCTACTTTGATCATGGTTTAGAGTGTTTGTGAAATCCAATATCCTTCAATTGGTATCAAGAGCCATGGTTTGATCACTTATATTTCATGCTCTTTGTGTTGGTGGATTTCATAAGGTTTTTGGGGTTAAAAGTGTTTAGAAGAGTTTGAATCATTTGGATCATTTCTAGTGTTAAAGTTTGGATTTTGATTGTACTTTTGTGTTTAGAATCATTATATGTGTTTAGGTTTTGATTTGGAAGGCTTGAATCATTGTGGTTGGGTTGTTTTTGGATTGAAAAGTGGTGGTTTTTGAATAATACTTGGAAGCGAGTTGAGTCACGTTGTACTTTTCTTGGTTGTGAGTTGACTTGTTCTTGGAAGCGAGTTGTCTATGCGAGTTGCTTATTGAAGCGACTTGTTCTTGGAAGCGAGTTGTCTATGCGAGTTGCTTATTGAAGCGACTTGTTCTTGGAAGCGAGTTGCCCTAAGCAAGTTGTTATAGAAGCGTGTTGGGTTTTTATGCGACTTGGCTATTAAGCGAGTTGTCTCTTTATGCGACTTGTGTTCTATGCGACTTGGCTATTAAGCGAGTTGATTAAGCGAGTTGAATAAGCGAGTTGATTAAAGCAACTTGTTTTATTAATCGAGTTGATTGTGTTGCGAGTTGATACTAATGCGACTTGGCTATTTAGCGAGTTGATTCCTTAAGCGACTTGTCTTCTAGGTTTGACCAAAGTTGACTTTTTACGTCAAAACTTCAAACGGCCATAACTTTTGATCCGTAACTCCGTTTTCAGCGAAATACCTGTCAAAACGACCGGAACAGCCTGAATATTGTGAGGTTTCACCACGATGTCGTGAAACGAATTTTTCGAGGCCCAAATCCTCTCCGAAAGGAAGTTATTGAGCTTTTAAGTTTTTAGACCTAAATTTCTCCATAAAATTGTGCAACAACCAACCCAAATCACAACCAAACAACATCTCTGCTTATCCCACAAACAATCATAAGACCTAACACACAATTGTCTATCATTGTGTCGATCCAAAAGTCATCTTAACACATTCCATTGGTCATTGCTTAACGGTTTGGTCTTGATTTTAGTAAAATCCCGCGAAAGATTCTATTTCTCGGTTTAAATCATAGACTTGTAAAATCCCGTGCATTCTACCACATCATGTCTTACTCTACTGACCCAGTGATTTCAGAAGTGCTTAAATTATATGATGTTGTGGACAATAATGTTAATGAATGCTACACTGAACGATTAAAGATGTTTGAATTAAACAATGAGGATGTGAGATCTTCATGTTCTGAGTACAATGAGAATGAATTGCACCTGCTACAGAATGCCATGCAAATGGAATGCAACATTGAGCCCTATCATCTACTTCATCTGCACCTCATACAGCTGTTATCCATAGCTGGGGATCGAACATGTAGTGCTCTTTTCCGCCAGGACTTACCTACATTGACAAGAAGCTTGCTGTTGAACTTAGAGCATTTAAAGCTGCAACTTACCAATGAAGAGGTTCAAAAGGATGGTTCCAGTGCAGCTCTTCGAGTAATCTACAAACAATTTTAGCCATTCATCAGTGGGGAATATTCAGCAGATTACGATCAACACTTGACTGGAATTTCCTTCAAAAAACATACTGGAATGGAAATTCAGGAATTCATTGAGACATTTATCCAACTCATGGATAATGTGAAAAAGTACATTGAGGAAACTGCACAAAAGGATGAAAAAGTGAATGAGTGTCAGGTGCAGTTGAGAGATTGTTGTGATAAGTTGGGTAATGTATCTGTGGAAGAATCGGGTGTTGCTGAATGCAGAATGTTAGAGAAAACAAATAATGATGAGTCGGACAATGCTAAAATAGAATCTTCATCCTCATGTTCACAAGAGAGAGAGGTGCACCAGTCAAAACCCGTGCAAGCTAATGCAAAGGAACGCTCCATGGAAGCTTTGGATGTACCCAAGATAGAAATGCACCGGCCACAACCTGTGCACGTTAATGCAGAGGAAAGTTGCATGGAAGTTTCTGCTGTACCTAGGTATGCATCTTCCACTCAAAATGATGATTATGAATTGCATGAGTACACTGCATTTGTGCCTGATGATTCCTTGACCACTGAACTCAATACCTATAAGGATCAAGTTGCCATATACGAACAGCGTGCTAAGTTTGAACTTACCACTCGTGAGCAGGAGATGGATATCCAAATGCGTACAATTATTAGAAAAAGTAATTTTAGAGAAGAAGTATTAAAACAAGAGTTAAACTCCTTACAAGAAAAGCTTTCCAAAACTACTAAGCAAAAACACGAACTTCAAGAAAATGTTAAAATGCTAAAGCAAGAATTCAAGGCTAAGGAATCAAAACTTTTAAATGATTTTTCCAATCTAAAAACTTTGAAAAACAAGCTTGAAAATAAGTTGTATGTACAAGGGAATACCATTCAAACTGCTCACATGATCACTAAGCATCGAGTCTTAAGCGATAAGCATAACACTCCCCTTGTTGAGGAACCAAATCCAGAGGTAATTAAAAAGGCTAGAAATGCTCATAAGGTGCTTTATGATGGTAATGAAATCCTTAAGCCTAGGCAGAAACCTAGTTGCGTTGAGTGCACTGAGGAAGATAAGAAATCTGATGAAGTCACTAGGGAGAAAATGAATAAGAAGTTAGAAGATCCTGAGTGTAAAAAGAATAACATAACGATCAAACCCCATAATTACACTAAAGAAAATTGGATCTCCTTGAACAAGTTTAAGCCTCAGACTCTATTAACCCCTGAACAAGTGTTCTAGAAAAAGGATATGGAAATGCAAAAAGCTGAAAATCTTGTTGAAAAGAATCCCCCATGTAGGAAACTACCTAAAGCAATTGTGTATCCTCCTAATACACCAATGCACTTAGTTCCTAGATCTATTGCCACTAAAAGCAAGACCTTAATCAGTCAATATGTTATCTTTCAACTATTTGTTGATTTTGAGAAAACTTGTAAGAAAAGGATCACACCCACTGGTATTACTGAAGGGGAAAGGGGTTTTGAGCAAACTAAAGAATACTATTTAACTGAGGTCATGCCTTTCTTTAAACAACTAAAAGATCAATTTGAGAGTCTTAAAAAAGGGATGCACTCTGATATTAAAGAAATGGAAAAGGAATTTGATGCAATGATTGTTGAGGTTAGTGACTATGAGAGAGATTTAAAATATAAAGAGATTGAGAGGAAGAACTTGCATACACTGAATGAGAATCTGATTTCTGAATGTATTGCTCAAGATGTGTTTTTCACTGCTACAAATTGTTCCATTAATGCTTCTCAATTTCATGAATTATCTGTTGCTCTGAAAGTCTCCCATGATCGTGTCATTGAGCTTGAAACAACAAATTCAAAATTGCATGAGAAAATAGAACAGGATGATCATGATAACTTGGTCAAAAATTATTCTAAATTAGAAGTTGAACATCTTGCTTTGCAATTAAAACATCAACATCTCAAAGAAAATGTTAAAACCTCAAATATCAAGACATCCTCTGATGCTCCTGAGTTTGATGCAGTTTTTGAAATTAGCAAACGTGATGAACAAATTCGAGCTCATTATAACACGATTAAAAAATTGAAAGCCCAAATTTCACAACTGAAAGGTGAAAAGAAGGATGTGATTGGTTCCCATATGCCTCCACCTTTAGATTCTCAGAATTTCCAACTTCAAAACATAATTGATAACTTGCAAAAGGAAAATGATTGTTTTAAAGCTAAAATTTCAAAGGTTAATGATCAAAACAAAGAGTTATGTGATTCATTTAAAGTTAATCATGATAAACAAATTGAAAAGATAACTTCTTTACTTAACGATATTGAGAATCTGAAGCATGAGGCGAAAGGAAAGTTGCCAATCCCCAATTGCAAATACTTTGTTCCTAAGGTTTCTGCTTGTGATAAATATGCTATCGATATGTTATATATTCCCCCGCCCATTAGGAATAATGAACTTGCACATAAAGCATATCTCTCACACCTTAAGGATAGTTTGAAGGGTCTCCGTGAGATTGTTGAAGATGAAAGATTAGAAAAACCTTTTGATAGTACTATAGCCTATGCCTGCATGGATGCCAAATGATCTCAGGAACTCTTAGAGTATGTAATTGTCACAAGTCCGAAATCTAGCAATAGGCGAGATAGAATAGTTGTGCCTTGCTCTATGCCTAAAGCCAAGCATGTGACCCTTGATATGCCTTGTTCCATGTCAAAATTCAAGCAAGCAACCTTTGATGTGCCTCCTAGAATTTCAGATCCCAGCACTTCTAGACCAGAAATGCAGAAAGCAGTGAAACCATGTAATGTTCCCATCGTTACTTCTACAGATGTTAAGATTGACACTAAAGTTAGCGGGTCAAAACCTAGAAGCAATGCAAAGAAGGATAGGATTACGCAAACTAAAAGTGTTAATGATAAGGAAGTGAAAGAACACCATAGGGACAAGAAGTTTGATTTGAACAAAAAGAATCGTGTTAGTTCTAGTATTAGCTCTAAGCTTACTGAAATTAATTCGAGACCTCATGCTGTCTGCAAAACATGTAAAAAATGTTTATTTTCTGGTAATCATGATAAATGTGATGTGTTATTTTTGAGGTCTAAGATTCATAACCCAGTTAAGAAAGTTTGGAGAGCAAAACATATTAAGCAATCCTGGAAACCTACAGGGAATGTGTTTACAAATGTAGGATTTCAGTGGAAGCCCACAGGTCGAATATTTACGAATGGCAAACCTTACCCCTCAGCTAGATCCACTATGCCTAGAATAGTGCCTGTTAAGGTTTGGAAGCCAACTGGTAGAATAATCCCATTAAGCACAAAATGTCATTTGACTAAGTCCGATGCTTCTACTAGTTCAGCTCCTAGGAATAATGCCATTGCATCTAGGGTTTCTGTTGATTCAAAGATTGTTTGTGCTAACCAAAAGGAACCCATCAGCACGTGGGGATCCAATGTTTCCAATTCTCTGTCTTCGTCTGTTGTCCAAAGCAGGTCGTACAAATCGTCCCTTGGTATTTGGATTCGGGCGGCTCTAAACATATGACTGGGCTCTTAACAATGACGTCTGTTCAAATCAGTTCAGGCCTCGTACTTCATCATTATGGCGTCTGCAGATAACACTTCAGGCCCCGTTCCTCATAGAAAAGAAAGGTGTACGCTTCAGTGCGCTTTATCTTCTGAAGAAGAGAAATCTTCATGTTTATGACCATTCTCATCGACATTCTTCATCAACAAGCTTCATGTTTCTCCCATGCTCACTCAGTCATCAAGTGGATCTACGTTCATTGATGTATATTCTTAGTCACTTGCTAAATCAAAAATGGCAACTGAGGATGCAATTTTTGAGGGGGAGAAGAGTGAATATACTAAATGATGATGGATGTTTGAATAATGGTTATACGACTTAATGTTTGATGACTCTTCTCCAACGCATAATGTTTCACTCACTAAGGATAAATGGGATTTATTGTTTGGGATTCATTGGTTCAAGATATGTTTGATGAAGTATTTCCAACCACGAGCGAATGTTGATCATCTAAGAAGTACAACTCAGACTACTCAAGAAACCCAATCTCCAGTTATTCCTCAAGGCGTTGATAATGACTATCATAATATTGCAGTTGCACTCATGAATAATGATCCGCTCTTTGGTATTCCTTTACCAAATCTTCACGGATTATTGTTCATGAATAATGATCCGCTCTTTGGTATTCCTTTGCCAAATCTTCACGGATTATTATTCCTCTCATTGTGCACGCTATAAATCAACCACATGAACATTAAGGAAATTGACCACCTCATCCGCTCGAAGACATTATTGGTGAATCTTCCATATCAGTCTCTACATGTATACCTTTAGGAAGAATGCATTGATGATTGAGGAATCATTTGCTTCGGTTCATTCAGTGGGTCAATGTACATCCGGTTGTATGTTTATTCACGTGTTGGGCATCTGACACAAGTTGATTACTTTAGATTTAATCATCTATCACTTATTTGAGATTGAAGTTGAATTTCTCTAAGGCGTGTTCTTATTTGATAAACTTGCTCGGGCTTAAGAATTTGAGTTGAAGACTTGGTTTATGTAGTTACCAGCAGTCGGGATGTATTGAAGACCTGGTTAACTATCACTTTAAGGAGTTACGTTGTTTTACTCAGTTTCACACGCAGATGTCGTTGTGGATAATCGCAAGAGGTGTTAATGTCTCATACTTTGGTTGAGTATCGAGCACTTAGAGATTTTCTTGGTGCATAAATTCTCAACACCGTTCTTCCATCATTAAGTGCAAGCTTGAGATACATGTGTGGGGAATTTGTATTTTGTTTCAAGTTTGGTATATCAAGTTTTCTTCTTTAGTGGTTACTTCAAGTTGTCTTCATTTGGGTTGATAAAGATAGTCAGAGAGAGTTTCTGTTGCAGTTGATTCTCACAGGATTCAGTTGAGCTAATTGTTTGTTCTTCTCTATTTCAAGAATATTGGGTATGTATAATGTGTTACTTCAGTGTTCAGTTGGAAGAAATATGAGAAGAATATTTGGAGCGTGAGATGATATTGCTTATCGACATCTTCGATATGGTTATGATAAAGTTCTTCTGGTTATTGCTTCATGTACACTATAGACGCACAACATGTTCACATGATCGAGCTTATTCAGTTATTCCGGAGTTGATATCCACAGAGATGATCAGTGATTCAACATGTTACTTGGATGTCATAGTCTTCACTCTTGTTGGGTACTTGTGTACATTATGGGCTGATTAGTTATATGGAAGATAACTGGAATGCATTTGGTGAAATGAAGGTGTTGATATATTGTTCTCCCGTACAGACGACTGCACAAATCCACAGAATGATGTTTACATCGGGATGCACAACAGGTTCATGTGATCGGGCTTAATCATGTATCCCGAGTTTGATAACCGCAGAAAGGATCACTGGTTCAACTTGTTACTTCGGTGTTTTCATGTTTCTTTGGGTTGTTGAGCTTCATTCAATGAGACTGTTATCCTTCACATTCTACTTCTTGGGGGACATTGTTGTAAGATATTAGTTTTCACATATACATCAAACCATAACAACAAGGTGGCGAATAAGTGGAATTCTAGAGAGAGAAAGTTAGAGGTTTAGGGAACTTTAGTGAGAGAAAGAAAATTCTTATTATGAGCTCCAACTCTCTACCTTGGGAGGTAGAGAGTATTTATAGTCTTACATAAAACGCCACATAACGGGCTATGGATCAGGCATACAGTGGGTAAAGACTCGTCCGTCCTCCACGGTGTTACTTAACTAAATACTACTTAACTTAAAATAACTACGACTACGAGCTTTATAACGATTACATATACTTGAGGTGACCGACTCTTTAATACCTGGAATTTCTAATTCCTAACAATCTCCCCCTAAGGGAGGTCACCTCAATCATGTACTAAAATTACATTGAATACAGATAGATATTACATTAACAATTGTTATTGCATTCTTGATGTAGTACTTTGCTCCTAAGCTCGTAGTCATTGATTCTTCACATTTCATGTTTGGTTACACCAAGTGGAGGTCTTTTACTGATCCATGTGATAATAAATTTGAGCCAGCTCTTGAGATCATCAGCTAACAAAAATCTCTGAGACATCCATTGTGGTGTTGTGACTTTAGGACCGACATGCTCACATTCTGGATCATGATATCTTCTTATCAGAGTAGCGGAAGCTTTTGTTGATTCATGATATTGGCAGCAGCGTAGCAGAAGCATGGAGTGAAAATATCAGAGTCATTGATGCACTAATCATGATTTATTTTGAGATGAATGTGATAAGTGAGCATGCGGCTATGGATTGACCGCTTCATTCTGAACAGCTGCAAACGTCGGGTGTACCTGCAAACAACAGTTAGCACTAAATCGCACGAAAGTGTCTTTGATCACTTTCGTTGAATTGAGGTACACGGCCCACGGTTCCCCGTTGATCAGTACATGTACTGCCTGTGATCAGGTATAATTCCGAAGAATTTCCTTGACAGGGTTTCGCAGCTGCTCTAGCTGTTCTCAAACCGGAACATCTCAAAGAAGACAACACGGAGTGAGTGAACCAGCGAATTTTTAAGTTCACTGATTGATGAAAAGAGATTTGAAAAATAATCGTGTATTGCTCAATAGAAATTGTTTTTGCAATACAACGAAGGTTTTATTGAAACTCAATTATCAATAAAAAAAAACACCTTTTGGTATGAAAAATGAGTACACGGTCGATGTGCTAAAGAAAAGAGTTTTTAAGCACAACGAACGGTTTTTCAAAGGTATCCGTCAATCCATAACCTGAACCAGGATTGATTCAAGAGATTGAATCGCCCCATTGTTTCTGTTCAGTTGTCACATGGTTGATCCATATAATAGATCTCACATGCCACCTACCAGGAGCTTGTTTGATGTTGGCTCCAGAAGGCTTTCCATCTTCATTGTGAATATGTATACACATCACTCAGATGTTCTGGCAATACCACAAGGATAATGCGTAGGACTCAAGATATAATCTCTCTTTCCACATTGTGTGAAACAGAGAGTCTTCATAGAAAGTGTCCTAATGAGATTTATTGATGATCTCGTGGCTCTAGACTCAATTTGTGCATATTTGGATCCTGTGCCGGAGACTAGGGAGAAGGTCTCCTTCTTCAATATCCACAATCTCTAAGAGAAAGTCGATAGATAATGTCGGTTCCCCGTGAGAATGAAACAAGTCCTTTTAAGAGGAACTTGAGTGGTTTGGAAAGTTGAAGTGCAGTGCGTCACTGGGTCCATGACGTCTTGTCTTCAATACCGATGTTACCATCAGTAGCATATGAAGTGAACCCGGTTTCTGCCCTAAGGTTGAATAAATGGAGGGCTATTTGTTTTCACCCTTTTCTCATTCAATTCTTTTTAATTCTTCAACCCCTTCAGTGCTTACCGAGACTTCATAGCAAGAACTTTGTTGGGTTTGTTCCAGTACTTGCTCTATCTCAGTCCGCACTCTTCCCATATCTCACTTTTCTCCTTTTATCATCATACCTAAGGACTTCTACACTCACTAGTGGATTTTCCCTGGGTAGATCCCTCCGGTTCTGGCGGATCATGGGAACACATACCTAACCTTATCATCCTTATATCACCGTTCATAAAGTAAAGTTGGTCGGTCAATTTGGTATTGTTCATCTGCCATTGGAACCAATTGAAAACCATTTGAAAATCAATCCAGACACTTGTGATATATTATCAAAACATTTTGTGCCTGAATTGTTTTTGATATTTTTAGAACAGGTGCTCCCCCTCAACATGTGCATCAAATGTTTGAAATCGTTTTGCACACGGAGGCAAGAGGAAGAATTTACTTCTTTGATTACCATTTTCTAAAAGATATCAACATCACTTCCCTGATCAAATCAAGAAGATAAAGCATTTCCGGGAAGGATGAGGTTTTCATAAGTTTGGTCCCCCTCAATATGTGCCTTGAGATTAGAAAAGAGTTTTGCACATACTAGAAGGAACCTGCACATTGAGATAAATGATCACGTTTCAAATCATAGGTTTAAGATAAATGCTCCCCCTCAACATGTGCATTGATTTCTTGAAATCGTTTGTCACATGTGGGAAGGACAGCATGTACATCCTTGTAGAGCCATTTACCGAATTATCAGTTTAAATCCAATTTAAATCACACATTCTCCCCCGATCACAATTATCAAATCATTTGATATTTGTGATCTCTTATAGATTTAAATTGATTTTGAAAGCTTTTAAGGAGAATTGTGACTTGATTATGAAAGCGTCTTAACTGATAAGGATCGGATTTTAAGACTTTAAACTCCATTGATAAAACATGCATGTACATCTTTTGAAAACAATTTAATGCCAAATAACTTTTTAATTTGATTGAAATCATTCTCCCCCTCAATCAATGACATAGGTTGTTGATTGAGAAATAGAGATTTTGACAAATAAGTCCTATTGATTATCAAAAATAGAGACCGGGTTATTTTTCAAAGCAGTTAGTTTTCAGCAGATAAATGGTTATAGAATCAGAGCATTGAATTTTGAAAACATGATAGAGTATGGCTCTGTTCTTTCTTTTTAAAACCGGGTTATTGCCTGAAAATGACAATAAACCTTTTTTTTATTTATTTTTTATTTTTTTTCTCTTTCTCTCAAAAATATATATATATATATATATATATATATATATATATATATTTTTTTTTTTTTTTTTTAAGAATTCGAACAACATCTAAAGTCCCGTGTCATTCTTTGAATGACAGCACAAAGACCGTGGATATTAACGAACCGAGAAAAACATGACAAATTGACAAATTATTATATATATATATATTTTTTTTTTATTTTCGAATAGATATATACAAGAGATAGATGAAGATAGACCTTTACTCCTCGTCTTCCTCCTGAAGACGTTTGAGTGTTTCTGGTTGAAGGCTTTTCAAGCCAAGACGTGGGAGAATAAACTCAAAACGTTCTCTTGGAAGAGCTTTGGTGAAGATGTCCGCTAACTGATATTCAGACCTCACAAAATAGAGTTCCACCACACCTTTTTCCACTTGTTCCCTGATGAAATGATGTCGAATGTCGATATGCTTTGCTCTTGAGTGTTGAACTTTGTTGCATGAGAGAGCAATAGCACTTTTATTATCACAGTACAAAGGGATTTTGTTGAATTCAAAGCCATAGTCAGATAATTGAGATCTCATCCATAAGATTTGAGCACAACAGGATGACATGGCTATGTATTCAGCCTTTGTAGAGGAAATAGAAGTACTCATTTGCTTCTTTGAAGACCAGCTCACAAGCTTATCACCCAAAAGCTGAGCACCTCCAGATGTACTTCGACGAGTATCTTGACACCCTGCATGATCAGCATCTGCATAGGCTGTTAGTGACATACCGGTGTCCTTCGGGTACCAAAGACCCATATTGATGGTTCCTTGGAGATACCGAAAGACCCTTTTAACCGCTTCAAGGTGCTTTTTAGTAGGCTTAGCCTGGTATCTAGCACACATGCAAACAGCGAACAAGATGTCTGGTCTACTAGCAGTGAGGTACATCAGGGATCCAATCATACTACGATATTTCGTTTGGTCAATCATGATCCCTGAGTGGTCCTCATCTAGTTTGGTTCGATCAATCATGGGGGTGTCAACAGGGTCACTTGAATCAAACCCAAATTTCTTTAAGATCTCTGTTGCATATTTAGATTGATTTATGAAAATGCCTCCGGGACTTTGTGAAATTTGTAATCCCAAGAAAAATGACATTTGTCCCATCATTGACATTTGAAATTTTGAACTCATTTCATTAGAAAAACGATCACATTCCATTGGGTCTGTCGAGGCAAAAATAATATCATCAACATAAATTTGAACATGAGTTAAATGTTTGCCTGACTTCCTGGTGAACAATGTAGGATCAACTGCTCCTTTGCTAAATCCGGCAGATAGAAGAAACTTTGACAGTGTATCATACCATGCCCTTGGAGCTTGCTTTAAACCGTAAAGGGCCTTCTTCAAACGATAAACGTGAGTAGGATGCTCTTGATTTACAAATCCTTCAGGTTGGCTGACGTAGATGACTTCTTTAAGGTCTCCGTTCAGAAATGCCGTCTTCACATCCATCTGATAGACTATCATGTTCTTACTAGCAGCATTAGCCAAGAAGATTCTGATTGCCTCGATTCGAGCAACTGGAGCAAAAGATTCTTCAAAGTCAATACCCTCCTCTTGACGGTATCCTTTAGCAACTAAT
Source organism: Chrysanthemum seticuspe (assembly GCA_019973895.1). Classification (NCBI taxonomy): domain Eukaryota; kingdom Viridiplantae; phylum Streptophyta; class Magnoliopsida; order Asterales; family Asteraceae; genus Chrysanthemum; species Chrysanthemum seticuspe. The sequence continues at coordinate 255,973,812 of BPTQ01000009.1, forward strand.
CGAGCCTTGTTCTTCAACACATCACCATGCTCATCAAGTTTCACTTTGAAGATCCATTTAAGAGCAATAATCATAGCACAGTCTGGAGCAGGTACTAACTCCCATACATCAAGTCGATCAAACTCATGAATTTCATCTTGCATGGCATTGAACCAGCTATCTTCATTCATGGAGGCTTTAACATCTTTTGGTTCGATCTTAGATAGTACGGAGTTGAAGAAGCACCATAAGGCATCGGTTGCAAGTTGTTTCCGTGTTGATACAGGACAAGAGGGATTTCCAATGATGTTGTCTAGTGGGTGATCGTGAGTCCATTTTCTGAGGTGTTCATGTGGTAGTTGTTGAGGGACTGAAGTAGCAGAGTCGATGTCTCCTGAAGAAGATGGTTCTGAAGAAGATTCAGGAGCAAATATGTTTTCGAATGGAGCATCTTCAGGAGTAGCAAAGGGATTAACTTCATCATTGATGCCAGAAACAGTTCCATGATGTACATTTGAAGAATGATGATTTGTTGATGAGACGGAAGGATCAGCAGAAGGCGCTTCTTGACTTAAAGATATTGAGACTGTAGGATTGACTTCATTCACAGGAATATGAGCAGCCTCTGTTGTAGGGATCAACACCTCATTAGTACATGGATCATAAAGTTCATCAAACATAGGATCAAACAATTTCTTTAAATCTTCTTCAGATGGAGGTACATATGGAGTTTCTTGAGAGGAGTTTGGAACAAGGGATGAACCAATGGGACTGTTTTGAAGTGCGGGTCCTGAGCTGGAGTGTCCAGGAGCCATTTGACCGGTCAGCTCATCAAACGTTAACGTGAATTGTTTCCATGATATTTCGGGTTCTTTTGTTGTAGATTCGGTATCCCTTTTTGTTTGGTGCATATCCTACAAATACTCCAATGTCAGCTTTAGCCCTAAGTTTGCCTAAGTCTTGACCCTCATTAGTTGGATAACACAATGCACCAAACACACGAAGGAAAGAGAGATTAGGTTTTCTGTTGTGGACAAGTTCATATGGTGTCTTTCCATGAACAGTGTGAATCAGGGAACGATTTTGTGTGTAGCATGCAGTGGAAATAGCTTCGGCCCAGAGAAACATTGAAACCTTTGAGTAAATCAGCATTGTTCTAGCGGCTTCCACAAGGGTTCGATTTCGTCTTTCAACTACACCGTTCTGTTGAGGAGTTCGTGGAACACTTCTTTGATGGCTGATTCCAATGCTTTCATAAAAGTCACTAAGTTGTTTGTTAACAAACTCAGTTCCATTGTCAGTTCGGATAATTCTGACTGTTTTGTTAAGTCAAACCTGCAGCTGTTTGATGAGTTTGATGATGATATCAGGAGTTTCATCCTTTGTCCTTAAGAACTTGACCCAGGTGAATCTAGAGTAATCATCAACCACAACCAACACATATTTCTTACCAAAGATGTTCTGCACTCTCATTGGTCCACACAAATCCATATGAAGGGTATGAAGAACTTCTGTAATTGAGTTTGTAGGTTTGGGTTTGTGGGCATACTTTTTGCTTTTACCCAATTGGCATGCTGAACAAAGATGATCCTTTTCATACTTTAGTCTAGGTAAACCTACAACTAAGTCCTTTCTGGAAAGATCGTTGATGGTGCCGAAGTTCAAGTGATTGAGACGGCGATGCCATAACCATGACTTTGTTTTTGAAGCCTTTGATAACAAGCAGATTGGAGAGGATCTCATCATGTCATCGATAGAGATGGTGTAAAGATTTGAGCCACGAGTTCCTTTTAACAGTTCCTTACCATTAAGATCTCTAACAAAGCAGGTATGTTTTCTGAAGGCTACTTCTAGATCAGAATCACAGAATTGACCAACAGAGAACAGATTATGACCCAGACCTTCCACATAGTATACTCTAGAGATGACACTATCACCAACAACGTAATCTCCATAACCCATGATTGCACCGAAATGATCATTACCGAATCTAACAGTCCCGATGAATTTGCTCACGAAGTTCATGAGCCGCGACCGGTCTCCAGTCATATGCTTGGAACAGCCTGAGTCCAGATACCACAGAACGATTTGAACGATCTGCAGTTGAACACAGACAAGAATGGATAACTGGATAATTGGGATCCCCATGCAAGAATGGGTTCCATTTGGTTAGTAACAATGGTTGGAACACCCACATCAGAAATAGAGGCATTTATATCAGAAAATGAGGCAATGGAATCATTGTGAATAGATGCAGTACTAGTGTCTGTATTAGCCCTGTTTACAGTGTGCTTACTTCTTAAGGGAATAGTTCTACCAGTAGGCATCCATTTTCTAGTGGTCATTGTCTGATTATTCTTATGACCAACAGGTATCCAATAATAGCCTATCTTACTAAATGTTCTTCCTGTGGGTTTCCATTGTTTTCTAACTTTCTTTCGTTTTTGCCTTTTTGCCTTTTTAGCATGAATATTAGCAGCATTAACTGGATAATTATCATCATTAGGCAAAACATTAACACCACATTCATGATTAGAAACAGAATTCAAGCAGTCATCAGTACAAGATTTGCAAATAGTATCAGAATTCGAATTAATTACAGTACGCCTATGGCTAATACTAGAATCAACACGATTCGTTTTATTCGATTCAAGCTTAAAGTTCCTAGATTGTTCTTCTACTCTTTTCCAGTGCACATTCTTAGCTTGCGAGGTCCTATCATTCCTTGTATTGTCTTGAGACTTTGACCTGCTCCCTTTAATGTCACTGATTACTCCTGTAGAGGGAATGGGAACATTAGTGGGTTTTACAACTCTTTGCATCACCTGTTTAGATGTGCTGGGATCTGAACTACATGCAGGCACACTAAGGTTCACTTTCTTAAAACTAGAAGTGCTGGGATTTGTACTCCTAGAAGGCATAGTTGAGTTCTCTTTCATAGCATTGACAGATCTGAAATCTGAACTACTTAAAGGCACACTAAGGTTCACATTCAAGACATTGGGCATCGAATGAATATCATACTTGGCAATAGGCATCGAACATGGAATCAAAGGATTAGCTCTCTCACCTAAGGACTTTGGGCATATTGTGATCAAGCATTCTAGGATTTCTTGAGATCGTTTGGCATATAGGCATGCATGTCCAATTGCATTATCATGAGGTTTCTCTAACTTATCCTCTTCAACAATCTCACGCAGACATTCTAGGCAATCCTTAAGGGATGAGAAGTATGTTTGAACAGCAAGTTTGTTGTTCCTGAGATGAGGAGGGACATATTTCACAGACAAAGCATATTTATCACAAGAGTGAACCTTTGATACACCATTCTCCCCATTGGTCATTGGCATTTTCCCTTTTACCTGACTCTTCAGATTCTCAATTTCCTTTTGCAATGAAGCTACTTGTTCGTTATTTTTGTTACGAGTGATCTTTATTGATTCAAATAACTCATTGAAATGACGTTTAACCTTTTCATTTTCTTCTAGAAAACTTTCGTTTTCCTTTTGTAATGCATTTACTAGGTTTTGAAGATGAAACGTTTGAGAATTCTGAGAATCTAAAGGAGGAGGCATTTGGGAGCCTGTCATATTGTTTGTTTGACCCTTTAATTGAGAGATTTGGGCTTTCAACTTTCTGATCGTGTTGCACTGAGCTTGAATCTGTTCATCACGTTTGTTAATTTGAAAAACTGCATCAAACTCTGGAGCATCTGAGGATGTCTTGATATTTGAAGTTTTGACATTTTCTTTAAGATGTTGATATTTTAGTTGTAAATTAAAATGCTCAACTTCTAGTTTAGAAAAATGTTTAACCAGATTGTCGTGATCATCCAGTTCAATTTTCTCGTTTAGTTCAGAATTAGTTTTTTCAAGCTCAATGACACGATCATGGGAGACTTTCAGGGCAACCGATAATTCATGAAATTTGGAAGCATTAATGGAACAGTTTGTAGCAGTGAAAAACACATCTTGAGCAATACATTCAGAAATCAGGTTCTCATTTAGTGTATGCAAGTTCTTCCTCTCAATCTCATTATATTTTAGTGCTCGCTCATAGTCACTAACTTCAACTATCATTGCATCAAATTCTTTTTCCATTCCCTTAATATCAGTATGTATCCCCTTTTTAAGACTCTCAAAGTGATCTTTTAGAAGTTTAAAGAAAGGCATGACCTCAGTTAAATAGCATTCTTTTGTTTGTTCAAAACCCCTTTCCCCTTCAGTAATCCCAGTGGGTGTGATCCTTTTCTTACAAGTTTTCTCAAAATCAACAAATAGTTGAAAAATAACATATTGACTGATTAAGATCTTGCTTTTAGTAGCAATCGTTCTAGGAACTAGATGCATTGGTGTATTAGGAGGATACACAGTCGCTCTAGGCATTTTCCAAAGGGGAGGGTTTGTTTCAACAATATTTTCAGCTTTCTGCTTATCTAAATCCATTTTCCAGAAAACTTGTTCGGGAGTCAACAATGTCTGAGGCTTAAACATGTTCAAGGAAATCCAGTTTTCCTTCTTGTAATCATGGGGTGTGATCTTTATTTTCTTCTCTTTACATTTAGGATCATCTAATTTCTTGTTCATCTTTTCCCTAGTGACTTCATCTGATTTCTTATCTTCCTCAGTGCACTCAACGCAACTAGGTTTCTGTCTAGGTTTAAGGATTTCATTGCCATCATAAAGAACCTTATGAGCATTTCTAGCCCTTTTAATGACCTCTGGATTTGGTTCGTCAACAAGGGGAATGCTATGCTTATCGCTTAAGACTCTATGCTTAGTGATCATGTGAGCAGTCTGAATGGTGTTCCCTTGTATGTACAACTTGTTTTCAAGTTTGTTTTTCAAAGTTTTCAGATTAGAAAAATCTTTCAAGAGTTTTGATTCCTTTGCATTAAATTCTTGCTTAAGCATTTTCACATTTTCTTGAAGTTCTTGTTTTTGCTTAGCAGTTTTAGAAAGCTTTTCTTGCAAGGAATTTAACTCTTGTTTTAATACTTCTTCTCGAAAATTACTTTTTCTAATGATTATACGCATTTGGTCATCCATTTCCTGCTCACGAGAGGTCAACTCAAATTTTGCACGTTGTTCATAGATAGCAACACGTTCTTCATAGGCATTTAGTTCAGAAATTACAGAATCATCGGCGGCACATGCAGTGTATTCATCAAAAACATAATCATTGTTGACTGCAGAAGATGCATCACTTGGTACAACTTCACTTTCCCTTTGTTTCACATATTGATCATATGGGACAACATTGATATTACCCATATTTTCAATATTTGATTCAATAGTTTCAGTTGATTGTACTTTGTCATGCATCTTTTGCACATCAGCATCATCGTATAGTTTTAATACCTCTGAGATGAGTTTGTCTTTGGATGAGCCAGCTTGTGGTGAAGAAGAGACCTTGGGAGAAACCATTGGAGAAATGCTAGCCATAAAAATTGTGTGTGCAGTAGGTCCATCATCCACATCAGAGTCGTATGCATCACAATCAGCGACTTGAAAGGCATTCTGATGATTGTGACCTATCTCCTGAATAGGCTGCTCATCCACATCTGCATCATAGGTCTTGGCATTGCCCTCAGCTAGAAACAACAATTCCTCTTCATCCAAAGCAGCACCATTATCCTGAGCTTGTACAAGCAGCATCTTATCTCTGAAGTAATCAGCATTCTGTAGACGCTTTGGAGATGTACAGTTCCTTGCAATGTGTCCCTCACCACCACAGTTATAACATTTGATCGGCTTAGCTTGACCTTGATTACCATTCCTTCCTCGATTCTGATTACCAACATAACCTCTACCAGCTCCTCCTCTTCCCTGATCATACTGTCTTTCCTGAACTGGTTGCACCACGATCCTCCCATCTTTAACAGTAGCTTGATTGTGTGGGTTAGATGCTGTTCTGAGGTTGTTATTGGTTTGTGGGAGAGAATTCATGTTTTGACTAATCAGAAGAGCTAGTTGATTAATGAAGCTACCCACGTGTGCATCAGCATCAGCTTGTTTGAACATAGGATCATGAATTAGTTTGTGATTACCATTTCCTATGGGTATGACTTGTGAGGCTTTGGTAGTGATTCCGATGTTTGAGTAGAAGGCAGTTGAGTCATTAGACGAGCTTGTCTCTCCCTGGTTGGTTTTGAACTGATTAAGAACCAATTTTTCAAACATGGCATGTCTCTCATTCTGAAGGAGGAAGGCATAGAGTTGCTCATAGTTTGTATTCTTCAATCCTTTAGTGAGCTTCACAAAGGTGAAAAACTTGTGCCATTCGGGATTCATGTTGTTCACAAATTTTGAGTTCAGCTGAATGTTAGGCATAGTCATTCTGATGTTCCTCATGTCATTCACCAACTTATGAAATCTCACATAGTACTCATAGACACTCTCATCTGGTTTCATCTTGAAGTGTTCAAATTCGTCATAGAGTTGTGATTCTCTGTCTTCCATAGTTAATTCTGAACCTGAGAGAAGCATCTTGACATTATCCCATACTGCTTTTGCTTCGGTGTTGTGATTGATCAGCTTGTAGATGTCTTTAGGAAGACCTTGAAGAACAATGTTAGAAGCCCTGATATCAGCATCGAATCTCTTTTTCTCCTTATCATCAAGCTCATCATACATCTTTGGTCTGTCCATTCCGTAAATCAGAGTTCCATCTTCATCAGTATCAAGTACATCTCTAGTCGTCTCAACTCGATACGGTCCTTCATCAATGGATTTGAGAATGTTGACACCATTTTCCTTTCCAAGGTAGTACAATCTGATTCGTTGAGCCCAAGAATCGTAGTCAGTTCTGTCAAGCATGGGTGGACGAGTATCTGACCCAGCTGCTTGAACATCCTCGGCAACAGTGGAGATGATAGTAGGAACGTTGGTAGACATGTTAACAGATAATACGGGATTTTATAACTCTATGATTAAACCGAGAAATAGATTCTTTCACGGGATTTTACTAAATCAAGAGAAAACCGTAAACAATCACCCAAGTCGCTAGAAGATAATGCACCAAGTCGCTAACACCTAATTCGCTACACCCCCAAGTCGCTAAAGTCCCAAGTCGCTAGACAAATGCAAGTCGCTAAGTAGTAACTCGCTAAGCCTCAAGTCGCTAGCAAATTTTTGGCAGCAATTCGCTACTCAAGTCGCTAAAGATTCAAGTCGCGAGCAACTCGCTACAGACCAAGTCGCTACCACCAAGTCGCTACCCGTAGTGGAGAGTCCACTACTTGTACTGTTAATCGCTAGGTCTAAGTCGCTAGTTCCAAAACTGTAACTCGCTACAAAATTGTGAAGCAAGTCGCTACGAAGAAAGAAGTCCGAATGTCAAGTCGCTAGCAAGAAAACCACATAAACATCACTTTTCAATCCAAAAACAACCCTACCAAGATGATTCAAGCTTACCAAATGAAAACCTAAACACTTGTGATGATTCTAAACATAAAAGTACTAACAAAATCCAAACTTTAACACAAGAAATCAACCAAATGATGCACAAACCACTAAACTTTTTCAAACTCAAAAACCACCTAAAAACCACTAGAAATCCAAAGATGTGCAAGATATGATCTAACCATGGCTCTTGATACCAATTGTAAGATATTAGTTTTCACATACACATCAAACCATAACAACAAGGTGGCGAATAAGTGGAATTCTAGAGAGAGAAAGTTAGAGGTTTAGGGAACTTTAGTGAGAGAAAGAAAATTCTTATTATGAGCTCCAACTCTCTACCTTGGGAGGTAGAGAGTATTTATAGTCTTACATAAAACGCCACACAACGGGCTGTGGATCAGGCATACAGTGGGTAAAGACCCGTCCGTCCTCCACGGTGTTACTTAACTAAATACTACTTAACTTAAAATAACTACGACTACGAGCTTTCTAATGATTACATATACTTGAGGTGACCGACTCTTTAATACCTGGAATTTCTAATTCCTAACAATTGTCTTAATTCGAAGATTGTCGGTTATGGGGGAAGCTACCAAAGATTCTCATTTAGAAGGCTCATGTTCAGACGATTTTCTTAGAAGCCTCGAATGCTTTGGTGGTTAAAGTTTAAGAGATGTTGATTTCTTTCTTCTACAACGTGCTGAACGATATCCTTATCTCGGTACTCATTTCATCATCCTCTTAAACTAATTTATCTCTTGTAAATAGTTATTCGAAAATCAAAATACAAAATTACAAAACCTTCAAAAAGCAAATAGAAAAATATAAAACTTTCAAAAAATCCATAAAAATTGAAAAATCTTGAAAAATTCCAAAAATATTGTCTTTTTGTCATGTTTCCCTCGATTCGATAATATCTACGGTCTTTGAGATATCATTCAAAGAATGACACAGGACTATAGATGTCGTTCGAATGTTTAAAAAAAAAAAAAAAAAAAAAAAAAAAAAAAAAAAAAATTGAGAGAAAGAGAAAAAGATGGTTTATTGTCATTTCAGGCAGTAACCCGCTTTTCAAAGAAAGAACAGAGCCATGCTTTTTCATGTTTTTCAAGATTTGAGAATTTGTTTGAACATTCATCAAAAGCCTTCTTATCAACCAAATTCCATGCTCTGATTCTATTAACATGTTATCTGCTGAAAACAAATTGTTTAGAAAAATAACTCAGACTCTATTTTTGATAATCATCTGGACTTATTTTTCAAAATATCAATCTCTCAATCAACAACCTATGTCATTGATTGAGGGGGAGAATGATTTCAATTAAATTAAAAAGTTATTTGGCATTAAATTGTTTTCAAAAGATATTCATGCATGTTTTACCAATGGAGTTTAAAGTCTTTAAATCCGATCCTTATCAGTTAAAACGCTTTAATAATCAAGTCACAATTCCCCTTAAAATCTTTCAAAATCAATTTAAATCAATAAGAGATCACAAATCTCAAATGATTTGATAATTGTGATCGGGGGAGAATGTGTGATTTAAATTGGATTTAAACTGATAATTCGGTAAATGGTTTTATAAGGATGTACATGCTATCCTTCCCACATGTGACAAACGATTTAAAATTTTCCAGGCACATGTTGAGGAGGAGCATCTATCTTAAACCTATGATTTGAAACGTGATCACTTATCTCAATGTGCAGGTTCCCTCTAGTATGTGCGAAACTCTTTTCAAACCTAGAAGCACATATTGAGGGGGAGCAAAATCATGAAAACCTCATCCTTCCCCAAAATGCTTTATCTACTTGATTCGATTAGGGAAGTGATGTTGATATCTTTTAGAAAATGGTAATCAAAGAAGTTAATACTTCCTCTTGCCTCCGTGTGCAAAACGATTTCAAACATTTGATGCACATGTTGAGGGGGAGCACTTGTTCTAAAAATATCAACAACAATTCAGGTACAAAATGTTTTGAAAATATATCACAAGTATCTGGATTGATTTTCAAATGGTTTTTCAATTGGTTCCAATGACAGATGAACAATACCAAATAGACCGACCAACTTTACTTTATGTACGGTGATATAAGGATGATAAGGTTAGGTATTGGTTCCCATGATCCACCAGAACCGGAGGGATCTACCCAGGGACAATCCACTAGTTAGTGTAGAAGTCCTTAGGTATGATGATAAAAGGAGAAAAGTGAGATATGGGAAGAGTGCGGACTGAGACAGAGCAAGTACTGGAACAAACCCAACAAGGTTCTTGCTATGAAGTCTCGGTAAGCACTGAAGGGGTTGAAGAATTAAAAAGAATTGAATGAGAAAAGGGTGAAAACAAATAGCCCTCCATTTACTCAACCTTAGGGCAGTAACCGGGTTCAATTCATATGCTACTGATGGTAACATCGGTATTGAAGACAAGACGTCATGGACCCAGTGACGCACTGCACTTCAACTTTCCAAACCACTCAAGTTCCTCTTAAAAGGACTTGTTTCATTCTCACGGGGAACCAACATTATCTATCGACTTTATCTTAGAGATTGTTGATATTGAAGAAGGAGACCCTCTCCCTAGTCTCCAGCACAGGATCCAAATATGCACAAATTGAGTCTAGAGCCACGAGATCATCAATAAATCTCATTAGGACACTTTCAAATGAAGACTCTCTGATTCACATAATGTGGAAAGAGAGATTATATCTTGAGTCCTACGCATTATCCTTGTGGTATTGCCAGAACATCTGAGTGATGTGTTATCATATTCACAATGAAGATGGAAAGCCTTCTGGAGCCAACATCAAACAAGCTCCTGGTAGGTGGCATGTGAGATCTATTTTATAGATCAACCATGTGACAACTGAACAGAAACAATGGGGCGATTCAATCTCTTGAATCAATCCTGGTTCAGGTTATGGATTGACGGATACCTTTGAAAAACCGGTCTTTGTGCTTAAAAACTCTTTTCTATAGCACATCGACCGTGTACTAATTTTTCAAATCAAAAGGTGTTTTTATAATTGATAATTGATGTTCAATAAAACCTTCGTTGTATTGCAAAAACAATTTCTATTGAGAAATACACGATTGCTTTTCAAATCTCTTTTCATCAATCAGTGGACTTAAATTCGCTGGTTCACTCACTCCGTGTTGTCTTCTTTGAGACGTTCCGGTTTGAGAACAGCTAGAGCAGCTGCGAAACCCTGTCAAGGAAATTCTTCGGAATTTTACCTGATCACAGGCAGTACTTGTACTGATCAACGGGGAACCGTGGGCCGTGTACCTCAATTCAACTAAAGTGGTCAAAGACACTTTTGTACGCTTTATTGCTAACTGTTGTATGCAGGTACGCCCGACGTTTGCAGCTGATCAGAATGAAGCGGTCAATCCGTAGCCGCATGCTCACACAACACATTCATCTCTCAAGAAATCATGATAAGTGCATCAATGACTCTGATATTTTCACTCCATGCTTCTGCTACGCTGCTGCCAATATCATGAATTATCGAAAGCTTCCGCTACTCTGATGAGAAGATATCATGATCCAGAATGTGAGCATGTCGGTCCAAATGTCACAACATCAAAAAAAAATTCCAACACCACAATGGATGTCTCAATGATTTTTCATAGCTGATGATCTCAAAAGCTGGCTCAAAATTATTATCACGTGGATCAGTAAAAGACCTCCACCTGGAGTAACCAAACATGCAATGAGAAGAATCAATGACTACGAGCTTCGGAGCAAAGTACTACATCAAGAATGCAAGAATAATTGTTAATGAAATATCTGTTTGTATTCAATGTAATTTTAGTATATGTTTGAGGTGACCTCCCTTAGGGGGAGATTGTTAGGAATTAGAAATTCCAGGTATTAAAGAGTCGGTCACCTCAAGTATATGTAATCGTTATAAAGCTCGTAGTCGTAGTTATTTTAAGTTGAGTAGTATTTAGTTAAGTAACACCGTGGAGGACGGACGGGTCTTTACCCACTGTATGCCTGATCCACAGCCCGTTGTGTGGCGTTTTATGTAAGACTATAAATACTCTCTACCTCCCAAGGTAGAGAGTTGGAGCTCATAATTATATTTTCTTTCTCTCACTATAGTTTCCAACTCTCTTTCTTTCTCTCACTAGAACTTTCTCTCTCTAACATACTTATACGCCTACTTTGATCATGGTTTAGAGTGTTTGTGAAATCCAATATCCTTCAACATAGCTTACCAAATGCCGTTTAAGATTGAGAAGTTTTCATCACTCTCTAATGATGAAAAGGAACTTAAGCTGTCGGTCTATTAGAGGAATGATAAGGATAGGGAAAAGGGAGTAGATTATGTTATGACTAAGATTTTCGGGTTCTATAAGGATTGTTTGAACTTAGGACCGAAATATAGGACCGAGTGGGGAGATGACGAACTCTTAGAGAGGTGCATCATAGGACACTTCTACAACATGGAATCCCCCGGTAGAGACCGTCAAGAGGGCGGTAATGAGAAAACGTAGGAGCACGACTATGAGTCTAGCTACAAGACTCTTAAATAAAGAAAAGCGCTTCGTGGGAGGCAACTCATGCTTAATTGTTTGCTTGTTAGTGTCATATATCTTTTATTAATTGTTTATCCTCATGTTTAAATTTGTAAAAATGCTTTATTTTGTTTTTAACCTCATCTTAATTGCATATAAAGGTATTTTACATAAGGGATAAGTGTAGGGAGGATTACACACGTTTTCAAAAGAAACGTAAACATGAGAATAACAATTAACCAAAATATATATATGTTTGTTTGTTCAAGTCAAATGCTTGTATCGAGTCATAATGGATGTTTTTGCAGAAATTTTTCCAGATTCTAAAGATGTAAATTTTCCAGATTTTTTTCCAGAAAATCGCAGAACAGTTTTTGTCAGGATAACCTGACGGCGTCAGGAAGGAGTAAAAACATCAGATCACTTTTTCTCGTTTTCTGAGCTACTTATAAATTTTTGGAATTTTCCAGGTCTTAATTTTCTTAGAAATTCTGTAAACATCCATTCCACAAGCATTATATCCTAGTTTAAATCGAGTCTTATATATATTATTACCGCCGATTTTACGCGAAGGTTTCGTTTGTTTTATTCAAGTGTGCAGGTTTAGTTTGTCAAGAAGAAGTTACACAAGATTGGAAGGAGCTTTTCACGCAATAATTCTTCTTGGAAAGGATTTAACCACCACTTTATACGGATCCTACCGAGCTAATCAGGGGAGTATTAGTTTCTTTCGTTTTTGATTACCTTCTTTTATCATTACTTTGATACTTTCGGGGAACATTGGGGACAATGTTCAGTTTAAGTGTAGGGAGGGAAAATAAAATGGGAACTTTGAAACTATGCTTATCCTTGATTATTTGCTTTGTCCAATTGCACTTTTGTAATAAACCATGAGAAAATGTTGGTTAGGGTAATTTTGGCACCAAATTTAAAATTTTTCATGATATATAGGAGTGGGCCATTAGTCTTAACAAAAGCGTCTCACGGATAGGAAGTTATATGACTAGCACAAAAACCCTTTACCACCCAAATTCCACCCAAAATGTGAGGATCGCCCTTAGATTAGTAGGAATTAAAAGCATTCATCTTCAATGCTTAGAGTGTGAACCGGTAGTATATTAGATTCTAGAACATGTTTTGTGATGCATTCCGAGATCGCAAGTGAGACTACACTTGTGTAGTTAGGAATAACTAAATGATAAGAGGCATTAGGATAACCCTTATTTGATACCCGTAATATGATTACTTCTTCCACATCGGTTGAGTAATTCCCCCACACCCTTTGCGTTGTACTCATCTTTAGTACACGATACCCCTAGTTAACCCCTCAGAGCCTATCCTTTTCGCGGTTCTCGTGATGTTTCGGTTTATCCGGAATATCAATGAAGAGCATTGTTTACACCCCACCCCCAAATATAAACCCAAATCGCCTTAGCCTACCCCTTATGCACTCACTTTTAGTGCAAATATTTGTTATCACCGTAAACCCTTAGTTCAATTATCTGGTTGCTTGCATGAGTTGCTAAGTCGAGTCATATCCTTTGTATACAGTTTTGGGACGATTGGGATTCATGGGAAAAGTTAAAGTTTATGAAATGACGGGAAGGGAACGTTAAATTCAAATTCCCTTTGTTTACGTAATAATGTACCCCAAGTGTTTTGATCTTTTCAATTCGGGTCAAATTGTAATAAAAAAACTCAAGTGTAGGGATGTGCCTATAAATCCCTATCATTTTGATGTTACCGTAGAGGATGGTAGAGTAAAAGTGTATGAAAAAAAAAATCGAAAAAAAAATAGAAAAAGAGAAAAAGAAAAAAATAGAGTGATAAAAAAAATATAAAAAAATACGGGCTACCATCCTACATCTATCCTTTAAATTTATGTTTGTTTATTTCCGTTACCTAGAGTTTTAGAGTGTCGAGTCTTGGCTTAGCAACGCCATTCTTCGTATGCATTTAACATAGAGATTTTTGACTTGCCACCACTAAATAGCCTATCCCACCAAACCCTTGTTTCCCTACCGTAAGCCTAACATTACAACCCTTTAAAAGACCTCTTTGATAGTCTTTCCTAGGTGCTTACGCCAAAGCGATGGAGGTTTGATCTATTCTCAAGCCTATGGTAATCTATGTACTAGGACCGGTTAATGAGTGTTTATCTTCCATTTCCTATTTGTTATATTTCATATATACACCCGAGAGAGATGTGAGTCTCCAAACACCCCATGTGAGGTGCTAGTATGTAATTTCCGTGCTTGTTATGACTTTTGCGGGGCTTATATGTGTTGTGGACCGTTTTAAATCAATGCTTCATGACCCCTAACTTATAAATTAATTGGCTAAAAGCACATTTGCTTGAGGACAAGCAAATAACAAGTGTAGGGATATTTGATAAGGTTTTAAAAGGTACCATTTTGAGGGGTCGTTTAAGCCCTTATTTGATCACTTTTGTATCCGTTATTACTTAATATCGTTCCTTTTCACTTTTTAGGTCTCTTGAAGGCAAAATGCTGGAATGGCACTTATTTGGACGAAAAGGCGCGAATATACGAAGAAAATGGCCAAAGTCAGAATCGAGACACTCAAAGCTGCTGAAAACAGAAGGCGACGGCGTCACTGCTTATCTACGACGCCGTCGGAGGATTTTTGTGACGATACAGAAGCCAAAAACCCTATTTACAAGTGACGACGTCGGGCTTTAAAAGAGTAGGCTGTCGCTACTCAGACGGCCTAGATGCGACCCAGACAACGTTAGAAACTGAAGAGGACGGCGTCACAGACATAAGGTGACGCCGTCGCAAGGTTAACGTGGCCAAGACGAAACCCTAATGACGGCGACACGACGGCGTCACACAACATAAGGTGACGCCGTCGCATATGTAATATTATATATAGAATCCGAATTTTTCAGTTTTAGAGAGTCTTTTTGGGAGTGAAAACCTAAAACCGAACCAAGGGTGTCTTGTACAGTATTTTAGGGTTCCAAACCCTATCTTACATCAAGATAAGTATTTAGTACATCAATTCAATTATGTCTTTGATTATTTGTGTGTATGCTTGCATGTTCTCCATGTCCGGCTAATTTATTTGTGTGTTTGCTTAGGGAGTATGAAACTTAATTATTAAATATTGATTGGTTGTTTCTTATCTTAGTTGATTAATGATCTAGTAATGCGATAGGTCATTCGTTGTGTACTTAATGCTTGATTCATCTTTGTGAACCTTAGAATATAATTACCTGAGTAGTTGTAAGCTAAACCATCCAAAGAGTGCCTTAGAGTAAGAGTTTATTATCCCTAGTGGGTTTTGTAGACGAGACCCTTTCATAAGTTCAAAGAGTTAGGGAGAAACGCATACCCTACAACTTTAGACACACAACGCAACTAAGAATAAGGACGTGACAACTCAACCATCAATAGGAGATAATTAAGGAGTAGTAGAACCTAAGTAAACACATCTTTAAACTATCATACGAGCACACATTAATTAGACATAGACTACCACCACCTTAGTTTAGATAATTAGATAATAGTAGAGTAATCGGTAGAAATACCAACCCCCCCCCCAAATCCAATACCCCGAGATTCGTACCTTTCAATTTCCTAAAAAAACATAAAAAAGCTAAAAAATAATCTTCCTCAACCTTAACCTTAGCGTAGTAACTTCTCACTAGCATTCCTATTCCCCTAGAGAACGATATCAATACCCGTGGCTTACCCTAATACTACACTACAACGATTAGGTTCACTGCCTAGGGTGTTGAAAAACTTGCTCGACGAAAAGGAAGTTCCTTTGACCCCGTACGCGCTGTGTAAGCGTATCAAATGCGAGCACTGTTTACACAAATTCTGGTCTTCTGTGACGTACGAGATCCATGTCATCTATGTAATTCTTTTTGGCAACATATGTCGGACGACATTCCAAGAATTTTTTCTGCTATCCATGGTATTCAGTTCATCAATTAACTTAAGATAAAGGATTACTTAGTTGAGGAAGATCATTAATAGGGCTTCACTACTTGAATTGAGGTACTAGACACCATGAATTGATCACCATAACTTGGTCTCTTTTCCCTCCTTTCTCTCTAAACCGTACATTACATCCTCCTACACATTTCTGGAACTCTTTTGATAATATGAGAAGTATCCATATACTTGTAGGAGACAAGTTTGACTATATGGCACATTAGATCCCTCAAGGCCTTTTCTTTCTAATTTGGCCACAAACAACTTTATAACATATTTACAACTTGACAACATTTGCCACCTTAAGTCCTTAAAACTTATAAAAGTCATGGTCAACTATTCAAATGACATTCTCGTAATAAAACGCTTAGACCTGGTTTCAGGGTGTTATAAAACTTTCCTTAGCTTTATCTTGCTAATTATATTTTAATTTTTGTCCCCCGATTTATTTTTATTACATGCTTTCGCAATTTCGTAGCTCGAACTTAGAGGAAGTATTAGACGTTTAGATAGTTGGCTCAAACCTACATGTGGGCTTTAGGTGCCATTAGGGCTTCTATGTCTATTTATTTGTATAAATATTGTATCAAATTATCAATAAAGAGTACATCGGAAAAGGGGTTTTCATCATTAAACAGTGACTAACCTAATATTTTTGAATTTCAGTTAGAAGACATAGTAATAAGTATACAAAGAATACGTTAACGTTTTCTGGTGTGGGTGGATGTTCTATTGATCAAACCTTGAAGCGAGATTGAAGGGAATGCTACCTTTTGCCTTCATTATCTTACAAAAAAGACTTTAGATGAACTAATGCGAATGGGTGTAAGCCTCGCTGCTCAGAAACACCTTGTTCTCGGTCGCCTATGATACTAGGACCAATAGGTTAAAAATGGGTTTGTGTCGCATGTGCTTTTTCTTTTTATATGTTTTATCTACTTCACTAAAACCTTACAACATATTCTTTAATCGACTAACTTTTACCTTTTTTGTTAATAAACACATGCACACGCGCACACACATATATATTTTCTTTCATTGTATTCGTGAGTAACCACTTGCCGAGATAAGTGTGGTGTTTTTCTGAGAAGAAGAAGAGGATAACGATATTCTTGTAAGTATTGTTGCCACATGGCCTTCATGTGAGTGGTTTCTTGCATCTCTCATTTCAGCCTAAGACTACCTTTATCCGTTACACTAAAACACCCTCACTTATCTTCCACCTCAGCGCCACATAAGCTTTCTCTCTCGATCTTTTCACTCACACTCCTACTCACCATACACCCTTATCAATCACACTACCTGATAAGAATTTAAAACGTAGGGGGTCATTTAAGCCCTTAATTGACCACTTTTATATCTTTTACTGCTTAATTTCATTCCTTGTCATTTTTTAGGTCTCTTGGAAGCAAAATGCTGGAATGAAGCACATTTGGACGAAAAGGAGCAAATACATGAAGAAAATGGCAAAGTCAAGATCTAAGCCACTCAAGCTGCTCAAACTAAACCTCACGGCGTCCCAATCAAAGGGCGACGCCGTCCCTATATAGAGACTTGATCAAAACATGCACCAGACGGCTCAGTGGAATTTTTGTTCGTATAACCTGACGGCGTCACGTTGTGAAGAAGAAGGGCGTCACTCAGACTTTTCGTCTCAGACGGCCCAGATCTAGAATCAAGACGACGTCCTAACTGAAGAATGACGGCGTCACAACTCTAAGGTGACGCCGTCCCATCGATGACTTGGCTAAGACGAAACCCTAATGACGGTGAGCTGACGGCGTCCCATCCAAAAGGTGACACCGTCGCAAGTGTAAATCTGTATATAGAATTCAATTTTTCTGCATTTAAAGAGGTAGACTTTTTGGAGAAAAAACCCCTAAACGTTTGTAGTCCGATTTGGACAATATCTTAGGGTCCCAAACCTTATTTTACACATCAAGATAAGTATTTTAATCCATAGTATCATTATGTCTTCAATTGATTGTGTGTACGTTTGCTTGTTTACCATGTCTAGCTAAATTTCTTATGTGTTTGATTAGATCTATGAAACCTAGTTATTGATTATTGTTAGGTTGTTTCTTATCTTAACTGTAAATTGGCTTAGGAGTGCAACTAGGCATCATTCATTGTGTTTAATGCTTGAGTATGCTTTGTGAAAGTGAGGCTTATGAATGAAATAGCTTAAGGGCTTGCGGATTTTGTATGCTAAACCCGAAAGATAACCTCAAAGAACTAGGGAAGACGCATACCCTATGACCTTAGGAATACAACGCGTTAAGATAAGGTATGACAATTCAACCGACCAATAAAAGATAACTAGGGAGTAATAGTATCTAGGTAAACACATTTTTAATCATCATACGAGCACACATCAAATAGACATAGCTACCCGTAGTAATAGACAATTCGATAATTAGATAAGTAGAGTAATCGGTAGAAGTACCACCCCCAAACCAGTTGCCCCGAGATATTTACCTTAGCTTTCAAAAAACCAATAAAAAGATAAAAAATAATCATCCTCAACCCCCAACTTCTCGTAATACATTTCTTGCTAGCATCCCTATTCCCCTAGAGAACGATATCAATCCACGAGGCTTACCCAATACTACACTACAACGATTAGGTTCACTGCCTAGGTGGTTGAAAAACTTGCTCGAAGAAAAGGAAGTTCTTTTGACCCCGAACGCGCTTCGTACGTGCATCAAGTTTTTGGTGCCACTGCCGGGTAATAGAATAGCTAGTTAGACTTTTATCTCGTTTAGGTTCCCTTGCTTGATTCCTATCAAGTAAGATTTTTTCTTAATTTTTAGCTTCCTCATAGTCTATCCCCGTTCTTCGTGACTTTGTTCGTAGCCCATCACTTTTCATCATGAAAGGTGATAACCCACCACCAAACCAACCACTTCCCATCGAACCACCACCAATTGACCCGCCAAGAGGCCGTACTCTTAGTGAATACTCTAGACCAAGCCACCACGGCTATAGGAACACCATTGAACTCCTCGATCAAGCTCAAACTACGACCCTACGATCCGACCATCCGGTTGGTGCAAAACGGATGTGCATTCCATGGACTTCGTTCCGAAGATCCTAATCAGCATCTCAAGGACTTCCTTAAAATTGTTGATTCCATCGACCTTGATGCTACCACACAGAAGACCACGTGCTTGCGTCTCTTCCAATTCTCTCTACGGGAACAAGCTAGTACTCCCTCCGTCCCAAAATTATAGTCCTATTTTTATTTTTTCGGTCTTTCTATTACAACTTTGACCTTGAGTATTTTTGTTTGTGTTATATAATACTTGATGCAATATATATGAATTGATTGGATTTTTAAATGTATTTTCATTGGTATAATTTTTATCAATTATTGTATAATACAAATAAAAATATTTAAGGTTAAAGTTGAAAAGAAAAGACAGAAAAAATCAAACAGTGACTATAATTTTGGGACGGAGGTAGTAATTGGCTTGAGCGACTTCCCGCCGGATCCATCTCAAGTTGGGATGATCTCACCACTCGTTTCCTCGCCCAATTTTTCCCACCGGGGAGAACTACCAAACTTATGAATGACATCTTGATGTTCCAACAACGTCAAGGCGAAACTCTCTACGAGGCATGGACTCTATTCAAGGACTTACTCCACAAAGTCCCTCATCACGGCATCGATATTTGGCTTCAAGTCCAAATCTTTTACGATCATGTCAACATCTCAACTAGGCAAACCATCGACCAAGCAGCCGGTGGCAAACTTAGTGAACTCATCGCGGAAGAATCGTGGGGTACAGTAGAGGACCTTTCCCTCTATGACAACGAAAGTTGGAATGACCCCCGTGAGTTGCCCAAAATCGTCAAGGCAATCTCTTTGCCTCCTATTGACTCACAACCTTCCAATCGTAGGATGCTCGAACTTGAAGATCAAGTCAAATTCCTAATGAGCTCCTACGAAAATCCTAAGTCTTCATGCCAAGTGAACAAGGTCACTTCCTTGTGTGAGATATGTAGTGGTCCCCATGACACTCCTAATTGCACGAGACTCCCCGAACAAGCTTCCGTGGACTACGCATCCTCGCGTACCAACGGAATGGGAGGGATATTCCCCACAACACCTGGACCTAGGACTTTCAACGATGCCCGAGAAGCATGGAGGGGCAAACCCGACTATAATTGGGGACAAACCAAAGAATTCACCTCTAATGATTCCCCATGGTGCCACTCTCACGGCCCTAGTCAACAAAGCATAGAAGGGATGATGCAACACCTAGTTACATCCCAAGAAGCTCAAATAGCCAAGCTTTCAGACCGCTTTAACCAACAACAAGCCGAGATGGATAGGAAGATAGATAACCTTTTGAAAGCCATGACCAATAGTGATAGGAAGACCACCGAAAAGGTTAATTCCATCTCGACTCATTCTCCCGAAGCTTTCGGTGTCAAAATTAAGGACCCAAGCAAGTATTTCGAAACTAGGGATCCCTCTTCATCCAAGCATGTTCAATTCGTCAATGCCATCACCTTCATAAAACCAAATAAGAATAGTAACGAAGCGAACCATGAGACTATGCTTGAGGTTAGTGAAACTCCTAAGGAAGAATCGGCCAACGAAGTAGACGAATTAGGTGATGAATACTTCAATAAGTTTCCTACGGAAGAAGAACTTTCATGTCACCCACACCTAGTGCGCGACCTTCGTCACATGTATGTTAGGAGAAGCCCACAAATCATCTTTGAAAATCCTAGAAATCTCAACATACCATGTTGCATAGGACATATTTTCGTGGCAAAGGCCTACATTGATCGTAAGTCCCCAATAAACATCATGACTAGCACATACTCTAATTGGGTGATGAAGAAACCTATCCCAAATAGGCAAGACCCCGATGATCCTAAAGTTAGTTGTAATTTCCTTGGTAGAGTTAAGGGATTGCCCGTCTATGTAGGTAGTTTCACATACCTTACGGATTTCGTGATTGTGGAGGATATTAGTACGGCCGTAGATCCTAACTTGTCCCATGTAGTTCTAGGAAAGCCATTCATATAAAACACCGGGATGACTTATGATCCGTCGTTAGGGATAATTAGATTCAAGGATGAGACCGATGACGTAGCTTACCAAATGCCATTTAAGATTGGGAAGTTTTCATCACTATCCAATGATGAAAAGGAACTTAAGCTATCGGTCTACTGTAGGAATGATGAGGATAAGAAGATAGGAGTAGCTTAGGTGATGAATAAGATATTTGGGTTTCATAAGGATTGTTTGAAATTAGGACCGGAATATAGAACAAATTGGGGGGAAGATGACTTCTTAGAAAAATGCACGATATGACATAACTATACCATGGAAAACCCCAATAGAGATAGTCCTGAGGAAGAAGATGACGGTAAGGAAGTCACGTAGGAGCACGACTTCGAGTCTAGCTACCAGACTCATAAATAAAGAAAAGCGCTTCGTGGGAGGCAACCCATGCTTAATTGTTTGCTTGTTTGTGTGTCGTATATCTTTTTCATTGTTGTTTATTCTCATGTTTGATTTTGTGAAAATGCTTTATTTTGTCTTTAACCTCGTCGTAATTACATATAAAGGTATTTTACAAAAAGATAAGTGTAAGGAAGATCACATACGTTTTTTAAGAACATGAACATGAGAATTACAATTAGTGAAATTGATATATATATATGTGTGTTTCTTAGAGTCAAATGCTTGTATCGAGTCATAATAGATGTTTTGCCGGAATTTTTTCAGGTTTTAAAGATGTAATTTTTTTAGAAAAACGCAGCAGACCAGTTTCAGTCATGACAACCTGACGGTGCCAGGATTAAAGCCTGACGACGTCAGGTCAAGCAGAAAAAGCTTATAATTTTGTTTCCGTTTTCTTTGCTACTTATAAAATTTTGGAAATTCTCAGGTTTTAATTTTCCAGAAAAACTGCAAACATCCATTCCACAAGCATTATATCCTAGTGTAGTTGTGTCATATATAGTTTTACCGCCGATTTTACGCGAAGGTTTCGTTGGTTTTCTTAAGTGTGCAGGTTATATTTGGCAAGAAGAAGAAACACTCATTGGATGGAGCTTATCATGTATTCATTCTTCTTGGAAAAGAATTTAAGTGCAACTTCACATGGATCCTACCGAGCTAATCAGGGGAGTACTAGCTTTTTTTCATTACTTACATTCCTTTATCATAACTTTGATACTTTCAGGGAACATTGGGGACAATGTTCAGTTTAAGTGTAGGGAGGGAGAATAAAACGGGAACTTAGAAACTATTCTTATCCTTAATTATTTGTCTTGTCCTTGGTAATTTGTGTAATAAACTATGAGAAATATTTGTTAGGGCAATTTTAGCACCAAATTTAAATTTTTTTATGACATGTACGAGCTAAAACTTTAGTCTTAATAAAACGTCTCATGGATAGGAGTTATATGACTAGTACAAAAACTGTTTACCACTCAAATTGCACCCCAAAAATGTGAGGTTCGCCCCTAGATCTTTAGGAATAAAAGCATTCACCTTTAATACTTAGAGAGTGTACCGGTAGTATAATAGATTCTATAACTTGTTTTGTGATGCATTCCGAGATCGCTAGTGAGACTATACTTGTGTAGTTAGGAATAACTAAGTGATGAGAGGCATTAGGATAACCCTTGTTTGAAACCTATATTATAATTACTTCTTCCACATCGGTTGAGTAATTACCCCACACCCTTGCGATGTACTCATCTTTAGTACACGATACCCCTAGTTAACCCCTCAGAGCCTATCATTTTCACGGTTCTCGTGATGTTTTGGTTTTCCGGAATATCCATGAAGAGCATTGTTTACAATCCACCCCCAAATGTACACCCAAATCGCCTTAGCCTACCTTGTATGCACTCACCTTTAGTGCATTATTGTTATCATTACTAAACCCTTAGTTCAAATATCTAGTTACTTGCATGGTTGTTAAGTCGAGTCATATCTTTTGTACAAAGTTTTGGGATGATTGGGACTCATGGGTAAAAGTAATATTTTATGGAGTAACGGGAAGGAACGATAAATTCAAATTCCCTTTATCTACGTAATTAAATACTTCAAGTGTTTTGATCTTTTCAAATCGGGTCAATTAATGTTAGAGAAATAAAAACTCAAGTGTATGGATGCTCCTATAAATCCCTTATATTTTGATGTTATCGTAGAGGATGGTAGAATAAAAATGTATGAAAAAAAAAATTCAAAAAAGAGAGTGTTCAAAAAAAAATGAAGAAAACATACGGGCTACCATCCTACATCTATCTTTATGTTTATGTCTTTAAATTTATGTTTGTTTGTTTCAAGTTATCTAGAGTTAGTGAGTCGAGTCTTGGCTTAGCAACGCCACACTATTCATGCTTGTAACATAAGATTTTTGACTTGCCACTATTAAATATCGCCTATCCAACAAAACCCTTTGTTTCCCTACCGTAAGCCTAACGTTACAACCCTTGTAAAGACCTCTTAGATAGTTGTTCCTAGGTGCTTACACCAAAGCGGTGGAGGTTTGATCTAGTCTCAAGCTTATGGTAATCTATGTACTATGCCAGGTAATGAGTGTTTATCTTCCATTTCCATTTATTATATTTCATATAAACCCGAGAGATGAGAGAATCCAAAAACCCCTTGTGAGGTGCTAATGTATAATTTATGTGCTTGTTATGACTATTGCGGTGCTTTTACTTGTTATGAATTATTCTAAACCCATGCTTCATGCCCCATAACTTATAAATTGATTGGCCAAAACCACATTTGCTTGAGGACAAGCAAATACCAAGTGTAGGGATATTTGATAAAGATTTAAAAAGTACACTTTTAGGGGGTCATTTAAGCCCTTAATCGACCACTTTTATATCCTTTACTGCTTAATTTCGTTCCTTTTCACTTTTTAGGTCTCTTGGAAGCAAAATGCTGGAATGAAGCACATTTGGATTAAAAGGAGCAAATACATGAAGAAAATGGCAAAGTCAAGGTCGAAGCCACTCAAGCTGCTCAAACTGAACCTGACGGCGTCCCAATCAAAGGGCGACGCCGTCCCTCTATAGAGACTTGATCAAAACATGCACCAGACGGCTAAGTGGAATTTTTGTTCGTATAACCTGACGGCGTCACGTTGTGAAGAAGAAGGGAGTCACTCAGACTTTTCATCTCAGACGGCCCAGATCCAGAATCAAGACGACGTCGCAACTGAAGAATGACAATGTCACAACTCTAAGGTGACGCCGTCCCATCGATGACTTGGCCAAGACGAAACCCTAATGACGGCGAGCTGACGGCGTCCCATCCAAAAGGTGACACCGTCGCAAGTGTAAATCTATATATATAATTCGATTTTTCTGCATTTAAAGAGGTAGACCTTTGGAGACAAAAACCCTAAACGTTTGTAGTTTGATTTGGACAGTATCTTGGGGTCCCAAACCCTATTTTACACATCGAGATAAGTATTTTAATCCAAAGTATCATTATGTCTTCAATTAATTGTGTGTATGCTTGGTTGTTTACCATGTCTAGCTAAATTTCTTGTGTGTTTGCTTAAATGTATGAAACCTAGTTATTAATTATTGTTAGGTTTTCTTATCTTAATTGTAAATTGGCTTAGGAGTGCAACTAGGCATCATTCGTTGTGTTTAATGCTTGAGTATGCTTTGTGAAAGTGAGGCTTATGAATTAAATAGCTTAAGGGCTTGCAGATTTCGTATGCTAAACCCGAAAGATAACCTCAAAAAACTAGGGAATACGCATACCCTATGACCGGTGTGACAATTCAACCGACCAATAAAAGATAACTAGGGAGTAATAGTATCTAGGTAAACATATTTTTAATCATCATACGAGCACACATCAAATAGACATAGCTACCCGTAGTAATAGATAATTAGATAAGTAGAGTAATTGGTAGAAGTACCACCCCCAAACCAGTTGCCCCGAGATATTTACCTTAGCTTTCAAAAAACCAATAAAAAGATAAAAAAGAATCATCCTCAACCCCCACCTTCTCGTAATACATTTCTTGCTAGCATTCCTATTCCCATAGAGAACGATATCAAACCCCGAGGCTTACCCAATACTACACTACAACGATTAGGTTCACTGCCTAGGTGGTTGAAAAACTTGTTGAAAAAAAAGGAAGTTCATTTGACCCCAAACGCGCTTCGTACGCGCATCATTACCCTCACCATTCAAGCCATTTTTGTATTTATTAAAAACTAAAACTTTTATTATTCATAAATTAAAAATGTTAATGTACGAAATTAAAACCTGAACATTTGGTGTAAAGCATTCAAGCTTTTACATATCTCTATAGTTGTTAATGGATTATTCCTTCTTAGCCATCCTTCGAAGCAATTCGTTCCTAGCCAACATCATGTTATTTGCGTTTCGCATGTCTGTACCAATCATTCTTTTAAGAGTGTGCATACGGTAGCCGATAAAAGGATGATCTGGCAGCGAACCAACCTTGATTAGTCCAGGAATGCGTCTACGAATTCGATCATGAAAGCAACGAAACAAGTTCAACATTTGTTCCATAAGGATAGTTAGTCTCACATCATTTGGTTCAGCAACCATAGTTTTTTGAAATGGTAATGGGGAGAGTTTAAAGAGAAGTTGTGTTTAAAAAAAAATGAGAGTGAGGGGTATTTATAGGGGGAAAGTATTTCTTACACGTTCGAAATCAAATAAACTAAAATTTAATTCATTTAAATAAAAAGACAAATTACAATACGAAATTTAAAAAACAACACAAATACTAAAACATATCGTCCTATTTGTATTTTGCATATACTCAAACATAGTATTGATTTGATCTTGTATTTTTGCCGTATTTCTAAACAAAGCATCATACATCTCGTATTCTTTTTAAGTTTTTTCTTTTTAAAAAGTGTTAATGAAAGTGATCGGCTCCAAACGGTCAGGTTTTATCACACAAATCAACCACTTGTGAATGGTCAACCGTAACAAAAGCCAGACAGCCTGAAACCAAAGCAATGAAGATCAGGAGAGTATAGTGTTTCCCCAGGTCGTTAAGTCCCAACGAGCTGTGCACTGAATAATCAAACGTATAGTGATCGGGTGATATTGAACGGGAAAAGGTTTGTGATTATGAATAATTATACCTAAAGAAGAAGTTTGTAAATTACAGAGGCTTAAATGCAAATTAAAGAAAATTAAAAAGATAAATTATATTAAATAAACGCTATCACTATTTTTAAAATGATGTTTTTGATTTTTCATTTATAAATTTAAATTAAAAAACTACGTAACGTACAAAAGAAAATGTGAAATTTAAACAGTATTAATCCTAAAAATATAAAAATGAAATTTTTACAAACCTAATGATAAGAGAAAATTTTGAGAAAAGGAAAATTATTTTTATGACTATTTATTTAATTATTATTAATTAAAAACTATTTTTACCCATTTAATAATACCCTAAAATATAAGAAAATATGAAATAAAGCTAGAAAAGTGAAATTATAACTTAGAAAAATCTAAAATAACTAAAGAGAATTTTCAAAACTAATTTTATATTTTTCTGATTTATATTCTAATTTCTATGATTTAAAAACTATTTAAAACTAATTAAATGGCTAAAAATTACAAATTTAACTAAGAAAAATCTGGAAAAATTATTTTTTTGCTTTTTATATTTATCTTAACCTATGAAAATTGAAAACTTATTTTTTTGAAACTTTTCTGATTTATTTGCAATAAAAGCTAATTTAAAAGTCCTAAAAACTGATTTAAATGAGGAAAAATATCAAACAATAATGAAAAATTATGAAAAATTCAGGAAAAGTCTAAAA
Source organism: Chrysanthemum seticuspe (assembly GCA_019973895.1). Taxonomy (NCBI): domain Eukaryota; kingdom Viridiplantae; phylum Streptophyta; class Magnoliopsida; order Asterales; family Asteraceae; genus Chrysanthemum; species Chrysanthemum seticuspe. The sequence continues at coordinate 256,000,509 of BPTQ01000009.1, forward strand.
TAATATTCTAAGTCTATGAAAAATATAAAAAAAAATAGCTTATGTGAAGGATTATGAAGCTGTAGAGAAAAGTGCTTATAAATAAGCACTTGAATTAAGCAAATGAACATTAGAAAGCACTAAATGAACACAGAAGCTAGTTTATGCCAAAAGTACCCAAAAGCAACTAATTACAACTAGCCTAAACCTCTAAAGTGTAGATCTAAACTGATTTGAATGATTTGGCTTATTAACTCAAAACAGCCAAACACCCTCACTTGCAGCTTATATTTTGGCTTATCAAAAGAGCTTTATGGAAAACTGGAATTGTGATCCTCAAGAAGACCAACCAAAGAGCCAATGAACCAAGTTTGAGCCAATTACTAACTAACATGAACAAGTTATGCTAACTGCAAAGTTCCTGTGCACACTCAGTGACTGCTGAGAGTGTGCACAGGGCATCTATGACCCAGAAAACAAGCTGGTTAAGTGCTTTTAGGAATATCTAAAAATTCAGCAAAAATAGCCTTTACAAACTCAACCAATTGAAGTTTATAAATCCAAAATTTCAACCACTATGAACTAGAAATGAGTCCATTAAAAATCCACATAGGTTGGTGAAAAACTGGTTTTTATGGTTTGACTTTTAATGACTACAATGAAAAGTTGACTTTTGTGAGTTTTGAATCAAATTATTTGAATGATTTTGTTGTTTTATGATGTAATGAAGCTGAACTAGGCTATGTTATTAACTCCTATACCTAAATGCAAGTTTAGACTAATCTTATGTTGACTGATTAGAACATTAGATCAGTTAAGTTCAAATTTTGACTTTAAGAGATTGTGCATACAAACTAAAGACTACAATTGATGCAAATAACCTGTAAAAGACTAATTCTACTAACCTTTATCACTGAACTAACCTCAAACTCAGTTTGACCTTATGCTCCAAACACTGCTTTACTAACTAAAAATGCAAACTCCTAAATCTAATCTCAAATCCAAGGCTTGCCAACCTTCAAAACAGGTTCAAACATGTTAATTACCACTAAATGAATCATACCATACAGCTGAATCTCACTGAACTCACATGATCTAAATGATGCTAATTCAACAGTACTAATGCAAACCTGAGTCAAAGAATGCAAGTGCAAATAGAAATGAAGCAGTGATAACTTATGACTAATCTATGATGTCTACCAAACAAACAAACTGAAATCAACAACCACTGCTACATTAAACATTAACAAGTAACAATCTACAATTATACCATTTATTAAGAACTTGAAACAGATTTTTTAACTTACATTAGTTCTACCACTATAGCAAGCCTTGAAACCAATGAGGCCAAGAACTTATTGCAATGCTAAACTCCACCAAATGCCAAAACCACATCAGCAACCCAATCCAAATTAACTCTAATTTCTGCACTGTTGACTTTTATTGACTGAATTGAAAACTGAGCAATTAGACAGGAAAAACCTTCAAACTTGCTTTAGTAACATTAAAATAACTGAGATAAACTAATTTGAACAAGTAAAACAGAGTAAAACTTAAAATGGGACAAGAACACTTTTTGGCGGGAAATTTAGAACAAGCATAAAATTGGTTGCTAAAACTGATGAATTGATACACAAATTACTTGTTCATTACATAAAAACTTGAAACCCAGCTAAAGATTACATTAAAAATTAAAAACGATTAAACATGAATTTAAGAAATTGGTCTAAAGCAGTGACAGCTTTCTTCTCTTTGTCTTCTTTCTCTTTTATAGGCCTCAAAAGTGTCTCTCTCATCATTCTTGGCCATTGGATGAGTTGGATTGATCTCAGCCTTCAATTTCATTTTGGCGGGAAAACTTATATACTTGGAAAAATCAATTGGGGTCTGCAAACGTGTGAGGAGGGGGAAGGTTTAATGGGTTTTGGACATGAGTGAGGTGGAGTGTTTGGAGGAGGGTTGGTGTGTGGCAGGGAGTTGCAGAGGAGTGGGTGAAGAAAGGAGGTGAAGGGCGGTTTTATTTTAAACCGTGGGTAATTATTTGCCTGGGTTGCGGGTTTGGACGGGTTGGATCGGGTAAAAGGGGTATTGGATTTGTGGATTGGACCGGGTTGGGTGTTGGGCTTGGGTAGCTTGGGTTAGTTATAGGATTTAGGATTAACTTTGGACACATTTAGTAGTTAAGGGACCAAAAGTGTACAATTCGAAATTCCATGGACCAAAACTGTAATTTATGAAGTTGTAGTCCAAGGGTCAAACTTGTAAATCTCAAATAAGTTAAGGACCATTTTTGCCAATTGTGAAATTCCAAGGACTAAACATGACCATTTTAAAAATCCAGGGATCAAAACTGTAATTTCTCAAAACTTTTGGAACTTTTCACCAAAGGACTAATTATGACAATTTATGATTTCAAAAGGACCTTTGGTGACTTTTCTTTTAAAATAAGTGCTCAGGGACTATTTTTGACAAGATTTGAAAGTCGGGGGACTGAAACTGCCAATTATGCAAACTTAGCTCATTTTTCATCTGATTTTAAACATTTTGCATCTGAAACATATAAAATACAATTTTGAGATATTTTCAGTATTTTGATGCATTTCTGAGCGTTTTTAAGTGTTTTGCAGTTCAGATTTGACCAAAAATGATGAGTATTTACACACTCATCAGAAAGCACGGTTTTCTTGTGGAATGTCATTACATTTCTGGTATGCTTTCCTAAGATCATCTTTAGTTGTGCTTGCACTGTCAAATTACACGACTAAATCGAATAATTACTTGCTGACGAACGATATCCCCTTCAATTAGTTTCTCAACACAAGCTTTGGTTTCATCGATAATATGTTGAAGTGAACAATCAATAAGATTTTTGGTAAACAGTAGTTGTTTTTGGTAGAGCTTATATAAAGAAGTTATGTTTAAAAATGTTAGAGTTCAAAGGTTATTTATAGGTAAATAAAATGATGGCAGAGAAAGTTTATTTATTTATTTTTTAAACATAACCAACCGTTGCAAAATGAAGAGGGCCCACAATTTCACACAAACTGAAAAGTTAAACACTCACCATTATGAGTCTGCTTTTGTGTATGTTGCGCTTTAGCGGTAACACACGTAGAGGGTCACGCGTGAGATTGGCCTCTCACGAGCATTGATACGGGTAGTCTAAGTTGAATCATAAATACATTATACCAGTAAACATTATCGGTTATTAATATTTTTTTTTCTAAATTATTAAATTTCTAAAACACTTAAATATAATAGTTTTGTTAATAACAACACTAATTTTCATTACAAAACATAACATTGAATAATAATTTTCGGAAAAATAATTAAACAAATTACTCCCTCCGTCTCTGTCTATATTTCCTTTTATGGATGTCTCAAATTAATTGTCCACTTTCTTATTTTAGTAAGAAAAAGAGAATATAATGAGGGAATATTTTATTTGAGTGGTTGAGAGTTATAGTGATCCAACTTTTATTAATCTTTGTGCTTCTTAATACCTGACAATAATTTTAAGACGGAGAAAGTAACAAATAACATTTGATTTTGATTATACAACAACATACCATCTTACCAAAACATGTGATTTGCAAAAAAAGTATTTTCTTAACCATGTGATCTTTAAAAAAAGAAAGTACTAGTACTACATATTCAAATAGTACTTGGTTGTTACAACTTACAGAGGAGAAGTCCAAGTACAACTCCACCGTTGAAACCCAGTAGACTTTTGAAATATTTCCCCATTTTCCAACCCCCACCATTTTTTTTCAAATAAAAAATTAACAAGTCTTGTCGACACTCATACACCTTGAAATCAAAGCTGACGTGGAAAATCGTGACCCTTGTCGTTCACACTTCAACCCTTCACGTTGACTAAAACTACACCCCCTTTCACTAACATACGCCTCTACCCGCACTACACACCCACTTTTACAATCTCACATATATGGTCTATCTATGCGCACTACGCACCTTGCGTATATTATCCTCCACCCCCTTTATCTTTTTTTCTTATTTTCCTTCTTTTAAAAACCAACCGTTGACTCAAAAAGTATAAACACCTATTTATTTTCAACTCGCCGGAATCTCAACTGATTTTTCCGATCATTTCTACGGCAACCTTTCCGATCATCTTTTCAATTTGATAAAAAACAGCTTTTTGAAATGATAGATTTAGATCTGTTTTAATTTAGTTAGTTAGAAATTAGGGTTTCCGTACTATAAGTTAGTTAGAGATTAACTGATTCTGTTATAAGTTTGTTAGAAGTTAGTTGAGAGGTTAGTTTTATGATATCTATTTGTTGTTGTTGAATTTAATTATGAAGAGGTTGAAATCTAGTGATGATTTAAACTCGTATGGGGGCGAAAAAGGGGTGTTTAAGGATTGGGGAAGAAAGGATGATGAGTCATCGCATAGGAGTAGTTTTTATAATAAGGCGGAGAGTGGGGGGAAGAAGGTTTCGTCCTCTTCTACGCGGTATGATCGTGTAGAGGATGATCGAAAGAGGTTGGTGCGAAAAAGGACTGATTATGATGTTGATAGTTATGAGAGGAGAAAGAGTTATGATAGGTATAAGGACGGTGGTGAGAGAGATAGGGATAGGGAGAGGCCGGTTGTTAGTTCGTCTCCTAGGAGTGGATATGGTAGTGAAAGGATACATAGGTCGGAGAGTTTTTCGGGTCCGAGGAGGGATTTTCCTAAGGGGTTTAGGTCGGAGAGGGATAGGTCGAGGAGAGAAGGGAGTGTTTCTTCGTGGAGAAGGTTTGGGGAGGAAGGGGCCAAGAGTGGGAGTAAGGCGGTTTCGGAGGAGATTGGGAATGTTGTGAGGTCTCCACTAAGGGGGAGAGATGTGAAGTCGCCAGCTTGGTCTCCACATGGAAGTAGAGATGTGAAGTCGCCGGCTTGGTCCAAGGATTCTGGCAGTGAGCAGTCGAAGAGCGTGGAAGTGAAGAAAAGTGAAAGTTTGCCGGTAGAGAGTGGGAATGGTAGTGAACGGGAAGAAGGTGAGCTAGAACCTGATCCTTCTCCTGCTTCTGCTCCTAAACATGCTCGTATTGTTGAGAAAGTAGTTGATGATCCGCCGCGTTCTCAGCCAGTGATTACGACCAAGGAGGTTCAAGGAGAAAATTCAGTGGATGATAAATGTTTGGAAGATAAGACAAAGCAAAAGCCGAAACAAGAGGTTAGGCGTAAGCTAACACGTATTCTTGCAGAGAAACTTGATGTTCGAGAATCGGAGGTTAATAAAAATTTAACGAGCACAGTTAATAAAAAGGTCACGAGTGCAGTTAACAAACCATCAGCTTCTGAGGATATTGTCTTCCACAAAAAATCAACTTCTGAGGATTCTTCGACCCAGAGAACAGGTGAAAACGAAGTCGCAATGCCATTATCGTCAGGTAATGAAAAGAAAGAAGCAGAACGAAGCCAAGACAATAATGCTCGGAAAGAAGAAGCTAAAGATGTTTTAGAAAGTTCTAAACCTGTGGAAGTAATACCAATACCGGACAATGATGCAAATTATGAAGTAAAGGGTGAGAATACACATATAGACGTTGAAATAGGAAATGTAGAAAGACACGGTGAGTCTGGAGTAAATGTAGAACGACACGGTGAGTCTGGAGTTGTTAATCATTCTTTTGTGACAAAGGAGCTGACACAAAGTTTCAAGGATAAGGGCAAAAGTGTGGCTGTTTCAGTTTCCGAGGGTAATGATTCACTGGAAAATGGTCGTAGGATTGAGAACGGATTAAGTGGTTTCTTGACTAGTAGGGAGATTGACATGGAAGGACCAAGCACACGAGGTTTCGATTTGTTCTTTATGGATCCTGTAAAAAAGGCTGACAGTAACGAACAAAAAGGAGTCAGCAAGCCAAAAGACGAGAAACTTTCTTTGGAACCGCTTGAACTTTCTCTTCGTTTACCAAGTGTTCTTTTGCCTATTGGTGCCCCGGCTCCGGTTCATGGTCCTGATTCTCCAAGCCAGGAGATGAGCATGCAGTCTCAAGCCAGCTCTTTCCAGACAAGTTCTGATGGGTTTTCAAGATCATTTTCTGGTTCTCAGCACTATTCCCACAATCCTAGCTGCTCTCTAACTGATACTGCAATTGACTATGAAAAATCAGTTGGTAGTCGTCCATTGTTTCAGGGTGTGGTTTGGCAGGTTCCGCCTACAGATGAGCCGAAGAACCCAGAGCCTTCCATGCCTCAAAGGAGCATTTCAAACGGAAATGGTATTTTTCATCAGACTCAAACGTCTCAGGGCGTTCCGACTGTTCCGTCTGCGCAATTACATAATACTATAGTCGCAGAAGGAAGCTATAAAAACCCTCAATTTGGATTAGAGAGACAGTTAAGTAGCACTAATAACAATAAACAGCCGTCGGGATCACACTCAAGGCACATGAATGAAATAAGATCCCCTGCACAGAGTACCGGATCTCATGAAACTGGTTCAGATTATCATAGAGATAGGAAGCGTGTTATGAGAGAGGCTGTTGGTAGTTTAAGTAAGAGCACTGGTCCAGCGGACATGATTGAGCCCCTTCTTGCTATGGTGGTTTCAGACCCGTTACATATTGTGACTAGAATATTAAATGAAATGCCCCCTCAGTCCCTAGCAAGTTTAAAGGACTCTGCCCGTGATGTTATATTGAACCCGAGTAGACGAAGACAGTTTTCTGCCTTTCGTAAAGCACTCGAGAAAAGGTCGGATATTAATTTGGAGATGCTATCGAAATCCCATAGTGTCCTAATCGAGATACTCGTGGCATTAAAAACTGGTTTACAAGATTTTCTCCGCACAAGTTCTGATATATCATCTACTGATTTAGCAGAAATATATTTGAATTTAAGATGCAGAAATCTCACTTGTCGAAACTATCTGCCTGTTGATGAATGCGATTGCAAAATTTGTGTGCAGAAAAAAGGGTTTTGTAGTGCTTGCATGTGTTTAGTATGTTCAAAGTTTGACACGGCTTCTAATACATGTAGCTGGGTAGGATGTGATGTCTGTTTGCATTGGTGTCATGCCGACTGTGGCATACGGGAATCATTTGTTAGAAATGGGCGTAGTGCAACCGGGGTCCTAGGACAAACTGAGATGCAGTTTTTCTGTGTTGCATGTAATCATCCTTCTGAGATGTTTGGTTTTGTGAGGGAAGTTTTTCAAAACTTTGCAAAAGGTTGGACGGCTGAAGCAATGGCGAATGAACTTGAATATGTTAGAAGAATCTTTTCTGGCAGTGATGATATTCGAGGAAAACGTCTTCATGAGATCTCCCTTCAGTTGCTGGCTAGATTGTCAAGCAAAGCAGATCTTCATCAAGTGCGAAGTTATATAATGAATTTCTTTGCTGGTAAGCTTTCTATGATTCATTATTGTTCGTTTCTCAAGATTTCTACTCAACACTCTAGTAAGCTTTCTATTCATTATATGTTGTTAAGCTAAGATAAAGACATGAATTGGAAAATATGAAGTATATAGATGTGATAAATTGATTTGGTTGAGGTTTTTTATCCTTGAGTTAATGCAACAAGCCTTAGACGTATATGTTCTGAGTTCCACGTCTCTTATGCTTGAACACAGCTGTAAAGTTACTGATGAACTGTGTAGTTTATGTTGTATTATTGTCAATTGTGTATGGGCATGTAAAAAGAAGTCGATATCCAATTGTGTCTGACCTGCAGCCTGCACAATTTACCAGAAAAAAAGTTCTGTATGATATAAATGTGTATTTAAAATCAAGATTTAACACCATTGAGTCTTGGATATTCAGGTCTCATTGTAATTATAACTGAGAATAAATAAATAGTCCAAACAAATAAGGCACTAGTTTACCACGTCATTAGAGATCGGTAACTTTGTAAAATAGTGTAATTGCCTCTGCTACCTAAAGAATAGTCCAAACAAATAAGGCACTAGTTGCAAATTGATTTAGTTCCTTTTATAAGTTTTCTGTTCTTTTATGAGCTAGGGGTTGATCTCTTACCCAACTTTTTTTTTAATATAATTATCAAAGATTTGTTATAACGATGTGTTAAATACGATGGTAAACAACATTTACATAAAGCACATTAGATGATTATGAGTACATTTCAGTTATTCTTTTAGATAAATTTTAACGTGTTTGCCAATGACCACCAAAGTGGGCCTAGTGATTAGACACCCTGATGTCCTCACAAAGATGTCTAGGTTCAAACCCCACTAGGTACACGTCTTGGGGTGGCCAAGGAAAGGGTCGGAAATGGTCACATGAATGGCCATGTTAGGCCGCATACATATGAGTCAAAGACACCCTCCCTCGGTAGCCTCAACAGGGAAAACCTCATCTGTTTAATGTTTTCATACTTTCACTGTGTTTGCCATTTTTTATCTACTCTTTGAGCTTAACTCACTGACCCAATATCAAACATAGCCTACATGTGTATAAATTTGTTGAAATTGCGGCCTCTGCTTTTAGCTCGTAGACAAAAGGAGATTTTCATTACTTTGATGACTGATTGCAGATGATGATGCCTTCAAGTCAGACAATATTCAAGTTTCGCAAGACAAAGAAGTGGTGAAACAAAATCAGGGAGAACGGATTAACGATATTCCAAAAACCAGCCAAGAAGCAGCCTTGTGGATGAAATCTGTTTATGCAGACAGACCCCCTCAACTAAAAACAGCCAGTTCAGACATGCAACGTGTTGCTCCTCCAATTTCAAGAGAACCTGTTTTTGATGAGTTGGACGGCATTATCAGGATCAAGCTAGCAGAGGCTCAGATGTTTCAAACGCGTGCAGATGATGCAAGGAAAGAAGCTGAAGGTCTGAACCGCATTGCGCAAGCAAAAAGCAAGAAAATAGATGACGAGTTCACTAGCCGGGTCATGAAGTTGCATTTATCAGAGGCAGAGGAAATGAGAAGACAAAAACTTGAAGAACTCCAAACATTAGAAAATGCTCATCAGGAATATTTCAATATGAAGGTGCGGATGGAAAGAGAGATTAAAGATCTACTCTTGAAAATGGAAGCTACAAAGCGTAACTTCAGCTCATAACGAATTGGATATATCCTCTACAGCCAGGGTAGGTTATTTATTACAGTATCTTTTAAAATTGTAAGTTTAGTACACCTTTTTTTTTTCTTTCTGGTTCGTAATTTGTAGGTCTATTTTGAAGCTAATTTCGTTTTAATTTATGCTTCTAAAAACAGACTGTACAGAAGGTTCTGCTTTTATGTTAGATATGATTCCCAGTTAAGATAAAGGTGAAACAACATTTAAGTTGCACATGCTTTTTTTAAGGCTAGCCCCAATGAGGGGATTCAATCCCCCTCTTTTTTCCTGCCACGTCAGCTTTCTCTCTCCGGCGACCTTCAGGCGATTAGGTGCCCCAGTAAGGGCGACCAAGTTCAAATATATTTAAAAAAAAAAAGAAAAAAAAAAAACATTTTTAACACAAAATAAAATTTCATTAATAATTAAAACGTTACATAATAATTCAAATAAAATTAAACCATTACGAAACTTATTAAAACATTACAACACTTATTCAAGGTTGTGGCGTGCCTTGATCGCCTCTTTGAGTTTCTGCATTGTTTGGCGTTCTATTGCGGGCAAGGATGGGTCGATTGGCGTGCAATAGAACATGAGATTTGCATCATATTTCTTTTGAGCCTCTAATTCAACTTTTCGTTCTTCTAGTGCCAACCTTTTGTCTTCCCTTGCTTCTCTTTGTTGCTGTAGCTCCAACTCGATTTGCCGTTGTTCTAACTCTTTCTTCTTCAAACCATAGTGCAGGTCTGCCAGCTCCTTCTTCTGCCCGAATGCCACGGACTTGATCTTGCCCCACTTCTCGGCAACACCTTCCATAATCCTATCTTTCGAAGACTCCGAAGATTTCTTTTTATTCTTCTTTGCGGCATCACGACCAGTTGGTCTATTAGGCACAAACGAAGGCACATCCGAGTGCACATCCGAGTCGGTTGAAATCCTTGCTTTTTTGTGTCCCTCATCTTGGCTTAAAAAAACCGGCATCTCATTATCCTTCCAAGCAGAATGGTCCCTCGAAATCTTCCAACAATGCTCCAAAACAAACGGATGACCACACACTACTTGGTATTCATCACACGCTCGTGTATAAACGGTGAGGTCATTCTCACCACTTCCGTAATTCCTGACAGCATTGTTGTAAATGGCACAAAATTGACCAACTCTAGGATGAACCCTATTTTTCCACTTTGTAACGATAGAGTTGTACGTTCTTTCTGCACCAACCTCCTTCTCAAAGTAATCAATGACTTTCAGCCAAAATCCTCTAGCATTTTGGTTGTTTCCGGTTACACTATTCTCGGATACATCACACCAAGCGTTGCACAAGGCGATCTCATCTTCTTTGGTCCAAGGCACCGAATCATTCTTGCCTTCTTTCTCGACAGCCTTCTTCTTCGCCTTAGTAGCTCGTTTCTTTGGTTTAACCGGTGACGTCTCTTCTCGACATTCTTCTTCTTCTACGTCATCAAGGTTGATCGAATCGTGATACGATCCATGAGCAGAACCGGTACTCGAACCGTGATACTCTTGAGCCGGATAACCTGATCCGGTTCCAGCATAAAAATTAGGATTGTTGTACAATTGGTCATCAAAATCAAAACCCTCAAGATTAATACGGTTAACCGGAGAATATTCTTGATAGTTTGAATATGAAGACGTTGATGAATCCATTGTTGGACGGTACACAGATTCGTGTGACCCATACATAGATTGGTTGCTTCGACGGGAGTAGCTTTGTTGTTGTTGTTGGTAGTGGATGTTTTGTTGCGGTGGAACAAATGGACGATTCATACTAAATGGATTGTTAGGGTGTTGTTGTGGAGCTTGTTGGGATGGATATTCGAAACCAGGGGGTTGGAAATTGATTATTGGTGAGACACCGGTTAACCGGAAATTCGGATCCGGTGTTAAAATATGCGGGACGTTTGGTGACAAACGGGATTTTCGGCCTTTGGTTGGTGGTGTTTTCTTAGACATTTTTAATAAAGAGGATTGTGAGATTTTTGATAGAGATGATTGTGAGATTTTTGAGTTTTAGTATGTAAGATGTTGTGATGAGATTGTAGTTGTATTTATAGGGTAAAAAGTTTTTTTTTTTTTTTTTTTTTTTTTTTTTTTTTTTTTTTTTTTTGGATTGCAACGGAAACTAGCACAAGTTTTGGATTTATTCACATTGGAAATGTCGATCGTGGGGATGATCTAAATGGTTCAAGATGGAGGCGATCGACATGTGCTGCAGTGGGGCGATCGACACCCACTCGATCGTCTAGGTGGGTCGATCGACAACGATTTGGTATCATTGGGGCTAGCCTAAGGGTTGTACTATATAAACGGGGTCTATCCCCTAGGCGTGGGCCCCTCCTCCCTTTGTCCTCTCTCTCTCCCACATGGGCGGCTGTGGGTCCCCCTCACATGCAATTTTTTTTTTAAATTTAATTGTATAGTGTTTAGGTATATTATAGTGTATTTATTTGTGTAGTGTTTTTATATGTATAGTGTTTTTAATTGTGTAGTGTTTTTATATGGTATTTATTTTACGTTACTTTTTATAAACTTTTTTTATAAATTTTTTATAAACTTTTTTTTATAAACTTTTTTTATAAACTTTTTATAAACTTTTTTTTATAAACTTTTTTTATAAACTTTTTTTAATAAACTTTTTTTATAAACTTTTTTTTATAAACTTTTTATAAACTTTTTTTTATAAACTTTTTTTATAAACTTTTTATGAACTTTTTTTATAAACTTTTTTTTATGAACTTTTTTTATAAACTTTTTTTATAAACTTTTTTTTATGAACTTTTTTTATAAACTTTTTTTTATAAAAAGTAACGTAAAATAAATACCATATAAAAACACTACACAATTAAAAACACTATACAAATAAATACACTATACATATATTAAACACTACACAATTAAAAAAAAAATAAAAAATAAAAAAAATAATAAAAAAATAAAAAAAATTGGTACAACCATGTGGGGGGACCTACAGCCGCCATGTGGGAGAGAGAGGGGGACAATGGGGACAAGAAGTACCCCCTATTTTTAGGGGGTTAATCTAAAATAATAGGCACCGTCAATATAACCCTAACCCTTTTTTAATCATATTCTGTGCAACTTCATGACCCCATTTGAGTTCTATGTAGTTGATTTCCTTTTGGGGGTGTTTGTCATTGTGTTTGGAAGAGATTATATTGTGTCAAGAGGCATATAATAGGTTTATTAGTGTTTGGTTATAGTTATTGATTGTCGCACCTTCACATAAGGCTGGACGCACTCGTGGAAAAAAAATCGGTTGGGCGTGCAAAAAATCACTCGACGACAGATGTTAATATCGGTTGAATAGAGTGTGGGCATGGGTCATCAAATCGGTCGAAGGAGCAAAAAACTAATCGGTTCAGTTTCAACCGATTTCAAACTTTCATTTCCAATCAATTTTTGCCTGTTTGGCATTGATTTAAAAAAAAATAATAAAATAAAAAAATAAACTTTTTTTTTAAAAACTTTACCACTCTATAAATACCAACTTCAAACATAATTTTAAACACAATTCAACCTCAAACTACTTGTCATCTATATTCACTTCCAACCTCAATCTAATTCTCATCCGAATTCAACATGTCAAAGAAAAATACCCCACAATCAAAAAACCGACGATCCCGACTACCTTAAAGATTCCCTGAATTTCAAATTCTCGCCGGAAAACAACTTCGAATTAACCGGCATAACACCACAACAAAACTGGGGTATTCGCTTTCGTCCACAAAGTTTTGAATATCAATCACAACTAGCACAACCCAATCAAAACCATCCTTTTGTCCCACCGCAACGTCCTTACACGGATTACCGCCAAGAACCTAGTGGGTCGTCGTATCGCCCAAACATGGACTTCATTTATCATTCCCAACCGTATCAGCCTTATTCCCAGCTTCGTAGTACTAATCTTGAAATGAATTTGGAAGATTATATGCTTGAGTATCCGACCCAAAACTATCCAACTCAAGATGCTTCGATGGGGCAAGGTTCGGGTCACGGTTCGTACCATGATTCCATTCCCGTTGAAGACAATGATGATGAAAAAACCGACGATGCTGAAGAAATGTCCCCCATCAAACCAAAGCAGCCTTCAAGACGTGCTTCAAAGGCCAAGGACAAAGGCAAGAAGTCCTAAGCAAGCAAGGAGAAAGGCAAGAAGACCGTTAAACCATGGATAAAGGCGGAAGAGATCGCGCTTTGTAGAGCTTGGGTTTATGTGTCGGAAAACTCAGCGAGAGGAAACACTATGAACAGGCACCGCTTTTGGGAGTTAGTGATAGCGTATTTTAAAAATGAAACTGGCTCAGACAGAACCTACGACTCCATCACTACCAAATGGAAGAATAAGATTCATAATAGGGTTGGTAATTATTGCGCTATTATTGATAATGTCAAGAATAACCATGGAAGTGGTGAGAATGATATAGACGACACTTCAAAAGCTCTTAGAGAATACCGTATGATGTACGGTCATGATTTTACCTTGGAGGAGTGTTGGGAAAATTTGAAGGGTCATGATGCTTGGAAGAACTGTGAGATGTCGGCTTTCCAAACGAATAGTCGGAAGAAAACAAAGAGTTCTACAACTACCTCGGGGTCAACCCAAGGTCCTTTGAATGTCCAAGACGTTGATGATTCTGATGATGAGGCGAGGAAGAAATCATCCTCCTCCTCTCGTGGTGATCAACCATCAGAATCATTTATTGGTTCGTTAGCCAAAACTTTCTTCAAATTCAAGCCGTCAAAAGGGGAAAAAGGTAAGAGTAAGGACGGTTTAGAAGATGCGTACATAAGGTTGAGGGAAAAAGAGCTGGAGATGAAAAGAGAGAAACATGAGCTCCAAAAAAAGACGATGGACCTCATGACGCTATCAAAACGGGAGACCGACATAATCTTCTACAATACCCCAGTCGACCCAAATTTGACCCCACGACAAATAGAAGAATTGATGAAAGTCAAGGCAACAATCAAGGAACGCTACGGTTTAGATTATTAGTTTAAGTATTGTAATGTTTATTTTAATTTAGTATTGTAATGTTTATTTTAATTTTAATGAATTTAAATTTGTTGTTTAAAATGTTTGAAATAAATAAAATAAAATAAAAAGTCGGTCTTCAACTGTGGCATCTTGGTCGTGTCTGGTCGCCGGAGAGAGAAAACTGATGTGGCACCTTGTGACCTGGGTCACGAGTGTGCCTAGCCTAACACAAGGCCCGTTTGGTTGGGGTGTATGGGTATAGGGCCCGTTTGGTTGGGGTCTATGACTTTGAAAATATTAATATTGTTTGGTTGGTTATAGGGCCCACCACAATGGAATGAGGATACCCAAATGTGAAGGTTTCCTCACATTATGTGTGTGGGTTATTTCTTCGTAACGACAAACCAAACGCACCCTAAATTTATATGGGATACAGTGAACCAAAACCGATACTCAGAGACACCAAACCATTGGTGGGATACAAATGTGGTTTATGACAAACAAAAATCCGTTGTTTCTTTTGCTTTTACAAAGAGATTTATGGTTAATGGTTATGGGTAGAATATAGATGGAATAAGAATGTGTAGACGTAACCTTTTAGGTGCGTATGAAAGATCAAAGATGCATACATTTGTGTATCAAACATTCAAACCCATTTTCATCAAGCTCGTTCCTAGGCTAAACATAAATAAGACATCGGTTGATACTTTACAAAATCTTTTATATGATAAAAAAGAATACATTTGAGGTGAGAATGAAAAGTAAACTTTATTATTTTTATTTTTATTTTTATTTTTTTTAACAAAAACATTTTAGGCTAATGGAGTAATGGCCTTTAAATGTATAATAGTTGTCATGATTTTCTTTTATATGTATTGAATAATTTTTTTGCTATTATGTGTACTTAACTTGATTTTTTAGGCATTTTTGTGTACTTTAAGACTATTTTGCCTCTCTCAGGTTAATAAAATGATGGCCAAAATAGTCATAAAGTACACAAAAATACCCAAAAAATCAAGTTTAGTACATATAATAACAAAAAAAATTTGTTCGATACATATAAAAGGAATAAATGACAACTATACTACATTTTGGTGCATTTAGCCCCAATATTTTATTAGACAATTATTAGACAAAATTAAAAAACATACAAATCACTCCTTGCAAGCGAAGTTAATTTCATAAAGAAAAGTACTACGTAGTATCTCAATTAAATCCAAAATCAGAAGAAAACGTGTGAGAAGCAACTCAAAAGGCTATTTTATTTTGTTCTCGCTTAACCCATAAAAAAGTAATTTGCATATTCTTTGCCCATAAGCGAATGTCATCTATTAGAGTTGCAAATCTCCATGGTGGGTATGCTTCGAAAGATGATAAGGAGATAGCCATTTAAGAATCAGATTCCACAATAGCATTTAGCTGCCCGTGATTAGATGCAAGCGAATGAAGAGAAAACTTACTGTATGAAGAGTTGAGATCAATATAGATCTCATATTTGTCATAAATCCAATGAACCAATTTTAGCCATCAATTTTTCATCAAATTTCCTTATTAAATTTTTAATTCATTGACTTGGAGTGCATTTGTTAGACACACATTCTTTTGAGTTTTTTTTTTTTTTTTTTTTTTTTTTTTTTTTTTTTTTTTTTTTTTTTTTCGAATTAGAATTTCTGTTATTATTATTTTTTATTTAAACTAGACGATTATCCGCACATAGCAACAACAACATATATTAAAGTTAATATGCGTGCTCTCAAATTTTTGTATGTATATATAGTTATGGAATAAGCGAGTGAAAAAAGTTAATGGTTTAAATTTTAATTGATTATTTAAATATTTAGTAGATTGTATTGACTTTTAGAGGTAAGGATATTTTAGTGTGTGTGTATATATATATATATATATATATATAATCCGGATCGATTGAGAAGGTTTTTATTTTGAGAAGATTGAGAAGGTTTTCAAAAACGATAGATTTTTAACTTTGATTCATGTTTTTCAAGCGTAAAACTCATTTTAATGTGTTTAAAATTCAAAATGTGTAAAAAAAAATTTGAATCAATGTTAAAAATCTCTCGATTTTGCGATATATGTAGAATACTGAATAATCTGTACAAATTTAATGAATCATCATCATAACTCGATTTTAACAATAATTTGTGAATCAAATTTATGATTTTTAGATTCGATTCACCATAAAATGATGTTTACTTGTGAATCATATCAAAAACATGAATCAATTTGTTTAAACGAATATTTCTCAATCTTCTCAAAATAAAAACCTTCTCAATGGAACCGGAGCCTATATATATATATATATATATATATATATATATATATATAGTAGAGATCCAGTGAGAAGTAAATTAAAATAAGAAGTGGTGAGAAGTGACCAAAATCATGCATTTGATATGCAACGACTTGCATTGGATGCATTTCTATTCATATAGATGCAACATCTTGAGTTTCAAAAGTTAATTTGATGTACAGATAGTGCAAATTGATTTTCATGATTTCGGCACGTGCAGAGGAACAAAAAACAAGAGAAATCATGAAATGCATCTAATATACGCATATTCATCTGATTAAAAGCTAGAAAACACACTATGGTGTGTTATAATGCATCTAAGATTATATGGATGCATCTAATTTAGGTCGGTGCATCTCGGATTTGCGGTTATAGTTTTTCTTATTCCTTCTTATTTTAAGTAATCTACTTATTTGATCCTAACTCTATATATATATATATATATATATATATATATATATATATATATATATATATATATATATATATATATATATATATATATATATATATACACATTATATATAAGAGGAGGCATGCCACATAAAATGCCACTTGGTATCCCATAATGCCAAGTCATATTTCCATGTCATCATTATATTTATGTGGCATTTTTTTTTATTTTTTTAAATGACATGTGGCATTTTAATTAATATATGTACATTTTTTTTTTAAAAATAAATTGTAAAATTCGTTTTTGTTTTTGTTATTTTTGAATTTTAAATTTTTTTTTATTAAAAAGAAGACATTTGTTGGAGTTGAACTTGGGTCATTCATGTGTTTTGTAAACAACTTACCACTAGAGTAAACTGTTTTTTGATTTATATCTTTCAAATCAATATAAATAAGGAGATTATAAAAAAATTCTGGAATTTGTATTTTAGGTATGTATTTTTTGAAGATAACAATTAAAATAAATTATGATATATATTACTTAAAAGATAAATATACCATATATATTTTTAACCTATTTTTTTTTTTTTTTTTTTTTTTTTTTGTATGAATACACCCTAATATCTTATTCCTAAACATAATTATCCCTAAAAAGTATAATCGACTTTTTAGTTTTACAGGTGAAGAATATCGACTTTTTAGTTTTACAGTTGAAGAATCCCGATTTTTTTTTCCGAGTTTCAGCTTAACATATATTTTTTTCCACTTATAAGTGTAACAAGTTTTGCAGTTTTTTTAGTGTTACTTAGATAAAGAAATTCATCAGGTTAATGCTAAAGTTGAATAGCTGAAATCACGCATTGCTCAATCTGAAGAGCAGGTATAGTTGCTTTTCTCAATTAGCATTTAGTCTGTGAGGTTAATTACTTATTAATCCTTCTTTATCTAACTGAATACAAAATCATATAGATGAACGCTTATGTAATAGGTTATACTTGATTAACAGTGATCAGTTACTTGACATGCATGTGGATGTTGTACATATTTGGTGTGACATATCTTTAAATGATAAGTGTATATTATCAATGATGTGGATTTGGTACACAAAAAATTATTTATCAAGCCTACATTACACTAAAGTATAACTGAAACCATAGATTAATGTCGTTACACAAAACCATAGAGTATACATGGCAAGTTTAGATTTATAAATTGGGTTTTGTCCGTACAATAGCAACGTACTTTCAACTTTGTTCCATTTTAGTACGTGTACTTTTTTTTGTCCCACTTAATGTAACGTACTTTTGTGTTTTGTTCCATTTTAGTACGTCAAAGTACAGGCTACCGGTTAATAAATGAGTTTTACCGGTTAAATGTCTACGTGGTTTTTTTTTTCCACAAATTGTATTGTTTGACCGGGTAACTCAAGAAAATCACACACACTAAACATTTCCCCCTTTTCAACATAAACCCTAACCCTAGTTTCTCATGTAAACAATCAATTAATTAATCACAATTGATCAATCAAAATGCGTTTAACAGTTAATTTCCATCATGATGGGACGTTCGTTCCATCACCTCTCATGTATCACGAAGGAGACGTATCTACAATAAAAGACTTGGAATTTGAAGGTATGACAATTATTGGGCTGACAAAGCATCTAAAAGGCGCATGTATGTACCCAGTTAAAGGTATTTTCTTTCTTGCTCCTGGTAAAGAACTGAGTAATGGTTTAATTGAGATTAAAGATGATTCAGACTTAGCAAACTGTATTGCTCTAGGTTTTAAGAATAAAAAATTAATTGATATTTATATTGAACATCATGGGTATGACCTAAAGCATTGGACTCAGTCCCTTATAGAAGAGGATGATAAGTTGTCTGATGTTGGTGAGATGGAAGATATACAACCCTATGGTCTTTGTGATTTTGTAGGAGAAGATGATGTAGTGATACAAAATAGGTCCATTAATGATCCTTTTTTGAACAAATTATGCAATGGGACTTTTATAAGTGATTTTGGTGACAAATCTGATAGTGGTGAAGGTAGCCAACCTAGTGGTCAGGAGTTAGACATAGATAGTGATGATGAAGATGTAGACAAAAAGTATAAGATTGTTCCTGGTGTAGTCTATCCTGAGTTTGACCCTAAACTTCCATGGAATGAAATGAAACCAACATTAGGTCTTAGGTTTGAACACCCAGATCACCTAAAAGAGTGTATGACCAATTATGGTGTGGCCAATGGATTCCAGCTTTGGTACAGGAGAAATGATTATAGAAGTTTGATGGTTTTGTGTGGTAGAGATGTTGCAGAATGTAGAAGTGGTGGTCACAAACTTAGGAAAAGTCAATCAGCTAAGGGTGTGCAGAGTGAGTCATTAAAGAAAGGAAAGAAAAAGTCTGAGACACCAACAAAGAAAGGAAAAACCAAGTGTTCAGAGACTAAGAAACCATCAAAGAAAAGAATAAAAAGATCTGCAAAGGTGACAAAAGATGGTTGCTCATTCAGGCTTTGGGCTTCTTGGGCACAAGATGGAAGCTGTTTTCAGATCAAGATATTGATTCCCCAACATTGTGGCCTTGTACTTCTGATGAGGCTCCTTTGCCACCAATTCTTAGGAAGATGCCAGGAAGGCCTAGGAAACTAAGAATCAAGCATGTCACAGAAAGGGTCAATGAAATTAGCAGAAGTGGAAGAATGATGACCTGTCAGAACTGTTGGGAAAAGGGCCATAACAAAAAAAGTTGCAAAAAAGAGAAACAGCCAAAACCAGTTAGGGAGAAGAGAAAACCAGGAAGAAAGAAGGCTGGTTCTAGCTTTGTGTTCCCAAATGATGCAGGACCAAGTACAACAGACCCAATAGATGCAGATCCAATTAATGCACATCCAACTGATGCAGGACCAAGTGGTGTTGTACATGAGGTATTAATGATTTATACTTACCCCTTATGTAGATCCAACTAATGCATTTCCATTTATACTTACCTCTTATGTATTTGCAGGGTGATGAAATTCCCACCCAAGAAATTCCCACCCAAGAAACAGAATGTACAGTCACTCAAGATCAAGAATTCCATGGTGATGACATTCCCACCCAACAAAGTACAGCAAATACTTCTACAAAGGTGGTTGATGATGCAATTGCAGCTGGTTTGGTTAACAGTTTCAGCATGAGGAGAAGAGCAAAGTCAGAGAGAATTGCAAAAAAAGGAAAACCATTTCAGTTTGGGGCAGATGGTGCAGGTTCAACTGCTGATAAGGCATGGGATGTGGAGGATGTTTTGAGAGAACCTTAGCTATATGTCTAGGGTCAGATGTGTTGGTCTTTAAAAACAATGTCTAGGGTCTTGTAATTTAGTAGACTTAAAAACAATATCTAGCATGTGTTTGTGTTAGCTGTATGTGCACTAGAGTGCACTAGAATCTATAACTTTATCTTGGATAGTGGACTTTATGTCCACAGATTTTCACTTGAAGTAATGAATCCAAGATGTATGTATTACTTTTGTGTCTCTTGTTTGTCCCAACAGCTGTGTGGTGTGGTCCATGTGCAGGAAAAGAGTGCACCAAAATACCAATAATGTATGTGCCTTTATTGTGTCTGTGTGGTCCATGTGCAGTCAACATTAACACATTACAATAACTTTACAAAAACTTTTCATTAACACATTACACCAAGTGCAGTCAACATTACAAAGATCATTAACACATTACAAAGATCACTTAACTAGCAACAAGATAGCAGTAATCATACACATTGCTACAACAAGCTTCCTATAAAAACCAACACTTGATTTCATTTCTTTCAACTCCATTTGCAGACCCAAAACTTGTTTCTGCATAGTTGACCTTTCAAAGTCAAAAGACATTTGTATTTCTCTTATTCTGCACTTCACTTCATCCATCTTGTTTTCATTAACTTTAACCTTTTTCAGCAATTTGAAAACCTCTTGTTTGTAGTAGTCATTTGGTAGATCAGGATCCACCCAATCAAATGTTTTACACTTTGAACCCTACAAAATAAACACAACTAATCAAATACCCGTACCATTACAAAAATAAAAGTATAACTTACTTTATAGTAATTTATGCATCCTAGGAATCGTCTCAGTGGATGATTAATTGTTTTTGAGGTTTGTAGAATCACTGGTTCTAGACATTCGCAATGGGTAGGTGGTGGATCACGACGGAATCGATTAGATGATGAGGAAGACATTTTAAGACTTTGGAAAGATTGGTTAGGGTTAATTAGATGGTTAGGTTTAGGGTTTTTGTTTATTCTTGTGTGAAATATTTGGGGAAGAAGGTATAAATGATGTGTTGGTCGTATATTGTTAGTGGAATGCCTTCGTGGCATGTCCACGTAGGATACAAAGGTTTGTAGCCGGTAAAAGAAAGTACCACGTACCAAGGTAGCACAAAACACAAAAGTACGTTACATTAAGTGGGACAAAAAAAAGTACACGTACTAAAATGGAACAAAGTTGAAAGTACGTTGCTATTGTACGGACAAAACCCTTATAAATTAGGCTAGTAGAAGTTCACTTTAGCATTGGGTGATGCTCTATGCAGCTTTAACAACTTGGTAGCAAACATCACCTTTCCATTTTCAACACCAAACACCTTGGATGAATTGACATGAATATTTATCTTCTTTAGAAACGGGGAACAAGCAAGTATATACTTTATCAGACATACTTCAGCCTCTGAACCTCTGATACATTGAGTTGGCACAGATAGACCTGCAAATGTAATCATTATTTGGCCCTCTACTTTCTGTATTTCCGACCTTAGTGACAATGTCTTTTGCTGTATTACTAAACCATCAAAGCAGAGTCCTAACACTCACCTCAGAAGCAGAGTTGTTTAGCTCATGTCCTAACCATTTTATGATAGATTTCAACTTCTAGCCACAACGTTTTAGCCGCCTTTTGAATGCTTACATAGTCACCCTCATACATTATCTAAAGCTCATATTTCCATTTGTTGATTTATTGCATCTTTCTATCTTTCTCTCTTACGTATAAAACAACTGATATTTCTAAAATGATTTTAAAACTTATCCTTTTTACATTCAATGATCTTTTGTTTACAGGATGTTATCCTTCACTGATAGCGAGCCTTTCTTCATAGAGAGTTGTCCACATGTTTACTTTGCTGGTAACCAGGAAAACTATGAAACTTAAATACTAAAAGGTTCCTCTCAGTAACATTATGAGTTGTGTATTTACTCCTCTAAAATGTACAGTGTTAATCTTTTATAATATTATTAAAACTTAAAAAAGTCAATGCAGGATCAGAGGGCCAGGTAGTGAGACTCATTTGTGTTCCCAAGTTTAGTGAGACAAGCGTGGCTGTTATGGTAAGCATTATCTCTAAGCTTGATACATATTACATAGTTATTACACATGAACCAACACCATTTACGTCTCCGAGAAATAAAAGTGTTCTTAAAAAAATCCTCAATTTTAATGCTTGCCACCCAAGTCAAGACATTTAGGTGTTCATATTTTGGCAAGGAAGAAATATTTATTGTTAAAACTTCTTTGTATATTAAAAATCTGCAGTTGTAAGAGGTTGTGGATGGACCAGCTACTGTTTTATATGGTATCCACATACCTGTTGATACCGCACACCAATCCGTTACATGTAATTTTTTGTACATGTATTTTTCGGTATTACATTCGGCGAATAATGGTTCCTGATTCTTATATTATCTATCGTTTCCGAGTTACTATTACAGAAGCCGCAACTGATGTGCATGTCGCTATTATTATTGTATAAGAAACCGTTCATTCTCATACTACTTTCTATAATGAAAAAACGCGTGTTGCCAGGCAAAGACGAACCTACCAAGGTTTATGTAATTTGTGTTTTGTATACATGTTTCCCGGTTTGTATGTCTTGTTACTGCTGTAATGAGTAGATAGTTTAGGAGTAATGATTCACGATTATTAATATTTCTGTCCAAAGGGTGTTTGGGACTGCTTCTGGAAGTATATATCTACTTATTTCTAAAGCATATAAACAGTTTCAAGGGTTTGGCTAAAATACCAAAAGTTATGAATATGGAATGTGAATTATTGACAAGCAGGTTTGTAACCTACCCTTCTGTTTTTATTTGTTTTGTTTTGTTTTTATTTGTACAAGTTGTTAATGACGTTTGGAGCATCCTTTCAGAATAACAAGTTGCGAGCCACCATCAGAATGGATTTGGTTCCAAGTTTTAAACACCAACTTAATGAAGTTGAAGTGTGAGTATTTCCAAAGGTTTAGTTCATGGCTTTAACTTCACACCTTGACATATTGGCATGTCAAGTAGAAGAATCAGGCTAATTCGGTACGTACTTGAGATATTTTTTAACCTATTATGGTCATTTCACTCACAATTTAATAACAACAGAACTTTTTTTGTTTAAGTTAGTATCATTCGTCAAGTCATTGAGGCCGATAAACTGGTCAACTTCAACAATTCGATCCTAGAAACCAGGGATGGGGTAAAGTCTGGGATGATAAATTGCATAACGGAAAGCTATTTAAAGTGTCTTGCATAATAACTTGGCGGATATTGAGTTGTTTAGGAGGAGGTAAATCTTAATGTTGTATATTTACGTACACCGCTCCTTTTAGTTATAATACTCATGTGTTCTAATAATTTGTTCTTCATATGTACTTTGATGTCCAAGGCTGCTAATGAGCAATCTACTAATACCACCTTTGGGGTCTCTAAGGAATCTAAGCTCTCTACTCATAAAGAATTTGTTAAAATGTTCCGATTTAGGAGTATCGGTGAATGGTTGGATTTTGCAAATGTTCGTTAAACTATTGCTAAATACTCACAAGCATCTATATAATTTAAAATTTACTTGTGGATGTAATTATGACTACGCATGACTATTCCTTTTCTTGCTGAGATCTTCAAGGTACTTATTTGGTTATGTGATTAGATATTGTTTAGGTGATCTATTGTTTAGATATAAAAAAAGCGGAGGATTCTGATGAAGCAAAGAAAGATGATAATACTGGTGATGGTGAGGAACAATATGAAGACTTTAAAGGAACTGTAGTTAAAGAACCTCGTGAAGAAAATTCAGATGAAGATTCTGATGGTGGAATGGACGATGAAGCTATGTTCAAAAGAGATTCGTATCTTGCACAAATCTTTAAAGAAAAAAGAAACCAAGCCGGCGGTGATGATACTGCTGATTCTCATCTTGTTCTCTTCAAACTTCATGTTCTTTCATTGCTGGAAATTTACCTACATGAGAATCAAGGCAAGTCTTTTTTTGTTGAATTTTTTGTTTTCTAAATTCTAAATATTTACCTTAATCATATGTTTAAAAAGATTAATTGTCATGCAGGTAAACCGCAAGTGTTGAAGGTATTCTCAAATCTTTGTTAGGCATTTGTGAACCCGCATACCACTAAAGGAAGTGAGCACCTTATGGACTTATACGCTGTTATTTTACCATATAATTATCAGTGTTTTATCGTTTATGTAGCTCAATCTTTTTATGGAATGACTAATTAAGAAAACGCACTGAATTCGAAATTAGCATTATCTGATTTCAGCGCCATCAATTTCTTTCTTATGAGCATATGGTTGAAGGCATCTTTTACATGGATGTTGAGTAAATGTTTATTTGACACTCAATGTTTGTACTTTTTAGGCTGTTTCTTATTTATAATTACATCAAAGGTTATACAAAATGCTTATCACACATGGTATATCTTGGAGCAGTACATTCTCGGTTTGAACATTCAGTTGGTTTTTATTGGGTTTCTGTAATGCAATTGAAAAACTCAAGGCACACCAAGTAAGAAATATATTTTAATTTCCCGACTCCTTTTCTTTAGTCCTATTGGTCAATACTCATTTCATTGACATGCCCTCATTTTTGAATTTGTAGGGCTTAGAGCTTGATAGTGATCAAAACGACATACTAACTCTAAAACTGCGTAATTAGATTATAAATGCCTTTGTGATGTTATCATTATTTACCTTCACCTTTTATCACATGCTTACTACATGATGTGGGACTGTGGGTCATGGTCCATTCGGTCATTTGTTTGATCGAGAGTTTCTACATGAGGTTATCCATGGCTCCATATGGTAATTATTACATTCATTTACATTAAAAACATATTTGAAAAATTTATTTGTGTTCATTTACATTAAAAACATATTTGAAACCTGGGCATGTGTCACATAAAACTTTTCATGTTTGCCTTATATTGTTGCCTTCTAAATTAATTTTATTTACTCTTATTTAGTAAAAATTATGCTGAGAAGGATCTTCCTCAGTTGCATTAAGCACAAAGTGTTTCAGTGGAGGACTATAAGGCAGAATATGATGAAAAGAAGAGGAAGCTATGTGTTGCAGTGGAGGACTACAAGGCAGCTATTGCTTTAGGCCCTAATCACGTGGCACACAATGTGCATCTCCATTTTGACTTATGTAAGCATTTAGTTAAAAGCTTGGTAGAGGAAAGGATGCCTTAAAATCTTGCACAGAAGTTCCAACCATTGATGAACAACATGTTGAAGATTTGGTTCGGGTCCTCAGTTTGTTCTCTGTAATCCCAGACTCAGTATACAAGATGTTATAAACTTAATCTGATTGTTTATTTCCAAGTAGCATAGCTTACTAAAAATTGTTATAATTTGACTGATTTGTGTCACGTTATTCAGAGGCTCGAAGCCAAGTTATTGACAGAATATTGGGAAAGAGTTGTCACCATTTTGGAAGGTATTTATGATGAGAATTTCAAATACTTTAAAGGGCTGTTTGGGATTGCTTATTGATATTGCTTTCACGGATTGTTTATTAGATTATATTTGAGATTGATTATTGAAACCACTCATAGTGGCTGTATGGGATTGCTTATCAGAGTAATTATTTCAAGGGTTGTTATTGATTGGTGATTGGATAAGGTCTTTCTATGTGCTTAATGGCGTATTGTGTTATCAAAACATATCAAGCTTATCCAAACATTCTTTTAAAAAAAAATGCTAATTAGCTTTTTGTTTGAAAACGAGGTGAATTTCCTTATTGAAAAAGAGGATAAAACATGGACGGAATTTAAAGAGTTTGATAATGGGACTGTATGTATATTGTTTTTTTTCATCTATCTTTTTGTTTGATGTTTATTCACATATGAATTTATTTCATGTGCTCAATTGGCAGCTTGGATCTGATGTAACAAATTCCAAATTTCCAAGTTTGCTGATGGAGAGAGAAGGCCAATTGGAGTTGATCATCCGATTGTTAATGTTGTTGGTACCTTTGTTGTTGCTCCCTCTAACAAGGCCTGCAAGTCGGCCTTTTCTATTATTTGAAGATTACACTTCTGTAGGCTATTTGGGATCAATTTTATTGCTATTTGGGATTCGCTCATCAAAATTTAACATCTCTAATGTAAGAAATGTTGTTTAGACCCACCACTTCTATTTATGTACGCATATGTGTGGATTGTAGGTGTCATGACTGAGCATCTATTATAAACATGTTAAGTTTATTATTATTTGTTCTTATGGATACAAAGCGACTAAAGACCAGTAATTACATTTTCACATAAATGATGTAGAATATACCTTCTGAAATAAATATAATATCGGCAGTTGTTGTGTAATTTTATAAGACATGAACAAGGTATATGTTAATTAATAGGATCAATGAGTAGAATGCGTTAGATAAAAGGGGAGCGGGTCAAATGGGTTACAAGTGATGATTGATAATCGATAACTATAGTTCCAAAAACTGTGAAAAAGTTGCAATTTTAATGAGACATCATAAAAAGTTTATTGCAACTTTCAAGAGGCCTAACTCAACCTCTTTAAGCACCTACAGAAGTGAGTACCCTCTGCAAGCTGATGTAACTTTTTGAATTGTAGATACCCTTTTGTTTTTTCAGAATCCTACAAGTGAGAACCTTCTTGTGCAAGCTGATGTAACTTTGGTACAAACCATTAGAGAACCCATGTAATTCACCTCCAGAAGCAAAGTAACTCTTATGTTTACTAATTTATGTTCTAAATGTTTCTGACTCCATGATTCTTTGTTTTCTTAAGGTTTTTTTTAAAGAATTCAGTGTAGATTGAGAATGAGGAGCTACTGAGCGTGAGTACTCGGAAAAAGGTGAAATTTGATACCATTGTCACTAAATTATGAGTATGTTCAAGTCCGTGTGAGTACCGAATTGTTATCGGGAAAAAACAAAAAAGGTGATACAACAAGCCATATGATACTTCCATCCCTATGGTTATGGACCTGTGCCAGCAAGATGGAAAGGCGGCTGTGAGAACAACATTTTAGTACCATGCAACAAGTATGCATATTAATTTTTTTATTATTTCGCGAACTATATATATGGGGTGTTAATTGAATAGCTTTAGAAACAACTTGTTTCACCGTATGGGTATATTGAAAACAGCCCAGTATATTGAAATTATACTCATCATATAGGACGTAAAAGATTCAATGTGTTCAGTGCCTCATAAAGTTGCTAGACATGAGGCTTCCAAGTTTAAGCCCGGATCAATTTCACATAGACCACCAAGGCATAACAATGGATTCAAGAAAGTAGGAATAAAGGATCATTGAAGTGGGCATGTGACCTTTTCGTTCTTTATTAATTTTAGGTTACTGAAACCAAAAGGTCTCAACATATATACTGAGAAAAAGTACTAAGTTGGAGTCACATGGTTTAATAGGATATGTGAAATTTCATTATGATTGTGTAGTTATATTGTGCTCAGTGTACTTGTCAAAGAAAGTTGAGTAAAAAATAAGTTAATCAGTCACTAAAGTTGCTTGCATTGTCTTAGTTTACCACATTTAGTTAATAAAGCAGAGAGTGTTGCATGATCAATTAGATTTTAGTGGAATATGATTATGGAAGTTTGGTATATAATGAAATAGTAATTGATGGAAAAGTTGGGGTTTACAAAGATTGTAAATTTTATCAGTGTCGATATATATTTCTTGCTTAGAGTCTATGTCAGATATTTGTATAACTCAGTCATTGTGGCGACAATCATGTGAATATATTGATCTATTAGCTACAACGTATTATCATATAAATCCTTAAAAAGTTCCGTTTCTATTTACGAACAAGTCTTCACATAAATTTATGATGCCTTCACTTATTGGTACCAACTTGTAGGTCCATGGAGAGGGTCTGGAGTTTGGTAAGATGTTGCTGAAGTATCCATGGATTCTTTCAAAAAGCATCCAGAAAAACTACCAGGACGTCATTACTTTCTTCTGTGCCGAGAAGGTATAAAATCTTCATATTAGAACCGTTCAACGTAATTATTTTCTATTTATTCTATGTGATTTAATAGAAT
The DNA here is from genome assembly GCA_019973895.1 of Chrysanthemum seticuspe. Taxonomy (NCBI): domain Eukaryota; kingdom Viridiplantae; phylum Streptophyta; class Magnoliopsida; order Asterales; family Asteraceae; genus Chrysanthemum; species Chrysanthemum seticuspe. The sequence continues at coordinate 256,028,602 of BPTQ01000009.1, forward strand.
TTTTATTGAAAAGTTGACTACACCCCTCTTCCCTTCTACATACTTTTTTGAAAGGTACGGGCTTTTTTTTATTCAATGAAGTTTCCTGGTCCCAAGTTTTCTAATCATGTTATTTGGCTAATTGTGATAACATTTGACAGCTGGCAGAAGCTAGCATTCATCAAGCGATCAAGAGCTGCCACTTCTTTTAGAAAAAGAAAAATAACTTATAAGACCTGATAAAACAAAAGCAGGAGTTGAAAGTTAATGAGATATCCTATACGAGCTTATGAGCTACAACTTGTGACTTGTGATCGAGCTCAACTCACCTTCAATCACGGTATGTAAGGGCTTTATGTTCATTTTGTATGGTACAACAATATCAATAACCGTTAAGTCAAGTTGGCTCACCGATGTGGTAACTGAACTAGATGTTAAAATGGACCCAACACTCCAAAATGAAACTCAACTACAGGTATAAATCTCTCATGCTATATTTTCCAATTTTCCAATTTACTTTATAAATCTGATGTTATACGTGATGCGCACTTATAAACAATGCTTTTTGTGACCCTCCCTAATTTATTACTTAACTCTGTTGAACGCGCCATGAACTGATCATTATAATTATGCTTTCTGAGAACAGTAATTATGTTTGTGTTGGTTTCATCAATACATACAGCTTTGAATATTGGTTAAATGAACGATAGTTTTATTTGTATGTGCCTATATTTAAGGTTAATTTTATTGCTAAATTTGACAGGGATTAATTATATTACTTTTTTCAGGGTATGGGATACATTTTTAGTAGCTTTAGTGTTCTATACCACATGGGAATCCCCATTTGAATTCGGGTTTCTTGAAAGACCAAGGAGACCTCTCTCAGTTATTGATAACGTCATCAATGGGTTTCTTGCAATTAATATTATTCTTACATTTTTTGTGGCCTACCTTGATAAAAGTACATATCTTCTTGTGGAAAATCCAAAGAAGATTTCTTAGAGGTATACAAGTAGTTGGTTGATATTGGATGTCATCTCTCTACCATTCCATCTGAATTAGCCAAGAGGTTATTCTCCAAGTTTTTGCAAACCTATGGATTGTTCAACATGTTTAGACTATGGCATTTGCGTAGAGTTAGTGCCATGTTTGTTAGGTACGTACAAATTAGCCGATTCAGAATTTGTTTTATTTTGATAGCTCAAGCGGTTAATTAAAAACAGCTAAAAAATGGACTAACAGTATAAGTGGTGACAAATGTAATTTTAATGCATAAAACCTGCTACAAAGTACAAACCATTTTATTTAAGAGATAAAACTATTACTTTTTAATATAAAAATTTCTAATCATAATCAACACACTATATACTCTTACAATTGTGTGTGATGACTTCGCAATGATCTCTCCTGTAGCAGTGATTGAAAAAAAAAGAATATTAGTAGTGGATTTGCTGCAACATTAAAGATGTACCCGTCGGTTCATGTTCATGTTTGATTTAGATTTTTCTAACCTCTAAATACCCACTTAATATGATATCTATATACTATATATTAGAAAACTTAAAACCCTACTTATACACAACAATATATGCGGGGTTTATTATATTGTCTAGCTGATGACTTGGCGATGAAATCTCCTATAAAATATTTTTTAGGATTGGGTAAAACATGCATACTGTAAAAGCTAAAAGTACGAAGCTAATAAAAATAGAGTGATGTCTGATAATTCTATGTTGGCTTTGGACAAATGATCTAGCACGTATTGCATCCCTTAAATCCGTACACTACAACAAAGTCTTGACTTTTCGGTGGTACTTTTTTTCATGTTCTCAATCATATTTAACTACATTTATCATACAGGTATGGGTTGTTGCTGAGCGAGCGTGCCTGCTGGTTTGACAACTTACCTTCTGACCCTTAGTACACTATATAATCACACTGAAATCCGGGCTTTCGACAATGGAGCTACACTTTCCTTGGAGAGCAAAATGCATTTACGTTTCGTGGTGCATTAGATTTAACAGATCCTAATTTTGTCGATCGAACAATTAAGACGTTCCAATGGTACTTAAGCAAATTTACAAATAATCTGGTGAAACTTATTTAGCTTATGACCTTTCTACTGTGTAGGTAAGAATTTTAAGGAAGGAGTCCTACTCGCTTAAAGGTGTAGGATTAGTTGAGACTCTTGATCAGGTAAAGCTAATAGCTATATTTAGTGTGGTTAACTATTTTTTAAGGCATCAATGTTAATATTAGATGAGAAGCGGCAAACTTGCAACAACGCCCGATGATGGTTTCCCTATGCTTCAACTTCAATATTGATCAATTGTAACGTAGACTAGATATCTGCAAAATCCTAAAAGTTACTTTATCTTAACCCTTCAATTATTTTTATTTATGTTTTTGACGTTTATATTTGTTTTACGGTTATATGGGACAAATAGTGAATTTAATGGGCGTGCACATACATAATGAAGCTAGCCCCTGTGAGTAAATATAAGTTTTTTATTATTTTATATTTTTAGTGAAATGTGCAACTTATTGATATGAAATTGCCTTTTTATTCAACAAATAGGCTATTGTATCTACGAATCTGGATGTATTGCACAAAACAGACGAAGTTGGAGCCGACACTGCTCATTATGGGAAGAAAAACTTAACTGGAGATATCTACGAATCTGGATGGATTACTGAAATGTATGGCTATTCCTTTGGTACGTCAGAGGTTCTTCTTATTTTGGATCCAAAGTGTTAGATGGTAGGATTGTTAATAGTTTGGTTTTCAGTTCTTATTAATGATTATTTATTGAATGATTATGATGATAAAGCTTCGATTGCAACACAGTTGGCTCGAATTTACATGATGATAAATGCCTTTTCAAGGTATTTGTAATGCTTCGGTTTCCATTTGTTCAAAAATCAGAGAAAACCATTTTGTTCTTATGCATACAATAGTCTTTTTTTTACCTTAAGAAATATTTAGATGTTTAAAAATGGGCGGGTAAGTTAATTGGTTAATATGGAAAAATGGGTCTCAAAATAGACGGGGTGAACTTTAATCTTTTCTTTAATTTATTACTCCGTAATAACAAGTGTGTTTGAATGCACTGAGTAGAAACATCATAGTAAAGCTTGAACCAGAAGAACAAAGGGATGCAGATGCAACAAGTACTAGGAGGAACGGTTCCCGCTCAGATAGCCAGATATGCATATACTCGAAAGACTCATTTGAGTGTTGGTTATATCTATAGCTTATTTTTCGTTAACTTAAGTTTTTTTAACAATATTTATAAGGCTTGCTCGCCCATGTTGTTTCGATTATATATCTACAACTTAGTGTATGAGATAGGCTCAGTTAATAGCGATATATGCCTAGAAACAGACACAATGGGAAATTATATGCATCATTTAGTTGGAAAGAGTTCAAAGGAGATGGCAGCTAAGATGACTGAAGTAGAAATCTAGCATCTATACACGAATAAGAAGTTAGGGTACGTTCTGTTCATATCCAGGTAATCACTGTGATATTGTGCTAGATTTTTTTGACGTTTTTGTATTTATATGTATTAGATGTTCGAATAAAGAAGTTAGGGTACGTTCGGTTCATGCCCAAGTAATCACTGTGATATTGTCTTACATTTGTTTAACGTTTATGTGTTAGTTGTCCATAATAAGGAATCCCATGATCAACAAGAAAAAGAAAAACATGTTCGTAATCAAAGTAATTACAGTCTTTTAGCCGTTTTATGGATTATGATAACATCAATTATAGATCTTAACCGTTTCATCTAACTTTTAATTACTTTTTAGTATATAATTGTTCTACTAAATCCTAAAAATAAAAACCAAAAATCAAAAATCAAAAATCAAAATACTTACCTAAAATACTTACATGCTTTTAGCCGTTTTATAAATTATGGTAACATTAATTATATATTTGTTCTACTAAATCTTAAAAATAAAAACCACAAGTCATACCCGTCCATCGGACGGGTTTTGCCACTAGTATATATATATATATATATATATATATATATATATATATATATATATATATATATATATATATATATATATATTAAGCTTTTAAGTTTTAAGCAAATGTATTTTATTTTTATATTTAGTATAAATATAGATAATTTAAAACTATTTTCTCGAATATCACTTAAAAAATGAAATAAAAAAAAAATGTGTTATCGAGTATCACTTATGAAAAGAAAAAAGAAAGAAAATAACTAAGAAAAAGACGATTTAACAAATTTTGAAATAAAATGTTTTTCTCCAAAAATTAGGCTGATAACCTGTACTTTCGATTGCTTTACTTTTCTTTTTAAAAAAACTTATAGAAATAAAGATTAATAATGAAGTCAGTAATATTGCTGAGCACGGTTTGAAAATCGGATCCTACCGAAAACTGATTTGGTCCAAAAGCTTGGACCGAGGACCGAACCGAAATGTTCGTCTTGGTCCGGGTCAATCCGTTCCGGTATGATTCGTCGGTCCGATCCGGTCCAACAAAGCATAATAGTCGATTGTGAGTAAGCCGAACCGGACTGGACCGGACCAAAGACTGAAAATGAGAAAAAAAGTGAACCTAGGACCGTACCAAAATATATTCGGCATGGTCTGATCAGACCAATTTCTTGGTTTGGTTCAGTCCGCGATCATAATGCTCAGCCCTACATGAGGTTACGAGAGAAACAATTGCCCAAAACTTTTCTTCTAACACATTCTCGAATGAAAAAGAAAGTAATAGATATTCTCTTTGCCGGGAAACTTTTGAAAAATAAAGAAAATCTAAAAAAAAAACTTTGGATAAGAAGCAGGTGACGTGTCAATTAGCAAAACCCAAACTTAAGATCCTCTTTCTTTCATGTCCATATAATTTCAAAGGGGAATTTCACTTAAACGGATAACAAAAACACACACCGAATAATAAAAACTCAAAAACATATCTCACCTCAACTTACCCAAAAAAATAATGTCATCTTCGGCAATCTTCTCCGTGGCACCATCACCATTCTCCACCACCACCAACCGCACAATCTCACCGACGGTATTCACTTCCAATCACTCACCATCACTTTTCAACAAAAACCGATCAAATTCGATCAACCGAATCAGTATCATCAAATCATCCGCTTCGGATTCGGCGATAATCGACACGCCGAAAGCGGTATCCGAAGACGAAGACACTGTCAAAGTAGGAGCTAGGGTTAGGGTTACAGTACCGTTGAAAGTGTATCATGTACCTAAAGTATCAGAAGTTGAATTGAACGGTAAGGAAGGTAAAATTAAGGAGAATATTGCTGTTTGGAAAGGGAAAAGTATTTCGGCTAATTATCCGATAAAAGTCGAGTTTTTGGAAGTGCTTGAAGGACGCGGTGATGCGCCTGTTAAGTTTTTCGCGCATTTGAGAGAAGATGAGTTTGAATATATTGACTGATTTTTGATTGAATGATTTTTGTGTTGCTGATATTATATACAGTACTCAATATGTTGCTTATCATAGGTGGGATTATGATATGTATATAACTGCAAATTTTTACTAATCGTTGTTCGTTGTTAGTTTTATACGCGTATGCTTTAACATAAGGTTAGGGTTGGTATCTCGTCTTCAAATAATGTTATACTTACTGACCGATCCAGAAATCTATCAAATTATATTACTGATTGTGCTTAAAGGGTTTGCACGTGTATACCTTCTTACTCAAATATGTCCGGGACTGGTTATATTGGAGCAACAATTTACCATTTTAAACATGTTAGAAAGAATCTAAACGAGTATTTGGCGTAAAGCTATATGTCGACCATTTTTCTGCAAAGAACTGGAAATTTTTATGAACTGTGTTTAACGAGCTAAGTTAGAAGTTGAGATTGATAACTTCAATTGCATCCTACAAGTTTTGTCTAAAAACGATTTTCTTGTTACAAGCTTTAATTAGAATGATGTATTTTAAACCAAATTTGTTTTCCAAGCAACCTAACCATTTTATTTAAAGAAGGATTTTTTTTATTTTTTTTATTTTATTTTCCTTTTAAAGAAAGAGTTTTGTTTGCATTAAAAAAATTAAGTTGTGGTTCAGTACGAGCTAAACTATCCTGCACTACGAGCTAAATTTAAATTCATTCAAAAATCACATAATTTTGTCTTTTTAGTCGGTATTTTGAGAAACTAGTCCTTTGATTATCACAATCTTTTTCTATAGCGGAAGAAACGAAAACCTTCTTCTGCGATGCACTGTTATATTGTAACTTTTCTCTCACTGCCGTCAAGTGGTTTTAGGTTCTTTCGCTATAAACACTCCGGGCAAGTATCAAAACACAAGTTTTTGCTTTGTCTTGTTTTTTTATCCCCTTTGACTATCATCAATGGGATTGTTAACGATTCATTGGCCATGTAACGATTGGTTTTCAAGTGCTACTTATGCTAAAAGGTACTCCGTGAATAATTTAATATAAATTTGTGTCACCACTCACCATTCAAACAACCATTCTATTTTATGTCTTTGACAAAACTAGCTAGTGAAAGGGGGGGGGGGGGGGGGGGGGGGGGGTGGTTTGGCATCTATAAAAAAAAATTGCAAATAGACCGAAGTGACTGCAAATGCTCAGATCAAATAACCAAATGTACCCATCAAAAGAGCTAATAACATCACTTATGAAAATCGAACATTAGATCTCTGCTTTTGCACGATACCTAATAAACACGCAATATGACTATCATGGTGTCCTTTATAAGTGTGGCAAATTGGCTGCGTAAAATGTTCATCAACGGGTTCAAACTCATACAAGTACAAGTTAGCACGAGTTGACCACACTTTTAGGATATCACAATGGTTTATACTCAAACAAGCAGTAAATCTTCATTAACATATCAAAAGGGGTTAACATATAGCATTCAATTACAGAGACTATTAATAGGATAATGATCCCAATTCTTAATTTAAAAAATCATCTCGACTCTTGAGCACACAATGGTTTAATATCTTTAAACCGTTTAGCCAGTTTAGAAAAATTCTTATATTTTACCCATAGGACCTATACTAGTTATAAGATGAAAAATGGAGAGAAAGAGTATAAGTAACCCCTTCACATACCCTAAACTACTAACTTAGGGTCCTAAATGCTCTCAGCTTCTACCATCACTCACTCACCCTCATTCATGAACATGATATCTAACCCCTCATATTTTCCTACACATACATAACCACTACCCTTCCCTCCCCCACTCTTTTGTCACGGTTTATTCAGGCGGCCCGTAGTTTCTCTACCACCGGCCGTCCTCCCTTCCCACACCATTCACTATCTCCGAACAACCAACCAACATTCAGGTTAAATACGATAACCAGTTTTTTCAGCAAAAAAAAAAAAGGAATACTACCGGCCATGAATTATTGTGGGTAAATCTGACCCAACGGGGTACAAAATTTAGGTTAAATACGATAACCAGTTTTTTCAGCCAAACAAAAAAACAAAACAAAACACAACAAAAACAAAAAGCAAAAAAAAAAATTAAAAAAAATAACTACAACCACTCGTTACCCAACCTGCCCATTTTGCCACCTGTACTAGTCTACTCTATACTCGCACACAAATTTTGATATATCTGAAAGATTCAAGTAGCATTGATACGGTATGCGGGAGCCGATCCGCAAAAGGTGAAGGCAAAGTTTAGGCACTGGGCTCAATCGGTTGCTTGTTCCGTGATACAGTCTTCTTCAAGGACAATTCAGGGGAGGGGACAAGTACACACGTGAACCAAAACATGAAAGTTGAATATTAAAAAAGAAAAGATAGAAAAGAAGAGAGGTTGTAAAACTCTGATCTAGCGGAGTAGCGGGGTATTAACAAGTCAAATGGAGAATTTAAATGGATCAAATGGGGAGCTTTCCATTAATGAACAAATAATGTAACAACCTGGCACATGTCAAATATGAAGATTATATACAATCCCGTTTTGTGTAATTTGCTTATAGCACCACTCTTAGTTGAAAATCCTCGACCCACCCACATCCCAGTAAACAACCAAAATCAAAGATAACGCACACACAGAGATAACAAAATAATGAAACCGCGTTACCTGTAACTATGATGAAGCTGAGAGGTCTAAAAATCCAAGAAAAAGTCTTCCACTCAACCAGGCTTATTCCTCTGATCAGGTCAGAAACACAAATAAAACTACATTAACTACAAAAGAAATGAAGAACATATTATAAGTTCCACAACTTATAAATTATGAGAGAACGGTTGATTATTATTATTAATTTATCAAAAAGAGCGGCCAACGGTTGATAATACATTTATTAGAAGAAAAATGACGAGTATACGATAAGTAACTAAGTATAGATAGTAATAAATTTTTATTTGGTTCATGCCATATCTGAACCATATATGAAACCTGGATTTTATATATAGATATTAACATAGGAGATAGGTACCTTAGTTACAGTCGCCACAGTCCATTGTCTCATTTAATGCATTGTCTTCTTATTAGTGCCACAATGGAACTAGTCTAACAATTCTAAGATGACAATATAGTATCATGGAAATCGCAATTTACTGATTTAGGCTTTGTTTGTTTTTTTCAAAGAAGCTCTTCTTTCCTCTTATGTCTGCAGGCGCGCAGACATTATGCTTGAAGACCGTTTGTTTTTTTTCAGACATAAGAGGTTAGAATCACTTCTTTCCTCTTCACCAATGCAGACATAATTTAGGTCTTTTTTCCACTTCTTTCCTCTACACCAATGCAGACATAAGAGGAAAAATGAAAGAAGTACTTCAATAGCACAAAAAACAAACGGTCTTCTTCTTGCAGATGAAGAGCTTAAATGTACCTCTTCTTCTGCAGACATGGTTTGCAGATGAAGATGTAATAGCTCTGAAAAAACAAACGACACCTTAGTAAGTATAATGTAATACTTTAATACTTTCCAAAGACACTGTGGCATCAAGTGTATAGCTGGTATTCCTATGCTCTCCATACCTAAAGCTCTTATTTAAGGGTGTTTGGATTTAGTTCTGATGTAAACAAGCAGAATAATCAAATGCACAGCTGTTTCACAATTCTACTTATTAGAAAATTCAAGATGTAAAAGAATCAGAATCACATGCGCACCTTAGATAAGCATTTCCCAAACTGCTCATTCGCCCTCAAATAAGTAGATAATCATAAACTATTTGATTCTATCAAAAACTTGTTCACTAATTGAGGTGAAATGCTGATCATGGAAGGTTAACTAGTTTACTTAAGATCTCTCATTCTCTCAATAGGATCCTAAGAAGGCAATATTTCTATAGCATAATAGGTTCGTACATATAATAAAATGCATTATATATCTGTAGGGTTGATATTAGACTGTATATTTACAGAAACACGAACAGTTGCAAACAATCAATTACATAAGCATTTCTAAGTTTCAATTCCTTAATGCAGTCGATGCAGCCTAACATTGGCATACTATTTTGGACCCCAACTAATCTACCACATGCTATATGATAGAAAACAGAACTCTTACAGGATCATCGATCATAAAATGACATAGAATCAAATGCTCTCCAAACCTCATTAGATAAATAGCAGTAACAAAACACAATAATGGTTTGGAATTTTGGATTGGGTCTGTTGCAACAAAACTCAATATTAAGACAGGCAGTCGCTTGCTAGAAAATTATGCTTATGTAAAATATAATCCTAAAAAACTCCTTATCAGATACGCAACTCCCAAACTGCTAATTTGAACCTCAAATAAGCAAATTATCAAATAATCATTACAATCTGTTTCTATCCAAACACTCAAAAGTTCAAAAACACAATAAACAGATCAACAGTTTCTATAAAAATCCTAAACTTTCGTGTGATATCAAAAACTGTTTATTACAACAATGAGTTACAAAAATTGCAAGTATATACATCCACAACACCAAAAATATAACAAGTAACAACACTAATCAGATATTCAATATGTTGTTTCAGTCAAATTGATTGCATCAAAAATCATCAATCAATCAATCAATATATTCAAACTCGTCTTCTTTTAAATGCGCGAAAAACTTAACAGGCGCATCACCACGTCCTTCAAGCACTTCAAAAAACTCGACTTTTATCGGAAAACTAGCAGATATATATTTCCCTTTCCAAACAGCAATATTCTCTTTAATTCTACCTTCCTTACCATTCAAATCAACTTCTGATACTTTCGGTACATGAAACACTTTCAACGGTACTTTAACCCTAACCCTAGCTCCTATTTTAACACTGTTTTCGTCTTGTTTTAAAGGAGTTGGTATTGTTGTGGAATCTGATGACGTGGCGGTGGCGATGGTGATGGTGAGACGATGTGGATTTGGTTTTGAAATTGTGATGTTAGGGTTAGTGAATGTGAGAGAGTTGGGTGGGATGTGACGGTGTTTTATGGTGGTGATGGTGGTTGTTGCGGCGGAGAAGGGTGCCGGTGATGTCATTGTTGATTTTCCGATTGGGTGGGTGGTGGTAGGTGTGTTTTGATTTTTGACAATTGAGGCGTGTGGTTTATCTAAGATATTTTACTAGATTTTATATAGTTTTTACTTCTTAGCTCATTTGGTACTTTTTATTCCTTTTGTCCCTCATTTGTTTTGGTACATCACAGTTTTTTGTCAGTTTCTGTTCCGTATTTTTAACACTTTTAAGCGTTTGACTTATTAAACTTTATATTTTCTATTCCGCATTTTTCAAGTTTATAGTTTTTTAATATAAACAAAATTATAAAAATAAAAAAATAACTAAATAAAATACAAAAAATGTAAAAAAGTGGGAATATAAAGACTAGGGAGGGTGGGAATCTCTTGTCCCTTTGTTTAATCTTATTTTCACCTTATTCTTTTTTTTTAAAGAGATGATTTGTACACTCCAACAAATAATTTGGACACTCCAAAGTATTGTATTTGGACATTTATACGTTTACAATTATCTTTACAAATGTAAGGGTATAAATGTCCAAATAAAATACTTTGGAGTGTCTCAATCATTTGTACGAGTGTACTCCCTTTCTTTAACGGACTTATCTTTTTTTTCTTCTTCTTTCTTAAAATAGCACCTAACCTTTTTCCAAATTCCATATAATAGAAAAATAAACTAGTGGGACGGCTCGCGCGTCGCTGCGGGAATGCGATGCTAAGTCCTTTTTAAAAGTTAGTTATTAAGGACTAAATTTGAAAAATACAGATAAACCCCCAAGGACTATTTTTGAAAATTAATTATGGAAAAAATATGTTTTTTACGGAAAAAGCCCCTAAAACTTTTGGCGTGTTGCATCGTTAGTCCTCGAAAGACCTAACTTGCAAAGATAGTTACATCTTAAGGACCAAATTGCATATGCCAACTGTTTTGTCAATTGTAGCTAGAGTGTTTTTGCTAGTGTGATGTTCCTGGGTTTTAGTATTATAGTATAATTAGATTGCATCTAAGTTAAATGTATAACATCGTATATGATTTTATTTATTTATTTTTTATTTTTTATTTTGAAAATGGTATTAAAATTAATTTATTATGTATTTGGTGCAAGTATTCCGTGTACACCAAATTTGGTGTAAAATGGTGTTGGTATTTGTTCCGCGTCAAAACGCCAAATTGGGGTTACTTTTGGCATACACATTGGAGATGCTTGGTATTTTCTTCTTCTCACACTCCTATTACAAGTTTACAACTCTTGCAGCACAGCACACACTCTCATTCATGTACTAAACTTTGATCCAATTTAAGAAAATGAAAAAACATATAAACATCTTATCTCTCCATTCCTTTTATCAGCATATAATACAGATAGTCAAAGAACAGCAGGCATTCAATACGATACCTTCTAGTGGTATGGAAATATGGAATATATACCTTCAAAAAGGTCTTTTGTACAGAACATATAGAAAATTCTCAATTAAGTTACAAGATGTTTTGTGCCCGAGTAAATACAAACACGCCACCACCTCCCACCGCTCGACCCACAAGCATATTCCTGTCCAAATACGAAAGGTAGTACAGTCCTCCCACAGCTCGCCTGCAACATCAAACAAACTTGTTTTGATCCATTTCATGTATATAGTAATATAGTATGCTGATTTATGTCAAACATTTCAGCTAAAAGACGAACGAGTCAAATAGGTTTAAAGTAACCCAAAAGGTGTTTACAAGATTAAGCGATTAACGCAATCCCACCAGCCCATTTTACCCATACTAAAAACTGTCATTATCAAATTAAAAAACATCTTCATATTGCCAAATCTGTTAGATTAAAGCTTTTATCTTTCATACATGTTTCATCTCTAGAAAGAGTTGTCTTCGAAATTTTCCCTTTAAGAAGTTTATAGAATAAACATACAAATTAGTGTGACTTCAAATCCCAACATAGTAAATAAAACAAAATTTTGGATATGATAGCGACTAGCGCGTTTGACTAGATTACAAGGTTATAAACTACATATATCAGAAATCACCAAATTGTGCTTTCCTCAAGATATAGATTTGGGTTTCAGAGCCACACAAAATACATGTAGAAAAAATTACACGTTTGGTCCCTGTGGTTTACCCCAAATAACAGGTTTAGTCCCTAAGTCATTTTAATTACATCACACATACCTATTTTTGAAACATGTTGCCCATTTAGTCCCTATTATGGGAAATAGGGACCATCCGTGTAATAAAAAAAACTGTAAATAATTACACAAATGATCCCTATTTTTTAAAATAGGGACTAAATGGGCAACAGGTTTCAAAAATAGGTATGTGTGGTGTAATTAAAATGACTTAGGGACTAAACCTGTTATTTGGGGTAAACCACAGGGACCAAACATGTAATTTTTTCATACATGTACTAAAACATTAATTTGAGGCTACTGTCTGAAACGTACCTTCCCGGGCTTGTGCTATTTACTGGAACTTGAACTTTAAAAGTTCGAATTGCTTGCAAGATCTAAAAAAGAAATCATAAACGAAACAAATTTTGAAACATAAAAATATGGTGAATTAAGTAGGTGTTACCTGTAGGCTGAAAAATGAGCGTGGTAGCAATGCTGGGGCTATTAGAGCTTGCAGCTCTTCACTAATGTTAATATTTTGAAGAGCTATCTGCCATTAAAAGATAAATGATACCCTTAATTTATAAAAAATGCAGGGGGTGCAATATATCTAATTTTCATCGTAGCTCAAGGAAACTTAACACACCTCTTCAAACTGAAGGTAGATGTTACGCTTTGACACAATAGAAAATTTTGCAGAAACAAGGAGGGTGGCACCTTCATTCTCCTGAAATAAAAAACAAGTGTTAGGCATATATTATGAAGAATTTCTATAAGCAACAAGGATTGGTGCCACTACTTTGGACAACTAAAGGAAATAGACCGATTTTAAAAAAGGCACTTTCAGCATTTTTGGGTGGATGAACCTAGTGTTCCTGACACTATAAGCATTTTTCATTGGCTGAAAGAACAGATACATAGGACATCGTGGTGTTCGAATGCGTGATAAAAGATTTAATCATGGCAATACAGTTTCCGAGCTAGAGGTAGAAACATACAGAGTAATTCTTATGATTCGTGTTTTTTTCTTCTTCTAGTAATTCAAGAAAGATCTCACGTACATACAATCCGTATTTAGTGAGACCAATCATCAAAACTGGTCATCACTGGGACAATGAAAGAACATGAATCATACAAGTTATTTATGAGCTTTAATATTGTGTTGCCATGACCAAATCATCATCAACATTTCGAACACCATGATGTCTTTCGTATACGTCTTTTAGACCACAAAGAATTTTTAACGTGTCACTAAAACTAGGTTCATCCACAACACAAACCTGCTTCAACGACTCCTAAAAGATCTTTATCTACATATTTCTGTACTCCTCAAAGGTAATGGCACCAATGCATCATAATTGACCCCTAGTTAGCATAGATTTCCACAAGATTTGTACCATCTAAAGCACCCATTCATATTTCATATAGTCAAGGGCTGTGGGACCAGTGCACCACATCACCAACCCTCCAAAGTCAGCAAGATGGCCCAGGTTACATTTCCCTTTACCATCGTCTAGGGACTAGCAAGAAGCTTCCATGCCTCTACACTAACAACCCTTCATGACTGTTTCCAGAAGACACAAAGCAGTTCCATATTTGCTAGCACAACAGAACATCTCACAGATTTGATAAAATGGCTGGAAAACATTGTTTATCAGATTTATCATTTCCTCATTTCTCTATTGAGTTGTGGAGTATGACTGATTGTCGGCCGACCATCACACAGCAGCTATTCAGCGAGAGTCCCAGGGGCGCCCAAGCACATCAGTGGAAGAAAAATTCAGATACGACCCACATTTGAGTGCATAATTTGGACCAAATGTCCAATACTTTGTTTATTATACAGCTCAGATGTAACTGCAAATCGTGACCCTCGAACAAAATTTACTGAAAGAGTCTTGCTAGTGCAGCTCAGGACCTAGGTCGCCAATCCTTTTGACTGAACCACATACATTCATGTGTTTTTTTATTTTTGTTAATTTCACTTTCCAATGTTGTGTTTGAGCACAAACTTTGTGATCGCTGTACCTCTTAAAAGCCACTTCATCGAATTTTTTGTTTGTTTTCACCTGATTTGTTTTCTCTGGCCACGCATTTGGGGGTGGCCAGAGAAAGTGTCGGAAACGGTCACGGGGATACCTCGGTTAGGTACATCTGAGTCAAAGACTCGCCCTCCGTGGGTGACCTGAATAGGGAAAAACCTCATCCATTTTAATATTTACCAAAGTCTTCGGTTATCATCTTTGATGCACTAGACCCTCTATATATGTATTTCATGTTATCTTCTCATACAGCTTTAAATGCGCTTCTCTACATTTTCTCTAAATCCTCAAAGAGTCTGTTTTCAGTATATTTTTTTGACTGGGATATATGTTCTTAGCATTGCTTAAATAATTTAAGAATAAAGAATTTATTATATAGGTAGTACTCTTTACAATTAAAATAGGAAAACGTACCTCTAACAAGCTGGGTATACTCCAACGGACAACATTGCGGATGTAGCCTCCATCTGTTTGACCCTTACATTCAAACTTCTGAAATATCTGGCCAACCTGTTCATCCTCACATCACAAGTGACATGTATCAGCTACTCCTATTCAATAAAACACCACAAGGATGTCCTATGAAAAAAATTTCGATACTAAATATAATTCTTTTTTTTATAGATTTTGGTCCAGACGATTCCTGTATTTTTTTGTCACTGACAGTATTTTAGATGCTCAAAACAGTCAAACGATTTTCATAAACTATGTATCAAGTCATGACTGAAGTTATTTTAGATGTTCAAAACGTTAGTCAAACAATTTTCATAAACTCTGAAATCTGAATCAAGTCCAACAAAGTTTGATTTTGTTTGAATAACTGTCAAACATTGCAATTTCATCCGATGAGGGAGTATACATCTATAGATATTAAAATGACATCATGACACATAAAAACTGATCTAACATACACTAAAGCAATCAACAATCGAATCTTCAAGAGTATACATTTTCTGTTTTAGGCCACTTCATCTTTAAAATACACAAACGCGAACAAAAATTTTTTATTTTCAGTTTTGAGTGAGAGACCATGTCAAAAACCAGTCGGTAATTTCATTTCATAACCTTTTGGTGACGAAAAACACAAAGCTTTATTTGTGTTTCCATCTAAGGCATGTTACCTTTCAATGTATGGTATAGTCCCTATGCGTTTTTGAAGTACAATGTATAAGTGGGTGCTTCCATTGTGTTGAAAAGTGATTATGTGACATTGAAAATTCAAAATATATAATCAACTTTGACAAAACGGGCTGCAGAAAATAGTATTTGAGGCTGTGATAATCAATTAATCAGTTGTTTGGCAAATTTTAATTGTTCAAGAAACGGTTCCTACACCCAGACAAAACCAATTTCTTCGACCTCATCATATTCAGTACACAATGCTAAACACCCGAAGTGCAATACAAAATGAGCATGAATACATAAAATATAGCCAATTGAACACTATCAACACATGGAATGTACAATTCATAAATATGAGCAGGGAGAGTCAAAGATGGATCAATGAAGTAACCACTACCTGAAAAAAAGGAAACCTTGCGGAAGAATCAAGTAGAACAAGAACATCAGATGCAGATGTATAGTTCAATCGCCATGTCCCATCCAACTTCTCCAAATCAACTGCTTCATTATCCGCTTCATAACTCTCCAAATCCACCTACAAACCCGTTATTTTCCAAGATTATACCACATTACCGTGAACTTAATCTGAATCCACCATTCATGCCAAAATATAACATATTTCCGATTTTTTTCCATAGTGTACTACTCTTCGCAAGTGTTTGGGGTTTCTTATGATCTTTGAAATCAGCAAAAGCCGATAATAAGCTGTAACAAAAGATGCAACAAGATATAGTTTTTTAAAATTGAAATTGCTTATGCCCTAAAAAAAATTCATCTATTAAAGCATTTGTTCAAGACAGTTCTGCTTATTTGAGATTTAAGAGATAAACTAATATAAAATCAAATATCTAGTCCGAATAAGATGGTGTTTAGGATTGCTTACAAAAGTGCTTATTTGCTTATCTTTAAATAAGCAGATAAACTTGCTTATTTTACACGAAAATAAGCACTTAAAAATAAGCAAGTTAGTAGTACCTGCTTATAAGTAAGCATTTTTATAAAAACTAGACGAGTACATGTGCATAACAACAGGATTTTAAAGCGGCATACAATTATAATTATATTTTAGTATTAATAAACCGTGTTTCAGTTTCATGTATTCTCAAGTCAACTTTTACATTAATGATCAACTTTTATATTTTTGTGTGTATCCTTAAAATCGTGTGTTTCCTTAAATGAATTTTAAGTTTTCAAAATTCTTGAACTATCAATAAATAAGATACACCCATTATTTGTAGTATAGATATAGATAGGTACCTTAAAAGAAGCAATCCCAAACACCCCCTATAAATAACCAAACTAAGCATACACAAACACTTTGTCTACAAGGAAATAAAAATATAAGCGTATGTTACTCTTTATGTATAATTAACCCAATCAGTTAAAAGCTTGGTGCAAGACAACCCTGACGTGGCCACGCAAACCGTCCTAAAAAGGGGAGGACTTTACACGGTTTGTGTCTGTGTGCCATTAATCTCAAACCAGGTGGATTAGTCGGCAAAAAGGTCGGAAACAATTTTAAAAAAAGAAACATACCAAACACTCCTCAATTTCCGAACGTTGGTTAGGGGTGGTAACAAGTCCACGTTGAGTATCTTGAATAGCTTTCAACACATCATACTTCTTGTTCTCCAACTCAGTTTCATTCCTCTAAAACCAAAATCACAAATAAATAAATAAAACTACAATACAATACAAATTGTAAAAATAAAGAGCAAAAACAGAAGTATGTACTACCTGTTTGGGTGATGTAACTGCTGTGGCTGAGCATTTAAATGGTTTAGTTGAATAAGATAAGGGAAGAGAAGGTGGGGATAGTGGTCGGAAAATAGTGGTTGAAGCTGGAAAATGTAATGGTAACGGTAAAACCATTTCCGGGAAAGCTGGGTTGGATATTTTGTTTGGTTGGGCCATTTATATGTCGATCTTTTTTGTTTTAGATGGTTGGTTTGGTTATTAGGATTTTAGTTTCGGACCAGTTCTTTTTAGAGCACTCCCAACAATAACACCATAACACCAATAACACCGTCCACGTCAGCGCCACATCAGCTTTACCATTTAACATTAACATCCTCAAAAAACACCCACAACAATAACATCCCAATAACACCATAACACCACTAATATTTCATATTTTCAATTTCAACCCCTAAACTAAATCAAACACTTCATTTTTTAAACTAAAACAAACATTTCATTAAAACTTAAAACATATTACAATACGAGACTAAAAAAAAATACAACGAAATAAAAAAAACCATACAACGAAATAAAACGTTACAACAAATTAAAAGAAATGACGAGAATACGATCTACTGACGAGGTTTCAAGTTATATTTTGCGATGATTCGATCTTTTTCGTCATTGATCCACTGCACGACCATTGGATCTTGCCCCGCAGTAGGCGTCATCAAAAACTTTATTTCTTCCAACCGGGTTATTGTCAGATCTTTTTCCTGCGCGGCCCGATACGCCGCTTCGGAGACTTCTCGTTTCATACGAAACTCGTTTGCCATAGTTTCGGTGAAATAAGCTGACGAGCTCGTTCCTCCAGTGCTTGTTCCCCCAGTACTTGTTGTAGTCTCGGATCTTGGTTTCTTACTAGCACGTTTCTTTCCCATGGGGCGAGGTTGTTCATCTTGACCAAACAAATCCTCGTTTGTTTGGCTTGGGACTTCGCCGGTTAAATCGACCGGTTCCGGCGAGTTCCATTTCTTATAATGACGCAAAACCTCCCAAGCGTCTTCGAGGCCAAAAGCTGATCCCTTGGTTTCCTCACGATACCATTGCTTTGCCCGTTGCATCACATCCAGCTCACTTTCCCCGCTTCGTTGATCACGTTTCGAACGGTTGTAATGAGAGTTGAACTTTGTGCATATGCCGTTCAAAGTTTTTCACTTGCTTGACAGCATGTCCTTGTTGCGCCGTTGAAAGTTGTTTTTATTGAACTCATTTCGCACCCGATACCAAAACGTATCCTTGGGTTGGCACTTTCCAACTTTCGGATCCTCCGAAACAACTATGTAACATCTTGCAAGTAATGCTTCCTCTGCTGGAGTCCAACGTGAGTGAACAACAACTTCGCCTTCATCAGAATCAACTGGTTCGGGCTCGGGGTCTTTGGATTTCTTTGATTTTCGCTTAATGCGACCTTTTCCTTTTTTTGGAGGAGACGTGGGTGTGTCAGCAACATCATGTGTTTCAGTTTGTGATTGTTGTGATTGTTGTGTGAATTGTAGGTTTTGAAAGTTGGAGTTTAAGGTGTTTTGTTGGTTTTGTTGTTGCCAATACAGAAATGCTTGATGTTGTTGATACATTTCTTGGCTCGATAAGCCTAGTGGGTTGGGGATTGAAGATGAACCGGCGTTCGGGTTAGATGATGAACCCGGGTTTGAGGGATTCCACCCACTAGCAAGAAGATTGTAGAAAGTATCATCGTTGCCTCCCGACATTGTTTTTTTTTTGCAGTTAATAGAAGTTGAAAGATTGAGAGAATGGAGAGGATTTAGTAGTGGAAGTGTGAAAAGAAATGGTGTTTTAATTGGGTATTTATAGTGGTAAAAAAAGGTTTTTGAAAATTTTTTTGAAAAATAACGGCTAGTAGCCGTTTAGGGTGGTTTTTGAAATTTTTTTTTGAAAATAACGGCTAGTAGCCGTTTTAAGGGTAGAAAGTGTAAATTTTTTGATTTTTTTTTTTTTTTTTTTTTTTTTGCGCCTCCCCTATAACGCCCATTCCTTTGGCAACGCGGGCTCCGTTTTTTCTCTTTAACGCCGAGGTCCCAAAGGTAATAACGCCCGTAACGCCGTTTTTTCTCGTTTAACGCCGTTACGGCGTTACCGTTGGGAGTGCTCTTAGACATGCGAGCATTTTTCATTTTTTTTATTTTATTATTATTATTATTATTATTATTTTAATTGTTGTCTTAAAAACTTGATATGATCCGTGTATGTTTGAAAACTACAAAGAAGAAAATTTTCTAAAAACAAATACTATGTTTTAAGAATACTCTTGTTGGATGTTGATTAGATGACAACATTAATTTTTTTACATCTTATTTTGTCTTACAAAATGCACTAACCTTTCTTGTCATTTTGTTTAGTTAATCTCTTAATAAGCAAGTCATCAGGATTCTTTGGTAATAAGATAACCTTTTCAAAAAAGGTGTCTAAACATATTACCAACTAGATCTCGAAGAAACCGGAGGTGTCCATTGATAAAACTTGTCAAACGTAAGGGACACTCAAATTGCAATTGAGGTATGACTTTAATAAAGATTTATCTCTAAGTAACATTAGCAAAGTATGAGTATGCCTGAATGTCATTAAATAGAAACCGGAGGTGTCCATTGATACCTTTGTGCATGCGTGTTATCATCCGTCTAAACCTAGATATACCAATACGTGTTGTCTAAACCTAATTCCTAAAAATCAAATCTTTCTAAATACAAATAAAACAAAACACAAATCTCAAAACTTCCTCCTTCCCCATAAATCCCCTCCGATCGTCAACTCTCACCAACAAACCCCATTTTTCAAATCTTCCACTTTCAAAATACCTCACATTTAAACTTCATCTTCTTCATCATCTCACTTTGAGAAATCAAAACTAAGAAAGATCTCAATCGTCATGGTTTACATCGCCCCCGTGCTCATCATCATCTCGCTCATCGCTCTCGTATATTCCATGATCAAATTTCTCATTGAGACATGTACTTTGTCTTATTGATCTACATCTGTATTATCTATCAGATCCTTTGTATTGCTTTAAGCGTTGAAATGAAATATAATTAATGTCGTAGTTTATCTCATTTATTTCTCGCATAATGTGTTCTTATATTTTTCTTTCGCACATTTCAAATCTTGACATGTTTTGAAATTATTAATGCATGCTTAAGAACTAACATTGGCTAAAACACAATTCACTTTATAACATAAAAATCGATTCTACGTCAAAACCATTTTTCTGTCAAACCTGCAGATCCTCGAATCCCTGATTCTTAACTAGCCGGATCCCTTTTAAAAGGGAACCGGTAGAACCGTGGAACTGATGGCAGACACTCATGCAACATAAAAGCATTTCATAAAAACTTACCACAAAAGGAAAAACCTCACTAAAAAGTTAAAAGAGTAAGCTAAATGTCATTGTCAATAAAAACAAAATAGACAATAAAACATTAGGAGATCCTATCAAATTAGTATAACTCAAAGTATGATTAAAAGTACATAGAAGTATCATCGACCAAAAACGTTCTCACTCTTGAAGTTTAACTATGTACTAACATACTTATGTAAAATATTCGTTCCATGTCTTTAGGTTTTATCATGTCTCATGAGTATGACTTCGATCTTCAACTTACTTATGTGTACCTTCCAAATATATCTCTTAAGCCTAACACACAGGGCAATCATGTTCGTGGGTTCAACAATCTCGAAACTCGTCACTTTCATGAAGGACGTGTTGTTGACTCACCTCTAATCTTCCAAGAAGGTATCAACACTTCATTCCACACCATAGGACTAGAAGGTCTTCTCGAGATCAACGAGAAAATTTGTCCGCGGTTTGTTTTGGAATTCTTCCGTCAAGTTGAACTCGTTCGTAACGAGGATCGTTCTCTCTCACTATGGTTTTAGATCAAAAACCAAAAGTTTGTTTTGACTCTTGAGCAATTTGCTCACATTCTTCGAATTCCAAAATATGGACAATGTGCTTTCACCGAAGACTGGTCACTTGATTCTCTCTTTAACTATCGTGAAGAAAAAAGTCCATATTGTTCATACATACCCTCTGCTCAAGCATTATCTCAACTTCTATGCACTCCTCAATCCAATTTACTCAAATCCAAACATAATTTATACATGTGATCTCCGAGATGAGCTCAAACCTCTCGCAGTCATTCTACGTGAAAATGTTTGGAGTCTTACAGGAAATCGTGAGATACTTCCCGCATGTTGTGCTCACTTGATTTACTGTCTCGTAACTCAACAACCATACAATCTTGCCTACTTCTTCGCAAGGCGAATTGTAAACCTCCAAGGCAACAAGGACAAACTAATTCCATATGGGATGTTCCTAACACGCCTTTATCATCTTGTCATGTACTATCACCCTCAACTTCAAAGCCCTCAATATATACTTGTGAACAAAATGATGGAACCTTTGAACACATCTCTCATCACTTCATTCTTCATTCCTGAATCATCAACTACTCACAACCCACTCGACGATCCATCAAACAAAAACGCATGAGCAAAATTGTTTTCTTTAATAAGATTAATCTGTAGGCTTTATCGTTTACTTACCTTTGTAACTTGATCATACCTATGAAATAAATCACTTGTTGATCATTTGATGTTCTTACATGTCACTCTTACCATGTCTTACTTGTATACATGCATAGTAACTATGGAAATCGTTAGTTTCAGAATTCGACACCTAGAGCAAATTATTGCACGCTCACTGTTAACTAATCGTCCCATATGCCGGATCCCTGACTTATAACTAGCCGGAGCCCTCAAATGAAGGATCTACGGGATCCGGGCAAACAAAAGGGCTATTTTAACACCTTCACATTAATCTAACCTTTCAGACCTTATTAGACTAGTTAAACATGACACATTAGGCTCACTTAAGATCCCCTTAGGCTTAGATGATCCCACATCCACTCATGGATGACTTAAGATCACATTCAAGGTGTTTTTGATTTATCATCACTTCAAAACTCACCATCTTTCCGCTCTAATGTTCACACATTGTTCCTCTCATCTTAAAACGCTTAGTTTGATATTTATCTCAATTTTAGTAAATTGATTTTAGTCATCTTGATCTTAAAATGGTCTAAAAACTAGTTTTTCATTTCTTATAATTTTTAAGGAATTTTCTAAATTTTCCTTAGATCATCATCTGATCTCTAGGATCATTTGACTCCACTTGACACCCTAAAAATCTTATTGTCATCCTTGATCACCCATTGGTATTCATAAAAACCTCCATTTCTTTCTATAAAAGACATCATTAGCTACCCTCACTCATTACACTTGATCATTTAAGTCTCATATCATTTAAGACACCTGAGGAGACTGAAACACTCAAGATATGTAGGTACTAGACCTTACAAAAACATCATCCTTGTTTTCTTTGGCTCCTGAGAGCCGGATCCCTAAGTTTAGCCTAGACGGATCCCTCATATGAGGGATTCGTTAGAACCGGCTGCACAGACTAAGCTAATCCTACTTAAAACAATCATTTCAAACCCTCTTTGTTAATTTGAACACTCCACATTTTCTTAATTAACTTCCTAGATCAGTGCAACTCTGTAGTTAACTCTTATGCATGCAAATCATTGCAATTTGAAGGATTTTAGTGGCTTAAGCTTTAATTCACTTACCAAATCTTTCTATTTATAAACCTTTTGTGTTAGAACTTCCAAGTCACCATTCACACAATCGTCCTCAGTAGCTAAAGCTCTCCTTTCACACCTTCCCTTTCTACCATTTCAACATGAGGAAAGCTCCTAGTGCTAACTCATCTACTAAAGGACCTCCCAAGAAAATTGCTCGTGTTGTTCATGAAATCTCTTCAACTGAATCATCACCCGTGAAAGACTCAAACACTAGAAATCCCTCACAACCAACTCTACCAATCAAACCAATTCTCAAAAGGATTGTTCCCACAAGACAACCCTTGCCAAATACTACTATACCTCCTAAACCAAACACCCATACTTCCACTAAACCATCACCTCTAGTACCTAGAGTTATTTCTTTCACCACTCAACTCTCATCCCCACACCTTTACAACTTACAGGACTTGCCACCTAGGCCATCTCATCCACCACCATTGCCAACACTCTTCTCAATTGAGAAAATGGTGCCACAACAACCTCCTCACCAAAACTTTGGTGTTGAAACAACACTAGCACCCGCATCTTTTTCTCCATCACCCTCAAATGCTCTATTTTGGATTATGAGGAATAATCAAAATCAACAACCCGATCACATGGAAGTAGACACTTCTCTACCGCCATCATCAATACATATTCCACCACCTTCACCCTTAGTTGAACCACCTCCAACCTCATCAAATGTGCCTCCACAAATCCCTCACTATTTTGTGGAACATCTACTCTCCTCATCAAATCTTCAACCTCAAACCGCTCCATTCCTACCACTACCATTCCCTATCCATGGCAATGATTGCTTTCATTGCCAACATGTCGAATGACTAGTCCATGAAGTACGTGATGAATTACGTTTCATGTTGATGAGTGTCTAAATACTCATCATTTTTGTACCATTTAAACTGCAAAAACATCTGAAAACACTCAGAAATGCATCAAAATGATAAAAATATCACAAATAAGTGTTTTATGTGTTTTAAATGCAAAAATATCAAAATCTGGTGAAAAACGTATCAAGTTTGCATAATTGGCAGTTTTAGTCCCCCAAGTTTCAAAAGTTGTCAAAAATAGTCCCTGGTAAATCAAAATAAAGAAAAATATCATTCAAGGTCCCTGAAATAATCTGAGTTGTCAAAAATGGTCCGTGAATGAATCTTTGGTCAAATGGCAGAAAAGGTCCCTCAACTTTACAAAAATGACATAAATGGTCCTAGGATATTTGAAAAAGTGAAAATTATCAAATGTGGTCCTTGTACTAATCATAAATGGCAAGTTTGGTCCTTGTAATATCTTTGGAAAAGTGGCAGGTTTGGTCCTTCAAGAATTCACAAATTACAACAATGGTCCTTGTATTAATAAACAAACCAAACGGACCTTTGTATATTAAGAACCCCAGCCAAAACCCAAAGAACCCTGTCATTATCCTGTGACCCCCCCCCCCCCCAATTGTGAACCCTCGGTCAAATAAAGTCAAATCCCGCCCCCTGTGTCTCCTTCACCACTTGACGCCATAGCCTTCCACCTGTAGCCTCCACCATAAATGCTTCCCCACTCCTTTTCTCCTCCCCAACACAATATACATCACCTCTTGTCCCCCCTCCTCTTCTCCCTGGTCAAAAAGACCATCATACCACTGTTCACCTTTTGGCGCCAAATTGCAAATCAAAGGCTGAGATGAGTTGCAGTGATCCAAAGGCCAAGATTAATGATGGGAATTACTCAGAGACTCAAGTGGAACCCTAATTTGAGTATATAAAAGGGAAGAGAAGGCTCTAAGACAACTATCTAGAATAATTGTAATTTTAGCTTATGTCGTTTTTAATTAAAATTCAAATTCCAGTGTTTGTTTAAGCTTTAAGCTCTGTATTTCAAGTTACTAGTGTGAAATAAAACTTTTGTTAACATCAATTTCAGCTCTAAGTTTCATTTTCAAGTTTATGCAATTTCATGTTCAAAATCTCAAAAAGATCAAATGATGTTTGTAGCTGTTGTTAAGGACTGAATAAGCCATATAAGCTCCTCATATAGCTTATTAAAGCTATTAGAGACCCTTAAAAGCAGTTTAGAAGTAAAAAAGAAAAATACCAAAAATTCCAAATAAATAGTTGAAAAATCAAAAATCCATGAAGAAGATCATCAAAGCTGGAGCAGGGTTGATAAAGGATTGCCCTTGGGTTTAGTGCTTCTTAGGAAGCTATAGGATCTGTTCTCAGTCCTTGGTTATCATTTTTCACTTGGAATCCACTTGTACGCCATTTTGACCCATTTTTGCATTTCACTGTGTAAGACAGTTATAAGCTCAAGTTTGTGTGTTTTTGTGTTTCTTAGTTATAGTTAAGTCTAATTATCAAATAAAAATAGTTGCTTGTTATTTTAAATTTGTAGTTAGCAAAAATCTTATTTTAACAGTTTTAATAGCATAATCATCATTTCTTGGTTTTATGTTGTTAAAGCTGTTGTTTAGTGTATCTTTAGTTTTATTAAATGATAATATGAGGTCTGAAATCATTGACATGGTCCTAATCAGTGTTTTGCTTTGAAAAGCTTCTTAACAGTCTTGAAAAAGGGTGTTTGGATTTGTTTGAATCACTGTGGTATAGGTTGTTCTAGCTGTTGTTCTTATTTGGTTCATATCTCAGTAGGTCATAACAACTCATAGAAGCAAAGAAAACTAGTCCTTGTTTGTTCAATAGTCAAAATACCTTTTGATCTCACACCATTTCATCATTGTTAAGATTTTAAAGGTGAAACTCATCATAGCTGTTTAAAACTTGGTAATTTAGCTTATTATAGTCTTAATATAACTTAATACAACATAATCAATAAGTAGAATAGATCATAAGTTCATAAAAGTCAAACTGCTTTGTAGCTTAAAAAGTCAAAATATGCTCTGTACACAGATTAGCTACCCTATTTCACAAGCTCTCACAGAGCTTGTTATTTAGCTTTAGCCTGTGATTTTTGGTTCTTTGGAAAGCCAACCTAGCTATCTCAAGGTCCCAAGCTTAATTTTCCAATTTGCAGCTTATTTGGTAGGGCTGCATATAGCTTTTAGTTTTGTCCAACTGACTCAGCATACACTGAGTCATCCTCAGTGGTTTTTCAGTTTCTTCATAAGCTTCTCACAAGCTTATTAGTGTAAACCAAACTGTGTAATTTAGCTTTTTGGAAAGCTTAATTGGTCAACTTGCTAGTTGCAGTCTTTGTTTTCATTTCTTAGCTTATTATAGTGCTTAAAATCTAGCTTAAAGGTGCCTAGTGAAAACAAAGGTGTCCTGTGCAAACAGTTAAAACTAGTGTTTATTTTAGCTTATTCAGTGCTTATTTCTGAGTAATTTGCTTTTTCAATTGTCACTTTAGCTTATTATCAGTATTTAGCTTATTTTCATTTTTCATTTTGCTTATTAAGTAGCTTATAAGTTATTTGGCTTTAATCTTTTGCTTATTTCCAAATTTTGTCCACTGTTGAGATAAATAAGCTCAATACTGAGCTTATTAGCAGTTTTCAATAAAAGTTGTAGTTATAAAAAGTGCTTATTTTAAGTAGCTTAACAAGTTTGTGAAGAAAAATCAAAAAAATAAAATAGTTGCAAAAAGGCAGTGCTGGGATTCGAACCCTGGCCACCCAGCTCACCACACACACACACTACCACTCGCCCTTGGGTCTTTTTATGTTTTTCTTTGCATAGTTTAATACATAACCCTTGTTTTCCATTTAAGCTTATACGAGCTTATTAGCTTATTTCCAGCTTATTTAATCTAGCTTTTTTCAACTTTTGTATTTTTCTTAACTTTGTATTAGTATAAAGTATTTTATAAAAAAAGTTTCAGATTTTTCTAAATAGTTTTAGTATTTTTAAACATTTAATTAGTGTAAAATCGTATTTAATTCATAATAAAAAATATAAAAGTCTAAAAAATATAAATCTTTTTTCTAAAATTTTATTTTGTCATATAGTAGGTAAGAAAATTGTTTTTACACTTGTAGGACTTTTATTTCATAAATTTTACGTTTTTGCTTGCGCACTCGCGTAATTTTTATACTTAACGTACGTTTTCATTTTAAATCACATTTTTAGATAATTTAAGTTTACGTTTTAGTTAAAATAGTTTATTTAAGTTATTTTATTTTATAAATCACAAAAACATCATTGTAAAAATAGTGATAGCGTTTATTTAATATATTTTAACTTTTTAATTTTCTTTAATTTGCATTTAAGCCCCTGTAATTTACAAAACTTTTCTTTAGGTATAAATAACTCAAAATCCTTACTGATCACTATCCTTAGTGATTATTCGACATCTGACTGTGTTAAACACCATTCATCCTCCGTGGGACTTAACGACCCAGGAATCCACTATATTCCTCTGATCTTAATTGCATTTACTTCCAGACTGTTTTAAGTTTGTTACGGTTGACCATTCACAAGTGGTCAGCTTGTGTGACTAAACTTGACTGTTCGGGAGCCAATCAAATTTTGACGCCGCTGCCGGGGAGGCTGTAAGCGTGTTTTAAGCAGTTTTCAGACCCGTACTTACACATATACCACCGTTTGTAAACAGTTTTTTGTAAAGTTAATCATAAATCAAAAAGTTCATTAACACTTTTCCTAAAGTGTTAGCAACACCAAACAAAATATAAAACAACAAAACAATCGTAACGTTTTCTAGCTTGTGTTTCTTTTAAGGTGATTCTTATAGAAATACGATTTGGTTAAACGAGACGATACCAAAAATATTGTCCAAAAGTTTTTAAACCCTTTGCACAAATCTATACCTACGTCTTTTCAGTGGTACTTAAATACATAAAAATCAACCACCGCAAATCAAGGCAGTACACCTACTAACTGGGGGTGTGACCATAATAAGTTCCCGAACAACAGATTTAAAACTTGCCTTTGTGTCCTTATGATTTGGTGTACCTTTTTCAAAGAAGCCATTTCATTTGTGATTATTGGTTAAGTTCACTTGTCGTTTTGCCTCGCATTTGTTTTGAAAACTGATTTTTATACTTAGTGCATGCGCACTCGTTCTTCCAGCTCTACAAGTCCACTTTCTGAGCTTGCAAATATTCCTCGTAGACGTAGAGGACGTTCTGCTCCTTCAGCCGTGACTGAGGAACGTCTACCACCACCACCCCCTGCCGTAATGGCAGAAGACAAGCCGATGAATGAGCTTCTCCAAGCACCCATCGAGGGTTACGGAGATGCTATTGTTGTCCCAGCCATCGTGGCTGATACTTTTGAGCTCAAAACCGGGTTGCTTAATCTGGTAACCCAAAGCCAATTCTATGGTTTTGAGCGGGATGATCCTCATGCACATATTCGATGGTTTAACAAGATTGCATCTACCATCAAATACAAGAATGTCCCACATGAAGCAATTAAGCTTCTTCTGTTCCCATTTTCTCTAGAGGGACAAGCCCGGAATTGGCTTAAGAAACAACCCCCTCGTTCCATTGAGACATGGGAAGATCTAGTCACAAAGTTTGTTAACGAATTCTATCCTCCATCCCGAACTACAAGTCTTAAGAATGAGACAATGAAATTCTCTCAAAGATTTGATGAATCATTCGGGGAGGCGTGGGATCGTTACAAAGAATTGCTCCGTAAGTGTCCGCATCATGGTTTTACCGAGTTAATGCAAATGGATACTTTCTACAATGGTCTAAACTAGACTAATCAAGACTCTTTAAATGCCTCCGCGGGAGGTAATTTCTTGGGCAAGACCACAAAAGAAGCCTTGCAAATCATTGAAAACAAGTCCCAGGTCCGCCCTTTCCACACAAAGACATATCAGACTCAGTCTAATGCTGGACCTTCTACTTCATCTCCCGTGAGTACATCTAGCACCGATGCTAAGATTGACAAACTCACGGATATTATTCAGGCTTTGGTTCTTGCTAACCAAAAGAAAGTCACTTTCACACAGACACCATCACATGGTGAAGTGAAGAAAGTCGAAGTTTGTGTTACTTGTGGTGGCCCTCATGCATACTACAATTGTACTGCCACCGATGGTAGTCCGTTTGAAGCTAATGCTATAGCCGGTACTTCAAATCAAGGAGGTAATCAATACCGTCCTCAAAATGAACCAAACTACCGTGCTAACACTTATCAGGCACCACCCGGTTTTAACCAGAATCCTAACCGGAATCAGAACCAACCTAGAATGAACCAAGGTTATCAAAACCAAGGTAATTTCTATTCCTGACCCAATCAAGGTTTCCAACATCAAGGAAACCTTAATCACAACAATTTTAATCGAGGGAATCAATTTCAGGGAAATGTAAATCCTAATCAAGGGAATTTTCAACAACAAGGTCATAATCAAAACATCCGACCTCAAAATTTCCCTCCACCTGCTCCAGTACCATCATCTGATGAGTTATTGAAGCAATTCATGAAATCCCAAGATGAAATGAACAGGTTGTTGGTCAGTCAGATCGCTGATCTCAAGAAGTCTTTAAATGATCAACCCTCGGGCTCAGGAAAACTTCCGAGCAACACGATCGCTAACCCGAGGGAAGATGCAAAGGCGATCACAACCAGAAGTGGTGTTTCATATAATGGACCCGCTATTCCTACTACCTCTTCTTCTTCTATCCCGAAGGTAGTGGAAAGTGAACCTGAGGCAACAAAGGACAAGGAACTTCCTACTAATAACGGAGGTACCAACGATGTCCATCCTCAAGTTGTCCAGAAACCCAAATTCAATCCAGGAGTTGTTTTTGAACCTCCTGTAGCTCCCGTTGAAAACCCCAAAACCAAATCTTCTATTCCTTACCCATCACGTTTGAATGAGCAAAAGCTCCGCGAAAAAGCCAGTCATCAAATGGACAAATTTTTTCAAATTTTCCAAGAACTACATTTTGACATAAGCTTTGCGGATGCTATCATGCTGATGCCCAAGTTTGCATCAACTCTCAAACACATGTTAAGCAACAAGGAAAAACTGTTTGAAATGGCTAAAACTCCTCTGAACGAGAACTGCTCTGCAGTTATCTTGAAGAAGCTTCCCGAAAAGCTTGGAGATCCTGGAAAATTTCTCTTACCTTGTGTATTTCCGGGAATGGTTGAATGCTTTGCCTTAGCCGATCTTGGTGCAAGCATAAACCTGATGCCTCATTCAGTATGGAAGAAACTTTCTCTTCCGGACCTTACTCCTACATGCATGACTCTCGAGCTTGCAGATCGTACAATATCCCGTCCACTTGGAATTGCCGAGGACGTATTTGTGAAAGTAGGAAAGTTCCATTTTCCAGCTGACTTTGTAGTTGTTGATTTCGATGCTGATCCACGGGTTCCTCTCATTATTGGAAGAGGATTCCTAAGAACGGGCCGTGCTCTCATTGATGTATTTGAGCAAGAAATCACATTACGTGTTGGTAATGAAGCTGTCACCTTTAACCTTGATCAAACTTCGAGGTACTCCGCAAATTATGATTCTGAGTCGGTTAACCGAATAGATATCATTGATGTTGCTTCTGAAGAGTACTCTCAAGAAGTTCTTGGTTATGATCATAATTATTCGAGTGATAATCTCACTCATTCATCTCAACCCATCATTGCTAATTCTACTCCTTCTCTCACCCCGTTTGAGGAAAGTGACTTCATCTTGGAAGAGATTGAAGCATACTTGTCTAGTGATTCTATTCCATGGGAAATTGATCACGCTCCCATCGACATTGAGGGGGATATACTTCTCATTGAGAAGTTGCTTAATAATGATCCATCATCATCACTCCCTCCCGTCGACCTTCATAACAAGGAAGTCAAGTCAGTTGAGAAAACTGAAGAATTTCCTGAAGTCGAACTTAAGGACTTACCGCCTCATCTCGAGTATGCATTTCTTGAAGGTGATGATAAATTACCAGTCATTATTGCTCGAGATTTGAGTAAAGATGAAAAGACTGCTCTCATAAAGGTCTTGAAGTCACACAAGCAAGCAATTGCTTGGAAACTCTCCGACATTAAGGGTATCAACCCTGAGTTTTGTACTCACAAAATCTTGATGGAGGATGACTTCCAACCAGCAGTTCAACATCAGAGAAGAGTAAATCCAAAAATCTATGATGTTATCAAACAGGAGGTTATCAAACTTCTTGACGCATGATTAATTTACCCGATCTCAGATAGTCCTTGGGTTAGCCCAATTCACTGTGTTCCTAAAAGGGTGGCATAACTGTTGTCACAAATGAAGATAACGAGTTAATTCCAACTCGACTGGTTACGGGATGGCGTGTGTGTATTGACTATCGTAAGTTGAATGACGCCACCCGTAAAGACCATTTTCCTCTACCCTTCATGGACCAAATGCTTGAGAGATTAGCAGGGAATGAGTACTATTGTTTCCTTGATGGTTTCTCGGGTTACTTTCAGATCCCCATTGATCCACAGGATCAAGAGAAGACCACATTCACCTGCCCATACGGAACTTTTTCCTACAGACGTATGCCTTTTGGCTTATGTAATGCTCCTGGCACGTTCCAACTATGTATGATGGCCATATTCCACGACATGATCGGGGAAACAATGGAGGTGTTTATGGATGATTTCTCGGTCATTGGGGACTCGTTTCAAACATGTCTCTCCCATCTAGATAAAATGCTAAAACGGTATGAAGACACCAATCTTTGTCTAAATTGGGAGAAAAGCCACTTTATGGTCAAAGAAGGCATAGTCCTTGGCCATAAGATTTCAAAAAACGGGATTGAGGTCGATAGAGCAAAAGTCGATGTTATTGCTAAACTGCCTCATCCTACTACCGTCAAAGGTATTAGGAGTTTTCTAGGTCATGCCGGGTTTTATCGTAGATTCATACAAGATTTTTCTAAAATCGCCCGGCTTATGACCCATCTTCTTGAAAAAGATGCTCCTTTTATCTTCTCACCTGAGTGCATTGAAGCTTTTGAAACATTAAAGAAAAAGCTTACTGAAGCACCCATTCTCGTTGCTCCCGACTGGGATTTACCTTTTGAGCTCATGTGCGATGCAAGTGATTTCGCTATCGGTGCAGTCTTAGGGCAACGTAGAGCTAAGCATTTTCAGCCTATCCACTACGCAAGTAAGACTATGACTGAAGCTCAAACTCATTACACCACCACAGAAAAAGAGCTATTAGCCGTGGTGTATGCGTTTGAGAAGTTTCGGCCGTACTTAATCTTGACCAAATGTGTGGTGTATACGGATCACTCGGCTCTCAAATATCTCTTTGCAAAACAAGATGCAAAGCCGAGATTGCTCCGTTGGGTTCTCCTCCTCCAGGAATTTGATATCATTATACGTGATAAAAAAGGAGCTGAGAACCTGGCTGCTGATCATCTATCCCGATTAGAGAACCCTCACCAAAATGTTTTCGAGAAAAAGGAAATAAATGAAACATTTCCTCTCGAGACACTTAATGCGGTTTCTTTTCGTGGAAATTCTACTACCCCATGGTTTGCTGACTTCGCAAATTACCATGCGGGTAACTTCATAGTGAAAGGGACGTCGACCCAACAGA
The DNA here is from genome assembly GCA_019973895.1 of Chrysanthemum seticuspe. Taxonomy (NCBI): domain Eukaryota; kingdom Viridiplantae; phylum Streptophyta; class Magnoliopsida; order Asterales; family Asteraceae; genus Chrysanthemum; species Chrysanthemum seticuspe. The sequence goes on from BPTQ01000009.1 coordinate 256,061,198, forward strand.
AGAACAAATTCTTCAAAGATGTTAAACATTACTTCTGGGACGACCCCTACTTATTCAAAATCTGTGCGGATCAAGTCATCCGACGGTGTGTTTATGGACAAGAAGCTCTTGACATTCTCAAAGCTTGCCATGCTGGACCCACCGGGGGCCATCATAGTCCAAACTACACCGCCAAAAAGGTGTTTGATTCTGGGTTTTATTGGCCCACAATTTACAAGGATGCCCACGAATTTGTCAAAGCCTGTGATGCTTGTCAACGTCACGGGAATATCTCACAAAGAAATGAAATGCCGCAAAACGCCATTCAAATGTGTGAGATTTTTGACATCTGGGGCATTGACTTTATGGGGCCATTTCCTTCATCTCGCGGTAATAAATACATACTCGTGGCCGTTGACTATTTGTCAAAATGGGTTGAAGCGAAAGCTTTACCTACCAATGATGCCCGAGTAGTTGTGAAATTTTTAAAATCTCTTTTTGCCAGGTTTGGAACTCCACGTGCTATAATCAGTGATCGTGGTACGCATTTCTACAATGACCAGTTTGATAGAGTCATGCAAAAGTATGGTGTAACTCACCGTCTCTCTACTGCGTACCACCCCCAAACAAGTGGGCAAGTGGAAGTTTCCAACCGTGGTATTAAAAGAATTTTAGAAAGGACAGTAGGCGAAAATCGTGCATCCTGGTCGGATAAACTGGATGACGCACTCTGGGCCTTCCGTACAGCTTACAAAACACCCATCGGGTGTACTCCATACAAGCTAGTGTACGGAAAGGCATGTCATCTTCCGATTGAGCTTGAGCACAAGGCATACTGGGCCTTAAAACATGCCAATTTCGATATTCAGACAGCTGGTGATCACAGAAAAGTTCAAATGAATGAACTAAATGAACTCCGTGATCAAGCATACGAGAACTCTTTGATCTACAAACAAAAGACAAAGAAGATTCATGACTCTAAAATCAAGAACCGCGTTTTCAACATTGGTGATCGAGTCCTTCTTTTCAATTCTAGATTGAAGATTTTCTCGGGAAAGCTCAAGTCCCGTTGGTCTGGTCCATTTACTATCACTAAGGTTTATCCTTATGGCACCATTGAGTTATCTCAGCCCGATGGTCCAAATTTTAAAGTGAATGGTCATCGATTGAAGCATTATTTTGGAGAGGACATTCCTCCTGTGATTGTCCCGGATCTACAAACTTTCCCCATGAACCAATGAATGCGGGGATCGAGTCAAGCTAGTGACTCGGGAATCAAAAACAGTAGCACACCACATGGGTTTTCACCCGTGAGTATCACCCTAGTGTGGGGGAGTTGCCCCACGCTGTTATATATAAGCCTCTCTCTATACAAAAAAAAATGTGTATATATCAAAAATAAAATAATGGTCGTAGTATTTCCCTTTTATGTTCTATGTTTCAGCGTAACCACCGGTACTTTGAATATTGAGGGCAATATTCATTCTAAGTGTGGGGGGGGGGGGGAATTCTCACGAATTTTATCATGTAATTATTCCACCCAATTCCCCCGTTTTTGGCCAAATTTTTTTTTTAGTAAGTGTTTTTCACTTACTCAGCAAATGGTAATCAGTCCGCCATGTCTAACCCACAAAAGGATTGGCTAATCCAGGAGCAAACGGCTCTTGGTAAAGATATCTCAAATCCGTTGACGGCTTGCAATATGCCCAAAATTGTATGGTGTTCAGCTCACCATATCTTTAATTATTGAAGAGTTGGCTAGCCCGCAAGTTTATGGCTTGTGGTAAAGGCAGTGGAAAAACCATAATTGGTAATCAGCTCACCAAAGATAATATTGATAATTTATCTAAGAGTTGGCTAGTCCAGAAGCAAACGGCTTCTGGTAAAGACAAATCAAATCCGTTGGAAGCTGGTGATTTGCTCAAAATCATTTGGTTATCAGTGTACCAAGGTTCTTACTTGAACTGAAACATTTGGCTACTCCAGAAGTAATGGCTTTTGGTAAAGAGATGAAATCCATTAATTTTTCTCAAAACATTGCTAGGGACTAGCAATATCTTAGTGTGGGGGATTGATGAGTGTCTAAATACTCATCATTTTTGTACCATTTAAACTGCAAAAACATCTGAAAACACTCAGAAATGCATCAAAATGATAAAAATATCACAAATAAGTGTTTTATGTGTTTTAAATGCAAAAATATCAAAATCTGGTGAAAAACGTATCAAGTTTGCATAATTGGCAGTTTTAGTCCCCCAAGTTTCAAAAGTTGTCAAAAATAGTCCCTGGTAAATCAAAATAAAGAAAAATATCATTCAAGGTCCCTGAAATATTCGAAGTTGTCAAAAATGGTCCTTGAATGAATCTTTGGTCAAATGGCAGAAAATGTCCCTCAACTTTACAAAAATGACATAAATGGTCCTTGGATATTTGAAAAAGTGAAAATTATCAAATGTGGTCCTTGTACTAATCATAAATGGCAAGTTTGGTCCTTGTAATATCTTTGGAAAAGTGGCAGGTTTGGTCCTTCAAGAATTCACAAATTACAACAATGGTCCTTGTATTAATAAACAAACCAAACGGACCTTTGTATATTAAGAACCCCAGCCAAAACCCAAAGAACCCTGTCATTATCCTGTGACCCCCCCCCCCAATTGTGAACCCTCGGTCAAATAAAGTCAAATCCCGCCCCCTGTGTCTCCTTCACCACTTGCCGCCATAGCCTTCCACCTGTAGCCTCCACCATAAATGCTTCCCCACTCCTTTTCTCCTCCCCAACACAATATACATCACCTCTTGTCCCCCCTCCTCTTCTCCCTGGTCAAAAAGACCATCATACCACTGTTCACCTTTTGGCGCCAAATTGCAAATCAAAGGCTGAGATGAGTTGCAGTGATCCAAAGGCCAAGATTAATGATGGGAATTACTCAGAGACTCAAGTGGAACCCTAATTTGAGTATATAAAAGGGAAGAGAAGGCTCTAAGACAACTATCTAGAATAATTGTAATTTTAGCTTATGTCGTTTTTAATTAAAATTCAAATTCCAGTGTTTGTTTAAGCTTTAAGCTCTGTATTTCAAGTTACTAGTGTGAAATAAAACTTTTGTTAACATCAATTTCAGCTCTAAGTTTCATTTTCAAGTTTATGCAATTTCATGTTCAAAATCTCAAAAAGATCAAATGATGTTTGTAGCTGTTGTTAAGGACTGAATAAGCCATATAAGCTCCTCATATAGCTTATTAAAGCTATTAGAGACCCTTAAAAGCAGTTTAGAAGTAAAAAAGAAAAATACCAAAAATTCCAAATAAATAGTTGAAAAATCAAAAATCCATGAAGAAGATCATCAAAGCTGGAGCAGGGTTGATAAAGGATTGCCCTTGGGTTTAGTGCTTCTTGGGAAGCTATAGGATCTGTTCTCAGTCCTTGGTTATCATTTTTCACTTGGAATCCACTTGTAAGCCATTTTGACCCATTTTTGCATTTCACTGTGTAAGACAGTTATAAGCTCAAGTTTGTGTGTTTTTGTGTTTCTTAGTTATAGTTAAGTCTAATTATCAAATAAAAACAGTTGCTTGTTATTTTAAATTTGTAGTTAGCAAAAATCTTATTTTAACAGTTTTAATAGCATAATCATCATTTCTTGGTTTTATGTTGTTAAAGCTGTTGTTTAGTGTATCTTTAGTTTCATTAAATGATAATATGAGGTCTGAAATCATTGACATGGTCCTAATCAGTGTTTTGCTTTGAAAAGCTTCTTAACAGTCTTGAAAAAGGGTGTTTGGATTTGTTTGAATCACTGTGGTATAGGTTGTTCTAGCTGTTGTTCTTATTTGGTTCATATCTCAGTAGGTCATAACAACTCATAGTAGCAAAGAAAACTAGTCCTTGTTTGTTCAATAGTCAAAATACCTTTTGATCTCACACCATTTCATCATTGTTAAGATTTTAAAGGTGAAACTCATCATAGCTGTTTAAAACTTGGTAATTTAGCTTATTATAGTCTTAATATAACTTAATACAACATAATCAATAAGTAGAATAGATCATAAGTTCATAAAAGTCAAACTGCTTTGTAGCTTAAAAAGTCAAAATATGCTCTGTACACAGATTAGCTACCCTATTTCACAAGCTCTCACAGAGCTTGTTATTTAGCTTTAGCCTGTGATTTTTGGTTCTTTGGAAAGCCAACCTAGCTATCTCAAGGTCCCAAGCTTAATTTTCCAATTTGCAGCTTATTTGGTAGGGCTGCATATAGCTTTTAGTTTTGTCCAACTGACTCAGCATACACTGAGTCATCCTCAGTGGTTTTTCAGTTTCTTCATAAGCTTCTCACAAGCTTATTAGTGTAAACCAAACTGTGTAATTTAGCTTTTTGGAAAGCTTAATTGGTCAACTTGCTAGTTGCAGTCTTTGTTTTCATTTCTTAGCTTATTATAGTGCTTAAAATCTAGCTTAAAGGTGCCTAGTGAAAACAAAGGTGTCCTGTGCAAACAGTTAAAACTAGTGCTTTTTTTAGCTTATTATGTGCTTATTTCTGAGTAATTTGCTTTTTCAATTGTCACTTTAGCTTATTATCAGTATTTAGCTTATTTTCATTTTTCATTTTGCTTATTAAGTAGCTTATAAGTCATTTGGCTTTAATCTTTTGCTTATTTCCAAATTTTGTCCACTGTTGAGATAAATAAGCTCAATACTGAGCTTATTAGCAGTTTTCAATAAAAGTTGTAGTTATAAAAAGTGCTTATTTTAAGTAGCTTAACAAGTTTGTGAAGAAAAATCAAAAAAATAAAATAGTTGCAAAAAGGCAGTGCTGGGATTCGAACCCTGGCCACCCAGCTCACCACACACACACACTACCACTCGCCCTTGGGTCTTTTTCTGTTTTTCTTTGCATAGTTTAATACATAACCCTTGTTTTCCATTTAAGCTTATACGAGCTTATTAGCTTATTTCCAGCTTATTTAATCTAGCTTTTTTCAACTTTTGTATTTTTCTTAACTTTGTATTAGTATAAAGTATTTTATAAAAAAAGTTTCAGATTTTTCTAAATAGTTTTAGTATTTTTAAACATTTAATCAGTGTAAAATCGTATTTAATTCATAATAAAAAATATAAAAGTCTAAAAAATATAAATCTTTTTTCTAAAATTTTCTTTTGTCATATAGTAGGTAAGAAAATTGTTTTTACACTTGTAGGACTTTTATTTCATAAATTTTACGTTTTTGCTTGCGCACTCGCGTAATTTTTATACTTAACGTACGTTTTCATTTTAAATCACATTTTTAGATAATTTAAGTTTACGTTTTAGTTAAAATAGTTTATTTAAGTTATTTTATTTTATAAATCACAAAAACATCATTGTAAAAATAGTGATAGCGTTTATTTAATATATTTTAACTTTTTAATTTTCTTTAATTTGCATTTAAGCCCCTGTAATTTACAAAACTTTTCTTTAGGTATAAATAACTCAAAATCCTTACTGATCACTATCCTTAGTGATTATTCGACATCTGACTGTGTTAAACACCATTCATCCTCCGTGGGACTTAACGACCCAGGAATCCACTATATTCCTCTGATCTTAATTGCATTTGCTTCCAGACTGTTTTAAGTTTGTTACGGTTGACCATTCACAAGTGGTCAGCTTGTGTGACTAAACTTGACTGTTCGGGAGCCAATTACATGTTCTATCACCTTCTCGAACGTTTTGATGAGGTCAACAAATCTACTCGTCCTTAGAACTTAGGATTACAAGCACAATGGTGCTCTTCTCTAGTCTTAGGCAAAACTTAGAAACGATAGAAAATGTACTACATGTTTGTAACATTCTCTTAGTTTTAGAAATATGTGTACCATTTCTCATGTTTTATTGAATGAAACTACATGTTGTATGCTATATAGTTATGAGAATATGTTTGGTGCTATAATACATAACTCATTTGGATGTTAACATCACTTTTTACATATACATTGCTGTCAAAAGAATGCAGGTACACAGTTCCCTCAATTTTGCCTAGACGGATGCCTCACAGGAAGGATCTATGGGATCCGTGCAACCGAAACATATTTCCTTACTAATATAAATCTCATTTGCAGGAAATTATGCACCATACACTTGTTTTCTAACCTTTGTTTTGTAGATTTTCAACATACACATGAAGACTTTGACACCCTCAACAAGGGGGAGCTTTTCGTCAAAGCTAAGCATTGCAAAAACGCTTGAAATACATTCACTTAGGTTTTCTATACTACTTGACGCCCTCCTCAAAAGGGAGCACTCGTCAAGGGGAGCATTTCGTCAAAGACGAAACCATTGCAAACATACTTGCAACACACTCGTTTAGTCTTCCTAACTACTTGGCACCCTCAACAAAGGGGAGCATCCGTCAAAGGGGATCTAAGACGAGAATCTTTCTCTCCTCTTACTCTCTATTTTTCATTTTGTTAATTTTTCACAAGTTTTTCTCAAAACAATGTGTTAGTTTCTTTTCGACGCTCTTTTTGTTTCGACTAAAAGGGGGAGAAGAGAGTAAAAACTCCAATTCAAATTTTTACAAATTTTATTTTCTTCTTAAAATAATCTTATGTTTTGTCATCAACAAAAAGGATGAGATTGTGAATACAAATAATCCATAAAAACATTTATTTATATTTTACGATTTTCTAATGTTTTGTCGATAACAAACGTAAAATCATTTTAACGAAACAAATAAAATACGTAAAATGTTTGAGCCAATAGTTTACTAACACACTTTTATTAAACATATTAAAACCATATCAAAACATGTTTAGTAAATAAGTTATATAAAACTAAAGACATTTTTATATAAACACTAAACAAGTAATATTGTTTACAGCTTATAAAATTGCATATGTATAACAACTAGTGTTTACATAATATAGAAATGTACATATATACTTTGTATATATTGTAATGGGTAAAGTAATGGGTAAAAACCAAAGTTCATGACCCATGACCCATGATCCATTGACTAGGTACAATGAATGTTGTTGGGTAAAAACCAAAGTCCATAACCCATACCTATGGAGCATGATCCATAACCCATGACCCATTGCATGACATCATGCATGAAGTCATGTTGGATATTATCCATGATCCATGACCCAAAGTCCATGACCCATGACCCAAGATCCATAACCCAGTGACTAGGTACATTGCATCTTGTTGGGTATCCATAATCCATTACCCATAACCCATGGTTCATAACCCATAACCCGGTTCGCAACCCGAAATCCATACTAAACTGACCTAGTAGCCGGATCCCTCTAGGGAGGGATCCGTGGGAACCGTGGGACAGTAGACAAGTTTTTGTCTATAAATAGTTAGCCATTTCTCTCTTGCTCACTACCACTTCACATATACTTTCTCCCAGTATTCTAACATCTCTAACCTCTGATCCAAATGATCATTCTATGTAGTTTTATATTTTTGTGATTCTCTAGGTTCCTCTTAAGGCCGAGATCACCACCTCTTTGAGACGTGCAAGCTCAAGGTCATGAGTTGCTAAGCTTCGTCATCATCAAGACCACTGAAGTGTATCTTGTTGATAGTTCTTTCGTCCCTCCATAGAAGTGTTATGTTGAAGGCATTAGTGAAAGGTGCCGAAGGGTCATGTCAAAGGCATTTGTGAAAGGTGTCAAGGGTGTACATTTGATATGATGCATCAATGTACAAGATAGATAGTTTGGGTTAAAGGATATTGATATCCTTCTAGTATTGTAACAAGGAGTGTGTCTACTTTGGGGTAGTTGTGTTGTGGTGTAGTGTTGGGTAGTAGTTTCTCCTTTGTAATGGAACTCGGTATCTAGCCTTGTACCGGATAAAGTGTAGGCGACGTTGTGATAGGTTTGGTTCTACCTCGTGGAAGAACCCGGTGTCTAGCCTTGTACCGGATAAAGAGTGGGCGACGTTGTGAAGGTTTCTCTGCCACATTAAGGAGCTTGTGTTGTGTAGTGCTTACAAACTCTCGAGTGGGGTACTCGAGGAGTGGAGTAGGGCAAGGAAGGTGTCCTTGTAGCCGAACCACTATAAATACTCTTGTCGTTGTTTTGTGTTCCTTTACTCTTTACTCTTTGCATTACTTACTTATATGCTTATCTACCAATATCCAACACACAAATCAAATAGATTGATGATAAGGATTTAAAAGGTACACTTTTGAGGGGTCATTTAAGCCCTTAATCGATCACTTTTATATCCGTTACTGCTTAATTTAGTTCCTTTTCACTTTTTAGGTCTCTTGAAGGAAAATTGCTGGAATGACACTTATTCGGATGAAAAGGCGTGAATATATGAAGCAAATGGCCAAGTCAAGATCAAGACACTCAAGCTGCTAGAATTGAAGGTGACGGCGTCACAGGTAGAAGGCGACGCCGTCGCAACGTGCTCCAAATTTGTGACGGCTTAGTAGCGAAATTTCTATTTTGTACCCGACGGCGTCAGGTTTTAAAGAGTAGGGCGTCACAACTCAGACGGCCTAGATTCAGATCCCGACGGCGTCTTAAGATGAAGCCGACGGCGTCACAACCATAAGGTGACGACGTCACATGGTTGAAGTGGTCAAGACGAAACCCTAATGGCGGCGATCCGACGACGTCACATTAAAAGAGTGACACCGTCGCAAGTTGTAGCTGTATATATAGAATTCGAATTTTCAGACTTTTAAAGAGGTAGTTTTGTGGAGTAAAACCTAAAAATGATTTTTGGCTGTCTTGGGCAGTATCTTAGGGTTCTCATACCCTATTTTACAACAAGATAAGTAATTTACTTAATTGATTCAATTATATCTTCAATTGTATGTGTGTATGCTTGCATGTTTTCCATGTCCGACTAATTTACTTGTGTGTTTGCTTAGATCTATGAAACCTAGGGATTTAATATTGATTGGTTGTCTCTTATCTTAATTGTGATTGACCTAGGATTGCGATAGGTCATTTGTTGTGTTTTTAATGCTTGAGTAATCTTTGTGAACATTAGTTTATAATCACCTAGAGTTATTGTAGGCAAAACATCCAAATATAACCTTAGAGTTAGTTTATGAATCATAGAGATTTCGTAGGCAATAACCTTAAGGTAGTCTCAAAGAGTTAGGGAAAAAAGCATACCCTACGACCTTAGAAGACACAACGCGTTAAGAATGAGGATGTGACAATTCAACCATCAATAGGAGATAACTAGGGAGTAGTAGCATCTAGGTAAACACATCTTTAATCATCATACAAGTACACATCAATTAGACATAGACTACCCCTTAGCTTAGTTAATTAGATTTTAGAAAACTAGAATGGGGGGGTTGAATAGTTTTACCGATTAAAACTTGGTTTTAAACTATTTAGATCGACTTATGTCAATTTATTAAACATGTGTGTTGGATGTTGATTGACAAGCATATATAAGTATGTAATGAAAAGATAAGGAGTAAGAAGCACAAAACCACAACGTGAGTATTTATAGTGGTTCGGCTACAAGGACACCTTCCTTACCCTACTCTACGCCCTGAGTCACCTACTCGAGAGTTCGTAAACACTACACGACACCAACTCCTTATGGCGGAGAAGCCTTCACAACGTTGCCTACTCTTTATCCGGTACAAGGCTAGATACCGGGTTCTTCAACGAGGTAGAACCAAACCTATCACAACATCGCCTACCCTTTATCCGGTACTAGGCTACATACCGAGTTCCATTAAAATGGAGGAACTACTACCCAAACACTACAAAACACCTAACCCTAAAGGAGATCTACTCTTTTTAATAACATCAACAAGGATATCAATATCCTTTGACCCAATACTAATCTATCTTGTACATCGAATCACACCATATCGAATGTACACCTTAGGCACCTTTCACTAATGCCTTTGACTCGATCTTCAAGGCACCTTTCATTAGTGCCTTTAGCCTTGACTTCTAAGCACCCTTCACTAGTGCTTTCAATACGGACGATCGACACCCTTCACTAATGTCTTCGTCTTGACTCTTTTAGACATCTTTCACTAATGTCTTCAACACTACACTTCTTATGAGAAAGAAGAGAACTATCAACAAGAGAACCTCATTAGTCTTGATGATAATGAAGCATGGCAACTCATGGACTTGAGCTTGCTCGTCATCAAAATATGGTGATCTGATAACGCTACACGCGTCGTTCGGGGTCAAAGGAACTTCCTTTTCTTCGAGCAAGTTTTATAACACCCTAGGCAGTGAACCTAATCGTTGTAGTGTAGTATTAGGGTAAGCCACGGGTATTGATATCGTTCTCTAGGGGAATAGGAATGCTAGTGAGAAGTTACTACGCTAAGGTTGGGGTTGAGGAAGATTATTTTTTTTTATCTTTTTTATGTTTTTAGGAAATGGAAAAGTACGAATCTCGGGGTTTGGATTTGGGGGTTGGTATTGCTACCGATTACTCTACTTATCTAATTATCTAATCTAAGGTGTATGTAGTCTATGTCTAATTATTGTGTGCTTATATGATAGTTTAAAGATGTGTTCACTTAGGTTTTACTACTCCTTAATTATCTCCTATTGATGGTTGAATTGTCACGTCCTTATTCTTAATTGCGTTGTGTGTCTAAAGTTGTAGGGTATGCGTTTATCCCTAACTCTTTGAAGTTACCAAAGGTCTCGTCTACAAAAAACCACTAGGGATCATAAACTCTAACTCTAAGGCCTCTTTGGATGGTTTAGCTTACAACCACTCTAAGTGCTATAACCTAAGGTTCACAAAGATTAATCAAGCATTAAGTACACAGCGAATGACCTATCGCATTACTAGATCATTAACAATTAAGATAATAGACAACCAATCAATATTCAATAATTAAGTTTCATATTCCCTAAGCAAACACACAAGTAAATTAGCCGGACATAGAGAACATGCAAGCATACACACAAATAATCAAAGACATAATTGAATTAATGAATTAAAACACTTATCTTGATGTAAGATAGGGTTTGGAACCCTAAAATACTGTACAAGACAGCCTTGGTTCGGTTTAGGTTTTTACTCCAAAAGACTACACACAAATACTGAAAAATTCGGATTCTATATATAAGATTACATATGCGACGGCGTCACCTTATGTTGTGTGACGCCGTCGGGTCGCCGTCATTAGGGTTTCGTCTTGGCCACGTTAGTCTTGCGACGGCGTCACCTTGTGCTTGTGAGGCCGTCCTCTTCAACTTCTAACGCCGTCTGGATTGAATCTAGGCCGTCTGAGTTGCGACGGCCTACTCTTTTAAAGCCTAACACCGTCACTTGAAAATAAGAGATTTGGCTTTTGTCCCGTCACAAAATCCTCCGACGGCGTCGCAGTTAAGCAGTGACGCCGTCACCTTGTCTTTTCAGCAGCTGGAGTGTCTCGATTCTTGACTTTGGCCATTTTCTTTGATAGATATAAGTTTTCACATACACATCAAACCATAACACAAAGTGGCGTATAAATGGAATTCTAGAGAGAGAAAGTTAGAGGTTTAGGGACCTTAGTGAGAGAAAGTGAAAGATATTATTATGAGCTCCAACTCTCTACCTTGGAAGGTAGAGAGTATTTATAGTCTTACATAAATCGCCACACATCGGGCTGTGGATCAGGCATACAGTGGGTAAAGACCCGTCCGTCCTCCACGGTGTTACTTAACTAAAAACTACCTAACTTAAAAGAACTACGACAATGAGCTTTCTAACGATTACATATACTTGAGGTGACCGACTCTTTAATATCTAGAATTTCTAATTCCTAACAATCTCCCCCTAAGGGAGGTCACCTCAGTTATGTACCAAAATTACATTAAATACAAATAGATATAACATTAACAATTGATCTTGCATTCTTGATGTAGTCTTTTGCTCCTAAGCTCGTAGTCATTGATTCTTCACATTGCATGTTTGGTTACTTCAAGTGGAGGTCTTTTACTGATCCACGTGATAATAATTTTGAGCCATCATTTGAGATCATCAGCTATCAAAAATCTCTGTGACATCCTTTGTGGTGTTGGTATTATGTGATGTTGTGACTTTAGGACCGACATGCTCACATTCTGGATCATGATATCTTCACATCAGAGTAGCGGAAGCTCTAGTTGATTCATGATATTGGCAGCAGCGTAGCAGAAGCATGGAGTGAAAATATCAGAGTCATTGATGCACTAATCATGATTTCTTTTGAGTTGAATGTGTTAAGTGAGCATGCGGCTATGGATTGACCGCTTCATTCTGATCAGCTGCAAACGTCGGGCGTACCTGCATACAACAGTTAGCAATAAATCGCATGAAAGTGTCTTTGATCACTTTCGTTGAATTGAGGTACACGGCCCACGGTTCCCCGTTGATCAGTACATGTACTGCCTGTGATCAGGTATAATTCCGAAGAATTTCCTTGACAGGGTTTCGCAGCTGCTCTAGCTGTTCTCAAACCGGAACGTCTCAAAGAAGACAACACGGAGTGAGTGAACCAGCGAATTTAAGTCCACTGATTGATGAAAAGAGATTTGAAAAACAATCGTGTATTGCTCAATAGAAATTGTTTTTGCAATACAACGAAGGTTTTATTAAAAATCAATTATCAATCATAAAAACACCTTTTGGTTTGAAAAATGAGTACACGGTCGATGTGCTAAAGAAAAGAGATTTTAAGCACAACGACCGGTTTTTCAAAGGTATCCGTCAATCCATAACCTGGACCAGGATTGATTCAAAAGATTGAATCGCCCCATTGTTTCTGTTCAGTTGTCACATGGTTGATCTATATAATAGATCTCACATGCCACCTACCAGGAGCTTGTTTGATGTTGGCTCCATAAGGCTTTCCATCTTCATTGTGAATATGTAAACACATCACTCAGATGTTCTTGCAATACCACAAGGATAATGCGTAGGACTCAAGATATAATCTCTCTTTCCACATTGTGTGAAACAGAGAGTCTTCATTGAAAGTGTCCTAATGAGATTTATTGATGATCTCGTGGCTCTAGACTCAATTTGTGCATATTTGGATCCTGTGCCGGAGACTAGGGAGAGGGTCTCCTTCTTCAATATCAACAATCTCTAAGAGAAAGTCGATAGATAATGTCGGTTCCCCGTGAGAATGAAACAAGTCCTTTTAAGAGGAACTTGAGTGGTTTGGAAAGTTGAAGTGCAGTGCGTCATTGGGTCCATGACGTCTTGTCTTCAATACCGATGTTACCATCAGTAGCATATGAAGTGAACCCGGTTTCTGCCCTAAGGTTGAATAAATGGAGGGCTATTTGTTTTCACCCTTTTCTCATTCAATTCTTTTTAATTCTTCAACCCCTTCAGTGCTTACCGAGACTTCATAGCTAGAAACTTGTTGGGTTTATTCCAGTACTAGCTCAGTCTCAGTCTGCACTCTTCCCATATCTCACTTTTCTCCTTTTATCATCATACCTAAGGACTTCTACACTAACTAGTGGATTGTCCCTGGGTAGATCCCTCCGGTTCTGGCGGATCATGGGAACAAAAACCTAACCTTATCATCCTTATATCACCATACATAAAGTAAAGTTGGTAGGTCTTTTTGGTATTGTTCATCTGCCATATGGAACCAATTGAAAACCATTTGAAAATCAATTCAAATACTTATGATATATTATCAAAGCATTTTGTACCTGAAATTGTTTTTGATATTTTTAGAACTAGAACTCCCCCTCAACATGTGCATCAAGTATTTGAAATTTTTTTGCACACGGAGGCAAGAGAAAGAATTAACTTCTTTGATTACCATTTTCTAAAAGATATCAACATCACTTCCCACATCAAATCAAGTAGATAGAGCATTTCCGGGAAGGATGAGGTTTCCATAAATTTGCTCCCCCTCAATATGTGCCTCGGGGTTTGAAGAGAGTTTTGCACATACTAGAGGGAACCTGCACATTGAGATAAGTTGATCACATTTCAAATCATAGGTTTAAGATAGATGCTCCCCCTCAACATGTGCATGGAAAATTTGAAATCGTTTGTCACATGTGGGAAGGACAGCATGTACATCCTTATAAAACCATTTACCGAATTATCAGTTTAAATCCAATTTAAATCACACATTCTCCCCCGATCACAATTATCAAATCATTTGAGATTTGTGATCTCTTATAGATTTAAATTGATTTTGAAAGCTTTTAAGGAGAATTGTGACTTGATTATGAAAGCGTTTGAACTGATAAGGATCGACTCCATTGATAAAACATGCATGTACATCTTTTGAAAACAATTTAATGCCAAATAACTTTTTAATTTAATTGAAATCATTCTCCCCCTCAATCAATGACATAGGTTGTTGATTGAGAGATAGAGATTTTGACAAATAAGTCCTGATGATTATCAAAAATAGAGATCGAGTTATTTTTCAAAGCATTTAGTTTTCAGTGATAAATGTTTATAGAATCAGAGCATGGAATTTTGAAAACATGATAAAACATGGCTCTGTTCTTTCTTTTAAAACCGGGTTATTGCCTGAAGATGACAATAAACCATTTTTTTTTTTTTTTTTTTTTTTTTTTTTTTTTTTTTTTTTTTTTTTGGAATTCGAACAACATCTAAAGACCCGTGTCATTCTTTGAATGACATCACAAAGACCGTAGATATTATCGAACCGAGAAAAACATGACAAATTGACAATATTTTTTGAAGATTTTTTTTTTTTCGAATTTTTCAGATTTTTATGGATTTTGAAAGTTTTATAATTTTGTATTTTGTTTTTCGAATAAATATTTACAAGAGATAGATGAAGATAGACCTTTACTCCTCGTCTTCCTCCTGAAGACGTTTGAGAGTTTCTGGTTGAAGGCTTTTCAAACCAAGACGTGGAAGAATAAACTCAAAACGTTCTCTTGGAAGAGCTTTGGTGAAGATGTCTGCTAACTGATATTCAGACCTCACAAAATATAGTTCCACCACACCTTTTTCCACTTGTTCCCTGATGAAATGATGTCGAATGTCGATATGCTTTGCTCTTGAGTGTTGAACGTTGTTGCATGAGAGAGCAATAGCACTTTTATTATCACAGTACAGAGGGATTTTGTTGAATTCAAAGCCATAGTCAGATAATTGAGATCTCATCCATAAGATTTGAGCACAACAAGATGACATGGCTATGTATTCAGCCTCTGTAGAGGAAATAGAAGTACTCATTTGCTTCTTTGAAGACCAGCTCACAAGCTTATCACCCAAAAACTGAGCACCTCCAGATGTACTTCGACGTGTATCTTGACAACCTGCATGATCAGCATCTGCATAGGCCGTTAGTGACATACCGGTGTCCTTCGGGTACCATAGTCCCATATTGATGGTTCCTTGGAGATACCGAAAGACCCGTTTAACTGCTTCAAGGTGCCTTTTAGTAGGCTTAGCCTGGTATCTAGCACACATGCAAACAGCGAACAAGATGTCTGGTCTACTAGCTGTGAGGTACATCAGGGATCCAATCATACTACGATATTTCGTTTGGTCAATCATGATCCCTGAGTGGTCCTCATCTAGTTTGGTTCGATCAATCATGGGGGTGTCAACAGGGTCACTTGAATCAAATCCAAATTTCTTTAAGATCTCAGTTGCATATTTAGATTGATTTATGAAAATGCCTCCGGGACTTTGTGAAATTTGTAATCCCAAGAAAAATGACATTTGTCCCATCATTGACATTTGAAATTTTGAGCTCATTTCATTAGAAAAACGATCACATTCCATTGGGTCTGTCGAGGCAAAAATAATATCATCAACATAAATTTGAACATGAGTTAAATGTTTGCCTGACTTCCTGGTGAACAATGTAGGATCAACTGCTCCTTTGCTGAATCCGGTTGATAGAAGAAACTTTGACAGTGTATCATACCATGCCCTTGGAGCTTGCTTTAAACCGTAAAGAGCCTTCTTCAGACGATAAACATGAGTAGGATGCTCTTGATTCACAAATCCTTCAGGTTGGCTGACGTAGACGACTTCTTTAAGATCTCCGTTCAGAAATTCCGTTTTCACATCCATCTGATAGACTACCATGTTCTTACTAGCAGCATTAGCCAGAAAGATTCTGATTGCCTCGATTCGAGCAACAGGAGCAAAAGATTCTTCAAAATCAATACCCTCCTCTTGACGGTATCCTTTAGCAACTAATCGAGCCTTGTTCTTCAACACATCACCATGCTCATCAAGTTTCACTTTGAAGATCCATTTAAGAGCTATAATCATAGCACAGTCTGGAGCAGGTACTAACTCCCATACATCAAGACGATCAAACTCATGAATTTCATCTTGCATGGCATTGAACCAGCTATCTTCATTCATGGCAGTTTTAACATCTTTTGGTTCGATCTTAGATAGTACGGAGTTGAAGAAGCACCATAAGGCATCGGTTGCAAGTTGTTTCCGGGTTGATACAGGACGAGAGGGATTACCAATGATGTTGTCTAATGGATGATCGTGAGTCCATTTTCTGAGGTGTTCGTGTGGCAGTTGTTGAGGGGCTGAAGTAGCTGAGTCGATGTCTCCTGAAGAAGATGGTTCTGATGATGATTCAGGAGCAAATATGTTTTCAAATGGAGCATCTTCAGGAGTAGCAAAGGGATTAACTTCATCATTGATGCCCGAAACATTTCCATGATGTACATTTGAAGGATGATGATTTGTTGATGAGACTGAAGGATCAACAACAGGTGCTTCTTGACTTAAAGATATTGAGACTGAAGGATTGACTTCATTCACAGGAATATGAGCATTCTCTGTTGTAGGGACCAACACCTCATTAGTAATTGAATCATACAGTTCATCAAACATAGGATCAAACAATTTCTTTAAATCATCTTCAGATGGAGGTACATATGGAGTTTCTTGAGAAGAGTTTGGAACAAGGGATGAACCAATGGGACTGTTTTGAAGTGCGGGTCCTGAGCTGGAGTGTCCAGGAGCCATTTGACCGGTCAGCTCATCAAACGTAACGTGAATTGTTTCCATGATATTTCGGGTTCTTTTGTTGTAGATTCGGTATCCCTTTTTGTTTGAAGCATATCCTACAAATATTCCAATGTCAGCTTTAGCCCTAAGTTTGCCTAAGTCTTGACCTTCATTAGTTGGATAACACAATGCACCAAACACACGAAGGAAAGAGAGATTAGGTTTTCTGTTGTGGACAAGTTCATATGGAGTTTTTCCATGAACAGTGTGAATCAGAGAACGATTTTGTGTGTAGCATGCAGTGGCAATAGCTTCAGCCCAGAGAAACATTGGAACCTTTGAGTAAATCAGCATTGTTCTAGCGGCTTCAACAAGAGTTCGATTTCGTCTTTCAACTACACCGTTCTGTTGAGGAGTTCGTGGTACACTTCTTTGATGGCTGATTCCAACGCTTTCATAGAATTCACTAAGTTGTTTGTTGACAAACTCAGTTCCATTGTCTTCTCTGATAATTCTAACGGTTTTGTTAAGACGAACTTGCAGCTGTTTGATGAGTTTGATGATGATATCAGGAGTTTCATCCTTTGTCCTTAAGAACTTGACCCAGGTGAATCTAGAGTAATCATCGACCACAACTAACACATATTTCTTCCCAAAGATATTCTGCACCCTCATTGGTCCACATAAATCCATATGAATCATATGAAGAATTTCTGTGACAGAGTTAGTAGGTTTGGGTTTGTGGGCAAACTTTTTGCTTTTACCCAATTGGCATGCTGAACAAAGATGGTCCTTTTCATACTTTAGTCTAGGTAAACCTACAACTAAGTCCTTTCTGGAAAGATCGTTGATGGTGCCGAAGTTCAAGTGATTGAGACGACGATGCCATAACCATGACTTTGTTTTTGAAGCCTTTGATAACAAGCAGATTGGAGAAGCCCTCATCATGTCATCGATAGAGATGGTGTAAAGATTTGAGCCACGAGTTCCTTTTAACAGTTCCTTACCATTAAGATCTCTAACAAAGCATGTATGTTTTCTGAAGGCTACTTCTAGATCAGAATCACAGAATTGACCAACAGAGAACAGATTATGACCCAAACCTTCCACATAGTAAACTCTAGAGATGACACTATCACCAACAACATAATCTCCATAACCCATAATAGCACCGAAATGATCATTACCAAATCTAACAGTCCCGATGAATTTGCTCACGAAGTTCATGAGCCGTGACCGGTCTCCAGTCATATGCTTGGAACAACCTGAGTCTAGGTACCACAGAACGATTTGAACGATCTGCAGTTGAACACAGACAAGAATGGATAACTGGATAATTGGGATCCCCATGCAAGAATGGATTCCATTTGGTTAGTAACAATGTTTGGAACACCCACATCAGAAATAGAAGCATTCATATCAGAAAGTGAGGCAATGGAATCATTGTGAATAGATGCAGTGCTAGTGTCTGTATTAGCCCTGTTCACAGTGTGATCACTTCTTAAGGGAATAGTTCTACCAGTATGCATCCATTTTCTAGTGGGCATTATCTGATTAGTCTTATGACCAACAGGTATCCAATAAAAGTCTATTTTGCTGAATGTTCTTCCTGTGGGTTTCCACTGTTTTCTAACTTTCTTTCGTTTTTGCCTTTTAGCCTTCTTAGCATGAATTTTTGCATTAACAATATTAACTGGACAATTAACATCATTAGACAGAACATTAACACCACATTCATGATTAGAAATAGAATTCAGGCAGACATCAGTACAAGGTTTGCAAATAGTATCAGAATTCGAATTAATTACAGTACGCCTAAGGCTAATACTAGAATCAACACGATTCGTTTTATTCAATTCAGGCTTATCGTTCCTAGATTGTTCTTCTACTCTCTTCCAGTGCACATTCTTAGCTTGAGAGGTCCTATCATTCCTTGTATTGTCTTGAGACTTTGACCTGCTCCGTTTAATGTCACTGATTACTCCTGTAGAGGGAATGGGAACATTAGTTGGTTTAACTACTCTTTGCATCACCTGTTTAGATGTGCTGGGATCTGAACTACATGCAGGTGCACTACGGTTCACATTCTTAAGACTAGAGGTACTGAGATTTGTACTCCTAGAAGGCACACTTGAGTTCTCTTTCTTAGCATTGACAGATCTAGAATCTGAACTACTTGAAGGCACACTACGGTTCACATTCAAAACATTGGGAATCGAGTGCATATCATACTTGGCATTAGGCATCGAGCATGGAATCAAAGGATTAACTCTCTCACCTAATGACTTTGGGCATATTGTGATCAAGCATTCTAAGATTTCTTGAGATCGTTTGGCATATAAGCATGCATGTCCAATTGCATTATCATGAGGTTTCTCTAACTTATCCTCTTCAACAATCTCACGCAGACATTCTAGGCAATCCTTAAGGGATGAGAAGTATGTTTGAATAGCAAGTTTGTTGTTCCTTAGATGAGGGGGGACATAAGTCACAGACAAAGCATATTTATCACAAGAGTGAACCTTTGATCCACCATTCTCCCCATTGGTCATTGGCATTTTCCCTTTTACCTGACTCTTCAGATTCTCTATTTCCTTTTGCAGTGAAGCTATTTGTTCGTTGTTTTTGTTACGATTGACCTTAATTGATTCGAATAACTCATTGAAATGACGTTTAACCTTTTTGTTTTCTTCCAGAAAACTTTCGTTTTCCTTTTGTAAAGCATTTACTAGGTTTTGAAGATGAAACGTTTGAGAATTCTGAGAATCTAAAGGAGGAGGCATTTGGGAGCCTGTCATATTGTTCGTTTGACCCTTTAATTGAGAGATTTGGGCTTTCAACTTTCTGATCGTGTTGCACTGAGCTTGAATCTGTTTATCACGTTTGTTAATTTGAAAAACTGCATCAAACTTTGGAGCATCTGAAGATGTCTTGATATTTGAAGTTTTGACATTTTCTTTAAGATGTTGATATTTTAGTTGTAAATTAAAATGCTCAACTTCTAGTTTAGAGAAATGTTTAACCAAATTGTTGTGATCATCCAGTTCAATTTTCTCGTTTAGTTTAGAATTAGTTTTTTCAAGCTCAATGACACGATTATGGGAGACTTTCAGGGCAACAGATAGTTCATGAAATTTGGAAGCATTAATAGAGCAATTTGAAGCAGTGAAAAAAATATCTTGAGCAACACATTCAGTAATAAGAGTCTCATTTAATGTATACAAGTTCTTCCTCTCAATCTCATTATATTTTAGTGCACTCTCATAATCACTAACTTCAACTATCATTGCATCAAATTCCTTTTCCATTCCCTTGATATCAGTTTCTATCCCCTTCTTAAGACTCTCAAAGTGACCTTTCAAAAGTTTAAAGAAAGGCATGACCTCAGTTAAATAACATTCTTTCATTTGCTCCAAACCCCTTTCTCCTTCAGTTATGCCAGTGGGTGTGATCCTTTTCTTGCAAGTTTTCTCAAAATCAACAAATAGTTGAAATATAACGTATTGGCTAATTAAGGTCTTGCTTTTAGTGGCAATTGTTCTAGGAACAAGATGCATTGGTGTATTAGGAGGATACACAGTCGCTCTAGGCATTTTCCAAAGGGGAGGGTTTGTTTCAACAATGTTTTCGGCTTTCTGCTTATCTAAATCCATTTTCCAGAAGACTTGTTCGGGAGTCAACAATGTCTGAGGCTTAAACTTGTTCAAGGAAATCCAGTTTTCCTTCTTGTAGTCATGAGGAGTGATAACTATTTTTTTTTCTTTGCATTTAGGATCATTTAGTTTCTTATTCATCCTTTCCCTAGTGATTTCATCTAGTTTTTTATCATCCTCTGTGCACTCAACGCAACTAGGTTTTTGTCTAGGTTTAAGAATCTCATTGCCATCATAGATCACACTTTGAGCTTCTTTTGCTATCTTTCCGTACTCAGGGTTGGGTTTATCTATAATGGGAACACTATGCTTATCGCTTAGAACTCTATGTTTAGTGATCATGTGAGCAGTCTGAATGGTGTTTCCTTGTACGTACAACTTATTTTCAAGTTTGTTTCTCAAAGTTTTCAGATTAGAAAAATCTCTCAAGAGTTTTGATTCCTTTGCATTAAATTCTTGCTTAAGCATTTTCACATTATCTTGAAGTTCTTGTTTTTGCTTAGCTGTTTTAGAAAGTTTTTCTTGCAAGGAATTTAATTCTTGTTTCAATACTTCTTCTCTAAAATTACTTTTCCTAATGACTGTACGTACTTGGTCATCCATTTCCTGCTCACGAGTGGTCAACTCAAATTTTGCACGTTGTTCATAAATAGCAACACGTTCTTTATAGGCATTAAGTTCAGAGATTATAGAATCATCAGGGGCACATGCAGTGTATTCATCAAAAACATAGTCATTGTTGACTGCAGAAGATGCATCACTTGGTACAACTTCACTTTCACTTTGTTTCACATATTGATCATATGGGACAACATCGGTATTACCCATATTTTCAATATTTGATTCAATAGTTTCAGTTGATAGTACTTTGTCATGCATTTTTTGCACATCAGCATCATTGTATAGTTTTAGTACCTCTGAGATGAGTTTGTCTTTGGATGGGCCAGCTTGTGGTGAAGAAGAGACCTTAGGAGAAACCATTGGAGAGAGGCTAGCCATGAAGATTGTGTGTGCCGTAGGTCCATCATCCACATCAGAGTCGTATGCATCACAATCAGCAACTTGAAAGGCATTCTGATGATTGTGACCTATCTCCTGAATAGGCTGCTCATCCACATCTGCATCATAGGTCTTGGCATTGCCCTTAGCTAGAAACAGCAATTCCTCTTCATCCAAAGCAGCACCATTGTCCTGAGCTTGTACCAGCAGCATCTTATCTCTGAAGTAATCAGCATTCTGTGGACGCTTTGGAGATGTGCAGTTCCTTGCAATGTGTCCCTCACCACCACAGTTATAACATTTGATTTGCTTAGCATGACCTTGGTTACCATTCCTTCCTCGATTCTGGTTGCCAACATAACCTCTACCAGCTCCACCTCTTCCCTGATCATACTGTCTTTCCTGAACTGGTTGCACCACGATCCTTCCATCTTTAACAGTGGCTTGATTGTGTGGGTTAGATGCTGTTCTGAGGTTGTTGTTGGTTTGTGGGAGAGAATTCATGTTTTGACTAATCAGAAGAGCTAGTTGATTAATGAAGTTACCCACGTGTGCATCAGCATCAGCTTGTTTGAACATAGGATCAGGAATGAGTTTGTGATTACCATTACCCAAAGGTATGACTTGTGATGCTTTGGTTGTGATTCCGATGTTTGAGTAGAAGGCAGTTGAGTCATTAGACGAGCTTGTCTCTCCCTGGTTGGTTTTGAACTGATTGAGAATCAATTTTTCAAACATAGCATGTCTCTCATTCTGAAGGAGTAAGGCATAGAGTTGCTCATAGTTTGTATTCTTCAATCCTTTAGTGAGCTTCACAGCGGTGACAAACTTGTGCCATTCGGGATTCATGTTGTTCACAAATTTTGAGTTCAGCTGAATGTTAGGCATAGTCATTCTGATGTTCCTCATGTCATTCACTAACTTATGAAATCTCACATAGTACTCATAGACATTCTCATCTGGTTTCATCTTGAAGTGTTTAAATTCGTCATAGAGTTGGGATTCTCTGTCTTCCATAGTTAATTCTGAACCTGAGAGAAGCATCTTAACATTATCCCAAACTGCCTTTGCATCAGTGTTATGATTGATCAGCTTGTAGATGTCTTTAGGAAGACCTTGAAGAACAATGTTTGAAGCCCTGATATCTGCATCGAATCTCTTTTTCTCCTTATCATCAAGCTCATCATACATCTTAGGTCTGTCCATTCCGTAAACAGGAGTACCATCTTCATTAGTATCAAGTATGTCTCTAGTCGTCTCAACTCGATATGGTCCTTCATCAATGGATTTGAGAATGTTGACACCATTTTCCTTTCCAAGGCAGTACAATCTGATTCGTTGAGCCCAAGAATCGTAGTCAGTTCTGTCAAGCATGGGTGGACGAGTATCTGACCCAGCTGCTTGAACATCCTCAGCAACAGTGGAGATGATAGTAGGAACGTTGGTAGACATGTTAACAGATAATATGGGATTTTATAACTCTATGATTAAACCGAGAAATAGATTCTTTCACGGGATTTTACTAAATCAAGAGAAAACCGTAAACAATCACCCAAGTCGCTAGAAGATAATGCACCAAGTCGCTAACACTTAATTCGCTACACCACTAAGTCGCTAGAGTCCCTAGTCGCTAGACACATGCAAGTCGCTAAGTAGTAACTCGCTAAGCCTCAAGTCGCTAGCAAAATTTTGGCAGCAATTCGCTACTCAAGTCGCTAAAGATACAAGTCGCTAAAGAGCAACTCGCTACAGACCAAGTCGCTACCACCAAGTCGCTACCCGTAGTGGAGAGTCCACTTCTTGTACTGTAAATCGCTAGATCTAAGTCGCTAGGTCTAAAACTGTAACTCGCTACAAATTTGTAAAGCAAGTCGCTACGAAGAAAGTAATCCGTGAGTTAAGTCGCTAGCAAGAAAAAACCACATAAACATCACTTTTCAATCCAAAAACAACCCAACCAAGATGATTCAAGCTTACCAAATGAAAACCTACACACTTGTGATGATTCTAAACATAAAAGTACTAACAAAATCCAAACTTTAACACAAGAAATCAACCAAATGATGCAAAAACCACTAAACTTTTTCAAACTCAAAAACCACCTAAAAACCACTAGAAATCCAAAGATGTGCAAGATATGATCCAACCATGGCTCTTGATACCAATTGATAGATATAAGTTTTCACATACACATCAAACCATAACACAAAGTGGCGTATAAATGGAATTCTAGAGAGAGAAAGTTAGAGGTTTAGGGAACTTAGTGAGAGAAAGTGAAAGATATTATTATGAGCTCCAACTCTCTACCTTGGAAGGTAGAGAGTATTTATAGTCTTACATAAATCGCCACACATCGGGCTGTGGATCAGGCATACAGTGGGTAAAGACCCGTCCGTCCTCCACGGTGTTACTTAACTAAAAACTACCTAACTTAAAAGAACTACGACAACGAGCTTTCTAACGATTACATATACTTGAGGTGACCGACTCTTTAATATCTAGAATTTCTAATTCCTAACATTCTTCGTATATCCGCGCCTTTTCGTCCAAATAAGTGCTATTACAGCAATTTGCCTTCAAGAGACCTAAAAAGTGATAAGGAACGATATTAAGTAATAACGGATACAAAAGTGATAAAATAAGGGCTTGAACGACCCCTCAAAAAGGTACATTTTAAAACCTTATCAAATATCCATACATATAACAACCCGTAAAATTTCGGATTATTTTAATAATATTTATCGCGTCAGAAAGTTTAAATCAATTATTTTCCGACAAAATGCCAATATCTAAAACATAAAAACGAGAGGTCATTTCGTTCTTTTAGAAATAAGACACCGCACATACACTACTTGCCCACAAAGTATCTGTGAAATTTATTATTGTCCAAGTTAAAATTAAAGCGTACATAAGCTTAATCCATTAGTTAGTCCGCATACTGCAGCGCAGTAGCATACAAGACTAAAAATAAATACTGAGATAAGAGAAAAATACATTTTTATCAATCACTAATAATTTACGAAAGAAAACAAAAGGTTATCTCGTGAATTTAGGAAGCCACGGCACCGCACGCAGACCGACACCAAATTAATAACGGCAAACATTTATAATCAAATTTCAACGTAATAAGAATGTCATATTATTACGCTTATAAAATCGTTTCCGAAAATATAATTTCTATATCTTTCGGGTACTGGGAAGGTACGTTTACTCGAGGATTCAACAAAACACGGGGTACAGTTATACATTATTAACAGTAAAGACCAAAAATAGATAATACTATCTCACTTATATCCTTAACCGCCCATTTGTTTACTGCTCTTCTTCCCCTTCTTCTTTTCGCTTCTTCCAAAACCAGGAAACAAGAAAGAAACTTGCTCCCTTTCCTCTTTAGTCACCATGATCCATCACCACATATTTCAGCCACATAACCTACCCTAAGGGAACACTAGCTCGGCTGAGAATAGAGATGGAATCCAAGTAGAGTGCCACGTTTCTATCAAGAAGAGAGAGTGGGTTCAAGACCTTCCCTTTGTACATCTATAAGAAGATTGGTTTTTCAGTAGAAGACTACATCCATTCCTCAAAATAAAATCTGAAATTAGGGTTCTTGATAATTAGGGTTTCTTGAAATCAAGGGGTTTCTTGAAATCGATAGAGGGGTTTTGTTATTCAAGGTCCAAGGAGTCCGAATCAAGCTTCGTTTTATTCAAATCCATCCTCGTTCTTGTTCAATTGGAGTTCTCGTTGTTCGGATCATCACTTTCAACCCACCTATTATTATTGTAAGAATAACACTTGTTAACTTTGGATTATGAATTAATTATTTAATCTTTTTATAATTCGAATTTTGTATGTCAAATTAGTATTGTTTGGATTGGTAATAAAGAAATGAAAATGGTGTTGTTTTGTTGTTGTTGTGCGGCTGTCAAGAAACCCAAGAGAAAGAATCAGAAAAATGTTAAATTTTGGTGTCTTAGTCTTCGGCTTAGTTGCTATGTGTCATCTCGGCTTATTTCGAGAATCTGCTTGTTAGCTTGTCACTATTTCCAGCTTAAATGATATTTGTTTCTTTAACCCTTTGTCAACTTTCGGCAAATTCAGTTTTTGTCTATCAGCTTATGTGTTTCGACTTATTTCCATGGTTAAAAGCTTATTGGTTTCGACCTAAGTGTCTTAGGTATGATACCGCGGCCCATATCTTCCTAGTTATTCTCGTCATTTGATAGCTCATTTTGTACTTGGTCATAAACTAGGAACGGTTAGGAAAATTCCAAGTAGCCGCCTTTTGGTTCGAATCTCACTGGTTTCGGTCTAACAACCAAGTCAAAAGTTATTGATATTCTTTTCGGTTTATTCGAGTCCTTTTCAATCTATCATGTTGGCTTAATAAGTAGTCTTGTTCAACTTAGCCCCTAGCTTATTTCCCTTTTTCGTGCCTAGGCTTAAATGAAAACCTCACTCGCAACATTATAGCTTGCTCATTATTTCTTCAGTTGGGTTTAAAACACTTGAAGTGTTTACCATCTCGTATCATTGAAGGTCTCGAGTGCATGTTTGAGGCCGTGATTGAATTTGAGTCCTAATTTCAAACTAGTTCACTAAAAACTGCAAATATAAAGCGTTGTAAAAAAGAGAATAAAAACTGTTAATGCAAGGTGTTTTAGCAGCTGGGCCAAAGTCCTTTTAAAAATTAAGGGTGACTTGTGATTCGCTCCAAACCGTCAAGTTTTATCACGCAAGTTAACCACTTGTGAATGGCTGACTGTAACAAACTTAAAACAGTCTGGAAACAAATGCAATGAAGATCTGGAGAGTATAGTGTTTCCCCAGGTCGTTAAGTCCCAACGAGCTGTGCGAGAATAGTCAGACGTGTAGTGATCGAGAGATTTGAACGGGAAAAGAGATTTGAAGATTATTATAACTAAGGAAAAAGCCCATAAACTACAGGGGCTTAAATGCAAATTAAAGAAAGTTAAAAAGATAAAATCTATTAAATAAACGCTATCACTATTTTTAAAATTGATGAACGTTTAAAACTAAAAACTTACGTTTAAATAAAAATATACGTAAACGTACAAAATAAAAAGTGAAACTTATACAATATTAAGCCTAAAAATATGAAAAATACATTTTTACAAACCTAATGATAAGAGAAAATTTATAGAAAAAGAAAATTATTTTTATAACTAATTATCTAATTATTATTAATTAAAAACTATTTCTAACTATTTAATAATTACTTAAAATACAAGAAAAAAGCAAATAAAGCTAGAAAAATAAAATTAAGACTTAGAAAAGTCTTAAATAACAAACTAGAATTTTCAAAACTATTTTTGTATTTTTATGATTATTTTTCTATTTATTATGAATTTTAAACTATTAAAAACTAATTAAAATATTTAAAAATACAAATTTAACTAAGAAAAATATGGAAAAATACTTTTTTGGCTTTTTATATTTATCTTAACTTAATAAAAATGAAAACATATTTTTTTAAGCTTTTTCTAATTTATTTGTATTAAAAACTATTTAAAAAGGATTAAAAACTAATTTAAATTGAGAAAAAATAGTAAACAAGCTAGGAAAAATCTGAAAAATTCAGGAAAAGCTTAAAATAAAGTTAGGAAGCTAGGAAAAATAGAAAAACATAGGCTTGTGTGGAGAAATAAGCTACTGCTATGTAAACTGCTTATAAATAAGTACTACAAAATAAGCTACAAGCTACAATTGACCACCAAATAATCACAGAAGCTAAGTTATGATATATTAACTAATTACTAACCTATTCCAACCATTCTTAACTTCTGAAAAGCAGTTTAAGCCAAGATTTGAGCAAAGTGAAACTAGCTAATTTTCAGAAAATGGGACAATATTAAGGTTTATCTAAGAGTGGGGTCCACACTGATTAAGCTCAAAACTTTGGCTGAAATGGCTAGTCATCTGGGTGGTGAGTGGAAAGGAACCAAAATCCACCAGTGGGGTCCACTGGTGTGGCCTGTGGGACCCACCAAAGTGGTGGGGAAACCCACTGTTATGGTGCATATCAGCTGCACAGGGGAGGTTTCAGAAAGGGGGTCTCAAAATAAGCTATTGATTAAGCACTTAATAAGCTAGGTAGATATAAACTATTATTTTTCTAATTTTCTAGAGCAACTAAAGTTTACTATCTCAAAAGCATTTGAGCTAAAACATAGAATTGAGCTTATACTAAAATTCCTAAGTTTATTCAAAAACAGGTAAATGAATTTTGACTTTTTGAAATTATGAGCTAAGATTGACTTTTATGAAACTTTAATTGATTCTAAGGACTAAATAAGTTGTAATAAGCTACTATAAGACTTACTTAAGCTATATTAACTACTTTTATATCAATATGCATGATTACTGCAACCCAAAGTCCAAACAGTGGACTGTGAATGGGTTGCATTTGGAATATTGACTTTTAACTTAATAAGGACAAGTTTTATTGCTTAAACTAAGTTACTAGATTGTGTGGTGATGTAGTTCAAACAAGAACAACCTCAAAAACACCCTCTAGCACATCTGCCATTACAAATCCAAACACTCCTTTAAACTTTTCAAATAACAATTTTAACTATCAAACTCTAAGCCATTTAAGCAGAGATGGTAACAAGTGTAATATTAGAATCCTGAAGCTATAATAACACTTAAATCAAACAATAACATAATCAAGTATGAGCATGAACATGAGCAGTTGAGTAGCAGTTTTGAGCATGAAACTTACAAGAGGTCCAACCATTTTTTTTTAGCATTATAACAGTAGGAAACCAACTCAAACATCAAATCAAACCCAAATAACTCTGATTCCACCCAATTTCCAGCTCCAAACTGCTTGAACCAAAATCTCTTGCATAGTTGACTTTTGTTGACCTTATACCAAACTTGCTTAAAATTGATTGCAAGCTTACAAAAAGCTACAGTAAGCTTATATAAGCTTGTTTGATTGGGAAAATAAGCTGTTGGAAGCTTTAGTGTAAGACATGAGTTTGCAAATTTTCAACAGTAAACATCAAAATGTGAAATATAAGTGAGACCTTGATTTAAACCTTAAAACTGGATTGCACTTGTTAAATAACTGAGTTTGATACACATGAGCATGAAATTACAACTTTTAATCTAATCTACAACATTTTATTAAAAAAAACGACATAAAGAAAAAAACATAAAAACTAACTACTCCTCTTCTCATCCTCTTTCTTCCTTTTTATACATCCATTTGCTCCCACGTGTCCATCTGAGCATATCCCACCTCATTTGAGAACCAATGGGATTGTTTTGAGTGTATTACCTGTTTTTGTACTTTTGGCGGGAAAAGTGGTTTTGACCACAGGGCTACTGTTTTGGCAAGTAGGGGGGGGGGGTGAGAGGTGTAATGATAAGGTGGGTTGTGGAAGAGATAAGGGTGAGGATAAGGTGGTGGAAAAGGGGAGTTGCAGGGCTAGCAGGCATCAAGTGGAAGGAGGAGACAGTGTTTGGCGCGTGTTTGGGGTGTTGACCAGATTTGACTGGGTTAATAATCAAAGGGGTTCACAATAGCAAATTGACAGGGGTCCAAAGTGTGTGAAAGGGTCCAAAATAGCTTGTAAAGAGTTTATTAATACAAGGACTATTATTGTAATTCCTGAAAATTGGAGGACCATAGCTGCCAACTCATCAAAGATGTTCCAAGGACTTAAAGTGACAATCTTCAAAAGTACAAGGACCAATGTTGCCATTTTCACATTTTCCAGGGACCAAACTTGACAATTTTGAAAGTTCAGGGACCTTTTCTGCCATTTTACAAAAGATTTATTCAAGGACCATTTTTGACAAATTAGAATATTTCAGGGACCTTGAATAACATTTCTCTTTATTTAGATTTACCAGGGACTGTTTTTGACAATTTTTGAAACTTGGGGGACTAAAACTGCCAATTATGCAAATTTGATACGTTTTTCACCAGATTTTGATATTTTTGCATTTAAAACACATAAAACACTTATTTGTGATATTTTTATCATTTTGATGCATTTCTGAGTGTTTTCAGATGTTTTTGCAGTCTAATTGGTACAAAAATGATGAGTATTTAGACACTCATCAACTTGGCTGGGTCACTTTGGGCCATATCCCATTGCAAATAATCAGGGTGCGTTTTAGTATAAGGTAAAGTAAACTAAGCCTTACTTCCACTAGCTTAATATTAACACGTGTGTACCAAATGGTAAATTAAAATGCAAACTTGGGATGTGATTTGAGTTACGTTAATGTTTTCCTTCAACCTATCTCGCATCTCATTCCCGAATCACCCATCAATTAGTTCTCGACATTATATCATGACACATCAAAAATTTACTAAGCATATTTTTACAAACAGATTATAGACTATTTTCAAAACTCAGATTGTGAAATCAATGGTCATTTTCTTACATGATGATACTAGGCGAAACTTATTTTACTAATATAACAACGAATTGTAAATTTTTATAACACCTAGTCACCTCATGTAATCAAAATCATATATATATGGGTCATGCCCAAATTTTTGATAACCTATATATAATCATAGTCTACTACATTTTATATTCATCAAAGAGAAGTTTTATTCATAGCTTCCACCCGTCAAATAATTTAAATACAAAGGTATTTACTCTAAGGTATTACTTAAATATTGTTATTTTATGATATGCAAGGATATATATACAAAACTTACATATAGCAAATATTTACCTTTGACAATAAAATATATAATCCGTCAACGTCTAATATTGGGTGTAATGATTTTTCGTACATCGTCTTTCGGTTATCATCAAACCGCAGTCTTGTTCATCCTTGATATCTGTTTTGCGTGTACCCTTCCAAGAATTATCATTTGGTCATCATTAAACCAAAATCGAGACTCCTTCTTCGAGATTTCCTTCCATACCCTCATAAGCCGAGATCCATCCAACTCTTTGTAAATTATTTTAAGATGAATGCTGCCACACAAACAACAACAACAACAACAACAACAACAACAATAAAAACATTTAAAAACTTATAAAGATAGCTAAGCTTTATCGAGTCTTAAACATAAAGACTAAATTGCCGTATTAATTAGGTCGCGTGTCGGAGCCGTGCACTATCATCCTTTGATTTAATTCTCTTTAGACTTCCTATTGCACATTGCCAAGGTGAGTTTCATAGCCCCTACTTTTAACTGCTTTATACTTGTTTTGGGGGAAGATACATGCTCTTTTTACTTAAATCATTTTACTTGTGCATTCCATGCATACTATGCTTTTACATGTTTAAAGCTTTCATCATACATAGATGTTTTATAGAGCATACCAAAATGTTTGACCTAGAATATTACGCAGCTTAGCCTAAGTCCTCAGATCCCAAATTGCCCTCTTCATGAACCGTCAATTCCTGCTGGGAAGCGCGAATGTTATAAATAGATCTATTGAGGGTGACTCCTCTGTTCGGTTGACCCCGCTTGGGTCAAGGCGAAACATATAACATGTCGGGACCGAGTGTATTGGGATAAACACTCGCCATGGGCTCTGTATTTGTATGACTTCTTTGTGCATACAAGAACTGTCGTAGTTTCGGTTGCATGAACTTAGTGCTAGCGTAATAAATTCAATATATGACATTATATTCGTTGTAATGTACATGTACCCTACTTATGGTCCACTAATGAAATCTCTTTTATGAAATCCCGTTATGAATTGAAACCATAAACTTTACGACATTATGCAAGACGTAATGATCATCAGAAACCAAATTTGAAACAGAGTACTGAAATTCCTTTTTAAATAAACCTATGAACTCACCGGCGTAAGCTGACCCCTTTTAGCATGTATCTTCAGGTTTTTGAGGTGATAGTTTATCTTTGGAGGCGCAAGGCAAAGGCATGGCATGGTCATAGACGACTCTGATTTATGTATTGGGACCACTCGTTTATAATGGGCCATTTTCCGCATTACTTAATAATGTAAACATTGTTTTTAATAATGAATAAAAGTTTATTTATGAAAAACCAATTGTTCTATGCTTATGTTGTGATACCAATTTAGTAGCACCCCAACACTTGTATGCTTCCGCTGAGTCATTTTTGGGGGTGTTACAATACACTTGGTATTTGCTTGTCCTCAAGCAAATGTGCTTTTAGCCAATTAATTTATAAGTTAGGGGTCATGAAGCATTGGTTTAAAACAGTCCACAACACATATTGTTAGGAATTAGAAATTCCAGGTATTAAAGAGTCGGTCACCTCAAGTATATGTAATCATTAGAAAGCTCGTAGTCGTAGTTCTTTTAAGTTAAGTAGTATTTAGTTAAGTAACACCGTGGAGGACGGACGGGT